>MU968411.1:34769768-35475216 GCA_034641835.2 Pinus albicaulis | reverse complement strand
GCTTCACCCTCCAAGTGCAGCGCTGAGATTTCAACAGCTTCTTTCTCTACTACAGGATGTAGTAAGAAAAATGCCTCCAACTTTCTCACCCAATCTTTTGCAGTAGATATCCCATCAAAAGTAGGCAACAGAAATCTATTGCCTTTGATTTCTCTTCTGCTGCATGGTCTCTTCTCTTCCTTCAGCTGGATGAAATGAGGAAAATCTAGAGTCTCCTTGAAGGCTCTAGGTTGAGATCTATACTCAACAAGTTAATCACTTAGAATCTGATAATCCAAGTGTCTTCCATGCTCAATGTCTTCTTCTTGATGAGAATAGGAAGTGCATGGTACTTCCTCTTCTTCTTCTTCAATCTTCTTGACCTCCTTGGAGAGGTCTCCTCTGGATCTGAAAATAGATGAGAATAAACTCATCTTCTTCAACATTCTGATCTTCTTGGTGAAGACTCACAGGCTGAGCCAAGAAATTTGCTTTGATACCACTGTAATGTTCCTTTTTTAGGAATGTCAGCAATCAGCAATCTATTCCAAAGATTGACTGAAGGGGCATTTACTAGATATGTCACCTTTGAACAAAGGATGAGATCCAGAGGCTATCTAGCCCTTTTCAGACTCTGTCTATAGAGTTGCTTGAATAATCCCACTCAAAAGTGAGCTACAGCAATATGCAAACACATACATGAGCATACCATGAAGAGACAACGTTATATTATGAGCTGTGAGACAAGAAGATATATGAATAGCCAAGAATAATTTTATAGCAGTAAAAGAGTACAAGTTCTTGAGGAAACAACCTCTCAAGAAAGACAATGCAAGCCTCAACAATACATGTACATGGAAATGGAAGAACACAGCTATTTTTGCATAAAACCAGGCTATGAGGACGCAGTCTATGATAGAATGTTGTTAAAAATGATGTCAATACATGGATATGACAATATATGGCTCAAATATGATAGGGGAGCAAAGCTCTAACCCTTAGATACAATAATACATCAATCCTCCAAGGGATTGGCTGAAATATACAAAATGGCAAAAATGTCGGAGTTGCTGGGAAGCTGCTGCAACTAAAATCTGGAACTCAATGAAGAAGGTTGAAGAAGATGAGCAATATGAATTAAACCCTCTCCAATGGATCTCCAAAGTGGAAGGATGATCCTTACACTTGAAATCTTACCCTCCAATCAATCTTCAAAACCTCACTGCAGATACCCCATGAAAATAACACAGTCACTAAGAGGGACTGCACAGTGAGTGGAATAGATCACTGTGGCCAAGTGCCAAGATCTGCAAATTAGCTCTCATGCTTCCAAACTGATCCTCCAAAGGCAAGAAGACTCTCCCTCTAAAAAACAAGCAATGGAAGAGGTGTTGTGGAGTCACCACTGCAACACCCTACAACACAGTATTATGCTGCTGCAGCAATAACGATGTCCTGGAGGAGGATGCTTTGGCCTTCAGCGAAGAGATGTGGAGAATGAAGAACCAACCTTAAAGAGGCCTCTCAAGAAGGTGAGGAAATCCTAAACAGGAGTTTCCCGATAATTCTTTCTAAGCAACAAAGAATGCTCAATGTCTGAATAGGCATGAAATCATAAACATATGCATGGATGGCAATGGCTCTCCTCCTCTCTATATATAGCAAATGAAGGCTCTCCATTGGCCCTACTTCAAATTAGGGTTTCCCTTCCTCTAGAAGCTTCCCTCCATGTAGTGCTTTCCACCTCATATCCTGCACTGGTTGACTTGGTCAACCCTCTTTGAAAATATCTCCTTTCACACATGAGGGTGTGAAATTTGGTTCCATGGCTGATCCCTTTTCATACTAGAGGGATTTTATTTATGTTTTTATTGTCATTGGGCCTCCTTACCCAATTATTCATCTCCTAAGTTAATTTAGACAAAATTTAATGTTCCAATTTATTGAAGAAAAATTTGGAACATTACAGTGTTTAATAACGCCTACAACCAACAAGACTGCTATAAGAAAAACATATTGCCCATGGAGATTTATAACTTAGCTCATTACAGTATTTACAATTATCAACCTACTAAGAAGAAAAACAGCATCACAAAATAACAAATATAACATCATAATGACATGACACCCATACCACTTATTGGAGCTTTATAACATATCTCATGGCGGTATTTACATCCATATACATATGTAAATATACCAAACATCATACCAACATATACCAAAACACATGCCAAATCATTCGCTCAGCCAACGAATATGGAACGATACATAACCCGAATTTGATCTTCCATCTCGCATGTAGCTTCGTCAGTCCCAAAGTGCTTCCATTACACTTTAAACTTCTCAATTGCTCGATTCCAAAAAATGAGAATTTTTCTTTGCAAATTGCACTGAGGTTTCGACTGGAATTCTCCTTCTAGATCCACCTATAATGCAGACCATTCAATCACATGATAAACAAATTTAACATATTTCTTAAGCAATGACACATGGAAAACATCATGGACTTTCACTTTCGAAAGAAGTGCAAGTCGATAGGCTACTGGCCAAATCCTCTCAATAATCTTGAAAGGTACACAAAACTGTGGTGCCATCTTGGCACATGATCCAATTCACGAGGATCTCTTCTTGGGCTTGATGCGCAAGTACACATGTTCCCAAACCTAAAACTACTTCAATGACATGTTTTGATCTGAATAGATATTCTGCCTATCCTTTGTTGCTTTCAAATTCTTCTTAATTACCTGCATTTCATGTTCCATCTCTGCCAACATGTCTGGTCCAATCAACACCCTATTAACCGGATCACTCCAACTAATGGGAGTATTGTAATTTTTCCCATGTAATGCCTCAAATGGACTCATCCTCAAAGATTCTTGATACCCATTGTTTTAAGCGAACTCTACCAGTGGAATATATTGTTCCCACTTTCATTGTTGATGCATCACATATAGCCTCAACAGATCCTCCAATATCCTGTTGACCCTCTCTAAATTTCCATCTATTAGTGGATGATTAGTTGTATTGAAGGCCAACTCTGTGCCCAAACCTACAAACAACTCCTTCCAAAACTTGGAAGTGAACTTCACATCCCTGTATAACATAATATTCTATGGAACACCCTGAAATCTGACCACATCTCTAATGAATACTATTGGGTGCCAGTTTTTCACACTTTTCCTACATTTCTTTCCCCTATTTTGCCTCATCACCATAACCATTACGACTATCTTTTCCTCTTTTTCCTATCTTTCTATCTTAACTTGTGTTGTTTCACCTTATTTTCATTACTCTTCCATTTTGTCAATTATTATGATGTATCATGCCTTTTTATGACTAATCCAGGATGAATGTTTGGAGAATATCTATGGTCTTTTTGTTGTCTTTCTAGATGTCATTTGTAGCACAAAAGATCCCGAGGACGAGGCATATAGGAGCAGTTAAGGGTTTGTTGTTATAGTGAGATTTTTACACCATGATGCTATTACACCTTGTTATTACAGACCCACTAGCGAACTGTTGTTACAACTGTACCCCTGACTCGATCTCGTCAAATCCTATTGCTGACTTGTCCTCTAGCTATTATGCTACAGTTTTGATTTATCGTGATAGCTGTAGAAGTTATTATGTATTGTATTTTTGGATAACAGCCTCTCGGCGGTTTTGATTGTAATCTATAATTTTCCAGTCAAACTTTTATTAAGAAGTGGTTATAACCATATGTATTATATTTCGATTAGCATGAGAATCTTAAGATTCTCATGACTGATCTATCCCTTGTTTTTCTGAGATATAACCACTATATATTTATCGGTCCTTGAGGTTGAAAGGTTAGTAGAGAACAAAATTACTTTGGCTCTATAATTTTTCTCATATTAATACAGATTATCATGTTATTACTGTTACATGCATTATTCGATTTAGTTTCCGTTAAGTTCTTTCTCTACCTGTGCCCTACTAGGGAGGAAGGGCCCTCCTCTTTAGCAGGGATGGAAGTGGTCAAGGCAGTTGTGTATATGTGCTTGTATTTTGTTTATGTATCAGTAGAAGTGTTGTTGATGTTGTTTCAGCTGTGAATATATTCGCTTCAATTTCAATATTTTGTATGATGTTACACATATGAGATCAGAGATACCAGCTGGATAATTGTTGTGTGGCGCGCTATAATAGATTAATTGAGGTGTGATTATAGTCTTGTAGATCATTTTATTTTTGCATGAGTGATTTACCTCCAACATTTACTTCAAAAACAGTTTCCTTTATTTGGGTGTGCTTCTGGTTGGATGTATCGGCACAGACAGTGCGGTTGTCATTGAAATAATAGACGTCCCTGGATTGATAATTTATGTGTACTGTTTCAGTCATTTAATAGTTATTAATACAGCCCAACATTTTGGCATCATTTCCAGGCATGGCAGTGATGATCCAATCAATCAAAGTTGTTTCTTAGAAGATAGAGTGTACCCAGTCTGCAATTTTCAGGCTGCAAGACGAGAGGTAAGAACCTGCGCAGTGCTCTAACGAACTTGAGCGGGCTCACCAATGCTACACTGGGGCTGTTAGAGGTGCAATTTCTGTGTGTTTATTTTTTTAGAGTGTCTCCAGTGACAAAATTGTCAGGCAGTAAGACGAGAGAAAAGAACCCGCGCAATGCTCTAACGAACTTGAGCGGGCTCACTAATGTTTTGCTGGGATACTTAGGAGTGTGAATATTTGGGCATTTTCTTTTAGTTTGTCTCCAACGACACAATTGTCGAGTGGTAAGACGAGAGGTAAGAACCTGCGCACCTCTCTAACGAACTTGAGTGGGCTCACCAATGTTTTTCTGGAACACTTAGAAGTTTGAATTTTTGGGTGTTCCTTTAGGGTGTCTTCAACTATACAGTCGCTGGGTGGTAAGACAAGAGGTAAGAACCAGCGCATCGCTCTAATGAACTTGAGCAGGCTCACTGCTGTAGAAACTGAAGCACTTATAGGATGAATTGATACACATAGGGCCCATGTGTGCCAGTAGTACGATATCAACATCTACAAACACCCCCACTCTACTAACTATAGGAAAGACGGGTCGTAAGAAGGAAAAGAAGTGTGTAGATTTGGGAAGAAAGACATTCTTTGGAGATCTGATCTCAAGGGTAGAAAAGGAACAGTGTATGTCATACAAAGATAATAAGAAGACAGGACCACAAAAAGAAGCTACATATCGAACCCTGGGCCATCGGTTTCTTTCATGTCTGGATCTCACCACCCTTCAAAAAACATATCCACTCTTGATATCAAGACTCCATATTCAAAACAGCAGTGGAAAATCATTGATCAGGATCTGAGAATTGAAGGACACGGAGAGACCAGTGGGGAGCTTCAGGGACCTGAGGAACAAAATTGAATTGATCATCATTTGGATGTTATAAAGTTGTTAGGACCTCACTATGTACCACTTTTTACTATATATTTTGACACCACCTTACCTTTATAACCATGTTTAAAAAGGATTCCATCATCATTTTCATTCACTTATCCAAAGGTATATAAAATCCTCTTCTTTACTATATATTTAATCTGTTTACATATAATTCCATATTACTCTTATATTTCATCATTAATCGAAGGTAGATTGTTGCTAACATAAGTCTAAAAGATCGCAGATAATTTATGTGTTGTGCTGGAACAACCAGTCGTTGCTGAAACAGTCAAACTCCGTTGCTGAAACAGTCGACTCCGTTGCTGAAACAGTCAGCAGGCACGCAAATTCCGTCACTATTCGTAATTTGCGATTCTGGAAGAGTATTTTTTGGAACAATGGCAACAACATGAAGACGTGGTTACACAGATTATCCTGAAGATAGTACTCTTTTTGTATCTGTTGTAACAATATCTTTTTATGGAAGAACAGAATAGCCCTGTTTTAAGAAAGAAGAACAGATTTGGAATAAACGTAGATTTTCTCTAATGTAATTGTAAGAGATGTCTCCTCTTTAAAAAGAGGAGACATCATCATTAGAGGAGAGTTCAAAAACTACAGGAGAACATTGTGTTTGAGAGGACAGGAGCTAGACTCCATTTGTAATGTATCATTTCTTTTGACAGATGAATAAAAGTTCCTTTTGAGCGCTTCAATTTAATCCTTTTCCTGGGGAATCTTGTGAGAAGGAAAGGGCCCGCCTTCCTCACAAGATTCGCCCGACTGTTCCTGTAGTTTGCTAGATTTCTTTATGATATTCGCACTTTACTTTAATTTTGTTTGCTGAAACACCAGTTACACAGTTCTGTAGTTTATTGAGCATTTTGTTTCCTTTAACGCTGCATGTGTTTCGTACATTCAATCTTAAGAAGTTAAGGGATCTATTTCTGTTATTTTTTTGAATGTATGATTGATGCTAGGAAGCAGGTGCTGAAGATTCCTGTACAAAGGAATAGGGTCCTATTCCCATTGATTGCCTTTCTTTTTCCTGCAGTGTGATTAGAAACAGGAGACAGGTGCTGAAGGT
Organism: Pinus albicaulis; assembly: GCA_034641835.2. NCBI lineage: Eukaryota > Viridiplantae > Streptophyta > Pinopsida > Pinales > Pinaceae > Pinus > Pinus albicaulis. The sequence continues at coordinate 35,468,746 of MU968411.1, read as the reverse complement.
TCCTGTTCATGGGAATAGGGTCCTGTTCTCTTGAGTTTATCTTTTCTACAGAGTGATTAGTGTCAGGCAGCAGGTGCTGAAGTTCCTATTTAAAGGAATAGGGTCTTGTTCCCTGTTATGGTTGATTGGTTTCCTTTCCTGCAGAATGATTTCCTTTTATTTGGATTCTTAAAAACTGCAATAGAGGAATTGCTTCTACTATAACATAAGTAACTTCAGCTTTGATTAAACAGGGTGTGAATAATTAGATTTGTATGATTAATAATTGTGTGGATTTTTACTACAACATTATTTTTGCTTTTGGAATTGAGCATATCCAGTGCGTGATTGTCTTTGGAATAAACAGACTTCCTTGGGTTGACAATTTATGTGGAGCTTGAATTGTTAAAACAATCACAAAGCATCAGCGTAGTGTTGTTAAAATGGTCCTGGAACAATCTAATCCTTTTATTTATCAATATCTAGCGCACTCCAAGGTCATTTCATCCCATCAAGAAGAATCATCCATGGGGAACGAGAATTTCAAGACAGACAACTCTGTTACTTTTGAATTCCTGATAGTAGTAACATGGGATGAGGCTCCTATGACGAATATTCCTTTATCATCCCTACCATCCTTTCAAGGGATGGTTGTTGAATATATTGATACTTTTTTTTTCAAATTCGTTGTCCTGTGTAAAGGTTATGACTACACTTCAGATTCCCAGAAGGCTAAATTATTCCCTTCTACCCTGAAAGGAGAAGCATTAAGATGGTTCATGAGATTGGGTGCTAGCAAGATTCGAACCTGGAATGACATGAGCGAGTCTTTCCTCTTTAAGTATTAGGATTATTGTCGAACCAGGGATTTGAAGGACAAGATCTTCAGAATTTCACAGAAGGAGGAAGAAAGCCTAGAAGACTATATGGATTTCAATTTAAAAAGATCTAAGTTCAATAACTTAGACCTGTAAATTCTAAAGCCAATATTCTTAAGAGTATAAGAGATGATTTTCTGGAGCATCTGAACCTATTGGAAAAAGGGGACATATCGCAAGAATCGCTTGACGAAATAATGAAACTTTTCCTGCGTAGCTCAAGAGGATTGGTCAAAGGGAAAATTTCAGTTTGGGACCCTTCACTCTGAATAGAGAATTCCACGAGTGGAGGAGTAACCAGATCAGAGATCGGAAATCTATTTGAGGATTTTAAAATTGACCTCTTTAGCACTCTCTCTACCCAGATCACTACAGTACAAGTTAAGAAAGCACAAGCAGAAGCTGAAGTAGCCTTATCAATATTTTGTCCCCGATGCAAAAAGAAGCATTTGGAAAGAGAATGTGGATTGAATAGTGTCAATCTATGCAATATCTATGAGTTGGAACATTCTACAAGTCAGTGTCCTAAATTTCCTAGACTAAAGGCGATACTTCAAGAATCAAGCGAGGATGTCCAGTCATCTTATTTCATCGGATCAAAGAGACCATGGAAGCCACGACCTACAGGTATGCCTTCAGATTTTTCCTCTTTTTATCCTTGGAATAATGTTTATAATAGTCAGCAATATCCATGGCAGTATCCTACTCCTTCCTCAACACAATGTCCTTCACCATGGAACTAGAGGTCTTCTCCTCCAACAATGTAATATCCCCCATCACAACACAATCCTTGGGGTCAAAACTCGACAAGTAATGGCCAAGGTCCAGTACCCCCTGCACTACCAATACAACAACAGTAGTTACAACTACCTTCTATTCAAAATCCTACACCTTCTGTCTGACCCCAATTACCTGTGCAACCTAACCCCAATCCAAATAATAAGATAGCCCAAAGCATGGATGCTTTGGTTACCCTCCAAACTTATCTTATTACTCCCGTTGGACTTAACGAGGTTCAGCTTCAATCAGGGAAAGTAATTAGACCTGAAAATACTCCCATTAATATCGAAGAATGTGAGTCACCTAGAAAGGATATGGGCGATTCTAAGGTAGTTGTTACACATGTAACAGTTGATACAACACCCACTATTACACCTGTAATAGCCATCTCGGGAGGATCTGTTGTTTCTACAACAACCAATATGAGCAAGGCTTATGCATCTATGATAGTTGACTCAGCTGTTAGCATTCATAATCCCCCATACCCTCAACGATTAACTGAAATTGGGTTGGTCTCACAACCTGAAACTGAATTCCTCAAGGAACTGCAAAATTTGTATCTGTGAATTCTGTTGTTACAAGCTCTTAAGGAAGTACCTATATATGCTAAAATATTGAGGGATCTATGCATCAAAAAGCTTGGAAGAAAACCTAAATACCCTGCTACTATCCATGTCATGGGGAAACTGTTCGATCTCATGATTGATCAACCTTTTTTTACTAAATATAATGACCTAGGAAACCCTACAGTGACTATCCATATTGAAAATCAAACTATAACCAACACTTTGATTGATCTAGGGGCATCCATTAATGTCATGACTAAAGACCTCTTCAACTCCCTAGGACTTCATGGACTTAGACCTACACCCACAGTGCTTGAATTAGCAGATAGGTCTTGTGTCAAGCCCGAGGGAATGATAGAAGATGTGGTTATCATTGTAGCTTCTTGGAATTATCTGGCTGATTTTCTCATTTTACAAACCAAATCCAACCTGGGAGGTCATCCTTTAATCTTGGGAAGACTATGGCTGGCCACTGCAGATGCATATATCGGATGTAGGTTCAGATCTATGGTGATCTCAGATGGGTAGGCCACTCATAACATAAATCTTTATCCCCCAACAAAACCTCAAATGGATTTGAGTAGTTAATGGTGGGACGAATTTGAACCTGAATCTGATCTTTCCCTACCTCTTCTCACGCTTTGAAAAGCACAATACTTTAAGGATGAAACAGAGGATGATACCATTAATGGTTTTATTAGTATTTCACTCTTTGTCGCCTCCATTAGAGATATGGGGGAAGAAGATGAGGTGGATGATGCAATTATTGAACATTTGAAAACCACTCTACATACTATCAGCAGTCTCGTTGAAATCGAACCTGGGCAATGTTTAAACATCAATCCTAACCTGACTACTGAACAAAACAGATTGTTAATACAGCTGTAACAGAAATACAAAAAGAAATTTGAATGGGACTATACGGATATGAAAGGAATCCATCCTGGCCTATGCACTCACCGAATTTATCTTAAAGAGGACTGCAAACCAGTTAGACAACCGCAACGCCGAATGAACCCCTCACTTAAGGAGATAGTGAAAGAATAATTGCAGAAACTCCTTAATGTTAATTTCATCTACCCCATTTTTGATAACCATTGGGTGTCTTCGCTTGTCATAGTTTCGAAAAATAACGACAAATGGAGAGTCTGTGTAGACTATAGAGAGCTTAACAAGGATACTCAGAAGGACCATTTTCCTTTACCATTCATTGATCAAGTCCTGGATACTCTCTCTGGGAAAAATTATTTTCATTCCTAGATGGGTTTAGTGGCTATAATCAAATACATATTGCCCTAGAAGACCAAGACAAGACAACCTTCACTTTCCCATGGGGTACTTTTTCATACCGAGTCCTTCCTTTTGGCCTCTGTAATGCACCAACAAATTTTCAAAGGGAAATATTGGGTATTTTTTCTGATATTTTGAATGAATGCCTTGAAATATTTATGGATGATTTTACACCCTACAGGGATGCCTTTGAGACAACATTGGCTAACTTGGAAAAAGTGTTGGAATGTTGTGAACAAATTAATGTTGCTCTGAGCATGGAGAAATGCCACATGATGATGACCGAGGGAATTGTGCTGGGAAATTTCATTTCAGCAGATGGAATAAAGGTAGATCCAGCAAAAATTGAGGTAATCTCGAAAATCCCGACCCCTAAGACTCCGAAAGAGGTATGTATTTTTTTGGGACATGCAGGATGCTATAGGATATTTATAGAGAACTTTTCATAGATTGCATCTCCTCTTCTTTCATTACTTATGAAAGATGTGGAATTTGTGTGGACAGGGAAGTGTGAGCAAGTTTTTCTGAAGATTAAGAACTGTGTAATAGCAGCACCTGTTTTACGAGGACCAAACTGGAGATTGCAATTTCATATCGCTACAGACTCATCTAACATAGTTGTGGGTGTTGTTTTGGGGCAGCTTGAGGAGAAGAAACCTTACGCCATTTATTACATCCATAAGAACTTAACTCCAACAGAACTCAAATACACTGTTACTGAGAAGGAATTCCTAACAATAGTGAATGCTATCAAAAAAATTTGGCACTACATCACCGGGTATCAAGTATTTGTACACACTGACCATGCTGCAATTCGATTTTTGATGAAAAAACCTGTTACTAATGGTAGAGTTACACGATGGTTAGTGTTGTTACAAGAATTTGATATTACTATTCTAGATAAACCCAGAAAATATAATGTAGTTGCTGATTTTCTTTCTAAATTAACTATAAGTGATGACTGCACTGCCACTGAGGATTCTTTTCCAGATGAATATATTTTCGCCATATCTACTCACTCACCATGGTATGACGATATAGCCAATTCCCTTGCTATAGGAAAATTCCCACACCATTTTTCTTCCAAATAAAGGAGGAAAATTATACAACAGAGTTCTACCTACTCCTAGATAGAAGGCAATCTCTATCACACTGGGCCAGATTTTCAAATTAGAAGATGTGTTAGAGAAGATGAGGTATTTGAGATCTTGAAGGCTTGTCATGAGGAACCCTGTGGAGGGCACTTCACTAACAAAAGGATAGGATATAAAGTACTCTCAACAGGGTACTACTGGCCAACTATATTCCGGGATGCAAAGAAGTTTGTGAAGGGATGTGATAGCAGCCAAAGGATGGGCTAGCCTATGAAATTAGATGAGATATTGTTACAGCATCAGATAGTGATAGAACCATTCGAGAAATGGACCCTAGACTTTATGTGTCCAATTAATCCTTCATCATGGCAAAAATAATACATATTGGTCTAAACCAACTATGTCACAAAGTGGGTTGAGGCAAAGGCACTAATTAGAGCAACAGAGCGGGTTGTTTCAGACTTCCTGTTTGAATATATTTTTGTTCGATTCGGTATACCCAGAGAGATAGTGACATATGGGGGGCCTCAGTTCACATCTCATTTGATCAAGAAGCTAGTTGAAAAGTATGGAACATCACAGAATCACTTCATCATATCACCCACAAGAAAATGGTCAAGTGGAAAGCACCAATAAATTCATTGAGGGAATCTTAACAAAGACAGTAGCCAACCACTGAAGAAACTGGGCCGAGAAAATTCCAGAGGCACTGTGGGCTTACAGAACAACATGGAGGAATACTATATGCTTCTCACCATATGAACTAGTGTATGGTAAGAATAATATATTCCCTATAGAGTCTGAAATAAATACATTAAGAACAGCATTGTAGGTTGATCTGGAATTAAGTATGGCATAGACACAAATATTGAACCAACTCAATGAGTTGGAAGAGAAACAACTAGATGCTATTCAACAGACAGAGATCATTCAGCAGCAAAGAGCTAGATGGCATGATGGGTTTATTAAGAAGAAAAAGTTCTAGAAAGGAGATTGGGCTCTTTTGTATGATTCAAGGTTCAAGGATTTCAAAGGCAAGCTTTCCAGACTGTGGATGACTAGGTCCTTATGAAGGTAATAAGGCACGTCATAAATGGGATTGTACAATTGGTCACCATCGATGCTGCTGCAAGACACCATCGGTTAATGGGCACCGTCGATGGTTATATCATCAACCCGCTCAAGGAACTTTCACAGAAGATTGTCGTGGATCTCTATGCATTTGTTGCTGCCACTGTGGAACATTCTCCGTGGCAAATTTTAAAATTTGAAATTCCAATAAGTGCAGCAGCTAAAAACCACCCTTGTGGCAGCTGTTACACCTGTTAAAAAAAAAAAATTATATATATATATATAACAAAACAAAAATAAGATAAAACAAAAATAATAAATCTAACTGTGAAAGACCCTTTCCAGGGCACAATAAGACAGTTTGTAATAGTTGAAAACCACTCCTATGGTAGTTGTTACACCCATATTTTTCTTCCTGAAACATCACCTTTCCTTCCTGATCCATTTTATAATATGATGGTATTCATTTTATTTTCTTTCTGTGTCAATTTCTCCTAATTATTATGTTTTTTTGAAGAATAATCTAAAGGTTGTCTTGGTTGTTACACATGTAATAGTCGACAGCCACAAACACTGTTTCTCATGTTTTGTCACATAACAGCAATAATTGTGCCATCCAAAAGCAACCTCCACAAATGCTACAAGTAGTGCACCACCAATTTGAAATCTTCCTCCACGTTGCCTCAGGTATGTCATTCAAAAGGTAACGTCATCATTTATTATTTGGTGATTATTGGCAAAAGTATTGATATTCTCGTGACGACCGTGGGCGGTCGTCACCATTAAGGTGAGGGAGGGGATATATCTTGAAATCATTGAAAAAATCCATATTCATAAACCTCTATCAAATCCGCATGCACCTAATTAATAGCACAAATGCCAATGATGACTAAATCTGGCTGGAAAGAGTGTGTGTACTTAGAACCCATTACTTTCCATAACGGGACATTTATGAAGAGTGGTGTGAGGTATGATTCGATAATCTGTAAAACCTGTAATCTCCCATCGACCTCATCGACTGAAGCCTTGTGTCCTCATTGAAAACTCGTCAATTGGGATAAGCAGAGACGCTGAGAAGAAGTGAGCAGTGCAGTGACATTACAGTGGGTTGAGCAGTAAGAAGCGAATTCAGAAACAACAACAAGATGGGTGGAGCAGTAGTCAGGCACGAGACAGGTTCTATGGATGCTTTGCATAACTATCCAGAAGCCTACCATATATTTAGAGGTGTCATATGGATTGAGTATTTCCAAAAGCTAGAAGTCTCAGATGAGGTGGTGGCAATCGAATTCGCTTAGAATTTGAATAACCAAACCCGAGTGAGGGGCCTGCAAATTGAGGTGACTAAAGAGGTAATTTCCTGAGTAACTACATTTCTAGTAGAGGGACGAAGGTGGTTTAATAGAAAAATCAATGACCCCTCCCTAAAATAAGACTTCCTAGAAGGAGAAGAAAGGGAGAGGAACTGACAAGTTGTCACTCCCTAAGCCATGGGCAGATGTCGCCTTGGGTTTAATGAAATACATCACTTGTGAGGGAATATCTATGATAGTGTTTAATTATCACTTCCCTCTACTTAATCACCTTCAGCACCAAAAAAATATTAATCTTCCATTCTACTTATTAGGGAACATTAAGCATATGGTGGTAGCAGTAAAGACAGCAGCACATCCGAAAGCATGTGCGACCAATCATGGACTCATAAAATTGATCGTGTTGGATGCCCTAGGCCAGCAAGGAATGACCTAGGAAGAATTCAAGAGAAATAGGTTGAGGACAAACCAGGGAAAACAGGTCGTGACTTCAGGAGGAAGTCGGGTAGAAGCGGAAACTCAGACTCGGCCTACCAAAGTCGGAAATGGGAAAGAACCCACTGATGAACCAATTGGGGATAGACGGCTAAAGCATAGGTTGAAAGTTAGCCTACCCACAAAAACTTTGCCTACAGCCAGGAAGAAGACATAAGCAGAAGTATCAGAAGAAGAAAGGCAACCCTCCTCATCATGTAAGGACAAAACTCATGTCCTGTTTTTAGAACTTGAAAATCTGAGAAAGGAAAATGAAAAATTGAAGAAGAGATTATCTGAGGGGAAGGAAATATTGGTGTTTGTATGAATGACATGTTTTCAAGAACTAACAACAACATGATATAAGGTCTGTGGGGAAAACATCACCCCGATGGAAACAGAAACAGAACGGCAGGAGGTTGTTACACAAGAACCTGCTAAGAATACTGCTATTACACAAGAACCAGCAGTTAATGCAAAGCCTCCTATAGTAATTTACTTAGAGGCCGATACACAAGAACCTATGGAGGCCACTGCTATTGTAGAAGAAACAACAATGGACACAAAGGCTACTCTAGGTGGAAACGAAGGGACTGATACACAAGAACCCACCGAGGAAGCTGTTGTTACACAAGAACCAAAAACATAGGTGGAAAAACCCCATTCAACAGAGACTGCTACACCCATTATTGATGTTGATATTGAATGTAGAATAATGTCGGGTCCCATCTCATAATGGAGTTCTGAGAAAATATTGTTAATTTCCAAATTACAGAAGGGGAAACAGGAAGTGATCTCCCTTCGGGACGGGACGATTTCACTGAAAGAACATTGGAGGGAGATAGACACCCTCCATGAAATATGGATGAAAGAGGAGTTGAAGAAAGGATGGGAGAATTATAAGAAGAAGGAAGCCCTGAAGAATCAGGAGGAACAGTTGTTGTTGTTACAGCAGCAGGTTCAAGATCTTACCATAGACAAGCAAAAACTTCATGACCTTGCCCTCAATTTGTTGGGGTGCAGGCGACCTTCCCCATCCTATCCTATTTTTCTATGGGAACGCTACTTCCTATTCTAGATGAAAGTTGTTATGGAGGATAGACCCTATTTATGTTCTTCCACTCGCACATTTTTAGATGTTTTTCGTGCCTCCAATTTTGATGAACAAATCCTGTTGTGTCAGTTATTCTTACACAATATCATTTGTGAGCATGTGAGTAGGAAAATGGTTGTGACAGTATTCTCCTATATGGGGGATCTGTAGTCGCGAGCTTTTGTGTCCTTCATGAAGAATAAAATTGAGTGTAATTTGGCCATCAAATCTATGGATGCTAATGAGGATAATATGCCATTCTGGGTTTGGGCAAAACCAGGATGGGCCACTGAGTTAAGGCAGGAATTCGGGAGAATGTTGAATACTCCTAGGATAAAGGAACCGGTTGCCACTTACAGAAGAATAATTTTGAACTTCTGCCTCAATCAGTTCTCAATAATGAAGAGTCGAGCCTTGACTGGGTGCTTGAAACGCATGGAATCCAGCAGTGTTGAGCTACTGAAGGGGGACCCATTTGCATTCCAAAATTTCATGGTGGTTGTTACACATGTACCAACGTATCCACAGATATTACAATCCCTTGGTGCTTTGTAGCTTGGATTGAGATTCAAGTTTCCCTTGATCTGGATACCAATTGAGGATTATCAAAGTAATTATGAATTGAATAAGTATTAATCAGAGTCCTGGGTACAGAATTTGATGGCCAATTAGGGGTACAGATCTGCAGATGAAGATACAGCTGGCGCTTATGATCTCATCGACCTACACTGGAGATATTCCCATGAGAGATGATATTTTGCATGAGGACATGCAAGTGCTTTAGTTGGGGGGAGATGTTGGGTGCCAGTTTTGCACACTTTTCCTACATTTGTTTCCCCTATTTTTCCTCATGACCATAACCATTGGGACTATATTTGCCTCTTTTTCCTATCTTTCTATCTTAACTTGTGTTGTTTCACCTTATTTTCATTACTTTACCATTTCATCAATTATTATGATGTATCATGCATTTTTATGACTAATCGAGGATGAGTGTTTAGAGAAGATCTATGGTCTTTTTGTTGTCTTTCCAGATGTCATTTGTAGTACAAAATATCCTGATCACGAGGTATACAGGAGCAGTCAAGGGTGTGTTTTTATAGTGAGTTTTTGACACCATGATGTTGTTACACATTATTGTTATAGACCCGCTAGTGAACTGCTCTTACAGTTATATCGTTGAATGGATCTCGTCAACTCCTGTTGCTGACTTGTCCTCTAGCTACTACGCTACAGTTGTGATTTATCATGATAGTTGTAGAAGTCATTTAAGTATTGCATTTTTGGATAACAGCCTCTCGGCATTTTTTATTGTAATCTATAATTTTCCAGTCATACTTTCATTAAGATGTGGTTATAACCATATGTATTCTATTTCGATTAGCATGAGAATCCATAGATTCTCATGACTGATCTATCCCTTGTTTTTCTGAGATGTAACCACTATATATTTCTCGAACCTAGAGTTCGAAAGGTTAGCGGAGAACAACATTACTTTGGCTTTGTAATTTTTCTCATATTAATACAGATTATCTTGTTATTGTTCTTACATGTGTTATTCGATTTAGTTTCCATTAAGTTCTTTCTCTACCTGCGCCCTGCTAGGGAGGAAGGGCCCTCCTCTTTAGCAAGGACTGCGGTGATTAAGGTAGTTGTGTATATGTGTTTGTATTTTTTTTATGTATTAGTAGAAGGGTTGTTGCGGATGTTTTAGCTGTGAATATATCCGCTTCAATTTCAATATTTTGTATGTTGTTACACATATGAGATCAGAGATATCAGCTAGATAATTATTGTGTGGTGCGCTAAAACAGATTAATTGAGGTGTGATTACAGTCTTGTAGATCGTTTTATTCCTGCATGAGTGATTTACTTCCAGCATTTACTTCAGCAATGATTTCCTTTATTTGGGTGTGCTTCTAGTTGGATGTATCGGCATAGACAGTGTGGATGTCATTGAAATAAAAGACGCCCCTGGATTGATAATTTATGTGTTCTATTTTAGTCATTTAATAGTGATTAATATAGCCCAACAAATACCTATGCTACATCACTAGAAAAAAATGTATACTTCACTAGAATGAAATGCGCAACCATTATCAACCTATCCACAACAACCATGATGGAATTGTGATGTATCACTGTCCTTGGAAAACTTGTGATAAATTCCATGGAAATGACCTCCCATTTCCATTCTAGAATCGCAATCGGATGTAATAGTCCACCTGGATGCTTGCACTCTTCCTTAACATGTTGAAAATAAAAGCACCTAGCCACAAACTCTGCTACGTTTCTCTTCAGATTCAGCCAATAGTAGAACTTATTTACTATGGTCAAATTATTATGATAGCCTGGGCGACCTAAATATGGTTTCACATGGAACTACCTCAAGATCACCTTCTTAAGATCACTATTGTCTGGCACATATATCATGTCTCTAAACTTGGCCAAGCCATCTATTACGAGATGATAATCCACATCATGTGCTCCTGCACCTGTATTTGTACCTGTAATCTGCTGCAACCTGTGCATAATATCCATATACATTCCATATTTCTGACCTGCCTGCAAGATCCTACATGTAAATATGTCCCATAGGAACTCATAGTTGCTATGTGATTTACCTGTATCTGCCTGATAAGAGCATATGCAACCCTGTTCTCTTTACCTTTTATATACTTGATCTCGAAGTCAAACTCATTGATCATATCCAACCATCTAGATTTCCTGGCATTCAGATTCGGTTGGTCGAATAAAGACCTCAATCCATTGTGATCACTCATCAATGCAAACCTCTTACCAAGAAGATAATGCCTCCACATCTTCAATGCATGTATGATCGTTGCTAGCTCAATATCATGCGTCAAATATTTTTTTTCATGCTCATTTAGTTTTCGTGACTCATACCATACCACCTGTCCTTCCTACATAAGAAATCCACTAAGTCCTCTCTTGCATGCATATATACATACTACAAACTCTTTGTACGGATCTGCAAACTTTAACACTCGAGCATATGTCAAAAACTGCTTAAGTTGCTCAAAACTGGCTTCACACTCCTCTGTCAATTCAAACTTCTTACCTTTCCTCTGCAATGATGTAATAGGACAAGCAATCTGTGAGAATTTCATGATGAACCTCCTATAATAACCTATCAATCCCATGAGGGATCTCACCTAAACCACATTTCTAGGAGCTACCCACTCCATGATGGCCCTTATCTTTTATGGATCTACTATGATTCCCTCCTTGGAGACAACATTTCCCAAGTAATGTACCTTTGTCTGAAAGAAACTGCATTTTCTAAGCTTAGCATACAACTTATGCTCTCTTAGAAATCTCAACATTGTTGCTAAATGTTCAGCATGATCTTCCTCATTTTTGGAATATACCAATATATAATCAATGAACACAATGAAAAACTTGTCTAAATCAGTACACAACACATTGTTCATTAAACACATAAATTTAGTGGGAGCATTAGTCGAACCAAATGAAACTACAACAAACTCGTAATTCACATACCTGGTCCGGAAATTTTTCTTGTATATTTCCTCTTCTTTGATGCGTATCTAATGGTATCTTGACCTCAAGTCGATCTTAGATAAGATTTTTTCTCCCTTCAGTTGATCAAATAAATCATTAATTTGCAACAACAGATACCTATTCTTGATGGTCACTTTGTTGAACTGCTTGTAATAAATGCATATTCTAAGAGTACCATATTTCTTCTTCATAGACAATAGTGGTGTGCCCCATGGTGATACACTTGGCCTAATGTATCCTTTGTCAAGAATCTCTTTCAACTACAATTTTAACTCTACCAAATCAGATGTTCTCATCATGTAAGGTGCCTTGGATGTTGTTGCTTCTCCTAGTACCAACTCAATAGAAAATTCTACTTCCCTATGAGGTGGCAACTCTGAAATATTTGTGGGAAAGAAATCCTGAAATTGTTTTAGAACTGGGTACCTTCTCAAAACATATGTATCCTCAACTTCCTTACCTTTGTTGTTGCAAAAAAAACACACCCTTTCCTGCGACTACTCTTGGCTTGCATAGATGTAACCATTCTTGCCGATGTTGCTTTCTTCTTACCCTGTAAGATTCTTTGTTCCCCATTTTCATACAAGCACTCAATAGCCTTGTCATAAAAATATACCTTTGTCTTGTGAATATATAGCCATTCCACACCCAGTAGCATACTCTATGACCTCAACGGAAATATTTTCAAGTGTGTTGTTGTATACATGCCATTCAACTCAAATGCACAAGCTCTTACCCAATGATGAACTCTTTTCTTTGTACAGGTTTGGTAATTTAATTGGAGTTAAATTACTTACATAAATTATCAACCAGGGCTGTTATACTGATGAAATGTATGTGCATTGTATGTGCTAAGAGTCTTTGTCACTCAACAATTCCTTAGTTAATTTGAGATATTGAAATACACATGTTTATTTAACAGTTATGAAATTGATTCTATTGCTCTAGCTTAAAAGAAAGATCACACTCTTATTGAAATGAATAATACACACTTGTTCATGCTTACTCAAAATTAAATCAAACACACTCTTTTGCTTTTAAATGAAATCACACACACACTTTTCTTTGAATTAAATCACTCCGCTATTTCTTTGAAATGAAATCACACTTGCTCTTGCTTTAAAATGAAATCACACTTTCTTGAATTGAAACCATGCTTGCTTGAATTGAAACCACACTTAATTTAAAGCAAAATCACATTGTAAATGAATCTACTCTTGACAGAAAGAAAGACTATCTCTGCAAATTAAAATCCTATCTATATAACTGAAATGTAAAGCTATGTTACTAATTTATGTAAACCTATGCTTTGTCCATGTGCACAAGAGATCTTGCTTCTCTCAACAATAAAAATGATTGGACAAACTTGATATGAAAACAGTCTTAAACTCACATTTAAAATCAAAATTTAAACTAACAGAATCCTACATAAAACATTGAACGAAATACTAACTTATAGTTAAAAGGAAACCTTACTATCTCGAGGGGGAACTCCTATGATAATCACGTATCAATATTATGTCTTCACAAGATGATTAACCACACATTGGAATCGCACAATAGTGATATAAGAATGGAAGCAAAGTTTGTATATAAAACAAAGTTTTTACAATATAAAATCCAAGTCTATGTCTGTTATGTCGAGAGGCGTATTTATAAAACTCCTACGCATTAAATGTTTCATAGTATTACACGTTATGCTAATCGACACTAGCTAAAATTAACTTTGAAAGATAAGATAACATGATCCTCTCATGATTTTCTATCAACACAGCAAATCATGAGGCTAAAAATTTTCATTACGCTTGCTTAGTTCGCCTCCTACGGCAGTTGACTTTTCCTTTGACCGAGTTGCTAGAGTGTTTTATTTATTGATCTAGGCTATGAAGATAGGAACAAATCATTGTACTAGCTAATTTCCACTTGCCCATATGCCCCTTTCTTTGGCTGGAGCTTCGAAACCTATCAAACCTTGAACTAAGCTGTAGAATCATGCGTTAGCTACATAATCATTCTAATTTAGTAGCTAATGTAAATATTAAGCTAAAAAATAAAGAACATTGTCATTTATGAAATAGAAGATGTTAAGTGCTCTATATTCCATAATCCTTGTGAAATGATTCCCAAACTAAAGTTATGAAGTTCAAAAAGAGGAGAATGCAGTAAAAAAGGGTTGTAAAAAAGAAGTAATTTTGGTGCTTGTAATATTCCAAAATTAATTGGAATATTAAATTTTTGTTTTGTCACTTAGATAGGTGAATAAGTGGGTAGGGAGACTCATAAATCTATTTATGAAGAATAAAACCACTTCTCATGTGAAATTGGATCATCATTTCAGCTTAATAAAGCACCCTAAGGTGTGAACAGGGGCTAGAGAGTGTCGACTAGGTCAATGTTGACCAGATCAACAACGTTGTTATGGAGATCATGGAGGATTAATGAAGGATAGTGCAGTCATTTAGGAGGAGTGTATGCATGAGAGTAGCTCCATTATTGAGTGGGACCCAGGATGAGGAAGCTCACAAAGCATAAAAGGAAGAGGATGGCAGCATGAGAAGGGATGGATTTGTATTATTGATTTTGATATTTCTAGATCTGGATTTGTCATGTGACATTTCTGTGCATTATTTTGTTGTTTAGCAGAGTTTTTTGTGTTGTTTAGCACAAGGGTGTTTCTGAGCGGAAATATCACCCTCATACTCAGGGGACATAGAGTTCCTACTCAAGAGAGGTTATCTTGAGCTTCATTACCACTATCTGGCATTTGGCCAAGCTTCATCTCGTATACAATGTAATCTATTCCAGATCTATGTTGTGTTGCAGGGGTGTAGCAGTGGAGGAGAAAGATCTCCAATTTCTGAGCTAGTTTTCCCTTGGATGGACCATCCTTTCATCTGGAGCCTTGTGAGGAAGTTCTCAGGCCTTCATTTCATATTTTGGCATCAGGCCAAGTGTCTATCATTAGCTACAACGCAGTTTCCCTCAAGGACTGTGTTATTTTAGAGAGCAGCTACAACAGTGGGTTTATTGCCCTAGTTGGAAGAGTTGTGTTTCCTTTGAGGGGATCAACCCTTCATTTAGGAGATCTATTGGAGGAGGATCATCCATTGCATATTTCATATCAGCCACCTCCAATCAGTGATTCAGTTGCGGAGATTATTCAACCCTAGGGCCAAATCTGTTATTCATGTAGATTGAGTATTTCCAGAAACCTTTTCTAGGTTGTCCTGGAAATATGTTTTGGAGCATGGATCTCTAATATTAGCACATTTGGAGCATTATATTAGTAGCAATATATTTTTCTATCTTTTAGTTTCTATTCTCTCATAGACAACGCAATTTTCTGCATTCTTGTATTTCATGTATTAACAACATTTCAGATCTAGATGTATGCTTTCATGGGAGGCTTGTTTTCCCAACTTGAGTGATCTTTACCTCAAGTATTTGTACCTATTTTTTCTGTTATAATCATAATGGAATGGATATATGGTTGTCTCATGTCTTGAGCTATTTATATTTTTGCATATTTCAAGTTTTATGTGCCATTTTGGAATATTACATTGGTATCAGAGCATAATCTTGGCTCAGCTTGTGTACTTCATCCATTATGTCATCCAGAGAGGCTTCTCATAGAAAAGAGAATATCTATAGAAGAGATGAAGTCCAAAATCCATTGCTAGGTGAAATGAAAGGGATAAGTAAAAGGGAGAGCACGAAAATTTACTTCCAGCTCAGTTAAAGGACAGATGGCACATTGTAAAAATGGGTGACAATTTCACTTTTTGAAGGCATCCTTCACAAAAGCAAAGGATCAGCTCTCCAAAAGATTTACAATATGGTTCATCTTATTCAAAGGGTAAAGAAGACATATAGGAAACCAAGTCTTGGTCAATGCAAGGAATTTGTTTTTTTTTTTTTTTAAGATATTCTAAATCAGAGGATCAATTCAAGGATCAAGTTTGAAGTGGCCACCTTCGAAAGGACAAAAGGCACACTGTCTGATAAAGACAAACTCTTTGTGTTCTAAGGTGATCTTCTTAGGAAACAAGCAGAAGGCCAAGTCATGGTTGATGACCTCCTTCAAGAACAAGTGGAAAAGGTCAAAACATGGTTTAAACACCTCCTTCACTTCACAAAAATTGAGGATGCATTATGGTGTTGAGAAGCTTCAGTAGTGGTTTTTCATGGTGACCTCCCTTGTAGACAAACATAATCAAATCATAGTTTGATAACCTCCTTTGTGACAAACAAGGTGTTAACAACAATCATCAAGGTTAGAAAGGTTTTGAAGAGAAATTAGTAGTGACTTTAGAGTGAAGACATCAGCCCTTTTTCAAAGTTATTTCTCAACAATCAAAGGAAGAAAAACTATGTTCAAATACAAAATCACAGTTTCATTTTGTTTTTAAACAAATGATAAGGTAAACAGAGGATTTGCATTATGGTTTGGAAAGGCTGCAACAGTGGTTTTTGTAATGACCTCCCTTGTTGAAAAATCAAAGAAAAACACAGTTTTTATAGCCCCTTTTATAACAAGTAGAGTTTTATGGTGACCTCTTTGCAAACCAACCGAGACCAACACGGTTAAAGGGCCTATTAACCTCATAAAACAGTGGACATATGATGGTGTCAAAGGGACTGTTTGTAATGTTTTTATGAAAAATTTTCAAAATTTTATAACCTTGGTAAATGATAAGAGATCCCACAGGGCAACTATTTAGGTTGAAAGGGTCTCCATAGGATCATTATGGAGAAAAACAACTTAGAAAAGATAAAACAGTTGTTAAAAGGGAAACCTCAAAACACAAGTGAACATAGCCACTATTCGAAAAGTTCGTCCAGAGCACAAAAAGAAAGAAGTTTAAAATTGATAGAAGAAGTTTTGTAGAAACCCTTATGAGTATAAAGGGCACGAAGCCAACGGTCATTATCACTTTTCAAACCAAGTCACTGAAAGATAACAGGCATTGAGCAAATATTGAATCATTTTGAGCTTCATTTTATGCGCGGCGCACCTGTAGGCATCCAACATAGGTATTTTCTATACAGTGCGGCGCGCCTGTAGAAGTGCGCGGCACGCCTGTGCCCAGCGCTCGGCGCCCATTTGAACGCGGTGTGTTTGCAATTTTCGCCTTCAACCAAGCATTCGAACCATGAAACAAGCCCCCCGCCACCCCCCCGCTCTCCTAACCCGCATTATACTCTGTGCTTGTCATATTTCATGTTTGCTACCGTAATTGCCATATTTCACTCGCACGCTCATTTAAATGACCTTGTTACACCAACGTCTTGGCCCACCCTGGAACGGCCACCACCGGCACCTGGAAATAATCGACAACAATGCATTTCTAAAGGTGCCAAGGTCAAATCTTCAATAAATAAATCATCTCCAACTACAGCTAAAGGCATACAAAAGAGGTATTTATATGTTTTATCCAAAAGTTTTGTTTTAGAGATATGTTTGAAAATCACAGTTCCAGAAGAGAAGATTAGTAATTCTAAAAAGGAGTAAAATTATGTTGCTTGATAGAGACCTGCTTGCCAAACAAAGGAGAAAAAAATTTATATGCTAAAGAGAAAAGAACCTGCTCAATAGGTCACAGAATTTTGTTTGCTAGCCTTCTAAAAAACAGTGATTAAAGGAGGAATTTTATTGTCAAGGGGCTTCTTGAAAGTTTGAAAGGGGTTTGGAGGTAGTTAAAGGGAAAACACAGCTTGCTTTTCAAGCATATCATGTTTATTAAAGAGAAGGAGGAACAGTGATTAAAGGAGGAGGGTCAGTATATCATTTTAAGAGGGTTTTCTTTTCATGAATAAGTTAAGGATATACATGGTCTATAAAGAAAGAAAGAGTTTGTGTAGAGGGTCTTTTAATCAGTTTAAAGGAGTCTCTTAAAACAGTAATTTCAAAGAAGCAGTGATTACAAAGGAAGGTAGTGATTGAGGGAGAAGAGTTTTTGTGTCAAAAACAAAAGGGGACTTGTCTTTAAAAACCAAAAATAGATCTCATTAAAGGTCTTTTTGCTCACAAAAAAGTTCATAAGAAGGGAGCTTGTTTTCACTTAAAAAAACTTGTTTGCCAACTAAGGACAAACTTAGTCTTGCAAAGAGGAAAAGGTTTTTTTGGTTGAGGACCTATTTCAGTGATCATTTGAACAGTTTGTCTTGGTAAATCAGTGAATGGTATCAGAAGAAAAAATGCCTCCAAAGAAGGACAACAGAAGTGGGTATCACAATAGGTATGAGCCTATTACAACTTAGGAAGTGAATGAATCTCCTTCAGTACTCTTCAATTTTCATGAAGTAGGGTGCTTGGAATTTTGCCAAAAAGTCCAAGAAGTAAAAAGTCACCTTCCTTTGATGCATTTGTTTGCTTTAAGGCTGCAAGGAAAGCATGTCCATCTAGCAGGTTTGGATTTCAAACTCTCTCCTAGGGCTATATCCAAAGCTACTAAGATCCCCTATATAGGAGAAAAGTGGTTCAAACAAACATACTTAGATCTGAATCACTACAAACCCTTTCTAAAACCAAACCATCAGGATGCTTGCCAAGCTATTTTCCCTTTTTCTCACTTATTGACTAGTTATGCCCCCCTCATGAAAGTCATCATGAAGTATTTAACATTTGAAGGGAGGTTTTCCCGGATTTATGCCTATCACATCAAGCTTCTTATGCATTTCACAAGAACTCAATTGTTGAACCTACCTTTCTTCCTCTACAGAAGCATTGACAAGATGGCCTCTACTGTCCAAAATAAGCCCTCCGCTCAACAACAATCTTGTTTATTTCATCATTCCCTTATCAAGATCATCATCCTCCATCAACTTGAGAAAAAGGGAGTTTCTTGGGACTCTTTCATCTCCCATATCGATTTTGCCATTGCCTTTTCATCTCATGCGCCTTCCTCACCATCCACTCATCATGTTTCTCCTTCTTCTAGTAAATCCACTTCTGAAAGACCAAAATCCCATATGATTGAGAGTGAAGAAGAGAAGAAGCAAACTAGTGATGAAGAAGGGCAAAGTGACAAGAAGAAAACTAGTGATGAAGAAGGGCAAAGTAAAGAATCTAAGCATTATAGTGGGGAAGAAGGAAATGATGGTGAGCATGAACAAATTAATGGTGAGCATAGCATTCATGAAGAGGAACATGATGGCAGCCAACACAGCAGTAAGCATGATGGTGATGAGGGACAAAACAGTGAAGGTAAAGAGCACAACAGTCATGAAGAAAGCAGGGACAGAGATGAACAAGGCAGTCCTCAAGAAAACAGACAATGTGGCAGCCAAAATAGTGATGATGAGGGTCATGACAGTCCTCAAAAAGACACTTATGATGAGAAACAAGACAGCCCTCAAGCAAGTAATGATGATGGCAAGCAAACACCAAACCGTGAGCATTCCGAAGGGGGCAACATGGAGCAAAAAGATCAAAATAGTCCTAAGGGCAGCCAAGACCAAACCAAGGACTAAGTTGAGCAAGTGCATGTTATGAAACTATCTCTCTCTTCTCCTCAATACAGCCAAGAGCATGTGCTAGTTGCCTCTCCGAGGCAAGGGGCCATGACTCTTCCTCCAAAAGTGGTGAAGCCTAGAAACACTAGATCTGCCAAGAAGAAGATCACTCCAGCAGTGACTAGCAATGTCACAAGAGCGCTAATAAGTAGAGGCAAACTGCCTAAAAAGAGCATCGTTGAATTTCCAAAGAGGAAGAGGACCAAGAAGTCTATCCAAGGCAAGGGAAAAAGAAAAAGAGGAGAGTAGTCATGAAAAGGAAAGGGAGTTTGATATCATACAGATTCATAGTGATGATGGGGATAATGAAGCTAGAATTCTTGAGGCTCTTTTACAAAACATAGAAGCCCAAATTCATGACCTAAAAGCTGATCTAGAAAGGTCCAAAAACCTCATACATGTTCTACAGATGCAAAACAAACAAATGAGTGGTCAAATGGCATTTTATGAGGCTCGGGCTTTCAAATACCAAAGGGAAGCCTACAAAGCACAAGTCGAGCTTGAAGAGCTTATGGGTGAAATTGATGATACTAAAGAAGAAGAGCAGCCAATGAGAAAGAGGCCTAAGACTATGGGTCTCAAGAAAGCTTTGGAGAAAAGGAAGGAAGAAGAGGCAGCCCTTGTTCGATCTTATCCTCTTACTCAATTGCTCGCCCAAGAAATAGAAAATAATAGAGAACCATGGATTGAAAGGGCCAACAAGAATTTGGAGGATAAGTTAGAGAAAGCTAACATATACTTAAGTCTACAAAAGAAGATGACTGGGCACTACAAGAAGTTGAACCAATTTGCCCGAAGAAAGCTTAAACTTGATCAAGAAAGGCTCAAAGCTGCCCGAAAGAGGCGCCCAGTAGAAAAAGTGGAGAAAATCACATCAGCACTTGAAATCTTGGCCTCAGCTTCCTTACATGCTTCTGAAACCCCATGAGGGACTTGCTCGCCAAAATTGAGCAAATTTTGACAAGATTTTGTTTTTGTGTTTTTTGGCCATAATTGCACATTTTTCAAGGCACTGCCATGGGTGCTAGGAGCGCCCTCAACTCATGAAAGTCATTTTTTTGGATGGAATAAATTCAGGGGCAGCTACTCACATATTTTCAGATCCAAATGAGGTGTTTGTGTCCCCCAAAGAGGCGAAAAACAATGATTTTTTGACTTTCTGCCTCACATATCAGCAAGGGCTAATTTTTGGTTTTTTCCACTTAGTTACGTTTTTGACATAATTTTAGGGATCAGTTTGGGAAAAATCAAATATTTTCAGAAACTAGACATCTAGGTCTTTCCAACGAGCCATCACGGGCCTCATTTTGACATTGGGAGGTCCCTTAAAAGTGGTCTACAAGACAAGGAATTTTCTGCTGCTACGTTCCTGTAGCATTTTGGAAAAAAAGGCAGTTTTCTGAAGTGGCTTATCCAAATGTGCGTTAATCCTTTTTTGGCCATTGTCATTTAGGAAAAGTCAATTTTATTTCCTTTTTTAGCATTTTAAGATATTTTTAAAGATATTTTGTGCCTTGGGCTTTGCAAAGCCTCAAGGACAAAATCAGATATTTGTAATAGGCCAATGGCCTTCTAGTTACTCTTGGATAGTTTATTTCTCTTTAGCCTATATATTCCAAGATATTTCATTGTATCAAGAGGCTCAACTTGATGATATAGAGCAATGCATGATATTACAAGCTTTGAAGAAACACTTTGCCTCATGATGTGGATGATTTCTTGTTTTTCTTGGATGGTGGAAGAGGATTGTTTGTTGGATTCCTTGGCTTGGTAAATGGTATAGTGTTCCTATCTGTATGTTTTCCTTAGTTTATCATACATGTTTCCATGTTTATTACTTTCTGTAGGTCAGTAAAGAATAGATTTGAGACATGCCCATGGAGGCACCTCAAGTTTCCTGATTTCATTACAGTTTCTATGTTTTTCTTCTTTCTTAGTTATGTCAAAGAATTCTTAACTGCTCTTTGATACCCTAAGAACTTGTTATCAATTTCATTAATGGTTATTATGTATGCTATCAAGTATGATTCAAGGTATGCCCTTCTTACTCATAGCTATCCAAAACCCCATCACTGAAACATTTCTCTGAATATTTGATTGTCCTAGTTGAACCAAAGAGGTCTTGTTCCAATCTTGCCCTTTGCCTATGCTCTGCAATCTTAGTTCAAAGTTACCGATAGCTCAAAATATGATGTTTAGGAGTTCCCTCTTCGTACATTGAGTTGTTTGTCTGTCTTGTATGTTTTCCCCAAAGTCTGAAGGCGATTTTCCCAAAGTTAGAGGGTCTTATACTTCTATGTATCACCTAAATGTTTATTTTATGCATCTATCAATTTGAAGTTTCATTTATCATGATTAATGGTTAGCCCTACCACATGGATGTTTGCTGTAAAACTATTTGTGCTTAAACCTCTTTGTCTTTTCACAAATTTAGTGTCCATCCCATTTCATTCCGCCTAAAAGAATCCATTTTACCTCGACCAAATCGGCCCTGAAATATACCTTGTCCACCCCTTTGAGGCAATCTCCACCTTATCGACCCCATAGCCCAGTTGATTTGACAATATTTTTATCTATCTATCCTTGATCAGTTCTTCCCTCAAAAAACCTAAAACAAACTAAAAACACACTTAAAAACTAGCTTAAAATCAGATACATAGAAAGCAAACAAGTTTACATCCTTTGCATAAAAGAGAGAGACCTCTCTGAGTCTAGGAAGGCCAGGTCCTTGGTTTCCAAAGTTGGCTTGATGTTACCCTGTTATTTGGCTTGCCAATCTGCCAAATCACGGGACACTAACATAATGGCGATCACGGTGGGACTCTGAGTGAATAAACAAACTTATACTTCCCTAAACATTTCAGCATCCCTTAAGAGATTATCTTGTCGACTTACCCCACCGCTCATGCTTAATGGCGATCACGGTGGGACCTTTCTAAGTTAGTGACAATCTAAGTACACCTTAGGACTCCAGAAATCCCTTGTCTTCAAAAATATCTAGTGAATCCACCACCTCATCGCCACACTAACATAATGGCGATCACGGTGGGACCCTGAGTTATTGACAATCCAAGTATACCTTAGGACTTCAGAATCCCTTAATTAAAGAATACCCAGTGATTTTCAGCCACCTCATCGCCACACTAACATAATGGCGATCATGGTGGGACTCTGAGTAAAAAACAAACTTAGACTCCCTAAACATTTCAACATCCCTTAAGAAGACTATCTTGTCGATTTATCCCACTGCTCACGCTTAATGGAGATCACGGTGGGACTTTCTGAGTTAGTGACAATCTAAGTACACCTTAGTAACTCTCAAAGTTTCAGTCAAAGCTAGAAAACTTAAGTGTTGACCAAAGAGTAGAATCTGGTTGTCTCACCATCCTAGTAAAATGATGACCCAGCTATAGGACACTCTTGCAAACCTTAGGGATGCATAAAAACTCAGAAAAACCCAAAAGCATCCTTAGATTAGTTTTTTGTTAGTATTGGTGGTGGACCATACACATACACCCTCAAAACAACTAAAAAAATCCACCTGGCGACTCCACTAGCCTCCAGTAGGCGTATTACTCCACTAATCCTTATAAAATCTCCGGGGAATGCATTGAGCAATCCCAATCACGCTGAAGGTGGATAGCGAAGTTCAACTCTTCCACCTGGAAACTCCACAGCTCTCAATAGACCAAATGAATCCACTGGTAGAAAATTCTAGACTGGTTGAAAGGACACAGTAACTATTTCCAGTAAACAAATATGGATCCAAGTGAGAACACAGTGGAAAAGTTGGAAAAATTGGTAGATATGTTCAGCAAACTGATGCATCTACTTGACAGGAAAAGAGAAAGACACAAAGTTAAGGTTAACACTGCTTATTCAAACCAACCTACACTTTTTCCTTGGGAGGAACACACTCAACCATTACAAGACAAGAGTAACAAACAAAATGTGCCTAATGAGAAAGTTGCAAATAAGAACACAGAGGAATGCTCTAAAGAATCTATAAGCCATCTTGAAATCACAGAATCTGAAATGGAAGAAAAAACAAAACTTGTAGGATCTCTACCTTTATGCTTTGAGTCATTTCAGTTCATACAAGCAAATTGGCCTCCTAAGAATCTATTAGAGGAAACTCATGAATCCCATGTTTATTATCCCAAACATCAAGAAGAGTTGATCGAAGATGAATTCAAATCTGAAATAGAAGACAAATCAAAACCTGTAGGATCTCTACCTTTATGATTTGAGTCATTTGAGTTCATACGAGCAAATTGGCCTCTTGAAAATCTATCAAAAGAAACTCATGAATTACATGCTAACTATCCTCAACATCATAAAGAATTGGTTGAAGATGAAAACAATCAAGAAATGAAAGAGAACCCACAGGATATCTCTAAAGGTACAAGTGAAGATATATCATCTCTCTTAGGTAAGGCCCAAAAGTACATTCATCCTCTAAATCAGCTTTCCCAAGAGAAAGAGGATTATTGTAGTTATACCCAAAAAGAGATAAAAATGCCTCCCTATTTAACTGAAAAAGAGATAGATCAACTCATAAACATACAGTCAGCCTCTCTTGATTCTCCTCCTGATTTTAACTATCACATAGCGGAAAACGGATTTTTAAATCAATTTGAAGAGAAACAATCTGATAGTCCACTATGTATGGCTGGTGACATTACTTGTATTAATGATTCTCCAAGGTTTGATCAATATATTGATGATTATGATATTCAAACAGAAGCTAACCTTGCAGAGCCATCAACAGTTGATTTGTGGGATAAGGTTCACTATCATCATATTGAAAACAGTAATCAGCAAATTCAGGTCACCTATGACACTGATGAGGAGAGCCTTGAGATTTTAGAAGTAAGTGAAGAGTCTCTGACTCTTTGCTCTACTTCACTTCAGTCCATCAGAAATAACGTTCACATAATTGGAAATCAGCAGTCTTTCAGCTTTGATGATGAGGTTGAAGAGGATGATGAAATTCTCGAGCATGTTGTAAATGAGAAGCCTTTTCCCGAAATGGTTGAGGAAATCATTTTGGACATGGAATCATCCTTAACTCCAGATTTGCTGCCACCAAGTTCCATTGAGTTACAAATTGCATATGAAGAAATAAAGGTTGATAATCACATAAGGGTGGTCACACTATCCTCTCAAGAGGATTTACTGCCAAAGTGTATCCCTGCTCATCAACATGATGACCTTCACACAGTTTTCAGTCCACTTAATCAGAACACATCATCTTGGAAAGAAGACTACACTACAATATATGATGAGTCTGACAGTTCAAGTGATCATGAGCAAGGGGAAGAGTTTCTTTCCCAAGAGAGTCCCAAATATAGCCAAGTGGAAGAAAGAGTAGTCCTGAATGAAGCCTATATATCAAATCCTCTAGATCAGGTATTATTCCAAGATCTATTTGTTGTTTTCCTTGAGAAATATGAAGGAGTAGTGTGTTCCACCCAAAACAGTCTGTTGCAAAGAGTGAGAAAAATTTTAGGCACTACTGTTCGAAAACAAGCAAAGTGGAAGTGGCCTTCTCATTTCTTCAGCACTCTAAAAAAGTTGAAACTAAATCCCTCATGGAATCATCTGCTTGATTGGCTTTGTTGGAAAAGAGATTTCACTAAATGAATGTATATTGTGTATAGGTTAGATTAGGATAGATAGATAGGTGTGGAAGATAAGCTCAACCTTGTGAGCATCTTTTTAGTTCTAGATTGTTTGAAGAAAAAGTAAAAAACAGAAAATGCAAAAATAGTAGAAAAGCTGAAAAGAGGGAAGTTTTAGAAAATAGCAGAAAAGCCCCATGTTCAAAAAATAGTCATGCTAAAAGTGCACAAGTCTAAATGCCACTACTAGTGCTCAAAAGATATCTTGTTCAGTTATCTAGCCTAATCATAACTGGACATGTTTTAAATTTACTGCTAATAAGTTAGTGAAAGAAGTGATAGTCAAATTGTGTAAGCTTGACTTGTCAAAGAAAGTAGATTAGGAAAAGATATTGGTTCCACATGCTCAAAACAAAACCAAAGAGGAAAATAGGGATGAAAAACAAACTATGTATCCCAGCCCTGATTTTTCTAAATCTTGTTTTCGTGCAAAATAATATTTGTGTGTAGCTTGTCTTTTATGCCACAAACACATGACAAAGCAGACCGTCTAATCCTGATTTGGTCATTTTTCAATTTCATGCTTTAGACTAGTAAATGAAATCTTGTCAAACAACTTAATCTTGATAGTCGATGGTAGTATAGGTAGGAAAACAAAGGAGTTCAACAGTTTAATCTGAACTCCCGGAAGATATAAGTGTAGAATTAGATATTTTTCTTTTTCAAAAATATCATGTCAAAGGGTTGCTAGTCCAAATGCACCAAAAGAAGAAAAAATGTTAGGAAATATAGTTGGGTAGGTACAGATGACTTTGATGTAGATCATGCTGTCAATTTTCAGTAATAGCATCAAGAAGGAAAGAAATTTGCACCAATGGATAAGGCACTGGTCTTCACAAGCCGGAGATCTGCAATTCTGGACACCTCCTAAAAAGTAGTTGCCCTCCCCAAATGGAGCCACTGTTAGTCATCAGTATTTTTACATGTTATTGATGACTATTTTCCTTAGCTGAGTTTTCTAGAAGCTGATCTCAAAACTGTCAATTTTTCATCCAGAAAACACCCCAAAACAATTTTTGTCCTCCTACTCCTTCCTGTCAGTCTATGATGAGAACAATCTCCAGTTTTCAAGACCTGTCTCGCTTCAGCAAAGTCTCCCCGTCTATAGTTGTCATAACTGTGATTATTTTCTGTCATTTGCCCTTGTTTCTCGTGCCATTCACTACCCAAAGGTTGACAAAGAGTCTACAACTCTATCCCTGGTCATCTTGTCATTTGAAAATCTGATCGTGCCTAAGAAAACACTCAGAATATGAGAACAGTTGTCCCTAAGTTAGATAGTGGTGTTTAGGGCATTTTTCCTTGGCTAAGATATCCTAGGCCAAAAAGCCTCTGTCTAGTATCAGTCAACCATGAATCTTTCCCTATTCTGCAAAGCAAGCATTGTTCTATCCATAGGTCGCACACCACTAAGAGGTCACTTTGTCTCATTTCAGAAGAAATTCAAAAAAGATCCAAATCAGTAAAAGAGAAGGTTTGTCACTGTATGAAGAAATATGCTTAGATCAGGCAAAATCTCCATGAAACACCAAAAGAACTCTCCAAGGTTCCAAAGCATCTGTTTTTACATCTCTACAGGGGTGTAACTGAATGATGATCAGTGTGCACATAAGAGCAAAAAGACAAGTTCAAACAAGTCTCTCATGTTGAAAAGGTTTGCCATCAATGACCAGATGAAAAGTTGTAAAGTAAAGAGCAGCAAGTGTACATGTTATAAATCTAAAGGCTGCCTGAGGAGCAGAGATCATTCGTCATCAATGAAGCAAATGAAGTAAAATGAGATGCTGATCAGCGGTACTCCATGATCTCCTCCAAAAAGTAGTGCTGCATAATCTTCCGAAGGGCATCATCATGTAGGGCATAAGAAGACAGCTGCTTCTTATGCTACCTTGAACCTGGGATGTGAACATTAGTCAAGGGAAAGTTAGTTCAAAGGTGTCCAATAGTGAGCATTATCCTTATACCAACCACTTTATTCACTCCCTAAAAACTTCACAGTGATATGATAACAAGCAAAGACATATATTGCAGAGCAAATGACACAGTGTTGAAATAAAGGAAATTTCATGTGTATGATGATAACCTCCTTCATGAAAAGCAGATGGTTTGAAGGACAATGACAGAAACCTCCTTCATATAAAAGCAGAGGGTTAGAAGACATATTGTTTTGACCTCCTTCACTAATAAGCAGAGGGTCAAACATATTTTTGAGAAACTTCAGTGGCTGCTTGGCGCTTTTTCCTTCAAAGATGAACAGAGAATGCATAGCAGGGTTTGAAATTTTGTTTTGATAAAGTCTCTGTTGGTAAGACCATGTTGAGAAACAGTGGTAAAACAAATGAAAGTTCGTAAGTTAAGGGCCT
The DNA here is from genome assembly GCA_034641835.2 of Pinus albicaulis. Classification (NCBI taxonomy): domain Eukaryota; kingdom Viridiplantae; phylum Streptophyta; class Pinopsida; order Pinales; family Pinaceae; genus Pinus; species Pinus albicaulis. The sequence continues at coordinate 35,441,100 of MU968411.1, read as the reverse complement.
ATTTCACATCAAAAGCAATACAGTGACATGATGGTGCTAAAAAGCCTCTATTCTTATGTTGATGAAAGCATCCTCCAAAGGACAAAATCCGAGGCTAAAGTTTTGTTTAAAAGCACCCTCATCTAAATGGTAAAATTGGTAGACTAAGCTCTGTTTTTAGTCATTTTTGCATACTGGTATAGAGAGGTATTCACATAGAAGGTTCATGTTGAAAAACATTTTTTATTGTCTATCAAAAGCACTCCCTCCAAGTGATAAGTAAACGGAGAGCGCAAAAGGTTACTTCCAGCTCAGTTAAAGGACAGAGGGCACATTGTAAAAATGGGTGAAACTTTCACTGTTTTAAGGCCTCCTTCACAAAAGCAAAGGATCAGTTCTCCAAAAGATTTATAATATGGCTCATATTATTCAAAGGGTAAAGCAAACATATAGGAAACCAAGTCTTGGTCAATGCAAGGAAATTGTTTTTTTTTTTTAAGATATTCTAAATCAGAGGATCAATTCAAGGATCAAGTTTGAAGTGGCCACCTTCGAAAGGACAAAAGGCACACTGTCTGATAAAGACAAAGTCTTTGTGTTCAAAGGTGATCTTCTTAGGAAACAAGAAGAAGGCCAAGTCATGGTTGATGACCTCCTTCAAGAACAAGTGGAAAAGGTCAAAACATGGTTTAAACACCTCCTTCACTTCACAAAAACAGAGGATGCATTATAGTGTTGAGAAGCTTCAGTAGTGGTTCTTCATGGTGACCTCCCTTGTAGACAAACATAATCAAATCATAGTTTTATAACCTCCTTTGTGACAAACAAGGTGTTAACAACAATCATCAAGGTTAGAAAGGTTTTGAAGAGAAATTGGCAGTGACTTTAGAGTGAAGACATCAGCCCTTTTTCAAAGTTCTTTCTCAACAATCAAAGGAAGAAAAACTATGTTCAAATACAAAATCACAGCTTCATTTTTTTTTTTTTTAAATGATAAGGTAAACAGAGGATTTGCATTGTGGTTTGGAAAGGTTGCAACGTGGTTTTTGTAATGATCTCCCTTGTTGAAAAATCAAAGAAAAACACAGTTTTTATAGCCCCTTTCATAACAAGCAGAGTTTTATGGTGACCTCTTTGCAAACCAACCGAGACCAACACGGTTAAAGGGCCTATTAACCTCATAAAACAACGGACATATGATGGTGTCAAAGGGACTATTTGTAATGTTTTTGTGAAATTTTTTCAAAATTTTATAACCTTGGTAAATGATAAGAGATCCCATAGGGCAACTATTTAGGTTGAAAGGGCATCCATAGGAGCATTATGGAGAAATACAGCTTAGAAAAGATAAAACAGTTGTTAAAAGGGAAACCTCAGAACATAAGTGAACATAGCCACTATTCGAAAAGTTCATCCAGAGCACAAAAAGAGAGAAGTTTAAAATTAATAGAAGAATTTTTGAAGAAACCCTTATGAGTATAAAGGGCATGAAGCCAATGGTCATTATCACTTTGCAAACCAAGTCACTGAAAGATAACAGGCATTGAGCAAATATTGAATCATTTTGAGCTTGATTTTATGCGTGGCGCACCTGTAGGCATCCAACAGAGGGATTTTCTATACAGCGCGGCGCACCTATAGAAGTGCATGGCACGTCTGTGCCCGGCGCCCAGCGCCCATCTAAACACGACATGTTTTCCATTTCCGCCTTCAACCAAGCGTTCAGACCATGAAACAAGCTCCTCCCACCTACATTATACTCATGTGCTCGTCATCTTTCATGTTTACCACTGCAATTGCCATATTTCACCTCCTGCACGCTCATTTCTGAACGGCTCGGGCCACCTCTGAACAGCCCGGGCCACCTCTGAACGGCCCGATCCACCCCTGAATGGCACACCACCCAGGCACCCGGGCCACTAAAAACACAGATTTTCAGAAAGGTGCCAAGGTCAAATCTTCAACAAATAAATCATCTCCAACTACAGCTAAAGGCATACAAAAGAGGTATTTATATGTTTTATCCAGAAGTTTTGTTTTAGAGATATGTTTGAAAATCACAGTTCCAGAAGAGAAGATCAGTAATTCTAAAAAGAAGTAAAAGTTTGTTGCTTGATAGAGACCTGCTTTCCAAACAAAGTAGAAAAACATTTATATGCTAAAGAGAAAAGAACCTGCTCAATAGGTCACAGAATTTTGTTTGCTAGCCTTCTAAAAAACAGTGATTAAAGGAGGAAGTTTATTTTCAAGGGGCTTGTTGAAAGTTTGAAATGGGTTTGGAGGCAGTTAAAGGGAAAACACAGCTTTCTTTTCAAGCATGTCATGTTTATTAAAGAGAAGGAGGAACAATGATTAAAGGAGGAGGGTCAGTATATCATTTTAAGAGGGGTTTCTTTTCATGAATAAGTTAAGGATATACATGGTCTATAAAGAAAGAGAGATTTTGTGTAGAGGGTCTTTTAATCAGTTTAAAGGAGTCTCTTAAAATAGTGATTTCAAAGAGCGCCCTTTTTGCTTCAAATAACCACAGAGAAACATTGATTTCAAAGAAGCAGTGATTACAAAGGAAGGTAGTGATTGAGGGAGGAGTTTTTGTGTCAAAAACAAAAGGGTATTTGTCTTTAAAAACCAAAAATAGATCTCATTTTAGGTCTTTTTGCTCACAACAAATTTCATAAGAAGGGAGCTTGTTTTCACTTAACAAAAACTTGTTTGCCAACTAAGGACAAACTTAGTCTTGCAAAGAGGAAAAGGTGTTTTTGGTTGAGGACCTATTTCAGTGATCATTTGAATAGTTTGTCTTGGTATGTCAGTGAAGGGTATCAGAAGAAAAAATTCCTCCAAAGAAGGACAACAGAAGTGGGTATCATAATAGGTATGAGCCTATTACAACTCAGGAAGTGAATGAATCTCCTTCAGTACTCTTCAATTTTCATGAAGTAGGGTTCTTGGAATTTTGCCAAAAAGTCCAAGAAGTAAAAATTCACCTTCCTTTGACACATTTGTTTACTTTAAGGCTGCAAGGAAAGCATGTCCATCTAGCAAGTCTACATTTCAAACTCTCTCCTAGGGCTATCTCCAAAAGCTACTAAGATCCCCTATATAGGAGAAAAGTGGTTTAAACAAACATACCTAGATATAAATCACTACAAACCCTTTCTAAAACCAGACCATCAGGATGCTTGCCAAGCTATTTTCCCTTTTTTCTCACTTGTTGACCAGCTATGCCCCCCTCATGAAAGTCATCATGAAGTATTTCACATTTGAAGGGAGGTTTTCCCGTATTTATGCCTATCACATTAGGATTCTTATGCATTTCACAAGAACTCAGTTGTTGAATATACCTTTCTTCCTCTATAGAAGCATTGACAAGATGGCCTCTACTATCCAAAAGAAGCCCTCCGCTCAACAACAAGCTTGTTTATTTCATCATTCCCTTATCCAGATCATCATCCTCCATCAACTTGAGAAAAAGGGAGTTTCTTGGGACTCTTTCATCTCCCATCCTGATTTTGCCATTGCCTCTTCATCTCATGCGCCTTCCTCACCATCCACTCATCATGTTTCTCCTTATTCTAGTAAATCCACTCCTAAAAGACCAAAATCCCCTATTATTGAGAGTGAAGAAGAGAAGAAGCAAACTAGTGATGAAGAAGGGCAAAGTGACAAGAAGCAAACTAGTGATGAAGGAGGGCAAAGTAAAGAATCTAAGCATGATAGTGGGGAAGAAGGAAATTATGGTGAGAATGAACAAATTAATGGTGAGCATAGCAGTCATGAAGAGGAACATGATGGCAGCCAACACAGTAGTAAGCATGATGGTGATGAGGGACAAAACAGTGAAGGTAAAGAGCACAGCAGTCATGAAGAAAGCAGGGACAGAGATGAACAAGGCAGTCCTCAAGAAAAAAAACAAAGAGGCAGCCAAAACAGTGATGATGAGGGTCATGACAGTCCTCAAAAAGACACTTATGATGAGAAACAAGACAACCCTCAAGCAAGTAATGATGATGGCAAGCAAACACCAAACAGTGAGCATTCCGAAGGGGGCAACATGGAGCAAAAAGATCAAAACAGTCCTAGGGGAAGCCAAGACCAAACCAAGGACCAAGTTGAGCAAGTGAATGTTATGAAACTATCTCTCTCTTCTCCTCAACACAGCCAAGATCATGTGCTAGCTGCCTCTCCGAGGCAAGGGGCCGTGACTCTTCCTCCAAAAGTGGCGAAGCCTAGAAACACTAGATCTTCCAAGAAGAAGATCATTCTAGCAGTGACTAGAAATGTCACAAGAGTGCTAAGAAGTAGAGGCAAATTGCCTAAAAATAGCATTGTTGAATTGCCAAAGAGGAAGAGGACCAAGAAGTCTATCCAAGGCAAGGGGAAAGAAAAAGAGGAGAGTAGTCATGAAAAGGAAAGGGATTTTTATATCATATAGATAGACAGTGATAATGGGGATAATGAAGCTAGAATTCTTGAGGCTCTTTTACAAAATAGAGAAGCCCAAATTCATGACCTACAATCTGATCTAGAAAGGTCCAAGGACCTCATACATGTTCTACAGATGCAAAACAAACAAATGAGTGATCAAATGGCAATGTATGAGGCTCGGGCTTTCAAATACCAAAGGAAAGCCTAAAAAGCACAAGTCAAGCTTGAAGAGCTTATGGGAGAATTTTATTATACTAAAGAAGAAGAGCAGCCAATGAGAAAGAAGCCTAAGACTATGGGTCTCAAGAAAGCTTTGGAGTAAAATAAGGAAGAAGAGGCAGCCCTTGTTCGATCTTATCCTCTTACTCAATTGCTCACCCAAGAAATAGAAAATAATAGAGAACCATGGCTTCAAAGGGCCAGCAAGAATTTTGAGGATAAGTTATAGAAAGCTAACAGAGACTTGAGTCTACAAAAGAAGATGACCGGGCACTACAAGAAGTTGAACCAATTTGCCCATAGAAAGCTCAAACTTGCTCAAGAAAGGCTCAAAGCTGCCCGAAAGAGGCGTTCGGTATAAAAAGTGGAGAAATTCACATCAGTGCTCAAAATCTTGGCCTCAGCTTCCTTACATGCTTATGAACACCCATGAGGGGCTTGCTCGCCAAAATTGAGCAAATTTTGCCAAGATTTTGTTTTTTGTGTTTTTTGGCCATAATTGCACATTATTCAAGGCGCTGCCATGGGTACTAGGAGCACCCTCAGCTAATGAAAGTCATTTTTTTGGATGGACTAAATTCAGGGGCAGCTACTCACAAATTTTCAGATCCAAAGGAGGTGTTTTGGTCCCCCAAAGAGGCGAAAAACAATGATTTTTTGACTTTTTGCCTCACATATCACGAAGGGCTAATTTTTTGTTTTTTCTGCTTAGTTCAGCTTTTGACATACATATAGGGATCATTTTGGGAAAAATCAAATAATTCCAGAAACTAGACATCTAGGGCTTTCCAACGAGCCATCACGGGCCTCGTTTTGACATCGGGAGGTCCCTTAAAGTGGTCTACAAGACAGGGAATTTTCTGCTGCTACGTTCCTGTAGCATTTTGGCAAAAAAAGCAGTTTTCTGAAGTGGCTTATCCAAATGTGCGTTAAGCCTTTTTTGGCCATTTTCAGTTAGGAAAAGTCAATTTTATTTCCTTTTTTTATCATTTTAAGATATTTTTAAAGATATTTTGTGCCTTGGGCTTTGCAAAGCCTCAAGGACAAAATCAAATATTTGTAATAAGCCAATGGCCTTCTAGTTACTCTTGGATAGTTTATTTCTATTTAGCCTATATATTCCAAGAGATTTCATTGTATCAAGAGGTTGAACTTGATGATATAGAGCAATACATGATATTACAAGCTTTGAAGAAACACTTTTCCTCATGATGTGGATGATTTCTTGCTTGTCTTGGATGGTGGAAGAGGATTGTTTGTTGGATTCCTTGGCTTGGTAAATGTTATAGTGTTCCTATCTGTATGTTTTCCTTAGTTTATCATACATGTTTCCAAGTTTCTTGCTTGCTGTAGGTCTATAAGGAATATATTTGAAACATGGCCATGAAGGCACCTCAAGTTTCCTGATTTCATTACAGTTTCTATGTTTTTCTTCTTTCTTAGTTATGTTGTAAGAATCTTAGTCTTCTTGATAGTTCTATCAATTTAGAAGATTGAATTTTATTAATGGTTATTATGTATGCCATTTGCAGATTTGTGTATGTAGCTGATGATTTGGTGGCTATCAAAACTTGAATACCAAACTTTCTGCATTTGATTGTCCTAGTTGAACCAAAGAGGTCTTGTTCCGATCTTGCCCTTTGCCTATGCTCTGCAATCTTAGTTCAAAGTTCTCGATAGCTCAAAATATGATGTTTAGGAGTTCCCTCTTTGTACATTGAGTTTTTTGTCTGTCTTGTGTGTTTTCCCCAAAGTCTGAAGGCGATTTTCCCAAAGTTACAGGGTCTTATACTTCTATGTATCGCCTGAATGTTTATTTTATGCATCTATCAGTTTGAAGTTTCATTTATCGTGATTAATGGTTAGCCCTACCACATGGATTTCTGCTATAAAACTATTTTTGCTTAAACCTCTTTGTCTTTTCACAAATTTAGTGTCCATTCCATTTCATTCCGCCTAAAAGAATCCATTTTACCTCGACCAAATCGGCCCTGCAATATACCTTCTCCACCCCTTTGAGGCAGTCTCGACCTTATCGACCCCATAGCCCAGTTGATCTGACAATATTTTTATCTATCTATCCTTGATCAGTTCTTCCCTCAAAAAACCTAAAACAAACTAAAAACACACTTAACAACTAGCCTAAAATTAGATACATAGAAAGCAAACAAGTTTACATCCTTTGCATAATAGAGAGAGCCCTCTCTGAGTCCAGGAAGGCTAGGTCCTTGGGCTCCAAAGTTGGTTTGATGTTACCCTCTCATTTGGCTTGCCAATCTGCCAAATCACGGGACCCTAACAGCTATCACAACGCAGAGAACCTATGATGGGTTCAAAGGAGGGAGGAGAAATTTTTTGATATTGACATTGCCATCTCCCACTCAGCTATTTGCGCTGACAGATGATGATTTAGGAATCTATGTTGGCATAATCATGGTGTCAAAGGGCTACTCCATAGCCTTGGAGCAGCAAATGATACTCCCACACATGAAGTGTATTTCTAAATATGACAAGAGGTTATTGGCACTCTTGCATGCATTAGCCAAACTATGGAAGCTTTGGATGGGAAATACCTTCCAAGAGAAGGTTGACCTCCATGTACTTCAATCTTTTCTTGGGCAAGATCGGTTGCAAAGGAGGCAGCAAAAGAGGGGTAGCAGTACTCCAACATGTGGCTTTTGCATTGAGCATGTCAAAGAGGAGAGATATGATGGGACAGGTGCTTCATTTCAGGTCTCAAAAATGCTGTCACTATTGAGGAAAATGGATCCATATTGGGAGCCCCAAATATTGGTGGATTATTCCAAGTACCTCTTCACATGCAAGGTTCTTGATGGACAAGTGATATATGGGAGATATAGAGTGTTTGATGGAGTCATTTATTTCCATGATCAGATCTACTTGACTAGAGACTCCAAGCTTAAGGAGGAGATTATACATGCAGCATATGAGGCACTCTCTTCAGGACATGTAGACTTCATTCAGTCTTATCACACCATCATGGAGGGATTCTATTGCGAGGATCTCAAAGAATATGTGCACCAACATATCAGGAGATATATAGCTTGCTTGATGTATGAGGAGGAGAGAAGCCACCTTGAAAGTTTTTTCAACCACTTCCCCTTTTGATGGAGACATGGGAAGTTTCATCTATGGACCTCTTCACCAACTTGTCTACAATATATGGTAAATATTGTGTTTTGATGCTTATTGATCAACTAACAATGTATGTACATTCCTTTACCATACATTTGCAGCACATTTCTCCACAAGGGAGCAAGCCTATTTCTGGATTTCGTGGTCCTTTTGGGACTACATTCAGTAATGGGGATGACCACTTTATAGAAGACTTTGGGCAAGACATGTTTTGCTTGGCTCATATTCAATTAACACCTAATGTCCTTCACTATTTTCAAGCTTTTTAGAAGCTTATGGCAGCAATCAAGTAGTTGGATGGCCACTTATCATATGATGTTTTGAGACAGCTATAGACAGAACAACACTGGTCCCACTTGAGGGGCTATTGTCACCATCCAACATGTTATATGACACATAGTCCATTTTCCTTTAGGAGCCCTTATGGTGATGACATTCTATTCACCATATGTGGGATGGATTGGGCAAGAGAGGTTCCTAGAACCAAAGAGTGGGATCATGAGATTCCAAGTACCTTTTGGCTTCATTAGGACTATATTATTGAAGCCCAAGATCAACAGCTCCATATTTATCATAAATGGAGAGAGAGACAACGTGAGTTGAATAACTTGATCTCTCATTTTTAGCCATGCGGCCCCTATACATTGTAGCATCAGGGGATTGGTGAGTTTTTCTATGAGCTACCAAGGATGGATCACTTTGCTTAGATGATAGCATGGATATTGGAGTTTGTCATTGGGATTGAGGCACCCAACATTTACCATCTCTCATGCCTTGAGGAGGCCAATGGAAAACATATAATTTTTTCCATATATCTCCAACTTCTTCATAATGAGAGCTATTTGGTTTATATACCAAAGGCTAACTTGTATACTTGGGTGGAGACATATCCATTGGAGGTTTTGTAGTATTCTTGCAGTTGCTTGAGGACAAGAAACATTTTGGAGGGGAGGACTGTAATATTCCAAAATTAATCGGAGTATTAAAGTTTTGTTTTGTCACTTAGATAGGTGAATAAGTGGGTAGGGAGACCCATAAATATCTTTAAGAATAATAAAACCACTTCTCATGTGAAAGTGGATCATCATTTCAGCTTAATAAAGCCCCCTAAGGTGTGAACAGGGGCTAGAGAATGTGGACTAAGTCAATGTTGAGCAGATCAACAACGATATTATGGAGATCATGCAGGATTAATGGAGGACAACACAATCATTTAGGAGGAGTGTATGCATGAGAGTAGCTCCATTACTGAGTGGGACCTAGGGTGAGGAAGCTCACCAAGCATAAAAGGAAGAGGATGGCATCATGAGAAGGGATGGATTTGTATTATTTATTTTGATCTTTTTAGATCTCGATTTGTCATGTGACATTTTTGTGCATGTTTTTTCTGTTTAGCAGGGTTTGTTGTGTTGTTTAGCACAAGGGTGTTTCTGAGCAGAAATCCCACCATCATCCTCAAGGTACTTAGAGTGCCTACTCAAGAGAGGTTATCTTGAGCTGCATTACTACTATACGGAATTTGGTCAAGCTTTAGTCTCATATACAGCGCAGTCTATTCCAGATCTGTGTTTTGTTGCAGGCATGTAGCAGTGGAGGAGAGAGACCTCCAATTTCTGAGCTGGTTTTGTTGAGATTCAACAAGATGATGAGCTTAGTGAAAATTAAGCATCTTCACTAAGTGGGGCTCGCAGGCTATTTTTCTTTTTATCTTCATATTTTTATTATCCAAATAGAAAAGACAGAAACCATCCAATGGTTTAAGTCTTGAATATTTTAAATAAAATTGTTTAAATTATTTACGATGAGAAATCATATATATAGTACTCATGAGGGTTGGCGCTTCCTCTTTAAACGATCAGTTGAATGCTTATTTTTTTCTCCTTGGAATCCCTTGAATCCTTATCCTTGGTGGTTTGGATCGTGCCCTTATATTTTGTGGGGCCTTCATCCTTTTACACATTGTCTCTCTCTCTCTTTGCTCACAATTCCCTTGCTCGTCATGCTGCCTCATCTTGGAAGAATTTAAGGCCATCATGGTTGTCAAGGCTGGCATGAGAAACCAAGAACAAGGGTTCAAGAAAATGATAAGAATTTGACTTACATTTACTAGGAGCACACACTCCAATAGTCATGAATGAAATCAATATAACATAGACAAATACTTGGGTGGAGAAACATTTCCTCCATGATGAGGAGATTGAAGAAAATGTAGGACATTGGCTCTCATACACTGACACCGATTAAGGTCATTACAATAGGTATATTTAGAGTATTAGTCTCTATTGGTGATGAAAGACAATTATTGGTAAGATTCTTGTGGAAAGGTGTGAAACCCAACCTAAAATCCTACTTTGCATCGATGCTCTTTAGTCACAGATAAAGAATCTAGCCTAAATAGAAAGTGAGAACTCAACAACACCACATATGGTCTCTCCTTCAAGTTGATATCTTTAGGGTGATACGTTTTTTTTAAATGTCATTAAGAAATAAATATGCATTCAATGGAAGTTATAAACACAAGTCATATAATAACTCTCTAGATAGTATGATACTTTTCATATTGTATTACTATCTTAAATTTGTTAATATAGTAATGTGGATAAAAGCTCCATGCCTATATTACTATATTGATGGTTTGGTTTTCCTAATGATGGATTAATAACTAAATGAATATCTCTTTTTTGATCAATTAATATAAAATGATTTCATAATTCAAAAAAGAAAAAAGAAGTCCACGGGGTCTTGGATATACGGTGATCAGATGCTCTGTTAAGGCAATCTTTGATGTGAAATCACCAGTCCAATATATCACCCCGATCGGGGTGATATATTGGACATGTTGAAGATGTAGTTGTGCCAAGCTTACAAAAAAAAGGAAGAAAAAGAAGATCAAAAGACAACAAAAATCTAAGTTATATCTGTGAAATTAGTTTTCAGGATACAAACTATGTAGAGTTTTTGAAAGTTTGATTTCTTTGAGTGGACACTCCACCTATCTTTAGGGATGCAAAACTTTTCAAAAACTCTACACAATTTACATTCATAAGAATTGGATCAATAACATGATTAAAGATAAATGATGTACATTCAAATTGTGTAGATTGCTATAATAAAGATTAATTATTAAAGTTGTTTTCTTTCATGATGTATGTAGAGGTTGCATGGTTGGGAAGTATCACTAAGTCGTGTTTGAAATAAGAAAGGATTGGATAGCAAATATTTGAAGGAACTTCTCTAGAGTGCCCTATATTTCCTAAACAAACCATCACTACCATGTGCAAGGTACATTTTGACTTGAATTTCACTAAATATTTTTCTAAGTATACTTGTATGTATTTTTTCAAAATATAAATATCACATCTTAGAAAAAATCAAAGAATAGAAGGTATGAGTAGAAAATAAATGCAGTAAACCTTTGAAATGTTTAATATTAGATAATGATGGAGAATATGTAGGCAACATCTTTGGAAGTTACTTGTCAAATACTGATAGTTTTTCACATATATATGTAAGTTATAAACCTTAGTAGAATGACGTTGCCAAAAGGAATAATTGGACCTTGGTCTTCCCGGCCATTTGATTTGGCCCATAGGGGACAAAAATGCTAAAACATATTTCCAACACTTGTATATGCTTCAAAAATGGAAAATGTAATCCATGGGCAATGGTGCCAATATAAAATCTACCAAATGTTGAAGCAAATTAGACTATTGATCCATTTCCAATTGAATCTTCTAAATCTGCAACCATGTGGCTATCTTTGGATCCACTATTTAATGTCTATAAAGAACTTAGTAGAATCAATCTAGAATTCAAATTCTACTAAGTAGTATCAATTCTCAACTTTTGTGTTGATATCTTTCTCCTTCTTGTTCAACCTTGTTGATGTAATCATGTTATCATGGGTTTCTATCTTGAATGTGGCCTTTAGTTGACTCTATAATTTGAGTTTCTCCCAAGCTGAGTTAGTATTGCAACCTTGACACATTTATTCACAAATTTCTTTAATTTGGGAGGAATAAATGTCATTTCATTGTAGTATCTTTTTTTTTTTTCTAAGTATGACTAATTCTATTATGTATAAAATTACTAGTACAAAACTGCCACAGAGTCAGCTTGGTGAGCCTGAACACTGGGCTTGATAAACAAGCTAGTCAAAGAGTTTCTGGACTGCCCTGGATGGGAAACCAGTCCTTTTAACCACAAAGTCTGAACCGCCCTTGAGAGGGAAACCGGTTTTAAGTTCATATAAGCCAAACAAACATGAAAATAAATACTGAAATTAGAAAGCTGCTTTTTCAGCTGAGCTGTAAAGCGTGAAAGCCTAAGATTCCTATAGTGACTGAGCAAAAAAACCTGTATAGCTTTGCAGAGGCTATTCATGTGTTGGAGAGGGAGGTTCCTCGATGATCCTGCAGGCGAAAGCGTCACTGATGTCCTCTTGCCCATCGTTGAGAGCGCTCTCCCCACCATCTCCATGCAATGCTTGTTCTGAGGAAGGGAAGAAAAAGTAGCTGGAGCCGCACAGGGTAAACCAGAGCTCGAAGGGGAGAGAGGATTGACAGAACAGGGCGAAGCCAGATTAGGGATTTCTTCACGAAGAGTTACAGTAATAAAAGCAGTGAGGGTGGAGCTGTTCGAGGTGCAATCAAACCGGAGCTCAGCTCGCTGGAAAGTTTGTCGAATGGAGGGACGAGCGGGGCGAGGAGAGATAGGAGGGGGAGAAACGCAAGGAGACTCACGAGCTAAGGGAGGGGGGGCGGGAGAATCGACAAAAGCATCACGAGAGGCAAGAGCTTGAGCTCTGTCTTCATCTGTCGAGGTGGAGACAGAGCCATGGCTCAGAGGAGGGCGACGGTGATAGGTATGACCTCGACTGGGTCCACGCCTGCACCGCATGCGTTCGCGGAGACGGGGCATGGTGACAGGCGCTTGACTAGGAGGACCAAGGCAGGAAAGGCGGACAGGAAGTGCAGGGGGGGAGAGTATGGACGGGACACCACAGGGATTAGTGGAAGGAGTCGGAAAAAGACAATTGAGACCACCACCAGATGGAGAATTGACCCTGCACAAAGGACTGTGAGAGAAATTAAACTCCGAATCAGGTTCGAAGCAAGAAAATAAAGAACAACGCCACCCATTGTTCGTTCTCACACTGGCATCTGCATAACCTGGAGAGAAAATCCCTTGCAGAGGAGAAGGAAAACCATCCCAGCCTACCGTGCCATTCGAACTGTCTCGAATGTGCTCCATAGCCCAGAGAACCGCCATAATCAAATGCATGGTGAGCAGACCGAGAGAATTTGTAGTCGCGCGAGGTGGTGAGTTATGATCGCCATTAATGCAGGTACAGGGAGCCATATGGGCTGCCCATGTAAACGCCATTGGGAACAGCACAGGGTGCCACGTCCCAACCAGCCCATTAAGCATCCGCATCCAGAGATTTCATTGTAGTATCTTATTGCCTAAGACAAAATGATAGTCTAGGCATTGAAAAAATAAGTATTTTGAAGTCTTGTTGAGTTATCCAAATTATGGTATTACCCCAAAGAAATTAGTGTATTGATTTTAGTCAATTGAGTTATAATCGTTTTCAATACTTAAATTTTTTTAGGCGTGCACCTAAATGAAATTCTACCCTTCGATTTATCAAATTCCATTTCTGAGTATCAATATGTATGATTTAATGGTTGAATACATTGGTTTTTTGATCTCCTATAATGATTTTTTTTTAAATGGATTGACTTCCAAGCCTATTCCTTTGAATTATATTATGGAAAATTTAACCTTTGTGGCTTGTTTCCAAATACAAATAAATAAGATAAAATAATACAACTTATATGATTAGGCTTTTTTTTTATGGAATACAAATGAAGTAAGGGTAACAAATTTGTTTTGAAATTGAATACATACAACATCCTTGTTTAAAGCATTATGAAAACCCTCGGCAATATGAGATACATGGATAAATGGTGATTGTTTTAGTTTTGTCTCTATTGCATAATTCATAATGTTTTTTTTTATACAAAACATCTTATCATTTGTACTGTATTTTCCACTTCATTTTAAATATTTTAATACAATATGTAAATGTTGGTGTCACTTGATTAGATTTTGACATGAAAATTGGTTATGTACATGATTTTTGAAATTTGGGTTTTATGATTGCCCAATTTCACTTGCTTTTAGAATTATGGGACATTGTAAAGGATGTTTATTTTAATGGAGACAACATGAGAATGGTTCTATATAATAGGTTATAATATGATCTCTAGATACAAGGTAGCTTCTCAAAGTGGGAAATCAAAGTATTAAAGGGTATAATAAGTTTTCATTTTTCATTCCAAAAACGAATTTGGCTTGCCTAGAAAATACATTATCCAACATTCTAGCTAAGTTTCTCCTCAACAAAGAAAATATATTCTTGATTTGTTGATCTCAAGTTATGTATTTTTCTACATGTAGGTTTACTCTAATCAAAATGCATTCTAAACTCCTAGCCGAAAAAAGAATTGACTTGTTTGTTTGATTTAGTGAAAAATCTAAATTTGTGTTGATTTGAATTATGAAATAATGTTTGTTTGCAAAAGGAAAGTATATTTTTTAATTTTTTTGTTGGATTGGTTCAAAGATATTTTGATGGAAACAAGTATTCCTCGACTCATGTCCGAATTCAAAGCTTTGGTTTGACAAATAATAATGTAACTAGAGGTAGACTTCAATGTACATAGATGTTGATATTGAAGAATTTTCATAGTTGACTCAAATATGCCATTTGCATTTGAATCTTCATAATAATACTAATTTTCAACTAACCTATTCAATTTTTTAATCCTAATTTGGTTGTTCACTTATATCTAAATTGAATGAATTTGTCCAAAACTTTCTTATCTAAAATTAAAATCTAGGTTAGCATTTTAACTTTCCTCATGTGTAAAATGATGTATGGGATCCTATTGTTCCTTCTTCACCTCCTTGGTAATATTGTTGGAATGAAAATACTAGTGGATCATATTCTAGTTATAATGTTGTTACCTTTGTCAAAATATGCAATATAAATATAATATCTAGAATTGAAAAATAAACGCATGTAACATATTTTATTTCTACTATATACTTCGAAAATTTTATTACTCCATTCCATTCTCCATCTTATCTTTGTTTCATCATTTATTCTCTCACTAAATAAAATGGTAAAAAAAGGCATATACTATTTTTTTCAGCGTTCCCTTTCCCCTGTATGTTAATTATAATTTGTGTAACCAAACATAAAGATAAAACAATTTTGTATCTATAGAAAGTTATACCATTTAAATGAACCATAAATGCAAACTTAAAACCAACATAAATCCATCTTAATCTAGATCTATCAAGCATTGATCAAATCTCCTAATGTGCAAACCTCTTTTTCACTGCAAAACTAGAAAAAAAAGTTTACACCTAGAGAGATTTCATCCCTATTGGCCCTTGATAGATATGGGGTTAAGATGGATCTATGCTAGCTATATATATGTGTGCCCAGAGAAGCCATGTGCATGGAAGGAATTAAACACATTAGATTTTTTATTTTTATTTTCAATTGTATTATATAATACATACATATTTGAGCTTGAAATATTTTATTGAACATAGACATTGTGATTAATATAATTTAAATACGTGTCTTCCCCATAAAGCAGTCTCTATATATATGATATGATATGAAAATATTTTACTCAAATGCATATATATATATATATAAGCTTGATAAGACTAAATTTTCTTTATGTTCAATATATCACCCCAATCAGGGCAGGGAATTGAACCAATGATTTCACAGCAAGGAGTACCTTAACATAGCACCCAATCACCAAACTCGTAGACATTTATAACCTATATTAATTTTTTTGTTATTAATATTTTTTAAATATTATATATGAACCTTATATTAAAAATATATTAAAAATTACATAAAAATATTAGAATTTTATTTATTTATATTATTTTATTTTTCTCTATATAATTTTTGTTATTAATAATATATTTTTGATATATATATATATATATATATATATATATATATATATATATATATATATATATATATATATATGATACAAGAATTTGGTGAGAGACACACATAAAATTAAGTAATTTTTTATCTATAATGTTTATTTATTATTATAATTTGTGCAACCAAACATAAATATAAAAGTTATCTCCTTTAATTAATTGAAAATAAAATATTTATTACTACAATTTGGGTAAGCAAACATAAATATAAAACAATTTTGTAATTATAGAAAGTTATACCATTTAAATGAACCACACATACAAACTTAAAACTAACACATATTTATCTTAATTTAGATATATTAAAGGCATATTAAATTTCTTGATGTGTAAATTTTCTTTTATTGCAAAACTTGAAAAAATGTTTACACCTAGATTTGATCATTTTTGGCTCATGAAAGATATAGTATTAAGATGGATCTATGCTAACTATATATGTGTGTGCCATGTGCATAGAAAGAATTAAGCATCTTAGAATTTTTTTTATTTTCAATTGTATTATATAATAATTATAATTACATATTTGATGTTAAAATATTTTAGTCAACATAAGCATCAAACTATTTAATTTATGACCTACATTGTTCATATTAAAATATTTTATTGTGATTAGTATATTTTTAGATACATGTCTTCGTCATAAAACATATAATATCTCTCTCTCTCAAGAAAAATTATTTTGTTGTTAATATTAATTAAATGTGGTATATCAATGTCATATTAAAAATTGAATAATAACACGTTTGGATAAATATTAGAAAAAAATTACTTTCATTATATCTTAAAATGCTAAAAAAGGAAATAAAATTGACTTTTCATGACTGACAATGGCTAAAAAAGGCTTAACGCGCATTTGGATGAGCCACTTCAGAAAACTGCCTTTTTGCCAAATGTTGAAATTGCCAACAAGAATGGCACCTCAAGGGGGCTTCTAATTTAATTTTCCCTTAATTAAATTAGAAGTAAATTGTAATTCCACATCAAATGACTACTTGTATGAGTTAAATGAATCAGGAAGACTTAGTTAGCTCAACCAATTCGAGTTGAGGGTCAAACTGGAGGCATGTAGAGTTCTCCCTAAGTTTTGGGGGGTCTAGTTGCAGTTTATTATGAGTTGTAATTAGTTAACTCAATTATTTGAGTTAAAATAAGTTTAACTAGTTCTCTATTAGGAATTTGGCTTTTGTGATCCATAAATTGTATATAAAAAATTTCGGTGATAATCACATATGAGCATATTTTGTCAACGCATTTCGAACCAGCCAGTCTGGTTCATCATCAGGACAAGGTGAGAAATTTGATCTTGAAACCAATTTAAATAGATAAAAAGACGCTTCAACTAGCCGTTGTACATAACGGCTAGTTTGACTAGAATAGAGAAAATAAGAAATTTAATTAATTTAATTTAAAATGAATTAATTAATAGTTATATAATATTAAATTTTAATATATTTATTTATTTAAAAAAATAATAATTAATAGTTATATATTATATAATTTTAATATATTTTTATGATATATATTTTCTAAATTAATAATGTAATTTTAATATATATAGTAAATCCTAATTAAATTAGTTAATTCAATACATTATTTATCGAGAATAGTTTTAAATATTATAATTAATAATAATAATAGAATGAATTAATTGTAATCTTAAAAAAATATCTAAAGGAGAAAGAGAGTGAGGACAAGAGGACAAGAGGAAGAGGAAGAGGGGTGGGGATGGTGGGGTGCGGTTAAGAGGAAGAGAAAGGACAAGAGGGAAAACCGGAAGGGAAGAAAAAACACCAATTAAGAGTGAAGGGCAGGCCAGCATTTGCTAACACTTCACCCATCATCTCTGTTAAGGTTAACAAGTCTTTTTTCGATTTCTAAGGCTTCCCTTAACTTACGGTGATGGAAATGATCAATCCTCGCAATAACTTTAGCATCTTCAATGCAAATGTGATGCTTTGTCTTTTCAGCATGCTCTGTTAAGGCAAAGGAGTGTGATCTACTATGTTTAAGGTTAGTGACGTGTTCATGAATTCTTTGATTAATGGATTGACCAGTTTCACAGATGTAAGGCGTCCCACAGGAGCACGAAATCAAGTAAACACCCTTACGATCCTTAGGGAAAACTGGATGAGCTAGTGATAGGTAAAGTGAATTAAATTTGATTTAATTCACATGCCCTGATCAATCAGATAATTGATAATTCACTATAAATAGATGTTGCATGTTAGTTCTAAGGAAGGCCCAGTTGAGATTGGAGTTAAAGGGAAGAGAACTATCAGCTCTATAATTAGAAAAATGTGCAGGTCATACATGAGGTCATCAGGAAACCTAGGATAGTTTACATATCCTAGATATGGATCCTCATCAAAGACTATTGGGGAGGATAATTGTGCCTTGGCTGGAAAGGTGAAGAAAGGGAAATGGGAGGCGTAGCATTCCACATTGGATTCCAACCAGGCGAGCAAGAAGCGAGACTTTTCAAAGGTAAAATGTTTTCATTGTCATGAGCTTGGACACTATGCTACAAAGTGTCCGCACAAGAATACCTGCAAGAAGCCCTCAGGAGGAGTGAAAGGTGAAGCACTTGCTTCATGGTTCGAGTTAGATTTAATCCTCATCACATGCATGGTGTCATCAATGATGGGTTATGTGTGGTACTTTGATAATGGAGTGTCGTTCCATATGATCAAAAACAAAAAATTCTTCATTAAATTGGAGGAGAAGGATCTCCACATGCACATCGATATGGGAGATGGCGGGAGGTATAACGCTACTGGCATAGTTACAATTGGATTCAGGTACTCCTCTCATATTAAAAGATTTCATGTATGTTCTTGGTTTAAAGAAGAATTTGGTTTCTATTTCTATGTTGGAAAATAGTGGCTATGATGTGATATTCAATAAAGAAAAGGTGTTTCTTCGTCACAAAGCCATGAGACAGGTGAAGAAGATTGGATTTTGAGTAAAGAACCTCTACAAATTGGATGTAGAAGAGTGTGTTGCCTTGAGCATGAAAGACAAGAAGGTGGAGAGATGAGACATCGGTGAGTTATGGCAAAGGAGATTGGGCCATCTACACCATGGCGCTTTGAATATCATGCAACATATTTGTACAAGACTTCCAAAGGGTTCACTTGAGTAATGAGATACATGCAAACGGTTTACATTGGGGAAGTATACCAAAGCCATCTTTTGTTAGGGCCCTATATTACTAGTCTACTCCCTTATTGTTGTTAGTGTAGCCTCCTTATTGTTATCATTGTACCCATGTAGTCCCCATATTGTTATTATTGTGCCACATAATAGCCCACTATTGTTGTCGTTGTGCCCTTACATTATTATTGTTAGGTCGGCTAGGATTATATTGTGACCCCATGGAATCCTATATATAGAAAGGAGGTTTTGTCATTTGTATCATCCAAGAATTGTTCATTTATGATATGTAAAGCCAGTTTCCCCCTCGAAGTGGTTGATTTCTAAGGCGTTGATCTCTCTTTTCTTCTATTTTTGGAGTTCGTTTCATAACATTTGGTATCAAAGCTTTGGATTCTAGGGTTTCTCTGCTCCAAACAGGTCATCGTGGAATTTTTGCTATAAATTTTTTTCTACAAAGCTTCAGAAGCTAAAAAAACCCATTTGCAAAGAATTCCTAAGGAACTTTTTGTAAAAATTTCAGATTTTGGCTCACAATATTTTCAGAGGTATGATCTGTGGAAGTTAGGGTTTTTGTAGGCTCCCTAATTATATCTCAAATATATGACCTTGGGAAAATCATCATAACTCTCTCTTTGAGCATCATATTGGAATTTTGTAAACAATGACTAAAATTACACAGAATGTAGTTTCATGTGTATTCATTTCAGAGCTGAAGGAGGAAACAATGACACGTGGCACGCTGTACAAGTTTTCTCTCCTGAACCAGTCCATAATTATGCCATTGTGGGATCTTAAATCACAATTATACATCAGATTCAATATCGAGCTCCTCAAAAGCAAGAAAAAGGTGTGTATTTTTTTTTAATTTCATAAGTCTTGTTTCAAAAATCAGTTTGAAGGGATTCCAAGGGCATATTCAAGCATAGACATCATTATTGGGATCTAAAATGGCCCCTAAAAAGAATTCAACACCCATTAATCCCTCATAAGGCTCTAATATGACTCATGAAGAGGAAGAAGCGCAACATGATATATCAAAATTACAAGAACAAGTGCAAAAAATTTGCTCTCACAAAGAGTACAAAAAATGAAATGGAAGCTAAGATGGATGGTTTGAAGAAAGGCATGGAAGCTAAGATGGGTGGTATAGAAGGCAACATGGAAGCTAAGATGGATGGTTTGAAGAAAGATGTGGAAGCTAAGATGGATGGTTTGAAGAAAGGTATGGAAACTAAGATGAATTGTTTGAATATTGGCATAGAAGCTAATATGGATGGTATAGTAGGAAACACGGAATATTTGAATAAATACATGGAAGGTTTGGCAAAGTTGTTACAAGAAAAGCTTCCTAGTGGCGAAAAAGTAGTAGAGGAAACTCATGATGAGAGCAAAAGAAATGTTAATCATGATTTCATAGACTCTAATGTTGGATTTAAGACTGACCATATTCCAAAGATAAATATGAGGAAGTTTGATGGTAAGGATCCGATAACTTGGATGCTACAAATGGAACAATACTTTGAGCTCCATAATATGCAAAACACACAAAAGGTACGCATTGCAACTTTATATTTAGAACAAAATCAGTTTGTATAGTATAGATGGATTTGTTATCATAAACCACTGGTCACTTGGTCAATTTTTACATAGGAAATGATAGCACATTATGAGGATACAAAGAGCAACACCTTCTTTAGCCAATTGATAAATCTCAACAAAAGGGTTCAATCATGGAGCACATTGAGGACTTCCAAAAATTGAATGTAAGGGTAAATAGAATTCCAGAGGAACATAGGATTGATGTCTTTGTAGGGACTCTAAAGGATAACATCCAACATGAGGTTCACCTTTGGGAACCTAATACATTGGAGAAGGCATTCAGGTTGGCAAGAAAAATTGAAAGAAAAATTATGGCGACAAGGAAGCCTACCACTCACAACTATAAAGATGGAAGTGTTGCTACTCCTAGACTTCCACAACCTACAAGGTTGACACCACAACAATTGGAACAAAAAAGAGCAAAAGGGCTTTTCTATAGTTGTGATAGAAAATACACTAAAGGTCATAAGTGTGCTGAGAATAAACTATTTTACATATATTGTGAAGAGGAGGAATAAAATGAACAAGAAACTTAAAAAGAAGAGGATATGCACAAGGAACCAACCCTAGAGGAAGAAGAAATGAATCTGACCATATCCTGTAATGCATTGGAAGGAATTACCACTCCTCAAACTCTCAATATAGAAGGACATATCAAGAAGAAAAATGTAATAGTGCTTATTGATTCGGGTAGTACCCATAATTTTATTCATCGTAAGGTAGCCAAGGAATTGAATTGCTTCCTATACCCAATGCTAGAGTGTCGAGTGATGATGGAAAATGGAGGAACTATAAATTTCTATGGAAAGTGCCATAATATCAACCTAACCATGGGGGAATATTTATTGAATAGTCCAATGCTTTCCATTCCAATGGGTGGTGATAATGTTGTACTAGGAGTACAATGGTTACAATATTTGGGGACGATAGCTTTTAATTTTCAAGAAATTTTCTTGAATTTTTTTCAGAAGGAAAGGAAGTTGAATTACAAAGTATCATAGGGAAGCCGAGAAAGATAATAAGCTATAATGTCATGAAAAATCTTTTGAAGAAAGAACAAAGAGGCGTCATCGCAAAATTATGCTCGCTAGAAGTTCCAACATCAAAATCATCTATTTCTCGAGATCTCAAAAAATTCTTGGAAAATCATTCCAAGGTGTTTGAAACTCCCAAAGGAATCCCACCTATTCGTGATCATGATCATGCTATTCATTTGATTCTAAGAAGTGTTCCTCCAAACATCAGGCCTTACAGATATACTTATGTCTAAAAGAGTGAAATTGAACGTATGATTGCAAAAATGCTAGAGGTTGGTATAATTCAACATAGTCAAAGTTGTTTTTCTGATCCATTAGTATTGGTGCACAAGAAGGATGGATCATGGCGCATGTGTCCCGATTATAGGGAGCTCAATAAGCTCACTATTAGAGATAAATTTCCCATTCTTGTGATTGATAAATTATTAGATGAATTACATGGAACAATTTATGTCACCAAGTTGGATATCCATTCAAGATATCATTAAATTAGAATGAAGATTGAAGAAATTTTGAAAACAACATTTCGAACTCATGAGGGTTATTGGGTCAATTTACTAGGTAAACTAACACAAGTATTTAATTATCAATCCGGGTTTGTAAAACTTGGAAGCATGTCCAAAATATATGGATTTCAACTACAATCAATTTTAGAAGACAAATTTTAGAACTTGAAATAAATACATATTACAAATATAAAATTTAACTAAGTAATTTCTAATTCAATATGTAATAAGTAGGAGAAGAGGCTCCTAACCTAGGAGAACCAGGTTAACCTTCTCTACAATACTACTTCATGAACAAAAATCAAAATAATTGATGAACAATAGCTTATGATGCATAAAAGAATAAGAGAAGAGGCTCCTAACTGAGGAGGTCCATGTTGTCCTTCTTTATAAGTTTATTCATCATTAATACCATTCTATGAAAACTGGAAATTCAGAAAATAACTTAAACAAAAGAAAAGAAGATGAATTATAGTTACTATTCTTTGATCAGATAGAAGGAGAATTTTACTAAAACTCTTGTTTGACCCTTCATATGCAGATCAAAATTTTAACTAAGATTCATCAGAAAACATAAGAAATTTCCATACATCTAAATAACTGAGTAAACATGAAGCAAAACTAGCTTATGAAATTTCAGCTAAATTAACCAAAAAGTGTACTTATCTCGGTGTGGGGGCCCTCCACACTTGCCTTGCACACTGAAAGAACTTCTCAGCAACTGCAACTCAATCAATCATTCATCACATTGAATAGAAAAAAAGAAGATAGAATTGGTTTCTCCAATTAACCCACAATATTCATAAATCTCAAAATGAAATCATACAAATTCTCCATATTCATGCCTTCAATGTTCTTGGCTTAAATAGAAAAATATTAAACAAACTTGACTAAAATGTCTCTAATAGCCATATCTATTCTAATCCCATCTATCTTGGTCGAATTCATCCATTCATTTACACAAAAGCTGGAAAATCCCCAAAAATACTAATTTTGACCTATTGCCTAGGGATTTCCTAAAAAACAGGTCATGTTTGACCAGCGTTGACCGAGCCTATTTTAGCTCGGTTTGACCGAACCTATAGGTACACGTCAATTCTTGGTTCCCAAGCTTTCTAAATATGTGCTTAGATCATTCCCAGGTGTCTTGAAAGTATGACTTCAATGGATCCACTACGGGAATTTTTAGTTCTGTCCAAAAATGCACTTAAAACCCAATTTTTACAAAAAAATCTAAAAATTGAAAAACATAATTTATTTGCCTAAATATGCATAATAAGGTCAAAATAGTTCATATGTGGATGGTATGAATTGGAAAATGATGGAAATTAGGTGGATTTTAATAAGCAAAATTTGATAAAAAACGAGGGCCAACATCTCCCCCTTGCTTACTCTCAAGCATGTCCTCATGCTTGCCACTGTCTCCTTCACCTTCTGCTTCTGTATGATGACTACCCTGCTGATGTACCTGCGACTTTGGCTCCTGATGCTGAAGCTTCCTGATGAGCTTCCTGTAAAAGGATGTCAATACCCTCGTGTCTTTTTCTCTCTTTTATAAATCTTTGTTTTAATTGCTTGTGGAGAGAAGGCTTTTATTTTAAAAATTTAAAACACCCTTTCTGGAAAATACTCTATCAAAATGCCTCTGAGAACAATCTTCTTGTCACTACTTCTTCTGAAAACAAGTTCACTTTTGATTTCTGGACATCTATAGGTTTGATTTTTCCCTCAACATTTAAAATCAACACCTAAAAATAAATTCTGGAAATGATTTTTTTTTCATTTACCCCTCTCTATCTCCTCAAAAATCAAAATGAAATCTAGAAATGAACAATTTTTTTTTCATTTACCCCTCTTTGTTTCTTTTAAAAATTCAAATCGATTTTCTGGCAATGAATTACCTTTTTTTTTCTTGAAATCAATATTGTACAGTGAATACACACTAAGATGAATAGAAAATTTTGAATTAAAATACCAAATTCTGGACTGATATGTGAATTCTTGGTCACTAGGAATAAAGAGCAATTTCTGAGCTTGTGTTGTCAAATTCCTAGGCTGAAATGCAAAGAAAATTTCATTGTTGAATATTCATGACACAATTCTTGTGTTATAATGTCTTCAAAAATCGATTTCTGGAAATAAGAAGCAATATATGTGTACTAATTCTTTCAAAAAACGATTTCTAGGAGAGATCTAAGCGAATTTACAGTCTTCTGGTACCTCTATTTTCTCTGGCAAATAACACTCTATTTTTATAGAAATTATATACAAGATGCATGTATATATCCATATTCTCCTGACCTAACAATATTTATCTTCTTGCTAAATACAAAATCCTTCCACTGTTAATCTTTTGTCGAAATTAAACATTCAATTGCAAACACAAGAAGCAATAAAAACAATCACACATAACACAATTGTTTAACGGGAAAGCCTGAAGTTGAAAACCCCAACTATCATATATTACGTATCATGGAGATCATGTAACAATCTCATACAAAGCTTAGTACATCAAGCTCTTAGTACAATCAATCGTCACACTCTAATCAGAAGAAATCTGCAAATCCATGCACCGATTTCTTGCCACCTACTAGCCTGCCTCCACTGCGCAATCCCTGCTAAAGAATAGCTCTAAATGAATTCGAATTACCCTTGCCTTGACTGTGCAATCCTCATTGGAAACTCCAATGTGTGTTTGATGCAATCAATGCATCACTATAGTCACAACAGATAGTCCATATTGCCCTTTCACATATCTCTCCATTGGGTTTCCGCTGGAACTGACATGCACTGTAGTTAACTGCTGTATTGTTCAGTTGATTAATGAGTTATTATTTGTGAATTAATTAATTCACTCCACTCTCACTAGTGTATCATTCAGTTAGACTAGATACAACTAGCTCAACTAAGTTTAACTCCATTAACTGAGTTAAACTGAATAACAACTCCATGAACTACTCTTCCAACCTCCTCAAGCCATAACTTTGCCACTTCAGTTCTCACTGAGTCCTCCATGCATGAACCACCAGTAAACCCTAGGAATTGCGTAATTCCTTCAGCCCACTGATTTGCCAAATCTGTGCACTGAAATTAAGTGCTCCAAGAGAATAAGTTTTTGTTTATTGTCGGATTATTATTAAGAGCTAATAATAATCGACACTTCTATTTTTAGATCGACAATCTATAAGTAGACTTCGCCCAATATTCTAAAAATATAATTTCATCTATTTTTCCAAATTTACCAACCATCCACAAATAGCATCCTACAACTTCTGAAATATGATCACCATGTCTAAAAATAGACTTGCACCAAAAATAGCCTGCGAGCCCACTTAGTGAAGGCGACTAAGTTTCACTAAGCTCATCATCTTGTTGAACCTCAACACTCTCTCTCAACAAGATAGGGATTATCCTTCACCCCGGTCCTGCCTCTATGGTATTCGAATTTGCTCCTAGTGAGCGCCTTCGTCAGAATATCTGCATCCTGATCTTCTGTAGGAATTTACTGAAGCAACATGATCTTCTACTTCACACAATCTCTGATATGATGATACCGGATATCAATATGTTTAGATCTATCATGAAACACTGGATTAATCGAGAGTTTAATGCAACTCTTATTATCACAATGTATCACTATAGGATCTAAATGTGAACCTAACAAACCAACCAGGATCTTCCTCATCCAGATAGCCTCACATGCAGCTTGACTTGCTGCCATGTATTCTGCTTCCGCTGAACTGAGTGCCACAGATCTTTGTTTCCTGCTGTACCAAGAAACTGTCGTAGATCCAATACTAAAAATCCCTCCTGATGTGCTCTTTCTGTCTGTTGGGATGCCTGCCCAATCTGCATCCATAAAGCCATGCAACTTCACCTCATTCATCTGTCCGTACCATAAACCATACTCATATGTGCCGCTGGGATACCTCAGGACATGCTTGCCTGCCTTCCAAAAGAGCTTGGTAGGCTTAACCATCGCTTGTGAAAGCTGGTTCACTGCATAGCATATGTCTGGTCTTGTATTAACTAAATACATGAGCGAACCCACCAATTGTCGATAAACAATGGCATCCACTACCTCTGCCAATGTAGCATCCTCTTTCCTCCAATTTCCTGGTAGAGGAGTTTCTATAAGCTTGCAGCCTTGCATGTGAAACTTCTCCAGTATCTCCCGGGCATACTTTCCTTGAGGCACAAATAGTTCACCTTCCCATTGCCTTATTTCCAATCCAAGGAAATAATGAAGGAGGCCCAAATCCTTCATCTCAAACTCATTTGCAAGATCTGCCTTGCCTGAGTGTATCAATTGCTCATCACCCGTTAGTATTAAATCATCAACATAAAGAACAATGATTAAAAGCTTACCCTCCACCACAATTTGGTACAGGTTTGAATCCGCCTCACTCTTCGTGAAGCCAAGTCCAGTGAAATAGCTGTCGACCCATGTGTACCAAGCACGAGGTGCTTGCTTCAGCCCATACACCGCTCTTTTGAGCTTGCACACATGCAACTCGCTACTGAAGATCTCAAATCCTTCAGGCTGCTCAATGTACACCTCTTCCTCAATGATCCCATTAAGGAACGCAGTCTTCACAGCCATCTAATGTATGTGCCAACCCATCTATGCTGAGAGAGCAAGGATGGTCCTTATGGAAGAATACCATGCGACAGGTGCAAAGGTTTCTTCATAATCAATCCCCTCGATCTGTGAGAAGCCCCGAGCAACAAATCTTGCCTTATACTTCTCGATGCTCCCATCAGCAGCTTGCTTTACCTTGTAGATCCATCTTGATCCTATTTACCCACCGGCCTTGGAACAATCTCCCAAGCACTGTTTCTGACAATGAAGTCATACTCCTCCACCATGGCATCTACCCATATGGGCTCCTGCACTGCTTCTTCAAAAGAAGATGGCTCTGTCACGATACACTTTCTCATAAGAGCCATGTATCCAGTAAATCGGTCAGGTGACTGTCTTTGTCTGTGCTATGATGTAAGGACTCCTACACTCTGTGTCGCATCAAGCTTCAATCTCTCAACTTCTGTGGCACGCTTTCTACTAGTTATGATCTTTGGCTCTGCGTGAGTGAACTCTTCCACTCCATGAATCTCCTCTTGTGGTTGATCCACATCTAGAGGCTCATCTTTGGGAACAAGAAGTTCCTCCTCTGCATGCAAGTGTAGCTCCCTCTCAAGTGACAACTTCATGGCTTTCACCTCATTGAATTTTATATCCCGCCGCACCACAGTCATCTGACTATCTGACGAATACACAAGACAATTATGGGGTGTTTCTATGTACCCCACAAATATCCCAACTTTTGCAGTCGGCTCCAGCTTCTTCCTGGCATCCTTTGTCACATGAATGTAAACAGATGAGCCAAAAATCTTCAAATGAGAAATATCAAGCTTCTTACCAGTAAAAGCTTCTTCAGGTGTACTCATGCCAAGTACTCTATGAGGACAATGGTTTTTCACATAAACCACAATGTTACATGCTTCCACCCACAAGTGCATCAGTAGGCCCTGGTCATGCAGCATCGCTCGTGCAACACCCACGATCATTCTATTCTTCCTCTCAGGGACCCCATTCTGCTGTGGGTTATGAGGCACTATGAGTTCTCTTCGAATTCCTTCTTTGCTACTGAAGTCTCCGAATTCGCCCGAGATGTACTCACCACCATTATCGCTCCATAGAGCTTTCACTTGCTTCCCCGACTCCTTCTCCACCAATGCTTTAAACTCATAGAACTTTGAGAATGTTTTTCTATTCTTCTGCATGAAGAAGATCCAACATCTACGAGAATAGTCATCAAAAAATATAACATAATACCTTTGTTTTGTTACTGAAGCAATTGAGAAAGGTCCACACACGTCTGTGTGAATTCTCTCCAGGATCACGGAAGCACGGTTCTCCTTCTCATGAAAGGTGGTCTTCACAAACTTACCCATAGTACATCCCTTGCATTGATCTGACTGCACAAGAGTACCCTTGGGAAGTCCAGTAGAAATATGCTACAAAATCTTCAAAGCGCCATGGTGAAGATGGCCCAATCTCCTGTGCCATAATTCACCCTCATCTCGGCTCACCACTTCTTTTGCTTTGCCCACCATTGCAGCGCAGCCATCTACCTCCAACTTGTAGAGATTCTTAACTCAAATCCCTATCTTCTTGGTTTGACTCGTTGTTTTATGTCGAAGGAAAGATTTTCCCTCACTGAAAACAACATCATAACCTTTGTCTTCCAACATTGCGATCGAGACCAAGTTCTTCTTCAGACCTGGAACATGCATAACATCTTTCAATAAGAATGGATTTCTGGACTCCCTCTCAAAGGTAATGGTCTCAATTTCGGTCGCACTGTATCGACCATCATTGCCCATCTCTATATGCATTTGAAGGTCCTTCTCCTCCAAGTCACTAAACAACTCCTTGACTCCCGTCATATGGAAAGATGCACCACTATCAAAATACCACACTGATCCCATATAGTTTTAAAACAAGCATGCGATCAAATAGAAATCAAGTTCAAATTGCGAGGCTAAGGCCTCTCCAGCTGTAGCTCAAACAGCCTTCTTGTTCTTCTTCTTTTGTGGGCAGTTAGTGGCGAAATGCCCATGTTCGTGATAGTGAAAACACTTCACTTTGGACAAATCCTGCTTCTTGCCTTTAGCTTCAGATTTTGAAGAAAATTTCTTCCCCTTCCCTTTCCTTTCTTTGGCAGTGAAAGCGCAATTCTCTTCATCATCATTCTTTGATGAAGAGCCATCCCTAGTACTTCGCCTTATCTCCTCCTGCACAAGATCCGATCAAAGTCGCTCCCATCCTGGCAGTTTCTACCGTCCATTGACAGTCTTCGTAGCTATGCCAACTCTTCAAAAGCCCAAGGAGAGCCAAGCTCACCAAGTCTTCATCATCAACAGTAATCCCCACACTTCCCAGTTCATCCCTCCAATGTACGAACTTCGTGAGATATTTTTGAATATTGTCGCCCTTCTTCATTTTTATTTTTCTGAGCTTGTCTTTCAGCGTCAACTTCCTCTGGTTGCTGCTGCTTTGGAAAAAATCTATCAAATCCTTCCACATTAATAATGGAGTGGCTTTCCCATGAAGGTTGGACACAATATGGTCCTTCACACCTTCCAACAGAATTCTTCTTGTCTTTGCTATCTTCTTTTGCCATGCATCAAGTAATGGAGCATCGCTAGATCCCGGCTTAGGAACATCGCTATCGATGAACTCCTTCAGTCCATTATCTTCCAGCATCGCCTCCATCCTATCCTTCCAGGCTATGTAATTCAAGCTCCCATCAAGGGCATACTCCAATCGCAACCCATTGAAAGACATTTCAATGTATACTCAACTGTCGCACCAAGAATTTTCTGTAGCAAATTCGAATTGTCCACCAGCACAAACTCAAAAATTCTTCATAATTGCAATCTTCAAGAATTAACAGTGCTCCGATACCATGTAGAAATTATATACAAGATGCATGTATATATCCATATTCTCCTGATCTAACAATATTTATCTTCTTGCTAAATACAGAATCCTTCCACTGTTAATCTTTTGCGGAAATTAAACATTCAATTGCAAACACATGAAGCAATAAAAAAAATCGCACATAACACAGTTGTTTAACAGGAAAGCCTGAAGCTGAAAACCCCAACTATCATATATTATGTATCATGGAGATCATGTAACAATCTCATACAAAGCTTAGTACATCAAGCTCTCAATACAATCAATCATCACACACTAATCAGAAGAAATCTGCAAATCCATGCACCGATTTCTTGCCACCTGCTAGCCTACCTCCAATGCGCAATCCATGTTGAAGAATAGCTCTGAATGAATTCAAATTACCCTTTCCTTGACTGCGCAATCCTCATTGGCAATTCCAATGTGTGTGTGGTGAAATCAATGCATCACTATAGTCACGACAGATAGTCCATCTTTCCCTTTCACCTATCTCTCCACTAGGTCTCCACTGGAACTGACATGCACTGTAGTTAACTACTGTATTGTTTAGTTGATTAATGAGTTATTATTTGTGAATTAATTAATTCACTCCACTCTCACTAGTGTATCATTCAGTTAGACTAGATAAAACTAGCTCGACTGAGTTTAACTCCATTAACTGAGTTAAACTAAATAACAACTCTATGAACTACTCTTCCAACTCTGTCATAACTTTGCCACTTCAGTTCTAACTGAGTCCTCCATGCATGAACCACCAATAAACCCTATGAATTGCGTAATTCCTTCAGCCCACTGATTTTCCAAATTTGTGCACTGAAATTAAGTGCTCCAAGAGAATAAGTCGTTGTTTATTGTCATATTATTATTGAGAGCTAATAATAATATACACTTCTATTTTTAGATCGATGATCTATAAATAGAATTCGCCCAATATTCTAAAAATAGAATTTCATCTATTTTTCCAACTTGACCAACCATCCACAAATAGCATCATGCAACTTCTGAAATATGATCACCATGTCTAAAAATAGACTTGCGCCAAAAAGAGCCTGCGGGCCCACTTAGTGAAGGCGACTCTTTTCACTAAGCTCATCATCTTTTCGAATCTCAACAATTTTAAAAAATTCCATTCATAATTCTTGCGCTATTGTGCACTCACCAACACCACTTGACACCATCGTGCACGAGCTCTGTTTTGGCATTTTGTGTAACTAAGAATGAAACTAGGGTCTTGAAATTGAAGTTTTTAACACCAATCTTACACTTGCAACTTTAATCTTGAACTTACACTACCACCAACGGACTTGGGCTATGCTATCAATTAGATAATTGAAGTCTTCATATTTTCAAACTATGTAATTGTAACTTGGAGTTTTCACTGACATCCAATTTAAACAAATTTCTGACCTTGATTCCTAAATGAACTCCAAACACTCCACTCAATCTGCAAAATAAGGGTTGAAAGAACCAGGAAAATATCCCAAATAGTAATGAATTTGAGAGAACTGTCTGTGATGAGTCTAATTTAGCCCATTCTGAAGAAAACACATGTTTTTATTTTTCAAATTTCATTTTCGTTTCCTCATAAAATACAACGAAAAATAGTGGCTTCTTAAAAATTTTGAATTTTTGAAACTGTAGTTGAATTCAAGATATGGTGTCGGAATCCTTACCTCCTTATTCAACTGCCAGTTAGCTTGATATTCATTATCTTTTAACTGTATAGGATTTGGATATAGCTGATACTATTGATACATTCAAATCAAAAATTAAAGATTAAATCACTGAAAATCAAATCTTGAATTCAATTTTCCGAATTTTAGGGATGAAATACCAACTCTGTCTTTTGAAAAGTACCACTACACACTTGGAAACTTTGATTTGTTATCTAAACTGGCAGTTGTTGAAAAACTAACTTATCTGCATTCCCTATTAAGCTCAAACATCGTGATTTAGGGAATTTGTAACTTACAGCTCAATTTCAAAATTTTCCGGTGTAATTAATGAGATATGCTCCAGATTTTTTTAATACCATATGCCTCAGAAACTTCTTCGATCTGCCCCGCTGAAAAAAGGAGTCCACTGCTCTTTAGAAATGATAAAAAAAATTTGTTCACAGTGTAAAAAAAACACCCTAACAATCCATGACCACATTCTTCAATCTCCATTTTTCAAAAAAAATCACAAAATTCTGCTCTCTGCTTTTAAAAACTCTCTGTACATATGACAAAAAAATTTCTCACTGTATATGAAAATCTCATTATGCATATGATGATTTTTTTTATTGAGAATGAGAAAAAAAATTGGCTCACTATGTATGAAGCTGTCACTGTGCATATGAAAGATAGGACTACATTTTTCATATGAGAATAAAAAAAATTGGCTCACTGTGTATGAAGATTTCTTTGTGCGTATTAAAATAGGACTGCGCTTTTTTTTTAATTTCACAACCATGCATGAAAGAAAAATCTTGATTTGAGCTCTATTACCTGATTTGGTAGTGACTTGAAAATGTTTCTGAGTCAGTAACTTGTGTTCTTGTGGTTGAACATTGTTATTTTAATTAGCATTCCTCTTCAACTCCGAGGATTTACTCATTACACAGGTGGCGAGGTTGTTTAAATGGTGGCAGGTTTTTGCAATTTATAACTGGATTTTAACTCCTCATTGAATGACACATCCCCCATGAATATCTCAAACTTAATATTCCTAAAATCCGTTCAACTGCTAGAAATTTGGAAGTGATTTCTTACCTCTTCATTTTGCGGATTTTCTGGAATTTGTCGGTGAGCTTGGTCAAATTGGCATAGCAAAGATCTTGGCTTGTAATCCTCTTCATTAAAACCAATGCATCCTTCCTTATTTCTCCTTGAATTCTTTAGTTTTTTTTCTCGCCTATTTCTAATGCAGCTTCTTCTCTGCATACAATTTCTCTACATCACACATCCTTCTCCTTACTTTTTCATTATTCTTGCTCATTTTCTCCACAACCGAGGGTGTTGTATGAACGCATGTGGATGCACAACATTACTCCCTTTATTTCTGAGCTAGAATTTGCCTATGATGGTGGAAGAAAGGCTTATCTCAGAGCTTGGTTTTGCTGTAATGGTGAAGGATAGGTTTAGCATAGAGTTTATTTTGAATATATTTTGACTGTTTTTCACATCCAGCCATGTCTTTACTTGTGTACCTGTGGTTGCGTATGTGTCACTGTGTGTACTCACTCCATGTACACTCCACCTTTCCATGATGTAGTCCATGTCTTATCACCATAATCCTCCATGTTTTGTGATTTTTACCTTCGTTCATGGTTCATCCATCCTTCGTTCATGCTCATCCATGTATTTACATGCCTACTTTGGTTTATAATTGTCATCTCCTTTCTTTCTTTTCCACTTGTTTGTATGATATACATTGCATTGAATTTTTGTATATTTCATATAGTTTGCATGCATTGGTTTTCATTTCATACATTAGTTTTTGTCATCTTGTATATTTGTTTTTTTTGAAATGAACATATGATAGGTCATTTTAAAAATCAAATTTTTTTATAATGACACTAACTTCCTTGTGGTTTTGTAGGAAACAAAAATTTCTCATGGCTAAATGTAGGCCTCAATCTTTGATCAAAATGCTTATGTTGGAAGATAATATAGGGGTATATAGGTTTAATGTAGGAAATATAGGGTTAATGAAAGGGTTAATATAGAATGTATGATGGGATAATGGATATGATAGGATTATGACGCGGGTAGGCTAATGAATGTAGGATGTAGGATGGAAAATGTAATAGGATGCATATCCAAGTTAAATTAGTTTAACAATTCTAGATTTTTTTTTTAAATCAAAGGTTCTAAGAACATTTTTTTTTACTTACTATATTTTCCCTTTTGCAACATAGCTCGATATTCATAGTGATTTGATGATGACTTTTGTTGGTTCGTCCAAAGTTGGCTCATGATGATGGTTATTTAAAGATGCATTAAGATGGAATATAGACAATTGTAACTGCTTACTTGAACCTCTTCATATTGTGTTATTTCATGTTCTTCTTGACATATGCTATTGATTTAGGATCCTTCAAATGGATTTTGATGTTGTTCAGGTCCCTTCTGCAATTTTTAAATGATGTTTCATTCATGTCCCTTCTGCAATGATGATGTTTCAGGTCCCTTTTGCAATGTTATTCAGGTCCCTTTTGCAATACAGCTGCTCAAACTATTTGCATTGTTTCATTATGAACTCCCCCCTTGCTTATGGTAAGAATTGTCCCCAAGTCCTGAAATTCTGGAGGATTATTTTTGCAAATTCAAACTGAAGTAAAAGTAAAACAAAATAGAGAATTCATATTAGCTAAACAAGTTGGTTTTCCGATATGAATTCGAGTTTGTATTGTGCCAGTTTCCTGGATTTTCACAACCAAACAATTTTATTATTTTTCATTTTTTTTTTTTTTTGGATGGAGGTGGGGTATAATGGAATTGGAAAGTACAGAATTCTTATGAAAGTAAGATAGGTTGAAGCATCATCTGAGAGTAGATGGATAGAAAGATAGAAAATAGGTTTGGACTTAAACATGCATAATTGGGGAACTTAACGTACAATATGGTAGATGAATGACATCATGAAAAATATGGCTTATGAAAGGCTTCTTTGACAATGGATGTGACTTGACATGGTACAAATCTTGACTTCTTCTTCTTATTATTAGCTTCATGTCTTTTTCCTCGATCTTGATCATCTTGTAGGGTGGCTAGTGTTGTTGGTCAGTAACTGAAAGAAAGCTTCACGAATTTGAGTTTCATTGGATGGACTCAACATTAGGGGGATTTTCACTTTTCTTTGAATTGAAAATTTGTATTCATATTCTGAAATATGAATTTTTTAAAAATTGACTTTGAAAATTCCTTTGTCCATGGAGTTCTCCTCTTAAATCTTCTTATGACCTGCAAAAACATAGCATTTGCCTGAAACACAATATTAGATGATGGAGGAAGAGAGGAGTAAAATTTCTCTTCTTCCAAGGAATATGTAAAATAATTACAAGCAATTCTTGAAAACAAGTCCAAAGATGATATACAAATAAAATGCATTGTTTACCCCTTTTGAGGAATGGTGGCCATCCTAGACCTCCTAGTGGTATTTTGTTCACAAAATATTTGTTTGATGTAAAATTAGAGTGATTCTAAAGACAATTTGAAGTGAATTCATATGGATACCTCATGTATAAACAATTTTTCAAAATGGTTTAAAATGATATTCTAAAAATGATGAGAAGTACCATGTTTGATAGAGCTTCTTGTGAATTTTTTATTAGACCAACAGTCACTATTTGGAGTGTAACTTTTTCATTAAAGATCGGATAGATGTGATTCCAATTGTAGATTAAATTATATTAATTTTTTTTCTATCCAATAGAAACAGGTTTTCAAAATCAATATATTTGATATCACAAAATTGGTGATGAACAGACCTAGGAGGCAGAGTTTGACTATGTTGATTTTAAGACATGAAATCACTAAATGTGGAATAAATTTTTCACCTGGCCTTAAAATGAGATGATTCAAATTGTGTCATAAACTATAATTCAATATCTATCTCCGTTAGAAATAGGTTTTGAAAATAATATGATTTAGTATGTGAAATATGCAAATGAACAGTGAAGACCTAGAATTGTCACCATGCAGATTTTTAGACAAGTTGATAGTATTTTGAGCATAGATTTTTCATATGATGTCGGATTGAGGTGATTCAAATTGATTTGGAGACTAGATTCCAAGTGATATCTTCCCTATGAATATCATGTAAAAAATGTTTCCATTAGAACCCTCTAATCAATGTTGTACTAACTCTGTACTCAAAATTTATCTTGAAATCTAGTGTTTATTTTGATCATTTTTTTATTTGTGATCCAAATTGAAAAATTAAAAATGGATTTAAAACTAAATTTCAAGAGATACCTTGATTTTAAAAATGATCATATATGGTTACCCAAAATAAGATTTTCCTTAATGCATTTTGTCATGAAATTCTTTCAAATGAGTATTGAACAAGATGTGAAGATTTATTCATGAGAGTTTAAACCAAAAGTCTTATTGTGAACTCATTTTACCTATTTATTGATTTATGTTATTATATCCTACTCTATTGTAGAAAAATAAGTCATTCCCTCAAGTATATGAGAATTTCCAATGCATCCATTTGTGTAGCAAGATCATAAGTAAACTCACATCCAAGTTTGAAAAATATATTTTAATGAATGCTTGGACATGAAAAAGTATTTGATCATAAATATTTGATGCTAAATAATGTTGAAAAATGGAGTAGTGTTGTGGCCTAATGACTAGTTGAAACCAAGTTTTAAGATGATATATGTTTGGTTGGCTCTCCTTAGTTGTCATATCACAAAATTATTCGTGTGGCACTTGTTCAAAATCTTGAATGCACAAGGGATCTTATGATATACATTCTAGAAATTCTTCAATTTTGGGTTCTAATGTTTGATCTTCATTGCATGTGATCCATGACTCGTTCAAATCCTTACAAAGATAAGTAGAATAAGATTCTAAGTTTTCTTATTGTGGATCCTCTTCTAACTTTTGAAATGAAGATTCATCCCTAGTGATCATTCTAAATTGTGGACAAGGATTTAAGAAGATCCTTGTGGTAGCATACCCTCCTTGTCTAATTGACTTCTTTAACATCATGTTTTGTAGATCTTTGTTTTGCAAATGGATTTTGTAGTTAGTAAGTTTTTTTTTTTCAATGGTTGGCGATTTTGTTTTGGGAATCTACCTTTCTAATCTCTATGTCTAAACATGAATAACCATAATGAAAAGTGTGTTTTTTTTTTTTAATGTTTTTTTTCAATAAATCTTCCTAATTGACTATATTGAAGTATGCTTCCCCAGCAACGACGCCAAAAATTTAGGGTCAATTTACTAGGTAAACTAACACAAGTATTTAATTATCAATCCGGGTTTGTAAAACTTGGAAGCATGTCCAAAATATATGGATTTCAACTACATTCAATTTTATAAGACAAATTTTAGAACTTAAAAGAAATGCATATTACAAATATAAAATTTAACAAAGTAATTTCTAATTCAATATGTAATAAGTAGGAGAATAGGCTCATAACTTAGGAGAACTAGGTTGACCTTCTCTACAATACTACTTAATGAACATAAATCAAAATAACTGATGAACAATAGCTTATGATGCATAAAAGAATAAGAGAAGTGACTCCTAACTGAGGAGGTCCATGATGTCCTTCTTTATAAGTTTATTCATTATTAATACCATTGTATGAAAACTAGAAATTCATAAAATAACTTAAACAAAAGAAAAGAAGATGAATTCTAGTTATTATTCTTTGATCAAATAGAAGGAGAATTTTACTAAAACTCTTGTTTGAACCTTCATATGCAGATTAGAATTTAAACTAATATTCATCAGAAAACATAAGAAATTTTGTTACATCTAAATAATTGAGTAAACATGAAGCAAAAATAGCTTATGAAATTTCAGCTAAATTAACCAAAAAGTGTACTTAGCTCGGTGTGGGGGGGCTCCACCCTTGCCTTGCACAATGAAATAAATTCTCAGCTACTACAACTCAATCAATAATTCATCACATTGAATAGAAAAAAGAATATAGAACTGGTTTCTCCATTTAACCCACAATATTTAGAAATCTCAAAATGAAATCATACAAATTCTCCATATTCATGCCTTCAATATTTTTGGCTTAAATAGAAAAATATTAAAAAAACTTGACTAAAATGTCCCTAACAGTCACATCTATCATAATCCCATCTATCTTGGTCGAACTCATCCATTCATTTACACAGAATCTGGAAAATCCAAAAAAATACTAATTTTGACCTATTTCCTAGGGATTTCCTGAAAAACAGGTCATGTTTGACGAACGTTGACCGGGCCTGTTTTAGATCAGTTTGACCGAACCTATAGGTACACGTCCATCCTTGGTTCCCAAGATTTCTAAATATGTGCTCAGACCGTGCCCAGGTGTCCTACAAGTATGACTTCAATGGAGCCATTACGGGAATTTTTAGTTATGTCTAAAAATGCACTTAAAAACATAATTTTTACAAAAATTTCTAAAAATTGAAAAACATAATTTATTTGCCTGAATATGCATAATAAGGTCAAAATAGGTCATATCTGGATGGTATAAAGTGGAAAATGATGGAAATTAGGTGGATTTTAATAAGCAAAATTTGATTAAAAAATGAGGGCCAACAAGGGTCATTATGAATTTTTGGTCATATCTTTTGGCCTTACCAATGCATCTTCTACATTTCAAGGGTTCATGAATTCCATTTTCAAACCATTCCTTAGAAATTTTGTGTTAGTATTTTTTGATGATATGCTAATCTATAGTGGGTCTTGGAAGGATCATGTTCAACATGTTGACGGGGTGCTCAAAATATTGGAGGAGAAACAATTATATGCAAAATCCTCCAAATGTTTCTTTGGAGTACAAGAGGTGGAATATCTAGGTCATATTGTATCTCACGAGGGTGTTAAGGTAGACCCTAACTAAATTAAAGCCATTAAGGAATGGAAATTCCCCACAACCATAAAGTAGTTGAGAGGATTTATCAGGTTAACAGGGTATTATCGCAAGTTTGTTAACAATTATGGGAGAATAGCAGCACCTTTAACAACATTATTGAAGAAAAATGCATTTTCATGCACTCCTGAAGCAACTAAGGCCTTTGAACATCTTAAATAGGCAATGTGCCAAGCATCGGTCTTAGCTACGCCAGACTTCACAAAAACCTTTATTGTGAAATGTGATGCCTTAGGAAATGGAATTGGTGTTGTTTTAATGCAAGAAGAAAGACCCACTGCTTTTGAAAGCCATCCAATCAAAGGAAATTATTTACAAAAAACTATTTATGAGAAGAAATGTTGGCAATACTACATGCACTAAAGAAATGGCGACCTTACCTAATGGGAAGACACTTCAAGGTAAAAATTGGTCATGATAGTCTTAAATACTTTTTGGAACAAAGAATATCAGAAGAGCAGCAAAAATGATTCACAAAGATGTTGGGTTATGACTTTGAAATCATCTACAAAAAAGGGAAGCTAAATGTTGTTGCAGATGCACTCTCAAGAAAGGATGAGGATGTGGAAGCATTGCTTTGTGCCATTTCTATTATCCAACCCAATTAGATAACTGAAGCAAGGGAGGAATGGAAGAATGACAAAGAATAATGGACACTCATTCAAAAGTTGCAGCAAGATCCCAGTACATCTGATACGTTTAGTTGGAAAAATGATTCCTTATGGTACAAAGATCGCTTATATCTTTGTAAGAATTCTCAACTAAAACAAAATATTCTTTTGGAATTGCACACCTCTCCCTTAGGAGGACACTCAAGATTTTTAAAAACTTACCACAGGGTGAAGAAATAATTTTTTTGGGTTGGCCTTAAATTTGATATTCAAAATTTTGTGGCAGAATGTTTTGTTTGCCATCAAAATAAAGTTGAGACAATTAAGACCCCAGGTCTGCTACAACCTTTATCCATTCCAAATCAACATTGGGAGGAGGTTTCAATGAGTTTTATCACCAGTTTACCTAAGTCTGAAGGAAAGAGTGTCATCATGGTGGTAGTTGATCGAATTACCAAGTAGGCACACTTGTTGTTATGAAACCAACTCAAAAAATAGAAGAAAAGAGAGATTAACGCCTTATAAATCAGCCACTTTGAGGGGGAAACCTCCAATACATTACATAAATGAA
Source organism: Pinus albicaulis (assembly GCA_034641835.2). NCBI lineage: Eukaryota > Viridiplantae > Streptophyta > Pinopsida > Pinales > Pinaceae > Pinus > Pinus albicaulis. The sequence goes on along the minus strand of MU968411.1, from coordinate 35,401,701 downwards.
CAATTCTTGGATGATACAAATGAAAAAACCTCCTTCTATATATAGGAGTCCATGGGGTCACAATATAATCCTAGCCGACCTAACAATAATAATGTAAGGGAACAATAATAACAATATGGGGGTTACAGGGGTACATCAATAACAATAAGGGGGCTACACTAATAACAATAAGGGACTACACTAGTAATATGGGGACCTAACATGCCCCTCTCCTTCAAAAAAGTCTTGTCCTCAATGCTTGAGTAGCTTTGGACGCTTCTATATAAAATTCTCATCCTCCCATGTAAATCTTCAGTGGGTAAGTTCTTCCACTTGATGAGATACTATGAAATTGATCGATTTCATAGATGTCGAGTTCTTGTTTATGTGATTGTTGCAAGTTCCAATATGATTTTTCCTTCCTCCTCAAGTTCTGGCAATATTGTTTGAACTAGAAGTTTGTCACCTATAACCTTCTTTAAGCATGAAACATGGAAAAATGGATGCACTCGCGAAGAAGCAAGAAGCTCCAATTTGTATGCCATAGTACCAATATTTTGCAACACCTTGTAAGGACCATAGTATTTTGGTGATAATTTATTATCCTTCTTAGCTTGCTTGAGGGACATTTGTTTGTATGGTTATAGCCGTAAAAATACCCAGTCTCCTACATCAAAACTTCTCTCACCACGATGTTGATTTACATGTTGTTTCATTCGATTTTGTGCCAAATTTAGGTTATCCTTTAAGAGTTGGAGAACTTGATGTTGATGCTCGATGTGATCTTCCATTGCTTGCACCTTAGAATTTTCTCTTAAAGATGACGTGATGGACGGTGGATGATATCCATAAAGTGCCATAAATGGGGTCATTTTTGCTGCAGTATGGAAGGAAGTGTTATACCACCATTCAGGCAGAGGTAACCACTTAACCCATTGTGTTTGTTTATCAGATAAAAAACCACGAAGATAAACTTCCAAACATTTGTTCACTATCTCAGTTTTACCATCAGATTGAGGGTGATAAGACGAGCTATGAGCTAGTTGAATACCCAAACAAGAAAATAATTTCGTCCAAAAATTTCCAGTAAAAATGGGATCTCTGTCGCTTACCATAATCTTTGGGTTTCCATGTAGCTTTTGAATTGTTTCCATAAATGCAATAGCAGTTGTACTTACTTTAAATGGATGAGATAATGCACATAAGTGTACATACTTGGTAAGTCTATCAACTAACACCATGATGACACTCTTTCCTTTGGACTTAGGTAAACCTATGATAAAATCCATTGAAATCTCCTCCCAACGTTGACTTGGAATGGATAAAGGTTGTAGAAGACCCGGGGTCTTAATTGTCTCAACTTTATTTTGCTGGAAAACGAAACATTCTACCACAAAGCCGGAATATCAGTATTTAAGGCCATCCCAAAAAATTCTCTAATTGGTAGGTAATTTTTAAAAATCGAGTGTCCTCCTAAAGGCGAAGTGTGGATTCCAAAAGAAGGCATTGTTTTAGTCAGAATTCTTACAAATATATAAGCGATGTTTGTACCATAAGGAATCATTTTTCCAAGTCAAATGTACGTATGTACTAGGATCTTGCTGCAACTTTTGAATGATTGTCCACACTTCTTCTTCCTTCTTCCATTCATCCCTTGCTTTGGTTATCCAATCTGGTTGGATAATAGAAATTGCTTCATCCTTTATTGAGAGTGCATCTACAACAACATTTAGCTTCCCTTTTTTGTAGATGATTTCAAAGTCATAACTCAACATCTTTGTGACCCATTTTTGTTGCTCTTATGAAGACAGTCTTTGTTCCAGAAAGTGCTTAAGAATATCATGATCAATTTTTACCTTGAAGTGTCTTCCCATTAGGTAAGGTCGCCATTTCTTTAGTGCATGTAGTATTGCCAACATTTTCTTCTCATAAATAGATTTTTGTAAATAATTTTCTTTGATTGGATGACTTTCAAAAGAAATGGGTCCTCCTTGTTGCATTAAAACAACACCAATTCCATTTCCCGAGGCATCACATATTATTCCACATCAGTTGGGTTTATAGAATTATGGCATAGCTAAGCCTGGTGCTTAGGCATATTTCCCTTTAAGATGTTCACAAAGGCTACAGCTGTTTCCGTGGAGTCCATGAAAAATGCATCTTCTTCAATAATGTTGTTATAGGTGTTGTTATTCTACTCACAATTTTTAACAAACTCAAGTGATAATTCCTGCTAACTCCGATAAATCCTCGCAACCCTTTATGCATGTAGGAATTTCCATTCCTAATGGCTTTTAATTTTGTTAGGGTCTACCTTAACACCCTCGTGAGATACAATATGACCCATATATTCAATCTCTTACGTGCAAAAATCTGTAAAAGCAAAACATTTGGATGTTTTTGCATATAATTGTTTCTCCCGCAATAGTTTGAGCACCCTTTCAACATGTTCAACATGATCCTTCCAAGACCTGCTGTAGATTAGTATATCATCAAAAAATACTAGAAAAAATTTTCTAAGGAAGGGTTTGAAAATGGAATTCATCAACCCTTGAAATGTAGAAGGTGTATTGGTAAGGCCAAAAGGCATGATAAAAAATTCATAATGACCTCATGAGTTCAAAATGTTGTTTTCGGAATATCTTCAGTCTTCATTCTAATTTGATGATACCTCGAACGAAGATCCAATTTGTGAAATAAATTGCTCCATGTAATTCATCCAATAATTCATCAATCATGGGAATGGGAAATTTATCTTTAATAGTGAGCTCATTGAGCTCCCTATAATTTGGACACATGTGCCATGATCCATCCTTCTTGTGAACCAATACTACTGGAGCAGAGAAATAACTTTGACAAGGTTAAATTATACCAAACTCTAACATTTATACAATCATACGTTCAATTTATCTCTTTTGGATATAAGGATATATGTAAGGACTGATGTTTGGAGGAACACTTCCTCGAATCAAATGAATAGCATGATCATGATCACTAATAGGTGGGAGTCCTTTGAAAGTTTCAAACACTTTGGAATGATTGTCTAAGACTTTTTGGAGATCTAGAGAAATAGATGATTTTGATGTTGGAACTTATAGTGAGCATAATTGTGCAATTACACCTCGTTGTTCTTTCTTCAGAAGCTTTGTCATGACATTAGAGCTTATTATATTTCCCGGCTTCCCTGTGATACCTCATCATTCAACTTCCTTTCCTTCTGAAAAAAAATTGAAGAAAATTTCTTGAAAATTAAAAGTTACCGTCCCCAAAGATTGTAACCATTGTACTCCTAGTACAACATCAACGCCTCCCATTGGAATGGAAAGAATTGGAATATTCAATACATATTCCCCCATGGTTAGCTTCATATTATGGCATTTTCTAGAGAAATTTATAGTTCCTCCATTTGCAACCATCACTTGACATTCTAGTGTTGGTTATAAAAAACAATTCAATTCCTTGGCTACCTTACAATGAATAAAATTATGGGTACTACCCAAATCAATCAACACTATTAACTTTTTCTTCTTGATATGTCCTTCTATCTTGAGATTTTGAGGAGTGGTAATTCCTGCCAATGCATTACATGATATGGTCGGACTCATTTCTTCCTTTTCTAGGGTTGGTTCCTGGTGTATATCCTCTTCTTTGAAGTTTCGTTTCATTTATTCTCTTCACAATCTATGTAAAAGAATTTTCTTTCTCAACATGCTTATGAACTTTAGTGTATTTGCTATCACAAATGTAGCAAATCCCTTTTGCTCTTTTTTCTTCCAATTGCTGTGGTGTCAACCTTGTAGGTTGTGGAAGTATAGGAGTAGAAACACTTCCATCTTTATAGTTGTGAGTGGTAGGCTTCTTTGTCACAATAATTTTGCTTTCAATTTTTCTTGCCAACCTGAATATCTTCTCTAATGAATCAGGTTCCCAAAGGCAAACCTCATGTTAGATGTTACCCTTCAAAGTTCCTATGAATACATCAATCATGTGTTTCTTTGGAATATCAGTTACCCTTTTATTCAATGTTTGGAAGTCCTCAATGTGCTCCACCATCGAACCCTTGTGTTTGAGATTCATCAATTAGCTAAAGAAGGTGTCGCTCTTTGTATCCTCATAATGTGCTATCATTTCTCCAAAACTGACCAAGCATTTTTTTACTGATAAAAGCCATTGATACCATACAAATGTATTTTGTCTTCAAATGTAAAGTTGCAATGCACACTTTTCGTGTGCTTTACATTATTGAGATCAAAATATCAGCTCCAACCGTAGTATCCATGTTAATGGATCCTCGCCATCAAGAGATCAAACTTCCTCATATCCATCTTTGGAATATGGTGGTTCTTCCATCCAACATTAGAGTTTATGAAATCACGATTAACATTTATTTTGTTCTCATTGTGAGTTTCCTCTACTATCTTTTCGCCATTAGGAAACATTTCTTGTATCAACTTTGTCAAACCTTCCATGTCTGCTTTTAGATCATTCTTCATGTTTTCCATGTTGTCTTTCATTTTTTCTTCCATGTATTCCATATTAGCTTCCATGCCATCCATCTTAGCTTCCACGCCTTTCTTCAAACCATCCATCTTTGCTTCCATGCCTTTCTTCAAAACTTCCATTTCATTTTTTGTTGCTCTTTGCGAGAGAAAAATTTGGTGCACTTGCTCTTGTAATTTTGATAGATCATGTTGCAATTCATCATCTTCAAGAGTCATATTAGAGTATTATGAGGGCTTAATGGGTGTTGAATTCTTTTTAGGGGGCATTTTAGAACCCAATACTAATATCTATGCTCAATATGCCCTTAGAATCACTTAAAAATGATTTTTCAAACAAGACTTATGCAATTTGAAAAAAAAATATACACCTTTTTCTTGCTTTTGAGGAGCTCAATATTGAAACTGAATTATATCTATAATTGCGGATCTTCAATATCTACAATTCATTCCTATGGTATCCCTCTGAATCTTCTTTTGAAATCCTTTGGATATTTGAAGAAAAGTTATGCCAAATCTCTCATAATGACCTAATTATGGACTGGTTCAGTATAACGCACTTGTATGTCATGCCACATCTCATTGTTTCCTCCTTCGACTCTGAAATTGCTACACAGGAAACTAAAATCCATGTACTTGTGGCCGATTTTTACAGAATTCCAATCCGATGCTCAGAGAGAGATTTATGATGATTTTCCCAAGGTCACCTCTTTCTGATGAAATTCGGGAGCCTGAAAACACCCTAACTTCCACAGATCATATCTCCAAAAATATTGCGAACCAAGATCTGAAATTTTTATAGGCAGTTCCTCAAAATTTTAGCTTCTCTCTATAAAAATTTCAGCTTCTGAACCTTTTTATAAAAGAAGTTATAGCTAAAATTCCACGATGAACTGTTTAGGTGAAATTCGAGAGCCTGAAAAAACCCTAACTTCCACATATCATATCTTAGAAAATATTGTGAACGAAGATCTGAAATTTGTATAAGACGTTCCTCAGGATTTCGGCTTCGCTCTGTAAAAATTTCAGCTTCTGATCCTTCGTAGCAAAAAATTTATAGCGAAAATTCCACGATGACCTATTTGGAGTAGTGAAACCCTAGAATCCAAAACTCTGATACCAAATGTTATGAAACCAGCTCCAAAAATAGAAGAAAAGAGAGATCAACGCCTTATAAATTAGCCACTTCGAGGGGGAAACCTCCAATACATTACATAAATGAACAATTCTTGGATGATACAAATGACAGAACCTCCTTCTATATATAGGAGTCCATGGGGTCACAATATAATCCTCGCTGACCTAACAATAATAATGTAAGGGAACAATAATAACAATATGGGGGTTACAGGGGTACAACAATAATAAGAAGGGGGCTACACTAATAATAATAAGGGACTACACTAGTAATATGGGGACCTAACATTTGTGCATTATCTCATCCATTTTGAAGCGAGTACAGTTGATACTGCATTTATGGAAACAACTCAAAAGCTACATGGAAACCCAAAGATTATTGTAAGCGAGAGAGATCCCATTTTCAATGGAAATTTTTGGATAGAATTATTTTTTTGTTTGGGTACTCAACTAGCTCATAGCTCATCTTATCATCCTCAATCCAATGGGCAAACTGACATAGTGAACAAATGTTTTGAAGGATAGCACAAAATCGAATGAAACAACAGGCATATCAACATCGCAGCAAGAGAAGTTTTGATGTAGGCAATTGGGTATTTTTACGGCTACAACCATACAAACAAATGTCCCTCAAGCAAGCTAAGAAGGATAATAAATTATCACCAAAGTAATATGGTCCTTAAAAGGTGTTGCAAAAGATTTTTACTATGGCATACAAATTGGAGCTTCTTACATCTTCTCGAGTGCACCCAGATTCCCATGTTTCATGCTTAAAGAAGGTTATAGCTGACAAACTTCCGGTTCAAAAAATATTGCTAGAACTTGATGAGGAAAGAAAAATGATATTGAAACCTGAAGCAGTCACAGAAATAAGAACTCAAAAGCTATGAAATCGATCAATTTCAGAGTATCTCATCAAGTGAAACAACTTACCCACTGAAGATTCCACATGGGAGGATGAGAATTTTATACATAAGCATCCAAAACTACTCAAGTGTTGAGGACAACACTTTTTTGAAGGAGAGGGGCATGTTAGGGCCATATATTACTAGTGTAGTCCCTTATTGTTGTTGGTGTAGCCCCCTTATTATTATTGTTGTACCCATGAGGTCCCCATATTGTTATTATTGTGCCCTTACATTATTATTGTTACGTAGGCTAGGATTATATTGTCACCCCATGGACTCCTATATATAGAAAGGAGGTTTTGTCATTTGTATCATCCAATAATTGTTCACTTATGTAATGTAAAGGAGGTTGCCCCCTCGAAGTGGCTAATTTCTAAGGCGTTGATCTCTCTTTTCTTCTATTTTGGGATCTGGTTTCATAATAGCTTTCACGATAAGGAAAGACAAGCAAAGGCGATCCTTGAGAGAGTTCACTCAAATGTGTGGATCGTTCTCGACAGATACCACAAAAAAACATAAGTATTATGTGATTTTTGTAAATGATTTTTCACATAAATGTTGGATTTTATCCATGTAGAAGAAATATCAGATGTTCTCCAAGTTTTTCTAGTTTAAAGCACTTGTCGAGAATGATACAAGGAAGAATATGAAGGCTTTGAGGAGCGAAAATGGTGGAGAATATGTCTCTAACGAATTCAAGAACTTATGTGCTTCATAAGGAATTCGAAAGGAATTGATAGCACCTCATAACCCAGAGCAGAATGGGGTTGCAGAAAGGAAAAACAGAACTATTGTGGGAGCAACACGAGTTATGTTGCATGATCAGGGCCTATTGTTGCATCTGTGGGCAGAAGCATGCAATGCAACAATATTTTTTCAGAACAAAAGTCCTCATTGGATACTTGGGATGAGTACAGCAGAGGAAGCCTTTTCAGGTAAGAGACCAGATGTGTCGCATTTAAAATTTTTGGTTCATCAATTTATTTTCATGTGAGCAAAGATGCCAAGAAGAAGCTAGAGCCAACAACTGATTTGGGGATATTTTTGGGGACACTGATACACCTCACAACTATCGGGTGTACTTGCAAGAAAACATGATGTCAGTGATCAGAAGAGATCTGAAATTTGATGAAGAGAAGGCCATGCAAATTTCCCTTGAGAGGGAGCTTCAATTGCATGCAGTTGAGGAGCTCTTAGCCCCAAAAGAAAAACCTTAAGATGTGGAGCAGCCACAAGCAGAGGTGCATATATTAGAAGCACCAAATCATGTAGATACATCCCAAGATGGAAGGAAGTGCATCAGATAGGCTGACATGTTGATGCTTGATGCTAGAGAGAATGTGGGAGCACCCATGTCACAGTAGAGACAGAGAAATTCCCCAGAGTGGTACACTAGCTACATGGCTCTTATGAGCGAAGGTGTAGAGATAGAGCCATCCTCTTTCATGGAAGAAATGCAACAACCAATTTGGATTGATGCCATGGTTGAGGAGTATGAATCCTTTATCAGAAACAATGCATGGGAAGTTGTCCCAAGACCAGAGGGGAAGTCAGTTGTATGATCCAGGTGGATCTACAAGGTGAAGAAGGCAACAGATGGGAGTGTGGAGAAGCATAAGGCCAGGTTTATGGCGAGAGGGTTCTCTCAGGTGGAGGGGATTGATTATGATGAGACCTTTGCACCAATCGCAAAGGTACTCATCAATCATATGAATCCTTGCACTCTCAATGCATATGGGATGGAAGATACATCAGATGGATGTAAAGACAACCTTCATCAATGGCATGATTGAGGATGAGGCGTACATTGAGTAGTTGGAAGGTTTTGAGACCTTAGACAGAGAGTTGCATGTGTGCAGACTCAAGAGAGCATTGTATGGGCTGAAGAAATCACCTCGTGCTTGGTACACCATGATCAAAAACTACTTCACTGAGTTGGCCTTCACCAAGAGTGAAGCAAATGTGAACCCTTACCATATTGTGGTAGAAGGTAAACTTTTGATCATTGTACTTTATGTCGATAATTTGATACTGATAGGTGATGAGCAGCTCATCAAGTCTTGTAAAGAGGATCTTGGAAGAGATTTGAGATGAAGGAAATGGGGCTCTTGTGCTATTTCTTGGGATTGGAAATTTGGCAAAGAGATGGGGAGTTATTTGTATCTCAAGGAAAGTATGCCAACGAAATTTTCAGGAAGTTCCACATGGAGGGTAACAAACCCATGGAGACTCCTCTAGCAGGAAACTAGAGGAAGGAGGATGCTACTTCAGGTGAAGTAGTAGATGCTACTGTCTACATGCAGCTTGTGGGTTCACTCATGTATTTGGTGAACACAGGACCAAACATATGCTATGAGGTTAACCAACTTAGTCAAGCTATGGTTAAGCCTACCAAGCTCTTTTGTAAGGTAGGAAAGCATGTGTTTAGATACCTCAAAGTCACTATAAAGTTTTGGCTATGGTACAAATAGACAAAGGAAGTGAAGCTTCAAGGCTTCACTAATGCAGATTGGGTAGGGATTCTATCCGACAGGAAGAGAACATCAAGGGGCATCTTCAACATAAGATCAACAACAGTTTCCTCGTACAACAGGAAACATAGATCAGTTGCACTCAGTTCAGTAGAGGCAGAGTATATGGTGGCCAGTCAGGAAACATGTGAGGCCATCTTGATGAGGAAGATACTTGTTGGTTTGTTTGGTCAACAGATGGATCCGACGATGATTTATTGTGATAAATAGATTTGTATGAAACTCTTGGTTAATCTAGTTTTTCATGACAGGTCCAAGCGTATTAATATATGGTATCACCATTTGAGAGATTGGGTGCAGAGGTGAATTTTGTCATTAGAGTACATTCCCACGGAGGAGCAGGATGCATACATATTGACAAAGGCAATGTCAAGAAGCAAATTCGAGTTCCATAGAGTCAGGATCGGGGTAGTAGAAAATCACTTTCTTGTTGAGAGGGAGTGTTGAAATTGAAAACAAGAATGGCACCCCAAGGGGGCTTCTAATTTAATTTTCCCTTAATTAAATACAAGTAAATTGTAATTCCACATCACATGACAACTTATACGAGTTAACTGAGTGAGGAAGACTTAGTTAGCTTAGTCAATTTGTGTTGAGGGTCAAATTGGAGGCATGCAGATTTCTCCCTAAGTTTTAGGGGGTCTAGTTACATTTTATTTTGAGTTGTAATTAATTAACTCAATTATTTGAGTTAAAATCAGTTTAACTAGTTCTAACTGAGAGATGAGCTAGTGATAGGTCTAGTGAATTAAATATGATTTAATTCACATGTAGTGATCAATCAGATAACTGATAATTCATTATAAATAGTTGTTGCATGTTAGTTCTAAGGAAGGCCCAATTGAGATTGGAGTTAAAGGGAAGAGAGCTATTAGTTTTATGATTAGAAAATTGTACAGGTCGTGCATGAGGTCATTGGGAAGCCTTGGATGTATTGCACAATCTATTGATGGGAATTTCCTAATTAATAAGAGCTTGATTAACCTAGGAATGCGTGAGCAAGTCTGGTCAGTCAGGTATAGGGAATTTGTTAAGTATTGGACTAAAATTGCCAGGATCAGAATGAGACAGTCAAAGATAGTACATAGGTTTCTCATGAAGGGAAATAACATTGCATTGTTTCATGTTATTGACTTTATGCAATATCCAGATAACGAGGTTTTTAGCTGAGGCTTTCCCCAAATACATCTTTGCGTTGTGCGATTGAGATTCTTTCTCTTACTTGTTTATGTGATTGTGCGATTGTAATTGGTTTCCACAATTTCTAGGATTGATTCAGTATTTTGTTTTAGTACATTACAAGACTAGTTGAATCTATTTAGATATTTCTACAATTATTTTATTTTTTATACAAAGTTGATATTAAATTGTGTTATTTATCAGGGATATTGAAATATTTTATTTTTTTGTATATATATATATATATATATATGTGTAAACACACACACCGATATAGATCTATTTTAACTTCAAGCATCCAGAGGGATCAAATATCTCAAGATGCAAACCTATGAAAACCTCTTTTTGAGTGCAAGAAGAAAGGCTTGCACCTAAAAATACCCTTATCTCTCAGTAGATTTGAAATTAAGATTATCTATTAAAATGACACTTGAGAGACTTAAAGATAAGATGGATCCTCTCTCTCTCTCTCTCTCTCTCTCTCTCTCTATATATATATATATATATATAACCTACATTAAAAACAACTGATATTTGATATATAATTGAGGTGGAAATTGAAGTATTTTATTAATAGTTGATATTGATTTTTTTTGCTATTAGTATTTTTTAATTTGTTTATCTAAGTATTATTTTATTATTTTTTAGTGTAATGTTACATCATATCTCCCTCATACTAGATTGTATGTCAACTAAGTACTAAATGGATTACACATTTGCATTATACTTGACTATAATATGATCTAAAATATTATGTTAGATACTATGTTTCAACTTGATATTGAATAATAAATGAATTACACATTTCCCTCATATTAAAAAATAGAAAACAATTATAAACAAAATTAATCTCTTTTTTTAATTTCAGTTACATTATTTCTATGTATATAAAGTTGATGTAAAATTAAGATGAATATTAAAATATTTTATTTATGGCACTTTTTTAAAATATATGTTATATGTTCGTTTGATTGCATATGTCTATCTAAATATATATTTAAAAACAATATTTATTTATTATTATTATTATGTGGGGTAAATTTTGCATTTCCTTCTAAACATGAGTATACATTAAAATTCTAAGAATAATCAAAAGTTAACTCTTAGTAGAGAGGCATAGGATAAGAGTACTTAAAAAATCAAAATTAACCATACAATAAGTGAAAAGCTGAAGTTTTCGAAGTACCATTTTGCTTTGAAGAGCCTCTATTTTCCTTTGCAGTTGAGGCCTATAATATTCCATGAGATAATTTTCATGCTAGGGTATGTTGGATGCAGGGAAGACATCCATGATCATCCTGATGCGTCCTAAATTAAACAACATACCTCCTAATTCGTCCAACATTTATTGGTTGGTTTTCCTTCCCTTTTTATGAAATGAGGAGAAAACCAGTATGCAAGGAAGTAATTATGTGTAGAATGTGTTGTGTAAGTAAGTAGTTGTATTATTATATAAATTTGAATAGTGAGTTAAAATATTTCTTGGTAGTGTGCCTATATAGGCATTAACTGACCACGAAGGTGAGTGATCACATCTTTTGACCTATGCCCCTTCATAATTAATGTGCCATTAATTAATTTATTATTATTAACATTATTATTTAATTATTATTATTTTATGAATATTTTATTCATAACATTGCCACCCCCTTTAGAGATGTTGTGTCCTCAAAGCATAACAAGAAGGGTTTTCTGTAGTTGAACACACTGCTATGGAATGACATCCTTTATTTTGACTTTGTTTGTGCCTTGTGAGTTGGTGAAATCCTCATGTGTATTTGCACTTTCCTTGAAGCTGGAAGCGTTAACACCATATAATTTATAATGTCATCCTTTCCAACTAAACTCTATGAATTGTTCTTTAAGGTTCATAGTATAACTTCCTAATTATATTAACCATTTTGCACCCAACACTATATCCATTTCCTTGAATGGTAAGGCATATAAATATGTCCGTAGCTCTATTTCTTGTATCTAAATTGAAAACTTAAGGCATTCTTCTAACTCTTCTAACTTCTAACTAGTGGTGACGGTCATGCTCATGTCCTTGATTGGGCATATACAAAGATCAAGTTGTTTAGCAAGATCGATGCTTATACAATTGTGAGTATTGCCAAAATCTACAAGTATATTGACATTTATGCCTCTTATGAGCCCTTTAAGCTTCATGGTTTTAGGGCATACTCTCCTTGTCATGTTTGTTGGTAGAGTAGTAGGCTTAACGTTCTTCTATCTTGGGGACTGGTTTCTCTTCTTCCGAAGGTGTCGACGAACGTATTTTGTAGTGTCTTATTGTTTTTGACCTTTTGAAGAATTTCTTTCTTCATCTTGATTTTTTTGGACACATGAGATTGCAACTAATGATGGTTCCTTAGCATCTGAATCTTCATTGTGTGTGACAATGATTTCTTCATCAGATTCATGTACTTCAACTTGCCTTCCATCTACTATTTTATAGTAGCGTAAGGATGTGTCTCCACATTTATGTCATGACACCTAGTTTTCTCCACACTTGTAACATTTATTTTTCTTTTTTATCCTTTTCTTCGAATCATTACTTGAATTGTCTGATTCCTTCTCAAATTCATAAGTATACAACTTATTTTTAAGGCATTTGTCTCTTGATGTCCATTTGTCTCCACAATATCTACATTTGTTTGTTTCTTTTTTTCTTAAGTATTGTTGTTGGCCTTCATCTTCCTTGAATGATGACATTTTGAACTTATGATTTTGCTCAATAATCTTTGTTGCATGTCTGTATTCTTCGATAGTTTTAGGTTTGTATAATTTCAATTCTGCACGGATATACTCCTTAAGCCCACATCTATACATTTAAGTAGTTGTTCATTAGTAAATCCTCTTTGTCTTGTAGCTAATATTTCCCATTCGTGGGTGTATTCGCTTACATACCCAGTTTTCTTGAGATGAACAAATTTTCCATAGATATCATCTTCTTCTTTGTCATAAAACCTTTTTAGCAAGGCATCCACAAAGTTTTTCCAGAGGACAGAATGGGCTTCACATTTTCTGGACCACCATAGGAACCAATACTACGCCTTAGCTTCCAAATTGTTGGATGTGGTCATGAATTTCTCTCGTTCACCAATTGGTGGGTTCGATTAAAAAATGGCTTCCATTTAATCAACCCACACGATAACACCTCTATGGTATTTTTCCATCGTATTTTGGGAGCTCCTTCTTAATTCAACGATAGTCTTTTTCTAGGAATTTTGTATATTACTGACTACCTGAGAAGTTTATTTGTGGCATTTGTGAAATTTCATGATGAATTTGTGAAATTTCGTGATTTGGGAAATCTTTGCTTTCTGGAGTCTTGAGACTTTGTTTTGGTTCTTGAGAAATTAAATGATAAAAAAATGAATTAACCCTCCTCATTGACTGGTTCTACATTACATTCCTTGCAACATTCTCTCAATGTTATCTATTTTTTAGTATCGCTTGTTAATTCCTCTTGAGTTACAATTATCCTATTTTGACCTTCTCATGATTCCGCCTGCTTCTTCTCAACATTATCGAGAGAACGTCATACCTTATCGATTTCTTCTTGATATTTTTTGTGTCTTCTTCGTTATTACTATTCCCATTTTGTTTCTTTTTTCTTAGTGGAACCAAATTTTATTTTTATTTTTATTTTTTTCTAAATAATAATATTTCATTTTTAAACTAATTAATTTCAATGAATAATAGTAATAAGATTATATATATATATAATTATAATTATAATTAAATGCATCTTATAGTTATTAGTAATATAATTACAAACTATATAATAAATTCATATAATTATATATTTGAACTATATATTAAAAAATATATATATAATAAAGTTATGTGACTTTACAATTTTCAAAAGGGCATGAATGAAGATAGGAATTAATGGAGTGGACGATTCGTGGATGGATGCGTCGTATAGATTCGGTCGGAGGGAACCGTTGGCTATGAAAAGACATGATTGGAAAAAAGATAGGCCTGACGGAAAATGGCAACAACTTGATTTGTTAACCCATGGTGTTGATTAGTTGGCTTGCAACGTTGAATTGATGGCTCCTGGTTGGAGAATGAAGGAACGAAAACTGAAAATTAATTGGTCGACACTACAGATTCAGGGGACGACAACAGTACAGGGAATGTGACGGAGAGAGACAACGGTGTCTCAACGAACAAATAGTTTGGATATTGAATGGTGGTTGGGGTGTGGGACAAGGAGGGTGGAATAGAGGGACACAACGACAATGTTGGATGAGCGTTGTAGTCCGCGGGTAAGAAGTCGACACCCATAGGTTGAAAAACCCGTAACGTTGATTTTTTTGGCTTGTCGTTGTGTATAGTTGGTGTTGGTAGATTGAAGGGAAAATATACGCAGCGGAAAACGATGCGACAGAGGCAAGGAATGAAGGCAATATGGAACTAGGGTGGTTGTAGGCCAAGAATCGATGTCTCTGATACCACTGAAGTGAGGTGAAAACCAATACGCAAGGAAGTAACTTGGTTTCGTAAGTAAGTAGTTGTATTATTAAATAAAATCTGAATGGTGATTTACAATTCTTCATGGAAGTGTGTCTGTAGGCATTGACTAGCCACGAAGATGAGTGGTCACATCTTTTAACCTATGCCCCTTCATAATTAATGGGTCATTAATTAATTAATTATTAACATTATTATTTAATTAATTCTTTTTAATGAATATTTTATTTATAACATTTTATTTTCCTTCTTTTGAGGCTTTATTGTATCTTGGAATGATTGGGATTGGACTTCGAGCGGCCTTATGTTGGATATAATCTTGATGTTGATTTTAAGATGGGATGGAGAGATTTAAAATATGCATGGTTAAACGATTTAACTTGATGTTCTGGGATCTCTTCCCTTCCATTCTTTAGCTAGTTTCGACAGATCGAGCGAGTCTAGCTCCATATCTTCGTTTTGATCTAAGGATTTATTTGGGTCCTATTAGGGGGAAGAATGGAGAAATGAAGAGGGAAGTGGGGGAACAACAGAAGAAGGGGGAAACACAATTGAGGAGGATGAGGGAAGATTGGGGTATTGCATGACAATTTTAGGAGATGGCAAAGTTAGGGGGTTAGGAAATTTTAGGGAGGAGAGTGGGTAAAAATGATTATTGGAAGAGGGTTTCTCCCCTGAGGATTGGGCTATGGGATAGGGGTTATAATTTTCTTACATTTGCCTCCAAATTTTGTAAATCCCTCATCAGCAAGAGTGGAAAACAACTTAGGGTTGGAATTTACAACTACCATAAGGAAATTACAATAAATATGACCATATTCATGGCATCTTTGACATCAAAAATGGATGTGCTCATAATCTATAGGTTGCTTCTGAAGCTCATCCTGATAATACATATCAATGGATTCTGGAAGAGGCTCAAAAATATTCATGTATACAAAAATACATGCATAAGAAATGTACCTGGCTTGTTT
The DNA here is from genome assembly GCA_034641835.2 of Pinus albicaulis. Taxonomy (NCBI): domain Eukaryota; kingdom Viridiplantae; phylum Streptophyta; class Pinopsida; order Pinales; family Pinaceae; genus Pinus; species Pinus albicaulis. The sequence continues at coordinate 35,386,009 of MU968411.1, read as the reverse complement.
AGTTGGTTCTAAATCTTTGTTGAAATGGCCGAGGGCATTTCTTATTCCAGTTAAAGTTTCCTTGTTCAAGATTCCCATGGTAGTGAACACATTCTGATATGAATTTGTGTTGCAGTAAAATCTTTCTTATTAGGCACAAATCGCTCTGTCTAGAAACAGAGATACAACAGTGTTGAGTTTAAAAAGTGCAGGCCATTTTCAAATACCCAAGTTTTATCTTCAATGTTGGTGAATGTTATGTTAAAGAAATCCTTGCCCCCAATTCCAGCTTAGTTTTCCCTTTGGGTTTCCATTTTAGCTAAATCCAATGAGAGAGAGTATTTTTGAAGATTAGATGCTGAGAAATTTCCTGATTAATGCATGATCCCACATGTATTGGATATATTCTCGGATGCATCTAGATTGAACTTCAAATTTAAGGTTGACTGCAACTTTAGGAAGGCAACTTCTCGGCCTTTGTTTCCCTGATTAAGTGATGGGTTGTTGGGGATTTCGCTGATCTCCATTAAAATCATTAAGGATTTGTTCAAAAGTTTTGAAGTTTGTAATAGAAAGTTGCCCCAAACTATTAAACCCTGCTACAATCCTATTATAAAAAAGGTATCAACATTCACCATAGGAAAAACGATTAATGAACCACCCAACCCATAACAACTAAAATATGATTAAGCTACACACATTAAGCATATAAATGAAAAAATACAACTCTTCAAAGTTTCATATATTTTAAAATGTACCATATTAATTAATATTGTATATAATTGTAATATTTCAAATTTAAAGGTTTAAATAATATATATTTTTGAAATAAAAATTGATATTAATTATTATGTGGATATGAATGTTTGTTTTTCAAATTTTGAATTTAATTGTGAATAATTATTAAGTGAATGATAGAGATTTAACCTCCACAAAATATTTTCTAATATTCTTAATAGCCACACATCAAAATTTAAGATTTGTTTCAAAATTAGTTATGCATTTTTTCTTCTTTTTAATGAAATTGATTAATTAAAAAAAATGTCATATGAACATGTCTTTTAAACATGAGTTAGAGTTTTTTTTGTGTGTATGTGATCTTAGTAAATCATTATATTATAACAAAGTTTATTTATAAGTTAAGAATCTTCATAATAAAATGAAGTGAATCTCCATGGTTAGTTATATTGTTACATATATGTGTGTGTTAATTCAATACTAATTATCTTAATTTAATTTCTCTCTAATTGATTTTATTATTATTCTTAATCATCTTTGACCATAATTTTTTAATAAAAAAATTAAATTAAGATATATTTTAATAATAAAATTACATTTATATAATTCTAAAAAAATACAACCCTAATTTCTCATTATTATACTCTACTTTAACCAATATATTTTAATTAAAATATTAAATATAATAATAAAATATATTATAATTATTAACTAATAAACTAAATTAAATATAATATAATAATAAAATGATTTAATAAATTAGTTCATTTATATATTCTCTCATTTAATTTCTTTTTCTATCTTTTTAAACCTTTTTCTTTACTCTGATTTCTGTCGATTTACCATGTGATAAGTATTTTCCTAAATTTGTAACTTCTTATCTAAATGGAGAGGAACTATTCCTTCATTGACGATTTGAATGGAAAGGAGCCATCCCTGCATTGGTGCAACTTCTTTAGATTACTGGGTTTACTCTTGCATCGTATTCTCTATCAGTGTGAAAGAAAAAGATATCATCAAAAGATCATTTTTATATTTAGTGAGAATTAGTAAAATATTTTCAATCCTGCTTTTGTTATGGGCCAGTTCATGAGAAAATTGTAATATTCATAAACATGCATACGTTTTGTCCTTTTCCTGGTTCCTTCATTAAAATTCAAAGAGCAACTCAGTTACGTTCATGGTCCATTCCAATTCTGCCTTTGTTATGAGCCCAGTCCATGAGAAAATTGGAATCTTCAAAAACGTGCATATATTTTGTCATTTTCCTTCGTTTTTATATCAAAATTTAAAAAAAGCATAAAATTCAATTATGTTGATGGTAGCTTGACCTACAACATACTTCATTAGAAAATAGTGAATTAAATGAGTAGCCATTTCCCTATATATATGGGTCCCTTCACCATTTCCATTTTTTTACATAATCAATCTTTTTTAAGGCCTTTGATTTTTTTTAAATAGATCCTTATCTTATGGGCTCTTTATGGTGCATTCAATTTCAATTCTTGGAAAATCACTTTGTTTCTAGAAAGTTATGTTCCCCAGTTCTCTAGCAAGGCAGTGCCATGAAAGATTTCAAATTTCTATAGCAAGGCAGTGCCATGAAAGATTTTAAATTTATTCAATAGATAATCTACCGAAATTCACTTATCCTATTTGTTTGTTTCAACATTGATTTGTAATATTTATTTTCAGGCTATCTTGGCGAAATAGTAAAAAGTAGCAAAAAAATATGTATTGTAGTATATTGCATGGTATGCTTCTAACAAAAAATTTCAAATTTATTCAATAGATAATCTACCGAAATTCACTTATCCTATTTGTTTGTTTCAACATTGATTTGTAATATTTATTTTCAGACTATCTTGGCCCAATAGTAAAAAGTAGCAAAAAATATCTATTGTAGTATATTGCATGGTATGTTTCTAACAAAAAAAAAAATCTAATGTAATATGTTGCATGGTATGCTTTTAACAAATCATGTATAACTTGGTGAATTGGTGAATTAATATGTCTTAAATATTTTGTAATCTCTAATTCAATTCAAATGGTTAAAATTGCAATATTCATGTTTTTATTTTTATTTTAAATAATAAAATTAATTTTCAAGTTGTTATTATTATTATTATTTAATAACAAAATAAAAAAATGATAATAATTGGATTTTTTTTATTCAATTCCAGATAATTGTCTTATTTATGTGCAATTGAATATACCAAATCACATTGATAGACGCTGATTAGACACCACCAAGAAAATGAGACATTGATTTTCAATATTAGACATTTTAGTTTGTTAATTTTTATTCATTGCAGATTTTGGAATATTTTAAAGATTTGATAAATAAAATTGTGTTTACTTTGCTTTTGTTTATTAAAATTTCTCAAATTTTATGAAATCTATAATATAATTAAACTTAAATTCCCTGAATTAAAATTAAACATCACCTTTGTTTATGGAATGAAAACTTGATAATAATAATGTGTTTTTCATATATTTCATTTTAAATCTTCTCTAAGTTTTTGACTTAATTTCTTTTGCACTGTTATATAGAAACTTCACTTTACTACTATTTTCATTTATCATTATTAAATTTATTTAAAAAAAAACAAAATCACATCAAAATAATAAAGATGTAAGCTTCCAGAATTGTATTTAGGTAAGAATTTCAAATGTGAAACATTAGTGAAATTGAACAGTTTCTATTTTAATAAGAAATTTTTTACCTATATCTGACAAGTTTGCCAGTCAAATTCTAACCTTGGTTGTATCATCTAAGAAAGTATTGTCCTAGAGTGGTGAGATTTTCCATAATATATTGAAATATACATTTTTTTACTCCTAAATATGATCTGCAAGTGCCTTCAAAATCTGGTTTTGAGGAGTTACGGATGGACATGAAAATGGGTTTTTTGGTAAATATGTACTGAGAATTAATTCTCAAGTCTCGATCCCCTGTTAATTAGTCCTGTACAAGAAAGGGAGTAGTAGGTCTGGCCACGGTTCTCCTTCAACTTAGTAAACAGCCATGGTTCTCCTTCAACTTAGTAAACAGGGATAAGCGTGGAGTGATTAATAAGAGAAACGGGAGGCTCATGGAAAGAGTTGCAACTTGTTGGTTAGTGAACAAAGAGAAGGGAAATGAAAATGAAAAAGGAGGTATCTGGGGTAGGAAGTGTCTAGCCTACGTGGTTTGTAAGGTTGATTGGGTCCATGGTTCTTGCTTTTGGATTTGTTGATGCCATGAGGTTTGCGTATGGCTTGATAATGTAATCTAGGTGAATATTTGGGGAATGAAGTGTATGGTCCGAGTAGTTAGTAAGGTTGTATGGGCCCATGGTTCATGGTTTGAGTATGCAAAAAAGTCTTAATTGGGGCATGAAGCAATTGGTCAGAGATTGGTTGAAATATGATTTGGATCCATGGTATTTGCTGAAGGAGTTGAGGTGGGTTTTATTCTGCTCTTTGTTTACATTGCTTACATCATTTTGAAAGCCACATACGAGGAGTATCGCGCTGATGTTAAGCAACGAAGCCTGTAGTTCGTCCCAGGAAACGCCATTTGAATCTGACTCTCAATTTTCTAGTGGGAATAAAAAATGGTATGCACTCTGGTGCAAGTGGACTGACTCCTTCATTATTTCCAGACCTTGTAAGAGTTTCAGTGTTCGACTATTGTCTAGGTGGTGGAATATCCCCAACTGTATGTGTTGTTGTTGTTGCCATGTTTGATGGTCAATGTTGTTGTTGTTTCCATGTATAATGTTCAGCTTGTTTTGTCACTATGGTTATTTTGGTGACTTTCTTCCCATCGACCCCCGTTGGTTTATATTCCGATTAATTTGAATTGTCTTTCGACGATATCTGTCTTGATGATGACACTGGCTCATATGTCAGTGGGTCTGACATAAATTGAATCTCTCAAGGCTCATTTTATCTGGGGTTCCCATACTACATCTGACTGGCGGCTTCCATTTAAGGGAGTATCTTGGGTGGTTGGATTCTTTCCCTACTTCGGATGACGCAATTGAGTTGAATTTTGGAATGTCATCATGATCCATGTCCCGGGATCATCGAATTGATTAAGTGCCTGAATATTTTCCAAAAAACGAGGAATTTTCTATTATTTGTCTTTTTCTCTCAAGGCGATGTCTCTCTGAAGGTGGCGGCTGTCTGTGTGGACTTTAATGGTATGGGGGGTGGCAGGATCGGTTCAGGTGCCATTTGATCATATTGGGAATGTTTTTCTAGCGAATGGCGGTTACTATTTATGGATGTATCATTTGTTTCCCAGGCCTAATATAATTACGATCCATCTGTTATGTTGACCTTTCCGACACCTATTAATTTGAATTTACTGGAGTCGTAGTGCATTGTCATCATACTCAACTGGCCTTTATCTTGTATGATTGGCAGGGACGGGTCTGTTCTTTATCTGTTAGTGTCATAACATTGTTGTCAGCTGCTATCTTTAGGCCATATCGACAGCGTACAATCTCTGACGGGTTGATCGTTTTTTTGCAAGTGGGATTCTCCCGCCCTGTAATATGGAGGATTTCGCCATTGGGGTGGCATCAGATACATCTGCTCATGAGGCATTCATCGCCACGACTATTGAAGCAGAGCATAGGTTGTCAAATGATTTTGAAGTGGATGACCAAATTATCAAGCAAGCTTTCTTGCATTTTCCATTTCAAGTGGTGAACGATCATAGTGGCCGGAAAGTTTTTTCCTACAAGAAGAAACAAGCCCGTGGGAGGCGTAAAAGAACATTTTCAAGCACAATATGGATATCAAGGCGATCACCCTGGACTATGATGATCTATGTGGGAGGGTCGCTAGTTTACAAAGAGGGTTGTGATTGGGAGATGGATGTTCCCAAATGGTAGTGAGGTTGATACGGGGGCTTGGATAAAACAATACTGGAACCCCATTATTGGATACATTCCCAAAATCAGTATGCTACTTAATGGGTGGTTTGGCATCCATTTTATGGATGAAAAAGATGTGTATAAGATTATCAGTAGAATGTGGGTATGGGGTCGAAGCTTCATGCAACTAGTTCCATGGTATCTGGGTTTTAACTCGGTGATGGAAGCTCCTCGTAGTCGGGTGATCTGGGTTAAACTGCCAGGGCTCCCATTGGAATTTTGGACTTTGAAAGCATTGTGAATGATCGTGAACTCAATTGGCTGCACTATATACATTGATCCGAGCATTGTTGGGGCCTCAGACAAAAGAGTAGCTCAACTTTTGGTGGAGGTGGATTTCGTTGGCGGTCTATCTGGGGACGTGGATCTTATCTGGGGGCATCGTCGACATCGACAACGTATTGATTACTGGGGCATACCATTTAGATGTCTGATATGCCACAGAATAGGCCACCTTCATGAGAATTGTCCGTTCAGACTCCGCTGTGATCGAGTTGGGATGCCTATTGCGCCTGGTGGAAGACGAAATGATGCTGGTTCTGGCACCTCGAGTGGCCTCGTATCAGGTAAGCCTCTTTCATCTTCCTCTGATGATGATGCTTATGTCTCTGCACATGGACATAGTGACCGGACTAATCAATTAGATGAAGATATGGCTCGTGATACATGCCTTACTGAACCTAGTCAACCTCTCGATAGGGTATTGGTATCCGAATATAATATGGCCCCTCCGGTTATCGGAAATGAGACCCCTTCCATTTCCGCCCATGCTATCATACCTTCCCGATCTTTTCCTGTCCCTAACATTAATGTTGACCCTCCGCTCTTTCAATATACCAACTTCGATATTAGGGAACCATCTTCTGCGCAGAATATAGTTGAACCCAATGATTCTCACCTGTCTCCTGAGAACCCTCACAACAATCTTAGCCCAGTGGTTCTCATGGAATCCCCTAGGAACTCGGTGGGGTGCGATATTCAATCGCTTTTGGGTAATCCTAACATAGACCTCGCTGCCCTCACTATATTTGATAGACCTCCTAGATCCTATGATACTCCCAATCCCCAGTCATCAACTTCAAATATCACAATCCAGAAGAAGACCAAAGCTAGGTCCAAATACCTCAAAGGGAAATTAAAATCTGTAGCTTTATTCTCGGATGATGATGAGAATCTCACGGACATTCCGATTACTGTGGTGGATGAGACTTCTTTGGAACCACGGGTGCTTAGAGCAAGCAACCCCGCAGATGTTTCCCCATGACTCAAATATTATCCATGAACATAAGAGGATTGGGCAATTCCTCTAAAATTTATTGCCTTGGGGACTTGTTTGCTTCTATGGATCCTATTATATTTTTATGTCAAGAAACATTAAGTTGTCAGAATAAAGCTGTTAAGACTTGTTTAAGATTCAAACCGGGGTGGTGTGCGGTAGCAGTTGATGCTAATGGTCACTCTGGTGGTACCATTACTATATGGAATACTGCCAAAGCAAATTTTAAAGCCTATAGTTTCTTTGGAGGAATGTTATCTGGTCATCTACGAGGTATTGATGGAATATTCAACATTATTAATCTATATGCGCCATATCTCAATAGAGTATCATTTTGGAATCGAATGCAAGCATCAGGCATTATTTCTCTGCAGAATTTGATTATTATGGGGGATTTTAACTCCACGTTGCAGGTGGATGAAACATGGGGCCCTCAATCCAGATATGATCCTTTATCTGGTCTCTTGAATGATATGTTTCATGCTCATCACATCATTGATATTCGTCCACTTCCCCTGATTCCTACATGGACCAATAAAAGAGTAGGTAATGCCTTCATCGACAAAAGATTGGATAGGGTCATGGTTAAGGACAATCTCATTTCATGTCTTAGTGATCTTCGGTCAGTGGTACTGGTATCAGATATTTCCGATCATATGCCGATCACGTTGGCCTGGAAGTTTGAGGATATCACCAAGGGAATGGCATTTAAATTTAATCGGGCTTGGCTGAGGGATGTGGAATATGTGAATATGATTAAGGAGTTGTGGAATGATCACAATGATGTACAGGGTCTGACTGGTTGGGATCGTCTTCACTACAAGCTGCAAAAGATTAAAAGGGCTTCCAAAGCACGAGAGATCTCTAAAAAGAAGGCACTCAAGGCTGAACTTATCTCCATATCCAATAAGATCAAGGATATATACTTGGGATTTGCTTCCAATCTGTCGGATGCCGATTCATATGGAATCTTGAAGAAGTTGGGAGATAGAAAAAGGGAGATTCTTCACATTGAAGAGATATCCTGGAAGCTCAAAAGTAGAATTCAATGGTTAAGAGAGGGAGATCTCAATACCAAATTCTTCCACAAATGCGCATCGGACAGGAAAAACAGGAATGCTATATGGAGTATTAAGAAGTCGGATGGGTCCTATGCTATCACCAATTCATAAATTCAGCGAGAAGCATATCTACACTTCTCGGAATTTTATAAGGCCGACCCGAGCATTGATGCAAACTGCCAGAATTGGATGCTTCAACACATACAGAGGATATTTGATGAAGATGCTATCACAATTTTGAACAAGCCTATTACGGTGAATGAGGTGCAATCGGTTCTTAAATCCTTCTCCCCTGATAAATGCCCTGGGCCAGATGGTTGGCTCTCCGAGTTCTTTCTCTTCTTTTTCGAATTGATGGGTTTTGAGATCGCTGAGGTGATGGAGCGATTCAGAGTGCAGGGACAGATGCCTGCAAATCTTAGCTCAACCCTTATTGCACTCATACCTACAACAAAGGATCCAACTTCATTTCTGAATTTCAGGCCGATTGCTTTATGCAACCTGATTTACAAAATCAATTCAAAGATCATTGCTAATCGTATAAAGGTGACTCTTGAGAAGCACATATCAAAGGAGAAATATGGCTTTCTAAAGGGTTGGTCAATACATGATGCAATTTCCATTGCACAAGAGGTCCTACACACCATGCATGTTGATAAAAAGGAAGCACTGGTTATAAAGATTGATCTATACAAAGCATATGACTCTATTGACTGGTCATATATTCGCCTGGTTCTTCTTAAGATTGGTTTGCCAATTTCAATCATCCGTTGGATTATGTCCTGTATTACCACAATCAGATATGTAGTAATTGTCAATGGTCTTCCTACAACCTTTTTTGAAGCAAGAAGGGGATTGAGACAAGGATGTGCTCTATCACCTATGATATTCATACTGATTATGGATGGGTTCAGCAAGATTATGCACAAGGCGGAACAGAATAGGTTTATAAAGGGTTTTGCATTTTCTACAACAATCTCATCCACCCATTATCTATTTGTGGATGACATGCTGTTGTTTGGCTCACTAATCAGGAACCATTGGTTTTACACCCATTAATTGTTAATCAAATTTGGTTCCGTGACAGGTTTATGCATCAACAAACAAAAATCCATCCTTATTTATGAATATGGAGATATGGCGGAAATTTCATTCATTGCAGGTTTCCTAGGTGTTACCTACAAGACAACATCAGAGGGGTTTAAATATCTTGGATATTTCATCAAACCTTGTAGTTACAAGAATCGGGACTGGATGTGGTTGATTAACAATATAGAGAAAGAATATGCAAATGGACACACTGATGGTTATCCATTGGCGGTTGTCTTATTATGGTACATGCAGTGTTATCGCAATTACTTGTCTATTGGGCTCACCTCTTTTACTTTCCGCAACAGACTATTGATGAGATCAACAAGATCACAGCTCACTTTCTATGGGGTGGATCCTACTCAGACCACAAATATCATTTATGTAACCTGGGGGTATTGTGCCGACCCAAAATGCATGATGGATGGGGTATTTTGGATTTGAGGGCCTTTAATAAAGCACTGTTGGTCAAGTCCTTTTGGTGAGCTATTAAGGGCTTGGGTATATGGAGTGATATTATTATATGAAAATATATAAATGGAGACCCTCTACACTAACTTCTCTATCACAAGTTCCATTTTCCAAGGTTTGTCTCGACAATATGGTGGAGTTTTAGTAAAATTTTGGGACATGTTGCAGATCGATTAACATGGATGTTCCGAGATGGTAGCAGAATACCTATTGGTGCTTGTAGGATCTTTGGCTTTCTAAGCAACCAGGGCATCCCCCCCAATCTCATGCATCGCCTGGCACATTGGCGTATTTTTTTCATATCACAAGCTATTTCACATTGGTCCTTTGATGCCCCCGTATTTAAATCGGCTGAACAGTTAAACCTGGAAGGTCACGATGCTGTGGTATGGTGTCAATATATGATCCAGGTGGATATTGGTGGCCACCCACCTATTCCACTTGGCCCCCCACCATTGTCTCTTTCAGTTTTTCAGTTTCGGCATAACTTACTATTTTTAGCAGTTTTTCGGGTCCTGAACTTCCGGAGCCGTTTTGAGGCCCTAAACGACGTTGATCATCAAATTCGTCTTGAAACTTGTAGTCCTCGGATAGAGCTTTCTAATGATGTATCATGTGCGTCAAACGGAGATAGTATGCCAAAGTTACGTCCTTGGGAAGTTGAAACACCAATTTACCCAAATGGGGCCCATAGTTTTGGCACTTCATCTCCTAGGGTTAGGTTTTTGGGATGTTTAGGGTTCTCCATTGTTTCTCAATAATAAATAGACCCTCGAGCCTCATTGTAACACAGTTCAGAGGCTTGTAGCCGCCACATCTCTTCTCAGAGATAGCTACTAGTGCCCTAGCTAGTTTTATTTCCATTCTGTCTGTAAGCAAATTTTAGTTCTTTGATATTAATGAAATGAAGTGTTATTTCCACTGCATCTATGTATTTATGGTTATGTGTTTATTCTGTTTCATTCCTGCATAAATCCGGATCAATATATCAATCCCTTAAGGGGTGCTGGTATTTGTTATGCTGGCGGCGGAGACTACATAACATAGGATGGTCCCCTCAATGGGGACTCTGTGATCATGAAGGACATTTATCAGTGCATCAACCTCAACAATTACATGGACCAACTAGCCTCGACATTCTATCGTTATTGGGGCCATGGAATGCCAACCAAGATCACTGTGTTTGGGTGGCTGGTTTGGAAAGGTAAGATTTTAACTTGGGACAACCTTGTCAAGAGAGGGCATTATGGCCCTAACAGATGCCCTGTTTGTTGTCAAGAAGAGGGAACCATTGCGCACCTATTTTTCAATTGTTCTATTGTATCTCATCTATGGAAGTTGTTCAGTAAGTTTCTCATGAATCCATCATGGGCTCCGATGGATTTCATTACTTTGGTAGGGGAATGGGACAAGCTAGATGGCAAATTCAAACACCTCCCCTTTTTCTTCATATGGGAAGTTTGGTTGGCTCGGAATATATTGGTATTTGAAATCAAGGCTTTTAACTTATCCCATATATACACTTCAATTCTACGGTGGATTGATGAACTGCCCAAAATGACTGTTATGGTGATCGATGGGTCTCATCGTATCAGGCCTCACGAAATATCCATCCCTGTTTTCTTTTTTGATAGGGCCTATATGGACGGGATCATTGGCTGCGGAGCATGGGTCAAGCTATCTCATAGAGAAAGAATTCACTTATTCTGGAATGGAGGCACAGGGTCTAATAATAAAGCAGAGTTTATGGCAATATGGGGTGCACTGATGGCAGCTATCAACTTAAAAATATCAAATGTCAATTTCTATGGGGATTCCAAAATTGTGGTGGATAGTATAAGGGGCAACATTCAATTGAGTAATCCTGGATTACAGGGATGGTTTCAGAGGGAAAAATACTTATGGGTGAGGTTGAATCGACCCCCTATCAATCACATCTTTAGGGAAAATAACACACGAGCTGATGGCCTGTTGAAAAGAGGCATCAAAGCAAATTTTAGGTGCATTAAGATATTACACTACAGAGATGGATCTCTAATATGGGAAAATTCCATTCCACTGCCCTAATAAGGATATCAATTATGCAAGCGAGCCTGCATCCGATTCAATGTTTTTCATAATCACCTTTTTGGACCTCTCCCGACTTATCTTAAGTGAGATGGTTGGTTTTTGTATACAACATCAAGCAAGCCTATGTGCACTCTCCTTTTCCCAACGACTATTAAGCGAGCCTGATGCAATGGAGATGATACACAACTATGATGAGGATTGGTTTTTGTTTCTATACACGCGAGCCTGAATCTGATGGAAGGATGAAGGATCTCTCACAGGCTTCAATCCTTTCCAATCCTCAATGATATCATATTTCCTACCTCTTCATCAACTGGGCCACAGGTATTGTAGGTATTTTTTTCCTTTGTTTCTCTGCTAATATGATCTGGTTAAATGCATGTAAACAGGGATAGAGGGACTACACAATTTTGTTCTTTATCATTGTGAATGAGTGATCTTTTGCACTCAGAAATCCGACTTGCCACAGTAATTAGTGAACTTGTTTCTTTCTCAGAAAGGGGAGTCCTATTTACACTGTGGCAAAGATATACTGAATGAATCTCGCTACAGCTCAGTTGAGAATGTAATTGATGTTTTAATGCACTGTTATATATAATATACAGTGTTTTTTTCTTCTAAAAAAAAAGAAAATGAAAAAGGAAACTATCAAAGCGGGTGCTGATAGAAACACCAGCGCGACAGAGGTTCAAAGGAGTCACAATTCACAGTGTATGACTGTGGCAGTGCAGAACAACGACACTAAGCACAATGGAATGGAGAATTCACAACATTTCTGCGTGGAAATGCGGATAAAAACTTGAGTTCTATTTGAATTTTTAACTTCGGTCCTCATTTTTTTAAATCATATTCCATAGTTGTTTATCCATGGAACAGGGATTTCTCTAGCTTGATAAATCTGTGTATAAGTCTTATGATGTGATTGTGTTTTAGTGTTTTTAATAAGTTCCCTTGCTGCCATTTTAATAAATTTATGTACTTTGTATTAGGGCATTTGTATTCTGTTTTACTTTTTTCTTTCACTTGCTATAGTAGAGTTTCAAAAAAAAATAAAAATAAATAAATAATAAAAATAAATAAATAAATAAAAATTGTGTAGCACATGTTTCCTTGCACAAGTAGAGAACTCTCAATCAACAACCAAGTATGTAAAATATTTCAATTTGAGTTATTTGTTTCTTTTTCCACCTCATCAGTAGGGTAGTTTGATATGAAAGTAGAGATACCACTTTCACTGCTCAGAGTAACCAACAACAATGGAAGTATCACTTTCACTGCTAAGAGTAACCAGCAACATGGAAGAGAATTGCTTCTTAGAATTATGAGACATATTGAAGAGGAGCTAAATGTGGGTGTTAGTATTTCTTATTTGCAAAGTTCAATAGCACACCAGTGTAAACAAACCCAAAAGAAATACCTACATTCATACTTAAATTATTTATCTAATTCCTTCTTTATCATTACTAAAATTTAGACAATTTGGAATTTCCCAAAAAAAATTTAATCTGCCCGTTTTTCCTCACAAGTCTAAGCTTATCTTCAGATTTTTCCTCCTACAAAATCTACTCTGTTTTATTAAGCTTAATAAAAAAACCACTTCCACCTATATCCACAAAAGTTGACAAAAGCCCATACATTTACTTATTTTTTTAACATCATTGGTATCCGAACTTTCTAATCTTTCAATTAAAACAAAACTAATTTACTAATAAAATCAAAGGATCTAATTCCTTTTCATTTGTTTTTTCCAATTTCATGAATAAAATGTTTTCTTTTAACATCATTGGAATCAAAACTTTCTTATCTTTCAACTAAAACAAAACTAATTAACTAAAGCAAAACCAATTTACTAATAAAATCAAAGAATCTAATTCCTTCTACATTTGTTTTTTCCAATTTCATGAGTAAAATGCTTTTGCATCATAAAAACAAGCTTATCTTTCATTTGTAGTACAACAACTACATCACATGCCAAGAAAATCTAAGAGGCAAATAATGAGATTGGAGATCAGCAAAATGGATTGCAAGATTGGAGAAGCATGCATTAGACTAATTATAGAAATGTTTTATCACTAGTAATAGAAGATTTTAAAAGTTTTTTTAGAATGCTAATAATTAAAAAATAAATCTAAATATATGATTATAAATGAAAGATGTTGATATATTTTTGTATATATATATATAAATAAAATATTAGCATATTTTCATTATTTTCTATATATATTAAACTAATTATAAAAATGTTTAAATTAATTATAAAAATGTTTTATGATAAATAATAATTAAATATATGAATAATTGTATAAGATCTAAAATTCCCATTCTAAATATTTTTTAGAAGGTTAGTAGATTAAATTTTCTTTTAATTCAAATATATGATTATAAATGAAATATGTTGACATATTTTCATCACTTCTTCCATATTTATTAAACTAAATATAAAAATATTTTATTATAAATAATAAAAATATATATGAATAATTGTAAAATATCTAAAAATACATTTTTAAAATGTTAGTAAATTGAATTTTTTTTAATCCAAAATTATGATTATTGTGTTATTATATTTTTAAATTCATATTTACCATTTTTACATTTCCCTAATACAATTATAAAATTATCAAACTATTATTACGCTGTAAGGCGTTATTATTTGAAAACAACTTACCTAATGTGCATCGTGTCTTAATATGAAACCCTTAAATTATATGTTAGATGATTAAAACATTTTCAACCCTTGATGAAAAAGTTAGTTTACAATGCAGTTATGAAAAGAGAAAATGTGGAAGGTAAAGCATTGCGCGACCCTTCACCTGTACATTCTCGGATTTCAGAGAGGCATAAGTGTTACAATCCTTGCGGTTGCCTCATTGCTGCTGGAAAATGCAACTGTTATGATCGACTTCGTCTCACCTCGCATGCATTTTCTTGCTCTTGGTTATACCTGGATGGTACGAGGTTGTGAGGCTGCGGTTGATGTCGTGGAAGGAGAGGAGGAGTGCGGTTTTGCGGGACAGGAGGAGGATTCAGGCGCTAGAGGCCGCGAAGTGGTAGAAAGAAGCGACCCGCAGGTGTAGGAATTGCTTGACAGCTTATAGGGATCAGCACCCTGCAGGGGGCAGGTTTATGTGTACATACTGCGGGCATGTTTCGTGGCGGCTGGTTTTGGATATACTGGGTATTGCACCTGGTATTGCTGGTCCCAGAATCCAGTCTAACGACGTTGTGATCAAAGACGGTATTACGCAAATTGGCATCCCTGTTGCAAGCCTCTATGGAGGGAAGAATACCAAGGCATGGAATGGGAAGGGCTGGCCTAAGGAGTGGTCAGTGAGCGATTCCTGGCTCAGGGGAACGACAGATTGTTTGGGCAGCAATGGGAATGTGCTTGGTGATGTTTTTGGGGGAACGGAGCAGTGTTCGGCTTGCAAGATGTATCCCAGAGTTGTTATTTTCTTTCTGAGAATTGTAGGATTAGGCTTCTTCTGGATCAGGTGGGTTTGGAGAAGGGTATTTAGAAGGGACTCTTTGGGGGACGAAGAGGGCTTGAGTTCCGGTGTGAAGGCCTGCTCAAGGAAGAGTGAAGAAGGATGCAATTCTCAAGGGACAAAGGGGGAAAAAGCCCGGAGGAAGGCTGAAGAGAAGAGATTGGCTAGGTTAGAGAAGGAGATGAAGGAGGAGGAGGAGAGGAAGCAGAGAGAAGAGGTTGCACGATTGGTAGAGGAAAGGAGGAGGTTGAGGGAGGCTGAAGAAGAAGAAGCTGCGCAGAGTGAGTGGGAAATTAGGCGGGAGAGGGAGGTGGAAAGAAGACGACAGGATAGGGTAAAGGAAAAAGAGAAAGGAACGGGGAAGGATAAACCGCTGGCTGAAGGAGAGGAAGTGAGGAAGCAGGAAAAAGAGCATGAAAAGAAGGGAGATTTGGATAAAAAGGGTGAGAATGAAAAGGAGGAGTCACCAAAAATACACAATTTTGTAGACAAAAAGGGTGCCAAAAACTTTAAAGTGTTCGGCATTGACTCTGGGTTAAAGAATAACGAGCAGGCATTGAAGGGAGGAGTTAATAGTATATTAAGGGCTGGTGGCTCTCGGCATTTGGTTCCTTTGAAAGGGCCATTTCAATCACCTTCAAAAAGTTCTGCATGGCAATCAAGCGGCATTACATCCTCATGGGGTAAGAATTTTGGAATGGATCTACGTCTTGGTACAAAATCTAGTAAACTAGGTCATTCTGATGATGCCTTTCCATTGCCAACCAATGTTGTTATTGGTTCAACTAAGTCTACATAGAACATGGGTTCTGCTTGGAATAGAATGGATTGGACAAAACCTTGGGGTAAAGAAAGCAATACCGTTGCAGAGGATCCTTCCAGACAAGAAAATAATGCTAGCAGTGGTAAGGGGGAGAAGGATTCTGGCAGCTTCGAACCACAGAAACTTGCAGGAAATGTTACCGTCAAGAGTCCTGGAATCAACCAGTCACAACCTCCTGTGAGTTTCAAAATACTTTGGCATTTTGTCTTGCGTCTTGTCTTCTTATTTCAAGTTATCTTTATTTCGGCTTAGGTTGAAAAGAAAAGTGAAGATATTATAATACTAGGAAAGAACGAAGGGCAGTTGAGAGAAACTCTATCATGTGGCCTGCAAGGCAAATGTCACTGTAATACAGATTTATCCTCTTACCCAATCTGAAATACAGAGAACTAACAAAAAGAGCTAAACATGAATACATGGTACAAAGATGAGCAAGATACATTTTCTTCATATTAGGGTGTAATGTTACAATTTCCAATACATACCAATATAAATATCTTTGTTACCCTGGCATGATTAGTGATTGTACACTGAGCTTCTCCTTCGGCATGGTCTTCCTATGATTTGGATATTTGCCCCACTGAAAGAAAAATAGTGACTAACTGAGTTTTTCCTTTTTCTTCCCTAAGTGGGAATTCAATTGCAACCATTATCGCCGGTGTCAAATGAGACCAATTCAGGGGAACATCATACGATAAGCTCTTTGACATCATGCTCGGTAGCTTCTTCTGCAGTTACTGGAAGTCCACTGGAGCAAAAGAATCATACAGACGATGGAAATAAATCTTTCTCACCAGTGTCGTCATCTCCAAGCCATATTTGTTTTGGATCAGCTATACATGTCTTACTTCCTCCAGTAGACACGACGCCAATTATCACTAACTCAATTCCAGATTGTATGTCCCAAGCTATGAAAAGTTCATACAATAACATGTCTCCCCCTGCTACTATATCACCACATAAGAGGCAACGCTATGGAAGGAGATTTCTTGCACCTGCTGGAAACAGAGGAAAATGGTCTAGACTCAGAGGAAAATAGGCCATGTCTCAGACAGTAAGGCACCAGCGAAAATGCTTCCATGTTGTGGGAGTAAGTTATGGTGGTTTTGCAGCTTACCCAGATGTAATTCAGAAGTTGACCATTGTTGCTGCCGGAGTTTGTTTGGAAGAGAAGGATATGGAGGAAGGGCTTCTCAAGGTATCTGACTTGGCAACCGCCATAAGCATTTTACTGCTACCGCAGACTACTGCTAATCTTAAGACACTATTGAAACATTCCTTTCTTAAGGGTCCTAAAATGGTCCACTCTTGTCTACTTCAAGATTTCATAATTGTAAGTTTAGTAATTTATTCTTTCCTTGAGGCTTGAATATGTAAGGCTTGTATTTATTGATTACGTATCCTACTGTTACAATGCTAAGCATATTCATTGATCACGTATCTTGCTACACTGCTAATTATCGTTCTAATGGTTGTTGCAGATAGAAAACGGATATGGAAAAATTGCCGATTATTTCGGAGCAAAGGGGGCATTATACATCAATTGGGCAGCTAACATGTCAGTGAATCTGAATATTGGTGATCCTTAGACAATGTGCAAAGATTCAGATGCGCCCAACTACATGGTTAGTAATTTCTACTTTGTTTTTCTAAGAGCCCGCATTTAAACGCTTCTTGTAGTATACCTATTGTTCTTGCCTCTTAGAAATATTCTACTACTGTCGAAAGTTTTAAGCAGTACCCAATTTATGATTTTTTAAGCTTGTTCCATGCACTAAACCGTGGAAAGCCATTAGTGGTGGACGAAATTTAACCATTAGGAAAGTATGTCACTGTTGAGCCATCTTTCACTGCCATGGACCTTATAATCATCCTATCCAAAATTTAATTAAGTTGCCAATTCAGGGTAATTATTGAAGTGTATTCAGGGTAATCATCCATCCTCTTCTTACCAGCTTTTCAAGTGGGCCTGGTTCCAAAGAAGATTTCACAATAATGATGAGTTTGTTTACCATGAGGTTGTAAATCTCGAGGCTGTATATCCTAAATTCCAATAGTTGATACATCTGCCATTTGATGTGTCCTCGAGCTTTGCAGCCTTGAGGTGCTTGTCAAATAAGGGTTTAGATAGGTCTATGATAGTGCCCAGATTTCATACACCCATTGCATTGTGTAAATTTTCCATTGCTACACACTTGAGGTGTTAATTATTGAAGTGTATTGTGTCATGGACATGTCATATAGCATAAATAGTTGTAGTATAACTTAGAAGAATCGACCATCCTTTTCCTACCATTTTTTCAAGTGGGCCTGGTCCCAAAGAAGAGGCTGGTAATAAAGCTGGGTTTGTGCAACATAAGGTTGTAAAGCTTGAGGCTGTATACATTTAATTCCAATATTTAATATATCTACCATTCAATATGTCCCTGAGCTTTGCAGGCAGGTGCTTGTCAAACCTGGGGTCAGATAGATCTGTGCTAGTGTATAGATTCCTTATACCTATTGCATTTTGAAGATTTGGCACCGTCATACACTTGAGTTGTTGATGTGTCCCACCATCCCCACTTGAGTTGTAGAGCATCTTGCTTTACCCAGTGTAAAAGTTCTCCAACTAGGAGCTCTTAAGAATAGATAGACTCCACCCAAACTTTCACCGTTTGGTAGACCTCTTGTCTCTGCAGAACCAGAAGACATGCACTACATCATCTTCAATCTGCTTTTATATTTTTGGAGGTTGGTATCTTTTTATGTGCCCACTTTTCAGCTACCTTTGTTGAGTAAAGAGCTCTATGAGCTAACTGCTAATACATCGAATTCTCCTTTGGCTTCCCATATTTCTTCCATATCCAACTCTAATAAGAAGTAAATCCCAATTGTTTGACATGAACTCGTCCTTCAAAGGTTGTTTTACAATGCTTTTATGGTGAAGGAAGGGTGTTTCTACTTTCCAGCTAGTCCTTGCTCTATGCAGGCCTTGAACCTTTCCTAGGAACATTAGGAGCAGTTCTGCTTTTCCCTGAATAGATATTATTCTCTTTCACCCTTAACCAACACTTAGAAATTAGAATATGCAAGGATCATCCTATCTTGATTCTTATCATTAAAGATATCTCTAACTTATTTTATTCCATGTTGCTCCAAAATGTCTCTTACCTTAGCTGTGTCTGCTTCTTCACGTAACTGACCAGCGACCACTATGCTGCCTTCTGCATCTATATTTGTGCACATTAAGGCCCGCTCAATCATGTATTCGAGCAATCACCATCCCTTGTGTTCCAATAGTTGGCTATGCAAGTATTGCAACTTTCAATTGTCGAACTGAAGAAAGTTAATTCACTTGCATTAGAAACAAAAGAAACATTGGCAATGGTGCATGGGAAGATATTCATTTCACCTTTTATCTTAAACTGTGCATCTTGAAAACATGATGTGTTGTTATGAAGAGCTGAATTATTTAATTCCTTATTTCTTTATACTTCCCTTTCATAAACAAGAATGTGTTCCCCTGCTTTCCATGCAGAAAACACTGATAATATGGAGGGAGCATGATCAGATCTTTCCACTTGAGTTGGGAAATAGGCTGAAGAGGCTTGCACTCTTTGATTGTTACATGTCTTCAGAATGTTTAGTTATTTTCATTATTTTTATCTTCTTAATGTTGTTTGAGTGTGGCGAGCATCTGGGTGATGGAGCAGAGCTTGTCTCTCTCTCTTTTTTTTTTTTTTTTCTAAAATTGTGTTACTTAATTTTTGTGACTCATGATTGTAAGACTTTTTCCAAGCATGCTTTCATATTGCATTCACTATGGAAATTGTTAAATAACATATTGTATTCACTAAGAAAGTTGTTAAATAACCAAACATGGGTATAACCTCCCTAATGTTCATGCGGAAATGTTCAATTGTTCACGTGAAAAGGTGCAGAGGCTCCAGTCAATCGAGACAAAGTATAAGTACAACATCTCAAATATTTCGGCTTGAGACTATAGTTATAATTCATCTTCTTCCAAGCCATACCTAAATAGTAAGATGTACTATGATTAGGCTTCTTGGTTAGGTAATCTTTTTGGTTGGGAGAGTTTGAGACCTTTGCTGATTTGTAAAACCTGCAAGCACACAAATTGTGTTTTCACTATTCCTGTGGACAATGATTCTACCACGTGGGTGCCTAGGAAAAATTTATTCAGGTATTAATAGCATTTCAGCTGCAAACTATTTTGGCTCATGTTATTGTTTTGGTAGTTCTCTTTCCATTATTGCAAATTGCGAGTGTATATTAAAATGCAATTCATGAATGAAATATGATTCTATGGTTGTATGCCATAGTATCTTTAGAAAATATTAAGACATGATTATCTGATTGATTAGACGCTATCTTTATTATATTTGACTGGTTCATTTTTCCGTTTGTCAACTTTGTAACTATTAGCAAGTGGATGATGGATCGAAGATGTTAGCAAGTGGATCATGGATCGAATATGGGAATGAAAGATTAGGTTTCATTTAGGATTATTCACAACATGCTTTTGCATCAAAACCTTTTTGAGGTGCCAATGATGGGAACTAACAATGAGTGACTATATAGAAACACGAGTAAAAAAATTTCCATTAAAAACCTTTTTGAGATGGCCAATACAGTAACCCACCATGCATAAAACAAGGTTCATTACCTTAAAGCTTCAAATTAATATTTTATCACATCATGTGAAATTGGATGAACCTGTAGTTGAAATGGATTGCATACGTAATTGATCTACATCATTTTTTTCTTCCTGCATGGGTTACGAATCTTAGGTAGTAGCTACTATCCGATCCTGGTAAAGTTAATTCAATGTAAGTTTAAACCATTTCTTTCTTCTTTCATGGGTTACGAATCTTAGATTGTTGCTAACTTTCGATCCTTGAAAATTAATTCAATGTTTGCATCAAAGTGTAGGAATTATATCTATATATATATATATTAATTTGTTATGAAATTTAGAAGATATAAAAATCTTTTTGTATGGATAACATATTTAAGAATGCAATCTTTATCATTCAAAAAAAACATTGTTTTTTAAATGTATTTTTCAATATTTTAAAAAATCAAAGTTTTTCCTATTGAATTTAGGCATTATTGAAAGGGGTTAGTGTATCTCTTTCCATGGAATTTAAGAAGTGCCAATATAGATCCATCTTAATCTCACGTTTATTATCCATTCAAGGACAAAAAAGAAACTAAATTGCAAGTCTTTTGATGCTTGAAAAATTGGGATAAATGTGGATTTAGGAGACTTTAATGTAGAAATGGCAAATAAATTAGTTATAACATCATCTCTAAACCTCACTCTATTATTATACGAATATTTTATTTGATATTCCTTTCTATATCGATGGATGTTATCCCAAAACCCATTGGTATCGACGTGATTAACATATGGATTGAATTGAGAATGGATGTTTTCTATATCGATGGATATTATCTAAAAACTCATTAGAATCATTGTGATTAGCATAGGGATTGAATTGAGCACTAGATGGCATGGAAACATACACCAAATTGATGTATGAGACCCCCTTGTTTGTGGGATAAGGGACCCACCTCCACACAATGATTTGACTGCTAAGTTTACGAAGGCATACATATTCTAACCCCCTTTTGTTTTGAACTTCTGACCTCTTAGGAGGAAACACATTCTCTTAACAATTACGCCCACTCAAGCTGTATTTTTTTTTTTTAGAATTTAAAATGGACTTAATAACATGATTGAGAATTTGTATCTAAATTTTATATTGTAGTGTTCAAATTACATCCATGGTCATAGTAATAATTTTTTTTTTGAATAATTTAAAATAAACTTAATAAGTCTTGAACTTAGTATGTAGATTGACTGTTTTTTTGGTGTTGCACAAAATTTACATCTACATGCCCGAATTTCATACATGTAAGTCATCATTGCAAATACGAATTTTTAGACATCTAATGTTCTTTGTCATTTCAGCCCACGTGGTGTAGAACATTTGGTGATGGGGTGCACTGTTAAGGCACTCCGTTCTGTAAGGTCACCGGTTCGAAACCCGTGGGTGGGATGGGAGGAGAAAAAATGGAAAGATTAGGATTAGTCTAAACGAGAAAAAAAAAATGTTCTTTGTCATTTCAAATCTAAACATCCCGATATCACATATTGCGAAATCTTTTCTCGTTTCCTCTTCAGTTGTTTTTTTCATAAATTGTCCTTTCTCACACATATATATTACATTTGGAAACTCAAGACAAACATGTTACACAATCTAAAGGTCTATGTAAAATGTTAGTTGAAACTGCATCTTACTAAGGAAATTGAAAGACTTGCCTATATGAACAATATTGAGAAAGCCATAGATTTGATTGAACTACACTTTTCAAATATTCTCATGTTTCATATCGGTGAATGTAATGCAAAAATAGAGTTAGGAAAAGTTGAATTTACTATTTCAAAACCAAATTGTCATACCTTGTACCTAATTTTCTTGAATGACATTTTGTTTACTAAAAATAACCTATGGGACAAATTGCTTCTCCATCTGGTTTTTGTATTCAGCCCTTTTCCTGTGGAGTCTTACAATAAATGCTCCCAGCTTCTAGACAAACTCTTCACTGAATAGATTATCCCAAGAGCTAGCTACCAGAATATTTGCATAATTTTCCCTGCTTTCTTTGAATGCCTCACATTCAAAAATGAAATGTTTTTATGTTTCCAATTTTCCGGAATAGAAAAAAATACATATTGTTTCCCCCCACATCACTTTTGGCCTTTTTCTAGCGCCATGTTTCACAATTGAGTTGATGATAATTAGTCCTTAATTGAGGAATAAGAATTTTGGCTCTCCAATAAATATTGGCCCCGCTTTTTGTTGATGATTATGAGTGGGTTTAAACTCTTCAATGTAGTACTTCTTCTTTCTCCCTAGCTCTTTCTCCCAAGTATGTTTGTGGAACTTATCCATAACAATTTTTTTTATCTCTATATTATTTGTGGGACACATGCTCAAGAAAATACCTCATTTACTAAAACATTTGTTATTTTTCCGCATCCAAGTCTTCTTTATTTTGCACAATATATCATTAAACACAACCTTAGGCCATCTACCCTCTTCCATTTGTTCAATTTTTTAAATACATTATGACTCACACCATAAAATTGCTTCAATAAGCACATCCCCTTTTCACTTAACAAGATATCATAAGGAACTACACTTTTAATTTTGATTTTGTTTGTAATCAAACACTAATAAATTTATGTCTTATGATTCTTCTAGATTTTATGCCTTACGATGTTTCCTTTGCAACATCTGATGCAATTGCTAGTTATACAAATTATCAAATCTCAAATAACATGTATAGAAAGAAGAAAGAAAGAAATAATTTTTAATGTCCACGAGGCTAAAAATAGCCTATATAAACCAACTAACGAACCGCCCATGTGATCCCCGCCCCGTCTATCATCTGGACTCCTGGCCCGCATGTGCAGAGTCGACGCTAAAAGACACGTGCTTAACAACCAGATGACGGCGTTGACCGATCCCTTACCAGCGCAGCTAACGTAGGTTTGATTGGACGGTTCGGTAATGACAACACATATGATAACGACAACTCAGAGAGATCGGATGGCTGAAATAATGTCCTGTGCACATGTTTGACCAGGGATAGCTCCAACAATGTCTTGTCAGAATTTTTTTAATGGAGGCAGGTGAGTAATGCCGATCTTGAATGTGGGTAGGTAGTATTGCAAGCCCCCGCATCATATAATGCTTGCACTGCACACGCATTCGATTGTGTTGATATTGCGGTGCAACACACGCCTGTAACGAGGAGAACACACACAGATCGCATACTTTCGGCCTTTGGAAGCGATATTAATACTTCTCCGTCCGCCATATCTTTCCCCAGCTCTTTGTTCTGAGGTGAGTGATGTCTAATTTGAGGTTTTCACCGTTCATTTTCGTGCATTTTCGCGGAAAATTGTTTCCCTGGTTTAAGGATTTCAAGATTTCCCTGCAACCCTATCATATGTTTGGGGTCTCCGAAGTTTGGCCCCTCCTGGAGGTTGGCCGTGATGCTTTGATCGAAAATTGGTTGGAAATGCAGGCGAACGGGACGTTTCAGGTTCTTATGGGGTAGAAAATCCTGAAATTATTGAACCCTGTGATATTTTGAGGCCAAATTGTCTCTTTCTTTTGGCTTTTTATGTTGTGGATGATACCTGACTCTGCATTGATTTGGATATATGATTGTATAAATGCATGCCTAAGGCGGGTTAGAAGTGGGGTTTTGGTTAGGATTTTTTCTTTCAGGGTATATGAATTTTTAAGGAATTGTTTTTTTTTATTCGCGGCAGGAAAATTCGCGTTCGAGGTCTTGGGACGAGGGTTCGGTTTTGTAATTTGGGCTAAGATGGACTTTTTCTCAAGAGGCAGGAATGGCGATGGCGCACCATCGCAAAGGATAATCGATCAGGGCGTGCAAATGTGCCCTTTCTTGAGAAACATCACCGAGCCAACTAATTTTTGTTTCGCTTCTCCTATACGGTTCCCGACACCGGTAAGTATACCTCTGCTTGTACGACAATTCAGTCGGATTTAACAGAGTGGTATTCCTTTTGTTATTTAGTCCTGTAGATTCATTTCACTTGGTACACATATTAGAGGAGCTTAAATGCATGGGCCATTGCATGTTTATGGGGAACCAGTGCGTCTTCTATGTTGAGCCTGTCAATGTTTTTCATAAAGGCTAGAAATACAATAGATTCTTTCATTTGAATTTTGTCCAATTCGATTTGGTTTGTAAAGGTGCAAGGGGAACTTACAGTTGACTTCTGCAAGGTCTAGAATCTGCAATCAAACTTGTCCAGGGAATCTACCCCGTGTCCCTGAAGAGAATTTGGGCATCTCCCATATGACATCGATGTCCCCAATTTGTTATAGGGCCATTGATTCCTTCATAGGAAGCGTTAAATTTGTAGCCATTTTCGTTGAACCAGCGTGTAATATGACCCTCTAACGAGTACCATTGCAGATAGCTCATGTTAAGGTGAAATGTCTTCTCTTTCTTAATTGGTACCATCACAGATAAAAGGGATCAGAACACCTTGCATCAGGATAATTATAACTTTTAAATTACCTTCTATCTTGATCTTTTTCTTACCCAGCTAGAGGCAAGTCTAAATCCTTCCAATTCAAGATTTTATCTCAGCCTAAGTGTTCATATCAACTCGTATATTAAGTTATAACCATGAAAATACAGTTGCATTCCCATTACGCTCCTCCTCAAGACCCCTCCATTGGCAGTCTTTGATGCCTTTCCTTTTGCAGCCCCATGATCCTTTGGAGTTTCTAGTTTTGAAGGTTTCCATTGTTCGTTGATAAGCTGCAATTGGATTCTGCACCTATTCCTTCATAATCTAGCCTTACTCCTGGGGAATTTTCTCATCGTCTCGAGATCACATCCAAATGTCAGTTATCTCGGCAATGGCTCTTGTCAATTTTCTTTCAGATTTAAAGAGTGATGAGAATTTTGTTTTGAATGGTCAGAGTTCACATCTCTCCTTAAATTCCACAAAACAAGTAGTGCACGAATGCTACATATGAACTTTAGAAACTTAGATTTAAAGTGAGCTCACTTCCTGTTTTGGAAAATTCCCTGGATTGAGTTGGTCTCTGGCCTGGAGCAAGATAAATTATTTTCCCAAAATTGCCACAGAGATTTTTCTATTACATAATTAAGAAAGAGATGAGTGGCATCTTCGTCATGTTATTAACATACTGCATGTAGATTCTGGAGTGACTTGCAACTCCATGTTTGTTCAGGCTAGTCTGGTTAGAAGTTTGTTTTTGATTGCTACCCATCCAAAAGCTACTATGTTTTGACTGATCCCTTTCTGCAAAGTCTGGGTCAAAAAGAGTCCTTTTTTACACCGATTCCCTGAATAATGCTTAAATGTACCCTTCCTTAAAAGAGAATGAACCTTTCCCTTTTGCATTCCAGCACAGTTTATCTGAACTTGACATATACAGAACCTTTGGCTAAAAAAGGTTCTTGAAGGAGTTGCTTTTCTACTGGGTTGCCAATATAGTAGCAGAATTTGGCCAGATCAGACACTTCCATATGGGAATTCCACTGAATTCCCTCTCAAGTTCAATTTGCTCTGTACAAAAGCCACTTATGGAAAAAACAATAATTTACTTTATTTTTATGTTTTTTGTAAAGTTGTCTGAGTTCTCCAGAGATTACACATCAGGCTT
The DNA here is from genome assembly GCA_034641835.2 of Pinus albicaulis. NCBI lineage: Eukaryota > Viridiplantae > Streptophyta > Pinopsida > Pinales > Pinaceae > Pinus > Pinus albicaulis. Next base: position 35,359,824 of record MU968411.1, on the reverse strand, counting down.
GACCCCTAGGGGCATCTAAGCTGTCAAAATCACCCGGAAATCACACCTGGCCTGGGCCACACCAACCCTTAGCATGGCTGGATTTTTTCCCACCGAGTTTCGTACCGGTGACCTTCACATCATGGTGTGACTTAACAGTACATCCCATCACCATCTATTCTACGCCCCTTGGGAAATTTACTTTAAAATTTTAATATAATAATTAATATTATAAAATTAAAATGGAAACCTCAAACTATTCAATAAATAAGGTGTATTATGAGGTCTCTCCCTGTAAGTGCCATTTTCAGGCATGCATTTCAAGATGTTCTTGTATCATTGATTTGCTTTTTCATATTAATCATTTAATAATATTCATACTTTCGAATTTTTTCTGGATGCTATTTTTCCAACATGTTTCCTGAATCATATTAAACTAAAAGCCGAATCCAAATCTAAATTCTTATATGGTAGCTGTAGTTGCAAGTGATTGGTCACGGCTTTTCCATGAAGGCTCTCTAATTTCCTGAACTGGCAGCCCATTTGAGTTATGCTCCGCTAGTCGCTTACTTTTATCCATACCTTTTCTGAGCTGACCCCAAATCCCAACTACCCCTGCTCATTTAAGAAGTGAGGATTTCTTTCAGGTTGTTAAATGCAATTTACAAGATTCTTTCCTCTCTAGACCAAAGAAAATTCTTTACAGGATTTTTTCCTCCAGGGAAAAAACTTATATTTTATACTGCAAGGAGAAATTAAATATACATCAGAGGTGCCTTGCTGGCAGCCTTGCACTACGAGAGCCTGGGTTTTCTTATTTCTTTGTCCTTTCAAAAATGTTGAAGCTAGAGCTTCTTTATACAGTCCTCAGTGGCAGCCCGATCTTTTCCAGATAAAAGAAAATAGAAAATCGGAAACAACCTAAAGATTGACATACATAACCTTTTTTGAATATTCAAAGAGTAGTCATCTCTAGGATTTTATGTTATCAGAACAGAGATTTGTATTTTCAGAAGACATTCCTTCCTCAGAAAATTCTGCTTCATAAAACTTGCCTTCCTGTAGATTTAAAGCCTCCTTAGAAAATCTGTCTGCTTTCTTATTGAATTCAATAAATGCATAAAATATTCAAATAAAACATATATATTCATGTGCGACTTTATGTTATCAGAACATAGATTTGTATTTTCAGAAGACATTCCTTCCTCAGAAAATTCTGCTTCATAAAACTTGCCTTCCTGTAGATTCAAAGCCTCCTTAGAAAATCTGTCTGCTTTCTTATTGAATTCAATAAATACATAAAATATTCAAATAAAACATATATATTCATGTGCATCCATATGAATCCAAACCCTTTATAGAAATTTTTGCAAAAGGTTTCATTTATATAGCATGTAAGGGTGCATATAACCAAAATAGCACTGAGTGCAAACTATATCTGAACAAAAAATACATCAACAAACAGACTAGATAGCCTCTAGTGTCCAAAAAAAAATCATACTACAACAAATACCTACATATCATCAAAATCATTGCATATATTGGGATCTTTATTATCAATATCACCTTGTAGGCATTAAAATAAGATAGAAAAAGCTCAACATGTCAAGTCAAGTTATTCTTTGAGTGATGGGTACGTTTTTACTAGGGTCATGACTCATGACATAATAGACTCGTGACATGAGAGTTCAACAGTCAATGCCACTAGCATCAAGGTATAGAGAGGGATTGGTGCTCTTGATTAAATGCTAGTTGCATATCCTCATACATGACAAAATCCAATGAAAATGTTGCAATCCCCCCAATCTTGAAATCCTAAAAATTGTTAAGTTTGCTGGATTTTGAAAGGGACCCAAAACCTACTTTCTCTATATGAAATCCAATGAGGTTGGAACCACTCTCAAACATTTTGAAACAATTAATAATAATGTAATGTCTTAGGGTAATTTTAGCCCTTAGGATTCTATGTTTGTCTAGGGTTACAATCAGTCAAAAGAATTCTGAATTATACAACATTAGTACATTTGTATTATTCATTCAATAGTAGCATAAAGATTTTTAATAGAAAATAAGATCATTCGACAACAATTATGATTCTTCAACAAATATGATAAGTTAGGGCTGACTGCACATAGAACCAAAAATCCACCAGTGTAATTTAGTTTGCACTACAAATAACCAATTGTAATCTATACTGATATATTCAGGCCTATGTCTACTAATTTAATAGCTTTATTGCCCAACTATTTCTTATCTAGGCACTGCTTTCCCTTGTTCCACCCGTGATTGAAGTGGCCTTTGTTGTGATAGCTGTGTTGATTGTTTGAGGTGAAACCATGGATAGTCTGATCTACACTAGACCTCCAGTTCCTGAACGAATGCTGCTACTTCAGAATCGACTGTGCACAATTGTGATGGTAATCTCTGCTCCGGGGAACCCGGACCTACAACCTTAGGGATCAAAACCTTTCCCTTTAATAACTTTTCAATATAAATTTTTAATTCACAACTCAAAGCCATCTAGGTTGACTTGTTGTATCAAAATGTATATGTTGTTTGCTATGGGATCTTGGCAAACAAACTAGGGTTTTTCAGTGCCCTGTCCTCGACCTTGTGACCTTGGCTTGCAGTCTTGTTGTTGCTTGTGGCCCTGTGCCTAGGCTCAAATTTGATGCCTCAGAGAGGTTTGCTCACAGTTCAAGATGAATTTTCAGTGCCTAGATGTATCCCAAAATTGCCCTTTGCTCCTCATAAACCAATAACATGATAACCACTAAATCTTTCTTCCTTGCAATCTAGACAAATCTAAGTTGCTCCAAATGAATTTGCTGTGCTAGAACAAGAAAATAAGTGGTGTCTAGGTAGGGTGGGATCAATTTCACCGAAACTAGACAAAAGGATTAGATAGGGTGAGTTCACCTCCACCGAAGCTAATCAAAAGAGAAGGGGTCTTAAAACCCTCAAAGCCTTAGGCTCAAGAAAATCAAAGATATTCCAATTCAAATTGACGATGGTAATGTGATTCCAACTCTCCTTTATTTATAGATTCCCTCATGGGGTTTCTCAAATGTGAGGGGTTGCAAATGCCACCCCCAATTTGGGCTTTTTGCCCCAATCGACCCAAAATTTACCCCATGTTGCCCTCAACATTGGATAATTGGGTTTTCCCCCTTTTATCAAGACTATAGCGTATGGGGTTGGATAGGCTACTTCATCTTCGTTTAGGATAATTTGAAGAATTTAACATTACCATTAATTGCATAACAATATTAGGGCCCTAGGCTTGATTAGGCTGCCCACACATAAATTATTGTTTTTTTTTTTTTTTAAAATTTAAAATAAGTAAATTTGATTCTAGAGTGTCTTTGGTCACATTGTACGAAACCTTCTGGTTTGGTGAAAAAAGGTTGTTTTTGTACAATATGACCAGGGACACTCTAAACGAAAATTAAAAAAGAAAAATAATTATGGGTGGGGCAACCTAATATTCAAACCTAGGGTCCTACTATTGAGTTCGGTATTGAAATTGGTTGGTTCGACACCGAACCAACTTGTTCCAGTTTTGCACCACTGGTAAGATCGATTTGGGGGTTAAACTAGTTGTACCAATCGGTTCCACTGGTTTCGATCTTACTCTGATAACACTGCAATAAACTTTACTATCCTTTTAGAGACTCCAGCTTGTCCATTTCTAAAGTTCCTACTGGTAGGGAATATTTGAATAGGTTGTACATTTTTTGATCCCAAATCTTCAAATAATGGAATAGAGTATTCTGCAAGGGAATCTTTTTTGGCACTTTTCCTCCAAGCACCTCCTAACTTAATTTTTTAAAATTGAAATCCCCCCCATAATCACATTATCATTTATTACACATCTTTGTCTTTTGAAGTTATCCCAACGGCCATAAAGGTTAATAATGGTGAAAACCTTTTCCAATTCTTTAGACTTCAACTCGCTATGGATACCTGCATTAAAACGAGATGAGGAAACGAGTTCAAAGGATTCCATCCACCCTATTGTCAAGCCCCTTGAATTCCCCTCTAAATCGAAGGAGCAAAGTGATCAATGCTTCAAACAAGAAGCTAAGACAAAAACTATCTTATTCTTCCAATGCATGTTTCTTCAAGAAGAATAATATTTGGTTTGTAATTAATGAACAAACTTCTGACGCATGGCTGCTTGGGAGCAGGAGCGAGAAGTGACATTTTCGAAAGCCCCTGGGTCAAGAACAATTTTGGGAGCAAATTTCAAATAATATATATTTTATATATTTTGATGCATATATGTCAACAAAAACATGCAGAATGATGAATTAGTGATAAAAAACATAGAAACATGGGTTAAACCATATAACATCATTCATCTAGTAGTTATTATCTTCATCAAGTAGAGGTCAACAAATTACAATTTCTCATTTATATAGCATGTAAGGGTGCTCATAACCAACATAGCATTGAGTGCATTCCAATCTCTGAACCCAAAATACATCAACAAATAGGCCCTAGATGGTCTCTAGCATCCAAAAAAATCACGCTACAACAAATACCTACATATTATCAAAATCGTTGCCTATCTAGTATCTTGGGATCTTTGTCATTAATATCACCCTCTAAGCATTAACATAAGATATAAAAAACGTAGCATCTCAAGTCAATCTTTTGTTCGAGTAATAGGTATATTTTTAGTAGGGTCATGATAGAGGAGTTAGAAAACTAATGTCACTAACATCAAGGTACATAGAGGGCTTGGTGTTCTTGATTAAATACGAGTTCCATACCCTAGTACATTACAAAATCCAATAGAAACATTGCAATCCCCCCAATCCTGAAATCTTGAAAAACTAACAAGTTTGCTGGATTTTGAGCGAGATCTAAAATTCATACTTTCTCCATATGAAATCCAGTGAAGTCAGAACCACTCAACCATCCTGATTCATTTCATGGTAATGTTAAAAATTTAAGTAAAAGGATGATGAAAATGAAAGATAAAGGAGAATGACACTTTTACTTCAAGAATTTAGCATTACCATGAATTGCATATCAATACTAGGGCCATAGGCTTGAATGTTATGCTTCCCCACTCAAAAAATCTTTTTTTTGGAAAACAAATTGCGTTTGGAACATCTTTGCGAAGAAAGCCAGCGACTGATTTTTTTTTTTGTCGGAGCGTGCTTCAAGAGCGGATTCGGGGGAGGAGGGGCACTCTCTCGCAGCCCTAGTTTGAGGGCTCATTTCTTGTGGGAAACCCTTTTCTTCTCATATTTTGGGACAGTATAATCATGGTTGCATCTTGTTTAGGGCTATCATTCCTCTAAGGGCCACTTTTATGGTTGGTTGTTTTTCCTCTATTTTTTTTTTTCTCTTTTTTTGCTAGGGACACGTAGAATTTTCTGCCTAATTGTTATGAAGGTAAATCCTCTCTGTGGACAGAGATGATCCCTCTAGCCCTGGAGTGGGTCTAGTAACAAAGAGACAAGCTAGAGTGTAGGTTCCTAATGAATGAATGAAATAGACGAGGTAGATCAACCTACCTGGAGTCCAACGCTGTTGTCATGGCTGTTGTAGTTGTCGCCTCTCAATTCCTGTCTTGGCGGGTCACGATCCTTCCGAGCGATGCTTGGATACCTGCATAAAGATCAACAAACAAGAGCAGCATACGAAACAACAATCTCATCCATAATTAGTAACCAGTCAAGGAGGGTTAAGCATATTGCATCAAATAAAATACATCAACGCAAAATGGAAATTAGACAATAGTCATGCATATGTATTAATAGAAGAATGAGTAACAACCAAGCCTTGACGTCGCAGCCTCCTTTAGTGGGGTTCAGTTGAAGCGCGTCTCGATGAATGTCAGGGAGTTCAGACGGGATAAAGACACAAGCCTAAGCTCTCTCAATAAGGGTCTCTTCTGTTCTATCTTTTTCTAGCAAAGTGAATAGAAATCTCTTTAGCGTTTCTGCAACAATATGTTCAGTTCAGCTAGCACATCAATGGAAGATGGCTATATTTATAGAGGGAGAGGAGAAGGTTGGGATCCCTACTATGGTAAAAGGGAGGCCTTATCCCTTGGGAGGTTTCCCCAAAAGGTGGAAACAAGAAGCCAAAGGAGGAAGGCCGTGGTTATTCAGTCGAACCACTCTCTATGACTCGCCCACGAAGTTGTTATGATGGAAACTTCACCTCTATTTTTAAAAAACTTTCCATAAACAGATTGGCGCGGGCCGCTAACTGAGACAGAGCGCCAGCTGGCGTGGGGGCTAGTGTTAATCTTCCTCATCGACGCGAGGGCATAACGGGCTACCAACGCCAAGGCAAAAATAGGTGTTTCTGATGGTCTGTTTAGGAAATTGCCAATAGAAGGAATGTTGTGCTCATGGCAAGGGATGCAATGATGGTATTTGCAAGGCATGACACTTTATTTTGGTCACAGAAATGAGCCTCCAATGTTCGGGCTGGGGATTGCAGGGACAGTGACAAAATGCTGTGTAACAGATGCCCCTTAAAGCATGAGGTCCGAGAGAGAGGAAGGGGTGAAATGCTTTACGAGAACGTGTTCAAACCAAACACCGCTGTCAGAAGACTTGCATTTACAAATACAACTGATATCTTTGAGACATGAACATGTGGCATGGACGCAGCCATCCATAATAGAGTACATATATAAACTGAGATCCGAGGTATGGACGCAACCTCCAACAGTAAGGATCAACAAATAGACTCAGGTATGGTCGCAACCATCCAATCAAAAGAGTCATGTAATAAAGTCATTATAAACTTCAATATCCCGCAGCGTGGATCTTATCAGACAAAACCCAGGGTCTTGTGCTCCATCTCGACCCAAACAAGTACAAATTCAAGCATGCGAATATGTGAGCTGAAGTCGAACATGCAAGAAGATCACCTGATTACCAGCCAATAATGAAAGCTGTTAATAGGCGCGCGAACATGTGAGCTGAAGTCAAACATGCAAGAAGATCACCTGATTAGCAGCCAATAATGAAAGCTGTTAATAGGCGCGAGAGAAACCACCAATAATGACAATGGCTCTCAAGGTACAACAGATACAATCCACAGAATGTGAACAGTGATCTGGCGTTGAACACCCGTAGAATCACCCGATTGAAGGCCAATGATGTGGACCTGTTGTCAAATGCGAAGAACCTGCCATTGAGGCATGCGGGCTCCAAAGTATTGGTAGGGAGTCTCTAGACCAACTTCTCAGATAATGAGCTGAAGTCGACAAGAAGTGACCTGGTCGAAGGAGGGCTATAATGTTTCCCACATCATCGACACGAGACAGAGGAATATGATGATAGTGAATCAGGACCAACAGAGAATCAGAGGGAGGTTGAAACTGCAGAGGCAAACTTCTCTTGAACATATCGATGACACGACTCTGGATTTGGCAGTATTTGACATCAAGGGATTTGAGGTCATGATGACGTGGCAAATAATAGATGAGAGGTCAAAACAGATTACCCAAACCCGTGAAGGCAAAAATGACGAAATGAGATGTCCCCAACCCTACATGAATGCAAACGAGTGTCATGTTCAAGAGCGACATACTGCAAACACAACTAAAAACTGGTTCAATTTCCCCCCACCATTTCTGGTGAGTACCCCAATTATTTTTAAAACAAGCTTGAAGGGGATAGCATATGCTTGTGCTGTAAGTTTGTCCTTCAGACAAATCCAACCTAGTACATTTTACGAGCCATAGGAAGGAGGAACACGAGTGAACATCATGGTGACGATGTCCGATGTCATCAGGGTTTAACGAGTCTGACAAAGGGAGAACTCGACGTCTTTTCATGTTTAGAGAGTTTGAAAAGAAGCGGAAAATAAAACTCCAGCAAGTCCCTTTTCGTTAATAGTCTCTCAGATCCGAAAAGGTAGAAAACAATATCTGAAAGAACCTCTTAGTCGCGATAGGCTAAGGTATTCATTTTTCGTAAATAATCTATTCCAGCCCGAAAAAGGGGTAAACGTACACTGGGTAGATATCGTTTCGCAGCCATTTAACGAGTTCAAAATGACAAGAGTCTCGACAATCTTTAGAGAGTCAGAAAAGAGCTGAAAGATGACTCCAGTAGTGACTTTTTCGTGTTTTTACTGAGTCCTAAAAAGTATAAAATACAACTCGTTACTTCATCGCTATCTCATTAAAGACCTATCACTGCACAAGAGACAAATGTAAAACCCATTTCTCGAAATAACATAATGTAATAGTCGAAAAACATGTCTTAAAACCTAATTAGGGTTTTGAAAAGTTATAAAATGCCAAAAAAGTTAAAAAACAGTTACTTTTCACTTTACCTCTTGTGAAGCAATAGTTACCGATTTTACACTACGATTTTGCTGTGACAATAGCGAGCAATTCGGCAGACCAATCTCGAATCCGTCAGTTTCAGGTAAGAGCCGACATCCTTCCCCACATTTTAAATCTTCTTTTATTACCTGCAACCTTCAGTTTTAATTTCTGAGGGGGAAATTGTGAAAACTAGGGCACAGCGGTCGACGCGAGTTTCGGGCACAGACTCGCGCCAACCACCCGATTTCCTGAACGAAGGCGCGCCCATTGGCGCGACTGTTTCCCAAATAGTCACGCCAACTGCACAACATTTTTAAAACTCACAATGCAAGTGTTATGAGCCTAAAATTTCACAAATTTCAGCTTTTGATTTATAGCTAATAATGTCCATATGAACATGTTTGCAGGTGAAAAAGTAGTAAAATGGTGATCGAGTGGAAGGAAAGGGAACATAGTGAAGAAGATGAGCTTGCCATGGATAATGAGAGATGCATGGAAGCTCTTAGAGACTGTGGACTGAAAAAATTCTTCATGACACCGTGCCTTAGAGCTCAACCGGAGCTGTTACAATACTTGATCAGTGTCTGGGATGAGGATCAAGAAAAATTCATTCTTCGAGATCAGGAACTCGAGATTGATGTTTTCAGACGTCTATTTCATAACAGGACTGTTGCCGAGGGGAGCAGCACCAATCTTGACCGGCACTCGGCCTACCATGGAGAACATGAGCATGGTAATTGACAGGGTATGTCCAGGGGCACGGAAAGGATAAAAAAGTGGGAAGGTAGACATTCAGACTATCCTAGATTTAGCACTAAAGGTGGTGCTACACACGATCACACGAGCTACGGGATCACAAGCACTGCACGAAGCAACAAAAACACAACTACTTCTTGCTGTAGAGTGCTTGACACCGACCATCTACAACTGGGCAGAGGCAGTAACAATCAATATAAAACGTCAGCTGACAAAGTGCAAGAAGACCAAATTGAAGCAGTTTGGTTATGGATCTATCCTGGTATCATTCTTCTTGGAGTGACTACCAATCTTTTAGCTTTAGGAGGTGATAGTCTCGATCGACACTACCAACACTGGAACCACGGATGGCCTGATGGGTAGCTTTGATGCCAAGGTCAGGGGGCAGCCAACAGATGTCCTGGAGACCGAAGTTCTTTGATTGGCTCTACCGACAGCTGATTGTCGTGGAGGAATGGCCCTATGCTAGCATAGATTTCACTGGTGATTCGGACCTCCCACTCCCGAAAGGAGAGGATTGGGATGAAGCATTTGGTAAGACTCATTTTTAATTTTTATGAGTATTATGATTTTTTTGTTGGTATGTATGTTTTGACAATTAATCCATGTATTTGCAGATGTAGGCCCAGAGAGACCTGCAGGGATGTCTTCGATAGCGAGGCGAATACCTCGCAATTTCGATGCTGCCCCTCAGGGTGAGGAGGACGAGATCGTGCACAACTTGGAGGGAATCGCCCGTGGGGTCCCAGACTATGCATGATTTGATGATGTTCCTCGTGCGTATTAGAGACACACTGTAGGGGTGTCACACCGAGTTCACCACTTGCTGAGGCGACTTGTCTGAGTAGTGTCATGCTGTCACGATCATCATGTCGACTAGACACCTAGGCTTTATTTCTGCATTTTTTTTGAGAGACATGATGTCTCAGGATGTAACACAACACACATATTTTTTGAAACTTATGGTGCACACTGATGCAAACTTTTCGATATCTATATATATATATATATATATACACATCTATCTTCCTATTTGATATGAGTTTTTCATGTGATGATGATTTTTACAAATTATGCAAATGCCTAATACAATGTTAGCTAATGTATCAGTTGAATAATCTGCATAATAAGCAATGACCCAAAATGCAGGAAAATGTTCACAAAGCACACCAAGCCAAAAGATTTCATTTTTACGCAAGCTCGAAAATAAAAGTAAACTATGCTTGAGATTGGTTTCATTTTTACGCAAGCTTGAAACAAAGGTAAACTATGCTTGAAAACGGGCACGGGCATGCCCCCAGCATGGTGACTCAATTCGAGGTACATGCTCCCCAAGCTTCAGTCGAGCTATAACAAATGAAAAGCAGACAGAGTGAAGGTTCAACTGACGAGATCAAAGAAAGACTCGACTGGGATCTTACGAGATCTGATCAAAGACTCGAATTGAACGAAGATGTGTTTCATTGTTTTAACGAGGTTGACACATTAAAAGAACTATCCTCATGAACTAATTCATTTTTTAACGAGGTTGACATAGAAGATGAACTATCCTTGACATCTTGTTTCATTTTTTAACGAGCTTGACACAAGAAAAAGCACTGTGCTTCGAGAACAACTCATCATGTCGAATAAGAAGTCATGGATTCCAAGAGGTTCGCATCTGATGGGAGAACAACATCTTGGAAATCATGACCCAACGCCCCCAGCACACGATGCACAACGACACTATCACTGAATGCGGGCATGGGAAAGGTAGCCACATAATTAACCTGCGGTGGGGAAGATACAACCGGCAGATAAAGATCAGGAAGAGAAGATGGCGGGCTAGCTGCCACATCAGGACCAAAGAATGAAAGCTGATCAATGTTCATGATCCGACCTTTGTGCGGAAAACAAATCACATGAAAGAGGGAGGAGACAAGTGCACCCATGGCATAAGCGTAGTCGAGCCCCAAGAGTAGATTGAAATCCAAGGGGCCTGGAACAACCATCACGTCTATATAGACGGTTTTCCCTCCCAAAGTGATCAGCAACTTTGGAAGGATCCCTAACAGTTGACTAGTTCCTCTGTTAAATGCCAACAGATTCTGCGTAACAGGCACAAGCGGTGGAGAACCAAAAGCTTGCCAAGTAGTGGAAGACATAATTCTAACATAAGCGCCTTCATCTATAATGGTGCTGGGTACGACTACATTGAAGGCCTGTACTGTGATCTCAAAAGGCACATAAGAAGGAAGGCGGTATCCTGCGAATCGACTCCAATCGAAGGAAGCGACCAAACTTCTTGGAGGGGGTACCATAGAAATGAGATGGTCATCCTCTGGTGTTATGGGAGCAAGAGGAGTATCCTTCGGGACCTCCATCATGGGAGCAGGAGGAGCATCTTCTTGAACTATATGGATGGGAGAATCTTTCTCCAAGTCCGAGGAATCTGAAGAAACAAGAAGAACGTGAGGGGGATGAGATCCACTCTCAATGGAAAATACTTGATGAACCATAGGTGGGATCAGATCGACCGATTCCACGACCAATGGTTGGTCGAGAACGGATTCATGAATTTGAATTTCCGAGGAAACGAGATCGACCAAGGATGACTCTTGACCGATTGTTGAATCAACTAGCGGAGGACTCGAAGAAAGCTTCTGGTAACCAACCGGAAGGCAGGGTGCAGAAACAGTAGGGTTGTCCAACACTCTTGTGGCTTCATCCATGTACGGACAAAGGTGAATGGGATGATGCCCTTCACACAAATTACAGGGATTAGTAATCTTACCTTGTTTCTTACGAGTTTTATTTGTACTAGTCGAAGATGTGCCACCAATATGACTTCCAGAAGCCAAAGGCAACAGCGGAAGGCCGTCAGACCATACTTCAAGCACCTTGGGAATGCCAAGGCTGTCTCGAAGAAGATGGTCACCTTTGCACAACATGCAAGGGAATTTGACTTTCCGAGGAAGGTTGGATGGTTTATCAAGGGACAGTGTTTGAGGCGTAATGGCCGCAGAGTTGGCCTCTCTTTTATCTGACTTCTTCTTCTTCTTAGCCACCTGGTTACTAGAATCTAGACTTTCACCAGGCGAAGTAGAAGAGGTGGACGAAGAAATATGTGAAGAAGGGGAGAGGTCCACTTTAGAATCAACATGCTGTTTAGGTGGAGGAGATAGTCGTACGGAGGGCGGAATACTCAAGACCACAAAGCTCGAGAATAACCAAACAGGCAACCCAACAGTTAACCCAGGCAGGGATAATGTTGCCATATAAGGAGCATCAATATTTCCAAAAGCAAGAAAAGGACCAGGATTCCCTTCTGAGGGGATTCCTTAGTTGGTAAACTTCGGGAAGGTTGCCATTGGAAACAACCATAAAAAAACACTAAGGAAGATAACTTTAACCAGGAATATTTCGTGGGAAGTTAATATTTTAAGACATTGGAACAAAACTCTGTCGTTTCATATTTCAAGAGTCGAGAAACAGGCAAAAGGTGACTCTATCACTTTCAGGTTGAAACGAGCATGAAAGGACAAGTGCTCGATGATCTTTTCACTTTTTAAAGAGTCACGAAAAGATCGAAATGACTACTCGGGTAATCTAGGCAAGAGGGTGTACCAAGTTTCCGTGAACTGCCTTATACACCTTGGTGATCAAATGAAAGAGAAATGACCAAGGACTTAACGTACGTGCAGGTAGTCTCCCCGAATGCTGTGTTCGGTGTATCACGGTTACAGGGCGACAGACTCGAATTCCTATGGATAAAGGATTTGAACCTAATGGGGTTTCCCTTTATATACTCTATGGTACGAGGAGCACAAGTCCATACTAGCGCTGTCTAAAGCCAGAAGGTGAACGACAACTACTAGGTTTAAAGACGCCATAACACATCTCTAGCCTAGACCACTAAAATGTTTGCGTTAGGTTCCAATGTTTCCTTAGGTTAATTCAATTGATTTTACAGTTGATCTTGAGTTAGTGTTTCAATTTCAAGGCCTTATCAAATTTCGATCTCGAATTTCCTAAATGCAAACTATATGCAAATGAACACCATTTTCCATTCAATTAATGCTAATTAAAAGAAGGATAGAGATCTTTCAAACAATAGCAATCAATGAAATCATACGAAGAAATCTGCTAATGCATCTAACACAATCAAGCGAAAAACGAAAAAGTCTTTCCTAGTTTATCAGGCACTAGTTATGCAAAATAACTTTTCCTTTTTCATGCAAATGAAAGAACGCAATTTTTTGATTTTTCAATGAAATGAAGCACACAATGCACTAATTACACGAAAAAACAAAACAAACACTAGTTCTGAGGATTGCGATTGTAAAGAGCTAAACTAAATGATTCGATGAAAGCAACACAAACACAAAAATGCACTCAAACCAATGATGCACTCTTCCAAACAAAGAGAAAGCTTTCGAAACGATCCAAACGAGCAATGTGATCTATGCTTGGAGGGGTGGGAAGAAGAATCAAACGAAACTCGAAATGATCATTCAACCAAAACAAATGTTCAAAGGATCAAGAAAGTCTTCAGCGCAATTGATCAAAGAATGAGATTGACAAGAATCAAAAGACTTGACTTCCAATCAGAAGGCTCAGTGAGCTAAGACACTTAGAAACCCTAAGGCCATCAACTACACTGATAAGAAAATGGACGAACAACTGAGAAAAGCAAGCCTACGACAGTCAAAACAATCCCAATAAAACAATTGCAAATCAGAAAACCAACCCAGAGTCGAGCAAAACTGACCAAAAACTCAAAAGGGAGGTCAAACCAAACCCTACAAGATTTGGCGCGATTGTAAGGCGGTAATTCGTGCCAAACAGGGGTTGGTGCTATTGCAACACAAGCAACATGCGCCAATCGGTGCGACTGTTCAATCAAAAAACGCGCCAAGGCAGATATCTATGGGGAAATGGGAAAACCAATGAACAGAGGTCAATCTTGACACTCTGGAGCTGAACAAGAGGACTCTAAACAATTAAACAAGCCAGAAAAGACAGACGATCAGGCAAACGACCGAAGTCGACTAGACAAGGGCAAAGAGACAAATTCACACTGATCGCCAGCAGAGTCGCCAATTTGTTATGAAGTTAAATCCTCTCTGCGGACAGAGACGATCCCTCTAGCCTTGGAGTGGGTCTAGTAACAAAGAGACAAGCTAGCGTGTAGGTTCCTAATTAATGAATGAAATAGACGAGGTAGATCAACCTACCTGGAGTCCAACGCTGTTGTCGTGGCTGTTGTAGTGGTAGCCTCTCGATTCCTGTCTTGGCGGGTCACTATCCTTCCGCAACGATGCTTGGATACCTGCACGAAGATCAACAAACAAGAGCAGCATACGAAACAACAATCTCATCCATAATTACTAACCAGTCAAGGAGGGTTAAGCATATTGCATCAAATAAAATACATCAACGCAAAATGGGAACCAGACAATAGTCATGCATAGGTATTAATAGAAGAAAGAGTTACAACCAAGCCTTGACGTCACAGCCTCCTTCAACAGGGTTCATTTGAAGCGCGTCTCGATGAATGTCAGGGAATTCAGATGGGATGAAGACACAAGCCCAAGCTCTCTCAATAAGGGTCTCTTCCGTTCTATCTTTTTCTAGCAAAGTGAATAGAAATCTCTTCAGTGTTTCTGCAACAATATGTTCAGTTCAGCCAGCACATCAATGGAAGATGGCTATATTTATAGAGGGAGAGGAGGAGGTTGGGATACCTACTATGGTGGAAGGGAGGCCTTATCCCTTGGGAGGTTTCCCCAAAAGGTGGAAACAAGAAGCCAAAGGAGGAAGGCCGTGGTTATTCAGTCGAATCACTCTCTACGACTCGCCCACGAAGTTGTTATGATGGAAACTTCGCCTCTATTTTTAAAAAACTTTCCATAAACAGATTGGCACGGGCAGCTAATTGAGACAGAGTGCTCGCTGGCGCGGGGGCCAGTGTTAATCTTCCTCATTGGTGCGAGGGCATAACGGGCTACCAACGCCAAGGCAAAAATAGGTGTTTCTGATGGTCTGTTCAGGAAATTGCCAACAGAAGGAATGTTGTGCTCATGGCAAGGGATGCAATGATGGTATTTGCAAGGCATGACACTTTATTTTGATCACAGAAATGAGCCTCCAATGTTCGGGATGGGGATTGCAGGGATAGTGACAAAATGCTGTGTAACATTAGTATGTGTCGTAATCTAAGGTCTCAAGTCAATCCACCTTCAATACCTCTCTCCAAGGTTACTTGGGAGCAGAAGTGACATTTTCAGAAGATCCCGGTTCGGGATCAAATTTTAAGTAATATATATATTTTTTATATTTTAATGCATATATGTCAACAACAACATGTAGAATGATGAATTAGATATAAAAGGCATAAAAATATAGGTTGAACCAATGACATCAATCATCTAGAAGTTATAATCTCATCAACCACGTCCACAAGTTAGTAACATACAACATATTGAGTCTCATGATTCATCAATCTAAAATTTTCAAGCTTTCAAAATTCAATAAATAACATATATCATCATTTGGTAAACCAAACTTAAAGTTTCAAGCTTTCAAAATTCAATAAAAACATTTATCAT
Organism: Pinus albicaulis; assembly: GCA_034641835.2. Taxonomy (NCBI): domain Eukaryota; kingdom Viridiplantae; phylum Streptophyta; class Pinopsida; order Pinales; family Pinaceae; genus Pinus; species Pinus albicaulis. The sequence continues at coordinate 35,344,185 of MU968411.1, read as the reverse complement.
CATTGATCACCAAAGTTGTACTTGTAAGCTAAATGTAACCATTACAACAAAGAATATCTAACATGAAATGAAATGAAGCAACTTTCAACTTTCACGAAGCATCGTATTCATAATTCATTACCAATGAGTTATAATTGCCAACTTCAAACTTCAAACTTAAATTGTCATGTATTGTTTACAAAAAATATCATAATAAATATGAAAGAGTCAACAGTTATAAAAACTACTAGAAACTAGAAAATACAAGTAAATCTATTATCTCAAGCTATTGCTTGGGTCTCTTGTTGCCACGAGAAATGTCTAATTTTTGAGTCTTGTTGGAAAATCAGGATCTTTGGCATTAATATCACTCTCTAAGCATTAATATCCAGAGGTATCTTTGTCATTACCTTTGGATCTATATAGGGATTTTTGTCATTAATATTACTCTCTAAGCATTAGCTCCAGGAGTGGGTTCGAGGGGGGGGGGGGGGGGGAGGGCGCGCTCCTACGCAACCCTGTCTCTCTCCTCTTGGATAAGTTCTTTCCTAGGTCTAAGTTTATATCTGATCTGGGATTTCCTTTCTATCCCTTGGAACAGATCCACTCCTTTTAATGATGGTGGTTCTTCTGCTGGATATGAGCTTATTGCTCTTTGAGGTCCAATTGGTTTCAATATCTGCCTTTAAGGGATTTTGTCAGTCTCTTCAACAATGACAGCCATATGATCTAGCAGATCCGTATCCATGTTTTGAGTGCTATTTTATGTGTCTACTTCTAAAAACTCTGTTTTCTTCACCCCTTTTAAGCAAGACAAAGGTTAAAAATGTATAGAGGACATACCTTTTTTCCAGACATCCATGTTGAGGATGTCATGCCTATTATTACTTTTGATTCCCGATGCAGGGTTTATTGAACGGCCCATGCTAGAGTTTCCTCATTTGCCCTTTTGTGCCATTTCGTAAGCCTTTTTTCTAGGGAATTTGAGTGATCATGGGAGATCTGCTCCTTTTTTCTTCCTATCCACTGAAATTTCTTTTTTAGAAAATCTTTCTAGAGATGTTATACTTCGTGAGTTGTGATATTTCAGGCATCTTTATGGGAGCTTCCAGTAGTCCAGTATTTGAAAAAATCTCCAGGATCCCCACATTCTCTATCTCTTGTGGGCCCTCCCTTAGATCATTTCTACTAGGATTTTGATTTCTTTCCTGCCTATTTTACTCTTGAAGTCCTGTTGGACATCTATAAGTTACTCAAACCATTCCCTATCATCTTCAGAATATCCAGGCTCCATAGCTGCATTAAAAGACAAAGCATTATTACTCATACTGGCTGATGGGAAATTTTTTCACCTTAGGGTTGAACCTTGGTTCCAATACTTGAGGTAAAGGGTAGACAAACCCCAATACCATTTCTTTACATAAATTTCCCTCCATCCATATCTGTCTTGAATTTGAATGATAGCCAGCCCCAAATCAAGGAGTGGAATTCCAGAATGTACCCAAGGTTTTCCCTTCAAATTCTTTTCCATCCATCCTATGATCGATTCCTTCCTTGCAGATTCCTAATAAATTACCTCTAAGCACCCTTTCAGACAGTGTCTAATCTTCTTCCAAACTCATGTCTTCTCCTAATACCATGTGGACCCTACCATTCTGCAATCAAATGTGCCTTCTACATTTTTTTACTCCCTCTGATTCCCACGCTTACCTCCTTTTTCTGTTTGTTCACACCGCCACCTCCCTGCTCAGCTTGAGATAAAGCACTGAGCTCAAGTCCTGGCTTGCATGAGGGTCATGTAAATGCTGAGATAATGTAGGGGAATTATTTTTGTTCTGTGAAGTGAATATGGATCTCTACCCTATTGCTGATTCCTATTTCTAACACTTGTTTGTGCTTTCCTCAGAGATTAACCTCCTGGGATACTCCTACCTCTGACAGGTTCATGGACTGTCCCTTTCTTTCATTATAGGGGTGCTGAAACCTTAATTTGTTGCCCTCTTTATTATGACCCAGAACTTCCCATGTGATGAAGGACTCCTTATTATGACCCAGAACTTCCCATGCAATGAAGGACTCCTTATTATGACCCAGAACATCCAATGCGATTAGCACTGCTGCCCTTTGTGCACACTTTCTATGGTTTTTTCATTCTGAAAGTCCACTCCTTGCCTTTGGTTCAGCTCATCGTTTTAAGCCCTAGTACCTTTTCACACTTTGATTACCTCCTCAATGCTAAAATTCAACCCTCGAATATGCTCTTCTCGCTCGTCATAATCCACCTCTTTCTCCATGTCATCTTCATACTGCAGACTCTAGTATTCAATCTGCACTGTAATATTCCCTTACAAGATCCTCTATCTTCGATAAGAAACCTTTTGGACTATTCAGCACTAGAAAATTGGGATGGCAAATAGAATTGAGTGAGTCAAGTTCTGCTGGCCAATGCCAAAGGTCTATTTCACCAAGAAGAAATTCTTGCCTTGAACTTATTTGTGTTATCAGTCCAGTCCCTCGGTCTGGCCTTCTTATCAAAGAGACATTTGAGAATTCAAGACTTTGAGGATCCCAGAGTGCAACCTTAGAGGAACATTTAGGAAGAAGTGCTTAGATTTTCCTTCCCTGATTTCTTGCCCCAAATCTAAGTCAAACAGACTGAAAATCATATGAAAAACTTTTTGATTCCTTGACAGAACCTCTCCAAAGAACGTCGTATCACCTTCTAACTGCAAATGAGAGACAGATGGGAGGGCTGCAGTGATCTTTGGCCTTCCAACTCTTTCATTACCTTTGTTGCAGATATTACTATGCTTAAAGCTTCAAACATAATCATAAAAAGCCTAAAGGAAGGCCAAAAGTGGGCATCCTTGCCTCAAACCAACATTACATTTATTGTCTCAGGAAATTTATCACCGACAACCTCAAATATAACTTATTGCCATTGTTGGGGAAAATATTGGGGAACTTTAAAAAATACATAAATTATTAAATAATATATATATATATATATATATATATATATATATATATATATATATAAACATATAAAGCAACAACAATATCAAACAAACACATTGCTGCATAAATATTAATATAAAATTGATATATAAGATGTCAAGTGGTACATCACATATCAATATGGAAATACAACATCTTTTCTGAGTCGTTTGTCCCAACAGAATGATACAAACTCACATCAAAACAAAAACAAATGTATCTCACAAGATTAATCATGGCAAAACAGTGGGTTTACCCTTGTTTGCTTGATGAAAAATAGTCACATTAGTCTTGGAGCCCATTCCCCTTACTCACTCTTGCAAAATAAGGGTTAAAAGACAAAATAATTTGGTTATCAGGATAAGTGTTGTGGATGTTATTGGCTTAAGGAATGACTCATGAAATATTGTGATACAAGCAATATGTTGCTGATAAATGTAACAGTGCCTCAAACCTATAGAGGATCCAAAGATTTTTGTACAAAACCCATGGGCTAAAACTGAGAAAGATACAGTGGAGAAACATTCATTGATTTATCCACCTATTTATCCCAATCCTCTGTGAATGTGTATCTGTCCGAAATGCTTTTTGAAAACTGCCAAATTGCATCGTTGTAGGCCTTTGCCCGATCCAATTTTATTCCAATTATTGGATCAACTCTTGAACCATTACCTTGTTGTCCATCCTTACCTCCCTGCAACAAGACTTCCTTACTCTGGTGAGATATGGGAGGGAAGCAAAGGTTTCAGCCTACTGGCCATCACTTTTGTTATGGTTTATACAAAGTGTTCCATCAAGGTTTTGGCTTTAACTAGGCAAAGTAGGAGAAATTTTCCATTTTAGGATTCAAGGCTGAGAACATGGAATTCAGATCATTTAGCATTCTGCTAGTGGAACATGATTCCTCCACTGCATTCAACATATCATTGTTAACTACAGGCCACATTGCTGAAAAAAAGTCTGCAGCGCAACCGTCTGGACCTGCGGTTTTATTCTTTTTCAAACTGTGAGCTGTTCCTTGTAACTCCGTTGAGTCGGGTATCCTTGAATTCACTTTTTAATACTATGAAATCAAATGCATGAATGTTATTTAGAATTAGGTCTTGGGTGTCAGATCTGTTTATTGCCAATGTGTAAAAAATAATTTAAAGCAGGTAGCAGCGCCTTCATTAGATCTGGACTTTCCAACTAATTTCCAAGATTTTATTTAAGTTTCTTTGAGCCAGAGTTGCCTTGTGGAAGAAGGGTTATTTCTGTCCCCATCCTCAAAGTATTGGATTCTCAACTTCTGTCTTCAAAAAATGTCTTTCTTCAAACAGACGTATCAAGATTCCTTTTTAGCATTCCCCGTGTGATCAGAATTCCCATGTGATTGATTCTTGCTAAATTCTTTGTTCAAAGCTGTACTGTACTGGGAGGTTTCCAAAGTGAGCTTTGTTCCAAATGTTGCAAAAGGATTCTTTATTACAGGATTTGAGTTTTTCTTTAAAAGTTGATACTATAATTCAATTGCAGAAAATAACACTATTGATTGATCTAACTACCCGGACAAGTTGTTTGACAGTAATATTTAATTATCTAGCTGTGACTAGTTGAATGCCACACTTACTCTTACAACCTGACCTAGAGTACCAAGGGAAGAAGGATGTTGAATGAACAATAGAGGCACCAATGGCATATGATTTTCATCGGTGGATGAGATTGTAAGTGCACAAATCAGACCTTGTAATCACTTGGCAAAAACGAGTTGACTGAAGAATCCTTTTGCCTGGTTCTTTTTAAATATAGTGATAGTGACCCATAGGGGATGTGTTTTTACTGGGCCGTGTCAACTTGGCCCAGTTTAGGCACCAAACCCTGTATGGCTTATGAACCCAAGTTATTGATCTGAAGTGGATTACTATACTTCTTTTCATTCTTTTTGTTACTTTATCCGATGAAGAATTGGACTGATCCCAAAAATCATTGAGTAGGGCCAAAATTGAAAATTGATCGGGACCCAAAAATTCACTTTTGCGTACAAAAGGCATCATTAGCCTCGACAATGCCTCTATGGATTAGTACATGTTGATAGCTTAAAAACCAGCTATTGCAGACTAAAAACAGAGTCCGTATGAGAGAGTTATGCCTTCTGGAAGTTGATCTACTGGTTTGACCATCACAGTACCAAGTGGATGCCATGTCAGTTCTCATTACTCATACATGTTTAGCTAGTCATATGTGGACTTTCAAGAAGATTGTAGAGGGCCTACAACTGATCCTTGCCCTGTTTAGTTTTAGCATTGGTCTTGAGCTCTTTATTATCATTTTGCTCTCTTAATTTTCCTCCATATGGTATTGTTCAGTATCCTTGCCCTGTTTACGTTTAGCATTGGTCTTGAGCTCTTTATTATCATTTTCCTCTCTTAATTTTCCTCCATATGGTATTGTTCAGTAGTAGAATGTTCGGGTCACTGTTTTGTATGTACTTGGGATTATGCTAGGGTGACTAACTTAACCAACAGGCCTGAAAATGTTGGTGTTGCATGTGCAGGTAAAAGGTGGACGGGGTCCCATTTTTGAGGATGGACCAAGTTTTGAGACTGCTTTCAGACTTTTTCATGGCCATGATGGGGTGGTTCCACTTTCTGGAAGGTCATCGGTACACATGTCTGAGACATTGTCCAATGCAGACAATAATGCAAGTGAAAAGTTTCATCCATTGGCAGCATCAGCAGCAACTATTAGCCTATCAGCATTTGGGCTGGGGGGTCCTTTCAGTTTTGATTCTTTCATGTCAGAGCACAAACACAACAAGAAAAACGAAAAGAGGAGAGATACAAGTGAAAAGAAGAAGTCGGACCCATTACAAGAGGTAACTTTGGCATATTGGGTAACCCTGTAGTTTTCTGCTTCAATATGTGTAACTAATGCTCCAACTTTAATCCCAGCCACACCTACAACATGCAGGTTTCTGATATTTAGGATTATTCATTAGAGGATTTGCTATATTATCTTTCCTTGTCATTATACATCTATGAGCATTTATTCTTCCTTTCATTTATGCTGATGTATTTCTGTTATTTTTTATTGTCTTACCTTCGGAAAACTTATTGTTTTAAAAGGAATCTGAATAAGAACAAAAAACCTATTTTGAATTAGAGCTATCAGTCAGTTTCTTTTATAGGATGATAACTTCATGAATTTTGTTTTCTATGGCTTACTTTACACCTATTATCTATTCTTGCTGTAGAAATGCTATTTCTATAAAATCTTCTTGTTATTTCATCAAAACGCTAAGATTTATTTTGCAATGTTGTAGGGTCAAGTTCATGAGGCAACTGGCATTGAATGGCTGGAGACAGGGAAATGTCCGATTGCCAAATCTTATCAAGCTGTGAGCAAGGTTTTGCCTCTGGTTGCAAAACTTTTGCAACCCCCACCTGGAATTAAGATAAAATGTCCCCCTGCTGTGGTTGCAGCCCGTGCTGCATTGGCAAGGACGCCCTTAGTGAAGTCTTTGAGACCAAAACCATTACCTGCAAAGATGCTTGCAATTGGGCTTCTGGGAATGGCTGTTAATGTCCCATTAGGTGTCTGGAGGGAACACACACACAAATTTTCACCGGAGTGGTTTATAGCTATTCATTCTGCAATTCCCTTTATTGCAATGCTGAGGAAGTCTGTAAACATGCCAAAGTCTGCTATGGCTTTCACAATTGCAGCGTCCATTCTGGGTCAAGTGATAGGGTCAAGAGCAGAAAAAGCAAGACTTAAGCATTCAACAGATATACCCAATGTTGTCGATCACACTTATGAGCATGTGAAGGTGGACACAAAATCTCCGATTCCTGCAACTGTTTATTTCTCCATTGATGAGAAGGGCACGGTGAACTCCCAGTGTGGAACTAAGTTATGGGATACTGCTGCGAGTACTAATCCCGCTTCCGATGCTGTTAGTGCTTACTAATATTTATGTAGAATAATAATTATTTGGTTGCACGATGGTTTTGGAGTGCTCTAAAGAGGTAACGACACTGATAACCATTGTCATTCCAAATGTGGTTGATGCCCCCAAAAATTGCTGTTTGCAATTTGAATTCTGAATAAAGTTTGGTATTTTGGACTGTATCTCCTTTGTATAAGGTATTTGCCATTTATATATTAACTAGACCTTGCAAAGATAATAGCTGGATGATGTAGCGTGCATGTTTTCAATCTTGGTAGATCCGCTGTTACTGCACAACCTAATTGTCAAAGAACGAGCAAGCTTGATAACAGAAGCAAAGACAGTGTCACTTCTGTCATTTTGGTGAAGAACGTAAACATATTTCCTAGACAAAATGAAAATTTGGAACTTGTTAATGAAGTATATGTCGTGTATGGAACATTTGGATTTTCCCATATTTTCATGAAAACAACATTAACAACTCTACAAGTGATTCTTGTCAGGGAGGACAGTAGCGTAGCAATTGCATTAGTAACGTCTTAAGTTTCGAAAAACATTATGGCGGTTATCGTACTGATTCGAGGCTTCTGATTACGTTGTGGGTATGGAACTCCAAGTCGGTATACTCTAAGTTGAGCCTTTCTATCTAGGACTTGATATTGCTTGTGACATGTGTATTGAAAATTATTAATTGTTGGGTTCCTAGCATTTCTGTGTGATGTGGTCACATATAGAGTTATCCTAGTCATCAAATGATAGACCATATAGTTTTTTATTTTCATCAAGTGATAGACCATATATATATAACTCAGATATATAGTTTTTTATTTTCATCAAATGATAGACGATATATATATATATATATATATATATATATAACTCAGATATATAGTTTTTTATTTTTTAATGAAATATAAACATTTATATATAGAAATGTACTTTATATTACTGTCAAGATTTCATTCTCGATTAGATATGTTTAGATATTTCATGACCGAATTGTTATCTCGGTTTTAAAATAGTAAAATTTTAAATACTTTGATATTGTTTATTGTTTGAATGTACTTTCGTGTTATTATTTCAGGTTATAATAATCTCTTCTCAAGTAGGAAATGTTAATTTGTTGAAGTACGGGAAAATACCCATTGTTATCAGAGTGGCACTTTTTGACTCTTCAGATTGGTTCTCCAATTTAATCGTATGTTTTTATGGAAAATGATCAAAGTCTAAGTTGGTTGATGTGAATTTACGAAGTTTGTTAGACAAGTGTATTTGTTTGGAATCTCGTTAAAATGGATTTGAAAAGGATGGTTCTAAATCAAGGTAAAAGTTTTATTATGATTTATTGATTAAGGTTCGTTTAAACAGAAAATGATCAAAGTCTAAGTTGGTTGATGTGAATTTAGAGGTTTGTTAGACGAGGGTATTTGTTTGGAATCTCGTTCAAATGGACTCGTAAAGGATGGTTTTAAATCAAGGTAAAAGTTTTATTATGATTTATTGATTAAGGTTTAAGTAAATTGATGTAAATATAAAGCAATTAATTAAAAAATGAAATTAAAAAATAAATTAATATAGATCTATTTTAACTTCAGATCAACAAAGTGTTGAGTAAATTGATGTAAATATAAAGTAATTAATTAAAAAATGAAATTTGAAAATAAATTAATATAGATCTATTTTAACTCCAGATTTACAAAGTGTTGAGTAATTAATTAAAAAATGAAATTTGAAAATAAATTAATATAGATCTATTTTAATTCCAGATTTACAAAGTGTTGATGGATCAAATATTTTAAGATGCAAATTTATTATTGCATGTAAAATTTGAGAAAAAATTTGTGCCTCAATTTTTTTTATTTATGTCATTGTTTAATAGTTTCAAAGTTAAAATGGATTTATGTTGTTTTTAATAATACTATTTATATGTTATAAAAATTTAATACATATAATTACAGAGATATATTTGCATATGTGCTTGGCATTTTTCTTTGACATGCTTCATAATTTGTTAATGTTATACAATTTTAATACATATAATTACAGAAATATATAGTTACTTGCATATGTGCTTGACATTTTTCTTTGACATGTTTTATAATTTTTTAATGTGATATGTATAGCATTGATTATATATATGTGTGCGTAATATCAATACTAATGAGAAAGAGTGTATATGTTTATTAATTAAATTTATATATGATGTTTTGAAATTCCATGATAGAATATGGATCATCATTATTTAAATGTCTTTTAATATGATATAATGTTTTCTAAATTTGATTTCTTTTAATAAAGACTAAATTACAATATAAAAAATTGAACTGAATTTACTTATTATTTTTTATTACGTTTGTAATTGAATGGACATTATGTTTTTTATTTAATGCTTCACTACATCTCATCTAACCCATCACTCCATCATCTCTCCCATAATACATTGTAAAATGTCTATAGCCATTACAACAATAACAAATGATGCAAAATGTAAAATAATAAAAATAAATCTAATGCAAAATTTAAATAGAAATTATGGAATTAATTCTTTAATATTTGAGCATTCACTTTTCATTTACAACAATTTACTTGTTCAATTCTTTAAATTGACTTGCGAATCTCAAAGAATGTTACATTAAAACATTTTTGAGATTAAAATTTGAAACAAGCCCAATTAACTTTAATTAAGAAATCACGAGAAGACATAATCTGATTTGGGAACCATCTCTTAGAATTGAAAAAACACTACAATGAGATTCCAAGTGAATGCATTGGTCCACCAACTCATATATTCACATCAACGAACTTGGTCTTAGTCATGTTCAATAGGGGGACACCCCTGAATTGGAGAAAAACCAACTTAAAAAGTGAGAAAGTGCTACTGTGGTAATAGTGGGTAGCCTTTCGTGGTTGCACAAATTGGCACCTTATTCTCGGGACTTTCATACGTTGAAGGTATTAGATTTTGTTGTAACATTTTGGAACCGTTACTGTGGAGTAAAGTTATTTCTTCTCACATTTAGAATTCCATGATTCATAAACATTTGATAAATATTAAACTACAACTTTAGAAATTTATATTTATATAACAACTCTAATGAGTAAGATTGTGTTCACAAGATATCCAACTAGAACTCCTCCACAAAGTCTTGTTCACTCAAATCCAAAACTTGAAAAATACCTAAAAAAAAGGGTAAACTAGAACAAACTCTTAGAAATTTCAAACCTTGGTCACTTAATTGAAGATCTTAGGTTTATATTTGAAGACTTACACATCATGGTGCTCTTCCTCCTCAGATGAAAAATGTTTACGTAGCTCTTGACATATCTAGAATCCAACGTCCATGTCATGACATCCTTGAAAAATACCTTTCCAAGATCATTGGAAACAATGTGATTACTATAGAGGATCATTTGGCTAGATTATATGATGCAATTTGAAAAGTTGAAATCCCCCAAAACCATGAAGATCTAGTGACAAATTGTTTTCTCTCTTTAGAGGAAGATGATAAAGTTTAGTTAAGGGGTGTAAACAATGGATGTATTAAAATTTGGCTAGACTTATACGATGTGTTCATAAATACATGCCCTATTAGAAAGGATGGTAGGTGTTATTAACTCAAATTCATGAGATAAAAATGAAAGAAAATGACATTATGAAAGAATTTGATGACAGATTTAAGAAATTCATTGATAATATTCCTAGAAATATAAAACCTAATGATGTACTCCTTTTACACTACACCAATGCTTATGATGGTAACTTTGGCTTGATGTTAAGAGACAAATTCATCACTACTTTAGAATACACACACGATTGGGCTAGCAAAGTTGAAGAAAATATGCTTTTTGCGATTTACAATTTAATCAATGCACTGATCCAGACTGCCCAAAATATTCCACCGAGTCTTCCAAAACGTAGATATTAAATCTTGAGATTAGAAAGAACGAGATCCTTAAAATTCAAGAAGAGGAATGGCGGTTGAAGAGCAGACACAATGGGTGATGGAATGGGACAAAAACAATTAATTCTTTCATAATAAGGCTTCTTACATAAATTTGGTCCATCAAAGACAAGGAGGGAAACCTCCTTACATCTCAAAAAGACATACAAAGGGAAGCAGTAAGATACTTTAGCAATCAATACAGGGCATATGAAGGTATAAATTTTGACAAGAAATTGGAGATCATTAACCTATTTTCTACCATGGTTAATAAAGCAGATAATGAACATCCAATTTCAAAAGAAGAGGTATTAGAGGTAATTTTGACAAGCAAATGGAGATCATTAGCCTATTTTCTACCATGGTTAATAAAGCAGATAATGAACAATTGGGTAGGCCAATTTCAAATGAAGAGGTATTAGAGGTTCTAAAAGTATTGGCCAAGGACAAGAGTCCAAGACCAGATGGATGACCAATGGAAAACTTTATACATTTACATGATTTAATGATTGTGGATCTTATGGAGATGGTTAAGAAGTCGAAATGCCTATGTTCAATTGTAGGGTCGATTAATGTGACGTTCATTGCTCTTATTCTGAAGTCGACAAAGCTTTCTATATTTTCTGATTATAAACCTATTTCCTTATGTAATATTGTATATAAAATGATCTACAAAATCATTGTATGTAGGATTAAGCCTTCTTTGTCTAAGCATATAACACATGAACAATTTGGTTTTCTAGAAAATAGATAGATCCATGATGTGATGGCCATTACTGAAGAATGCACCCATTCTATTAAAATCTTGTCGGATGGAGTTATTCTCAATGGAGATTGACTTGATAAAGGCTTATGATAGAGTAGATTGGGAATTATTAAGGTTGATCCTTCATAAGATCAGATTTGGTGCATGATTAGTTGGTTGGATAATGACATGTTTAACATCAATAGACTGTTGCTATTATCAATGGGCTTCCTACAGGTTTTTTCAAGGCATCTAGAGGTCTAAGACAAGGGTGTGCTCTATCACCTCTTTTGTTTCTACTCGTTATTGATGGTATTAGTAGGAGGATAAAGGAGGGTTGGTCTAGGGGCATTATCACATGTTGTAGGATGTCCAGATATATATCATTGACTCATCTGATGTTTGTCAATGATGTTATTTTTATAGGGGAAGCATATGTTTCAGACTGGTAAGATTTCCACCAGATTCTTTCTAGTTTCGGGGAAGCCTAGAGTCTTTTTATGAACACAGGTAAGTCGACTTTGTTTTCATCAAAGAATGGGATGCTGTGATGAAGGATATTGCCGGGATTTTTGACGTGAAGTAAATTCCTTTAGAAGGAGGTTTTAGATACCTCAGTTCCTATCTAAAACCAAACAAATATAAGATCTATGATTGGGATTGGTTAGTTAAAAAATTCGAGAAAAATATGACATGTTGGTCTTACAAATGGCTTTCGATGGGAGGGAGGCTTACTATGATAAAAAATATCCATTTATTGGATGCATATATATAAATTTCCTAAAGAGACAATGAATAGAATTAACTACATCATTGCGAAGTTCCTATGGGCTATAATAGGTGAAGAGCATAACATTTGTTTAATTCAATTAGAAGTGATTACTTTCTAGGTGGATGCGGGTGGTTGGGACATCAAAGATTCAGAAAGATTCAACACGACTTTGCTTATTGAAAACCTATGAAGGGAATTTAGTGGAGATGGTATTTGGCAAAAAATCATCCAGGTCGAATATCTTCAAGATAAACAACGTATTACCTAGATTAGAGACGAAGCCCAGGAAAGGAAGGTTGCATATTTCATATGCAGGAGTATGATGAAGACTAAGCATTGGCTACTGGGTGATTTAACATGGAAGGTTGGAAAGGGCTTGATGGTGGAGATAGGATTGGATTCTATAAAGTGTATGGAAAGTAATAATTTCCTATCAGTTACTCTCATTAGGTTTTTACATTTCTTTGGTTTTATTTTCATGAAGGATATACATGTCAATCGCCTCTCGAATTTCATGTCAATTTTTTGGTTAAATTCATGAGAGATTGGTCTCAGTGGATCTCTATGTTGGGTATGTGTTATATTCTTTCCATGATTAGCTCCATGCACTGTACGTTGCCACGGGTGCAGCAGGGGGGTCACAGGGGGGGCGGCAACCCCCCCTGTCAAGGTCCAGGGCAACGCCCCAAGAATTTTTTTTTGGTGTGTGAACCCACTCATAGGCGGACCCACCCATGGTTTTGTGCATGAGTTTGCACATGGTTTTTGGGGGACGATGGTTTTCAGCCCCTGGTATTTTGTAGATCCAGTTAAGGGAACTAAAATTATGTTCTAATCTAGGGTTAATTGATTGGGGTTTATGTATGCTTCGACATGTATATATATGTGTTGTAACACTGAAAGGAATATAATGAAAAATCAAGCTGGTCGTCCCGATTTGGGATCTAGGGGAAAATCTCTGTGTATATCTTTTTTATGTTTTATGCTCTCGCTATTGTTTATTTTCTATTTTTAAGATTCGTTTGTAGATAATTTCTGTACAGGGTTAAAACCTACACTCTAGCTACATAATGAGATATATACATTCTGCAATTAAGTTTAACATGCATTTCTTTATCACAAAATGATGATCTTTTGTCATGGGATGGTCGGGTTTCTAAAGATCATATTTTTGTTGAAGAAATCTATTCTCACATTTCACAGGGTAAAGACAGGAGGGAAAATGAATTATGGTTTCAAAAGATATGGAAATGAATGATTCCACTCATATTAAATTGTTTTCCCTGGATGACTATTCACAATGAAATTCTAACTTGGGTAGGAAAATATATTGAAGAGAGGTTTTCAAGGACCGCGGAGATGCCCATTTTGTAGAGCAACATCAGATGATGTGGTTCATATCTTCCATTTTTAGTGTCAATATGGATCAGGATTATGCAAATTCTCAAGTTTCATGCTTCTTGGGATCAAGCATCTATGATGGATTTCTTATCACGTTTGTTTGCAAATTACAAAATTTTTCGAACACTGCCCTTTTATATATTGTGGGGAATTTGGAGGGAAAGAAACATCTTGAATTTTGATCATGTTTTTCCAGATATTAGAAGCACTTGTCTTAAAATTTTGGTATACTATATGGAGATTGGGCCAAAGATGGAAAAATGGCCTAGTAGACAGTGTCAAATAAAGGAGATATGGGAAATGTATCCAATGGGTTTTTTCGATGGAGCTTCATCCTTTAGAGTATGTGGCCATGGGGCATATATTGTAATGAAGCTCGAGAGATATTATCTATTTAGTTAGTTCAATGGCGAAGGAACTAATAGTAGAGTGGAATTTTTGGAACTATGGGGAGTATTGTTTTGTGCTAATTGCCTTGCAATAAAAGAGATTAATATATTTGGGGAAAAAGGAGTCAAATTTTTAAGGTGCCATCTCTCACAAATTGGGTGGATAGAATCATATAATTGATGAATACTTTCAATATGATCACTTTTTTCACATATCTATAAGGAACATAATTGAGTTGCAGATGGGCTGTCAAAAGACAAATGCATTAGCGTTCCTGGAAATATTAAATTTATGGTATATGAAGACGCCTCTCTCCAATGTTCTGGGGACATCAACATATGAAGAATGATATTGAAATTTTTAGAATTCTATTTTTTTTGGTTTTGGTTTTGGGTTTAGCTTACACGATGTTTTTCATTAGACATGCTTTTGACATACTAGATAAAGATATATTTGAAATAATGCATGGATCTAGGAAGAATCGAAGAAAAAATGTATGACACGGGAAGGATAAATGCCAGATTGTATTTTTGTGTGGGGAAGATTGAGAACAAGATAAGAAAGGGATGATAAAAATCCATGTAAATGTAACTATTCATTTTAATGAAAGTATGTGTGTTTTTTTCTTTTTGAAAAAAATACTATTTAGATTCTTTAATAACATCCACTTCCAAAGTTGAAAACAAGATTAGAACCATTAACGTTGTTGATCCTATTCTTGATCTCATCATTGCATTAACTGTAGCAATCAAATGTATGGAAACTAGTTTTACTCAACAAAACATAGCCATTCAAAACGTAATCAATATCAATAAATTCAATATACACCTAGGGGAAATGGTGGATGAATTCAAAGAAATATAGGTCTTTCAAATAATAATAATCAAAGTCAAAATTAAAATCAAAGACTCTAGGTGCCTTTCAAGACTAATAATGTGCTTGAGCATGAAACCTTACCCTAGTGTAAAAAATGTTAGGATTCACATGAAGAAAATACATGTCCAAAACCCATACAAACTAAGGAAACATTTGGAGATTCTGTTGAATTTGAACATATGAACTTTGAAGATGATGATTATTTTTCACATAGTGTAAATGACTCAAATAATGATTATGATTATGTTTGCAATGCTCAAATAAAATGTTCAATTTAAATAAAAATCAAATAAGGAAAATTAAAGTCCAGAGTGTTGATGTAGATTTCATAACTAAAACGCATACGGAAATTTCATCCCAAGAAGAGACAAGGAGAAGAATAGGGAAGAAGGAATGGAACACATACCAAAGGAAAACAACAACCCATTCCTTCCAAAATAAATGAAATTCAAGCTCAACAAATGGCTCCCAAAAACATTAATCAAATACAAAACATATGAGTCATTAAAGACTCAAACATAGAGAAATATTCAATGAACACAACTTCAAAAATGACTTGACCTAACCAATGTGTTGTAGAACTTGAAATTTTTAGTTCCTTTCATCGAATTAGCCAAATTTTCGAAACAAATAATGAAACTAAAGGAATTATTCATGGATTAAGTTAATGAATATCGTCCAATAATTTTAGAGTCCACGAGCCATAAGAGATAAAAGGGTAGTCAAAAGATTTTCTTTATTATTTTGATAGCAAATGACTTGTAATCATATCATTGCATGATTGAACCTAGCACATCAATAAACATGACATACCTCTTAAAGTTGTGAATCAATTGGGACTTAGGGTCACATGACCTTATAGGAATGCATGTGGTACATATTGAAAAGTAATTATGTTTTGTTACCTAATAAAAGACTTACATGTCAAATTAGTTATGTACATAGATATTTAAGTGTTGATGGATGTTATTGTCATAGATGTTCCTGATGCTTGGGAGATGTTGCTATCTAGAAAGTGGACTATCAATTTCGGTGGTAATATTAAATTAAAATTATCTTACACTATTGTTTTGACATGTAAGAGAACCTTTGTCACATTGTGTAGAGAACCTTGCAGGAGATATAACATAGAAAACCCCAAAGAACCAATGAACCAAGTAGTGCGTGTAGAGGAAAATGGATTTGGAAATTAATTTATCCTTACACATTCATTGACCCTTGACGTGAGTGAAAAAAACTAGAGAAAGAAAATAAAAAATGTTTGAAAGACACATTTTGATAGA
This sequence comes from Pinus albicaulis, assembly GCA_034641835.2. NCBI lineage: Eukaryota > Viridiplantae > Streptophyta > Pinopsida > Pinales > Pinaceae > Pinus > Pinus albicaulis. The sequence continues at coordinate 35,327,873 of MU968411.1, read as the reverse complement.
GCACAATTTAGATCAAGTGACGGTGCTAGTATTTTTTTCACATCTCCACGAGGGGATATCACTAGATTTACATGAATTTGACACCACCAAAAACACCATGGAATATGAAACTCTCTTTATTTACCTTAAGGTGGCAAGAGACATGGGAATTATAATGGTGTTGTTTACAACCTTGTGGTTAAACAAGAAAATAAGGAATTTTTGGGAAAGAAAAATAGATCGAAATGATATCTTCATGATGTTTCACACACTATTAATTTATTTTACATCACTAAAATTAGTGTTGTCCCAAGAGATAAACATGCCCATATTCATTCCATAGTTGTAGTTGCTTCCACTCTTCCACCAAATGATAATCGAGTCTTATGTGAATTCAAAATGGAAATTGTTTTTAGACATTTTTTCCTTAACAATATCAAACGTTGGAAAGTGTTCCACGATGATGCTTAAATCAATAGATTCATGAACAAGTTACAAAAATTTCCAACTATAAAGTTGATTAAAGTGATGATAATAATTCCCCAATGGGGGTTTGTACGGGCATGCATGTGGATGCAAATCCACATGAATAACACAAAGTGGTATCAGTGGGGGGGCTGGCCTTTATGGTCCCTTCAGGACTTAACTTAGTATGGGAGCAGGGAAGCCTTTATGATCCATGAGCGTGTGAAGTTTAATTCCGGTTTAACCCGCAAGGGTGACAAAATGTTAAATCCTTCAAAGATGAGTGCCATTCACATTAGTTTTTGTTTGTGTTCGATTATGGAGGTGAGAGTGTAGACGACTATTGGGGAGGAGGAAGAAATGCAGATGATAGTGGTGAAACGTTGATGTTTTCAGTTCCTTTGGACCGAAACCTAGAGTTCGTTTGCCTGCAAATTTGGGTTGTTTACGAGATTGGGAAAGCATGAAAGAAGGAGGCTAACCCCTCACGAGTTGCTGGGAATTGGTTTGGAGTCTGGTTTGCAAGGTGGTGGCCTCTGTTGGGTATGTGTTATATTATTTCCACGAATAGTTGCATGCGCAGGGGGGTCATAGGGGGGGCGATAGCCCCCCCTGTACGTTGCCATTAGGGGAATTTTGAGGTCTAAAATGAGCCTCCTAAGGAAATAATAAAATAATATTTATGAACTTGCATTTTACTTTTTGCACCACAATCTATGTAACCATGGTTAAATTCAATTGACAAGGTGTACCAAAATAAAATTATTAAAAAAATTGTATTGATGTGACTTTAAATAAGAATGAGATTTTCAATAAAATGTCATTATCATTGAACAACTAATGCATTTGTACTTAAATAACTTAAAATAAATTATAAATATAAATTCATAAATTCTTAATTATATGATATACTATTAATTAAATTTATATTATTTAAATTATATAATAACATTGAAAATGTTTACCAAAATAAAATTAATAAAAAAACTGTATTGATGTGACTATAAATAAGAATGGACTTTTCAATAAAATTTTATTATCATTGAACAACTAATACATTTGTACTTTGTACTTAAATAACTTAAAATAAATTATAAATATAAATTCATAAATTTTTAATTGTATAATATACTATTAATTAAAATTTATATTATTTAAATTATATAATAACACGTAATTAATATACTATATAAAAAATAAAATAAAATAATATAATAAATGTAATATATTATTTTATGTATTTTTTTTTTTTTTTTTTTAATATTATGTTGAGATTCAACAAGAAGATTCAACACCCATGCCTAATGCATTAAGCACTCAAACTAGGGTGGGGCCCATAGTGCTTATTTTGGGTGCATGTCTATTTTTATTATCCCTTAATTAAGATGGACATTAAACTGTAATCTATTCTCAATGTGGACTTGAATGAGTTAAATGAAAGTGATAAATTCAGTTAGCTAGTGGATTTCGAGTTAGAGGTTGGTTGGTGGGACATGCAGAGTAATTCTAGTTGTAACAAAGTTCAAAGTGCAATGGTGCATGAGTTGGTGCAAGTTGTAAATAGTTTAACTCAGTTGTGCTAGTTATAACTGAAGATATATTAGTAAGAGATCAAGTGAATTAAATATTAATTAATTCACAACCAGTGATCTCACATGCAACTGAAGATTTACTATTATTAGCTGCATGTATGTCAGATCCAGCGGAGACCTAGTTGAGTTCTAGGTGAAAGGGAGGTTGACTATCAGTTGTAGGATTATCTACTTGCACACATGCAGACAAACACACATTGGAGTGCCCATGATACTTCCGCGGTCAAGGAAAGCAAGAATTCCTATCTTTTAGGGATATTTACCATTAAGGATTGCGCAAGCAAGGCAAGCTGTCTGGAGGATGAGAATTGGCTATGTGTTTGTCAGTTTTGCATATGACAGTGTGAGACAATTAGCTGATGTACTGGAGGGATCTTGTGAGAAGAGTTTTGTACGTAAATTTTTCATGATCCATGCTTAATATAGAATAGAAGACAGTGGGGTTTTTAGCTGCAAGCTTTCCCGAGAAATTATCTGTGTTGTGTGTGATTGATCTTTCTTCATGTTCATGTGATTAGCGATTGTGTTTTTAATTCCGCAAAATATTTGTAGAAGCGATTCAGTATTTAACTTTAGTACATTGTTAGATCGGGTGAATCCAAGATATACATACATGTTGTATAATTTCTACATGGTATCAGAGCACAGGAAATTGTAAAAGTGAAGCAAGAGTTGAGTTTGTGACTGGATAGAATTCAAATTTGCAGAAAGACTTTCTTGGTGTTACAACTAATTCAAGATCGAAATGGATTTCAATGGCTTGAGGTTAGAGTATGCACTTGAGGGCAACTCGAACTACATTGCTTGGAAGGACATGATGGAGGCAGTACTCGAAGAAAATGGGTTGAAGGAATTCATTGACAAAGATGTTCCTAAACCCGATGCTGCAAATCTTGATGCATGGCAAAAGAAAGTGGCAAAGGCGAGGAGGATCCTGTTGGAGGGAGTACGAGAACACATTATCTCAAGACTCCATGGTAAAGCCACCCCATATGCAATGTGGAAGGCTTTTATGGATCTATTCCAAAGCAGCAGTGACCATAGGAAATTGGCACTCAAAGATAAACTCAGGAAGATCAAGATGGAAAAGGGCGACACCATTCCAAAATACATAACAAAGTTTGTCTAATGCCGGGATGAACTTGTGAGCATTGTAATAATAGTTGCTAATGATGATTTGGTGAGATTGGCTCTCCTAGGACTTCCTAAGAGTTGGCATAGTTATCAAGACTATGTCAGTGGAAGGGAAATATTTCTAGATTGGGAATGATTGTGGTCAGATTTGGTGCAGGAGGAGTTCAGACGGAACACCAGAGATGGATCTTCGTCTAAGAATGAGGATGAAGAGGATTGTGCTTTGGCTGCCAAGGCGAGGAAAGGGAATGGGAAGAAATTCCATTTAAAATCTGAGTCCAAGAATGGAAAGAAGCAGGACATGTCCAAGGTGAAGTGTTTTCACTGTCACGAGCATGGGCATTTTGCTACTAACTGTCCACAAAAGAAGAAGAACAAGAAGGTTGGAGGATTTGTAGCTGGTGAGGCCCTTGCCTCGCAATTTGAGCTTGAATTCTCGTTGATTTCATGCATGGTGTCTAGTGCATTGGGATTTGTGTGGTATTTTGATTGTGGCGCTTCATTTCACATGACGGGAGATAAGGAAATTTTCAGTGACTTGGAGGAGAAATATATCCAGATGCATATTGAGATGGGTGATGACGGACGGTATAGTGCTACCGGGATTGGTACCATTACCTTTAAGAGGGAGTTAGGTAAACCATTTCAATTAAAAGATGTGATGCATGTACTAGGTCTAAAGAAAAATTTGGTCTCAGTCGCAATGTTGGAGGATAGAGCCTATGACGTTGTTTTTAGTGATGGAAAAGCTTTCCTGCGACATAAAACAACAGGTCAAGCCAAGAGGATATGGATTTGAGTTAAGAATCTCTACAAGTTGGAGGTAGATGGTTTCACAACAATGATGAGCAAGGAAAATCAAGTGGTGAGCTGGGATGAGGGCGAATTATGGCACAGGCAATTGGGCCATCTTCACCATGGAGCCTTGAAAGTCATGCAATAGATTTCTACTGGTCTTCCCAGGGGTACACTTGCGCAGTCAGATACATGCAAGGGATGTACTATGGGAAAATATGTAAAGGCCACCTTTCATGAGAAGGAAAACCGAGCTTCAGGGATCCTTGAGAGAGTTCACACAGACGTGTGTGATCCTTTTTTGGTTGCTTCAACAAAAAAACATAAGTACTATGTAATCTTTGTTGATGAATTTTCTCGTAAGTGTTGGATCTTCTTCATGCAAAAGAAAGATAAAACATTTTCTAATTTATGTGAGTTTAAAGCACTGGTGGAGAAAGAGTCAGGGAAGTAAGTGAAGGCTCTTAGGAGCGATAATGGTGGAGAATACATTTTTAACGAATTCAAGAAATTCTGCAGCAAAGAAGGAATTCAAAGAGAACTCATAGCGCCTCATAACCCACAGAAGAATGGGGTTGCGAAGAGGAAGAAAATAACTATTGTGGGTGCATCACAAGCGATGTTGCATGATTAAGGCCTACTAATGCATTTGTGGGTGGAAGCATGCAATACAACGGTACATGTGCAAAACCGTTGTCCTCATAGAGTACTTAGCATGAGTACACCTGAAGAGGCTTTCATTGGTAAGAAACCAGATGTTTCACACTTGAAGATTTTTGGCTCATCTGATTATGTGCATGTCACCAAGGACGCTAGCAAGAAGCTGGAACCAACTGTTGAGGTTGGGATTTTTGTGGGGTACACTGAAACAACCCATAATTATCGTGTGTATTTTCCAAACAACATAATGAATGTTGTGCGATTGGATATAAAATTTGATGAGGAGAAAGCCATGCGGTTGTCCCTTGAGAGGGAGTTGGACTTGCATGCAGAGGAGGAACTGATAGTTCCCAAGGATGAGTCTCAAGATGTGGATCAACCACATGAGGAGGTTCATGGAGTGGAGAAAATCACTCATGCAGAGCCATCCATCAGAAATGGCAGAAGGCGCACCACAAAAGCTGATAGGCTAAGACTTGATGCTGTAGAGAATGTAGGAGCCCCTACTTCACAACACAGACAGAGACAGTCTCCTGACCGATTTACTAGATACATGGCTCTTATGAGCAAATATATTGTGACTGAACCATCTTCCTTTCAGGAAGCAGTGCAGAAACCTACCTGGGTTGATGCAATGGTGGAGGAGTATGACTCCATTGTCAAGAACAGTGCATGGGATATAGTCCCAAGACCGGTCGACAAATCAATGGTTTGATCGAGATGGATCTACAAGGTAAATAAAGTTACTGATGGGAGTGTGGAGAAATGCAAGGCCAGATTTGTGGCCCGGGGATTCTCAAGGATCGAGGGGGTAGATTATGATGAGACTTTTGCGCCTGTCGTAAGGTGCTCTTCCATAAGTTCCGTCCTTGCACTCTCAGTGCAGATGGGATGGCACATTCATCAGATGGATGTGAAAAATGCATTTCTCAATGGGATCATTGAGGAATAGGTGTACATAGAGGAAATTGAAGGTTTCTAAATATTCAACAGTGAGTCACATGTGTATAGGCTCAAAAGATTGCTGTATGGGCTGAAGCAAGCACCCCGTGCTTGGTACACTCGGATAGAAAACTATTTCACTGGACTGGGCTTCACTAAAAGTGAAGCAGATGCAAACCTATACTAGATTTTGGTTGAGGGTAACCTATTGATCACAATTCTTTATGTTGATGATCTAATTTTGATTGGTGATGAGAAAATGACACAGTCATGCAAGGAGGATCTTGCAAGGGAGTTCAAAATGAAGGATATGGGCCTCCTTCATTATTTCCTTGGATTGGGAATATGGCAGCGGGATGGTGAAATATTTTTGTCTCAAGGCAAGTATGCAAAGGAGACACTGGGTAATTTTAACATAGAGAGTTGCAAACCCATGGATACTCCTCTTCTAGGAAATTGGAGGAAAGAGGATGCTACTTTTGGAGAGGTAGTGGATGCCACTGTCTACTAACAGTTAGTGGGTTCACTAAAAATGTATTTGGTGAACACGAGTCCAGACATTTTCTACACAGTTAACCAACTGAGTCAAGCTATGGTTAAGCTTACCAAGCTCTTTTGGAAGGCAGGGAAGCATGTCCTGAGATACCTGAGGGGCACATCAGAGTATGGTCTATGGTACAGACGAATGGATTGAGGGAATTTACATGGCTTCACAGATGCAGATTGGGTTGGAAGTCCATCAGACAGAAAGGGCACATCAGGAAGCAACGATCAATGGCGCTTATTTCAATGGAATCAGAATACATCACAACGAGTCAAGCTGCATGTGAGGCTATCTGAATGAGAAAGATCTTGGTTGGTTTGTTTGGTTCTCAGATGGATCCGACAATGATTCATTGTGATAATCAAAGTTGCATTAAACTCTCAATTAATCTTGTGTTTCATGATAGGTCCAAGCATATAGATTTCCGGTACCATCATCTCAGAGATTGTGTGTAGAGGAGGATCATGTTGCTTCAGTACATTCCCACGGAAGATCAGGATGCATATATTCTGACAAAGGTGCTCACCAGGAGAAAATTCGAATACCATAGAGACAGGATCGGGGTGAAGGATAATACCTTTCTTTTTGAGAGGGAGTGAACAAGAAGATTCAACACCCACGCTTAGTGCATTAAGCACCCAAACTAGGGTGGCGCCCACAATGCTATTTTTGGGTGCATGTCTATTTTTATTATCCCTTAATTAAGATGGACATTAAACTGTAATCTATTCTCAATGTGGACTTGAATGAGTAAACTAAAAGTGATAAATTCAGTTAGCTAGTGGATTTCGAGTTAGAGGTTGGTTGGTGGGACATGTAGAGTAATTCTAGTTGTAACAGAGTTCGAAGTGCAATGGTGCATGAGTTGGTGCAAGTTGTAAACTGTTTAACTCAGTTGTGCTAGTTGTAATTGAAGATACACTAGTGAGAGATCAAGTGAATTAAATATCAATTAATTCACAATCAATGATCTCACATGCAACTCAAGATTTACTATTATTAGCTACATGCATGTCAGATCTAGTGGAGACCGAGTTGAGTTCTAGGTGAAAGGGAGGTTGACTATCAGTTGTAGGATTATATTCTTGCACACATGCAGGCAAACACCCATTGGAGTGCCCATGATACTTGTGCAGTCAAGGCAGGCAATAATTCCTATATTTTAAGGATCTTTACCATCAGGGAGTGTGCAAGGTAGGCAGGCTATCTAGAGGTTGAGAATTGGCTATGTGTTGGTTAGTTTTGCATATGACAATGTGAGATAATTAGCTGATGTACTGGAGGGCTCTTATGAGAAGAGTTTTTTATGTAATTTTTTCATGATCCATGCTTAATATACAACAGAAGATAGTGGGGTTTTTAGCTGCAATATTTCCTTGGGAAATTATCTGTGTTGTGTGTGATTGATCTTTCTTCATGTTCATGTGATTAACGATTGTGTTTTTAATTCCGCAAAATATTTGTAGAAGTGATTCAATATTTAACTTTAGTACATTGTTAGATCGGGTGAATCCAAGATATACATACATGTATAATTTCTACATATTACATATTGAATTGATTTGATTTATAACATAAGAAAAAATAATATATAATATTAAAGGAATATATATATATATATATATATATATATATATATATATATATTCTAAAATATGACATAATATAATATTTATTGATAAATGTGTAAAGACATGAAGATTATGCAAGGATATGCGTTATTTCTTTCAAAAAATATGAAATGACAATAATAATATTTTATTAAAAAAGTGTGAAATAACATTTATTATTAGTACTCTACTTTATGACTTTAAAAGTACTTAAAACACTACCATGGTTAACCATGAGTTTTTATCCACCATTGAGAATGTAACAAGTAAGTACCTTTAACTCAAGCAATGCCACCTCAACCATTGGGGATGATGTCATCCCCTAAAATGTGACTGGTTCTCATAAAGCTAATTTTGATTGTACATTTTTCTTAGGAGGTCCATTTTAGACCTCAAAATTCCCCTAATACGTTGAGCGCAGCGGGTGCGTCATAGGGGGGCGACAACCCCCCATGTCCAGGGGTTCGCAGATAATTTTTTTTCTCCTTATTTTTCGGAGGGCGGACCTGCCTATGGTTTTGTGCATGGATTTGCACATGGTTTTGGGGCATGATGGTTGTCGAACCCTGGTATTTCGTAGATCAGATCAAGGGAACTAAGGTTATGTTCTAATCCAGGGTTAATGGGTTTATGAATGATTCAACATGTATATATATGTGTTGTAACACTAAAAGGAATATAATGAAAAATCAAGTTGGTAGTCCCGATTTGGGATCCAAGGGAAAAATCTATGTGTTTATCTGTTTTATGTTTTATGCTCTCAGTATTGTTTATTTTTTGTCTTTAAGAATTCGTTTGCTGATAATTTCTGTTCAGGGTTAAAACCTACATTTGGTATTAGAGCTATTTTGGCTTCAACAAGACGCCTTTTTTGCCAAGGGTTTTTTTGCTCAAGCCTGTTGTAGACCCTGTTCAGTGGGAGATCTACGGGATCAATTCTTGTGGTGAAAGAAGATGGTGAGGAGTGGAAAGATAGAGATCAAGAAATTTAATGGTTAGAGTTTTGAGTTGTGGAATCTCAAGATGGAGGATCTGCTGGTGGATAAAGATCAGTGGTGTTATTGCCTAAATCCACCTCAGGCTGAAGGAAGGCATAGTTCAGGGTAACATCATACCATGCTCAGTCTGGTAGCTAGCCCTACCAGAACAGGAGAGGGCTCTCTCCGGGTCAATCTCAGGAAAAATGTATCAATAGGGCTTGAGATGACTGAAATGAATACTAATTTTAGGCTAGGTATATAAATGAAGGATTTTGAGGTTGATTTTGTAGGTTTTTGTCAGAAACAAAGGGAAAGGCAGTTTTGGGTCCGAGGATCAGGTCCAGTTTTCGCAGAATTCTTATTGGGGCAGGGACGACAATGGTTTTAATGCTTTAAATTGAAAGGATGGATGGTTTAGACTGTTGAGGAGATGAAGAGGGCAAGAGGCTGCAAGGATCCTCTTCAAACAGATGAAAACATATAAAATTAAAAAAAATTTTAAGGCAGAGCACCAACAATCTAATGAATTCTACCTTAGTCACTCATTTGTTTAATTTCAGAAGCAAAGAGAAGGGAAATGGCATACATAAAACATTAATGAACTTACAATTACATAGAGAAAAACATCATCAAAACTCAGAGCCACAAGGATCCCAACAAGTGCTGCAAAACCCTGGTCTTTCCTTTGCCAAAAATGCAAAAATGTATGTATAATGAAGTGCCAAACAATTCCCAAGTATCCAACCCTGAAAATGATTGAGAAAATACATCATATAGACCATCCTAACCCCTCCCCATGCCTCTAGGGGTCGAGCTCATCCTTCTAGGAGCTGTTTCAACCAATTCTAAACTAGGAACTGAAATCTAGGCAATCAAACAACTTGCCTCTATATGCTAGGAAACTGATCCATTCATTTAATTTTCACCTTTTAGTGAATGAATCCTCTAGAAAAAGTAAAAATATGCCAAATTTACATCATGGTCAAGAAATTACATCAAGATAGATCAAGAGTTACATCAAAAAGTAAAACTAGTCAAAACTGGGCGGAATTCTGAGCTAAAGAGTGAAAAATAGGCCAAAATCCTCTATGCGCCGCGCTCAAAATCTGTATGCGTAACACAAGTTTGGAGCTGATTTTGAGGCACTTCCTGAAGTCCAAATTGAGCTCATGATAGCTCGTTGGAAATCCCTACCTGTCTACTTTCCAACCCAAGTGGAATTTTTGGATTTGGATGTCATTTGCCCCTCCAAAACTTCAATCTCCCAACACTCCTTCTTGTGGGTGCAAAAGGTGGCAGAAAGGCCATTTTTATGATGTTTTTGACCTTTTAAGCCAGGCATAACTTGATGAAATCCTTAGGCCATTCCTGAGCTTGCATAAATTTTCATAAAAAATCCAAAAATTTCAAGTTTTCCTCCAGAAGATCTCCCAATCATAAGCGCGCGCAAGGTGGCGCTACGCGTTGGGCAGAAAAACCTATTTTGTGACCAAAAATTCAAAATTGACAAAATTTTCTCCAAATTTGCTAAAATTTGAGCTGAAGGTCCCTCATCAAGCACTATGCTCAGCCAACGAGGCTTCGGCCAAAATCATGCCCTTTTCACGCCTCCTCGATGCCTTCTTCATCTATGTCGCCTGAGGTGAATATGAAGAGTTTGGTGTTTTCGATTCGATTGCCAAATAAATGGTGATATGGGAGGGATTGTGAGGAAAAATAAGACAGTGGGAATGATGAAGTTTTTTCAAGTGGAATGCCTTTTTAAAAAACTTGTGATTTGACAAATGTGGAGGCAATGGGATAGTCACTTGAATTTTTGGGATTTAGGGAAATTTCGTAAGTGAGATTGGGAAATATGAATGAAAGGGAATGAAGTGACTTTGGGAATGTAAGGGGATAGGGGATGGGATTGTATTGGTGGGATAATAGTGAGAAGAAGGAACCAACAAGGTGAGAAATGGAAAAGATTGGCACCAAAATTAATTTTAAAATTTCAGTTTCAAAACCCTAAAGGAGGCATTTCAACAAGATGATAGGATTTTGTTTTTGTGTCTCAAAATCTCATAATCCATCTTCAAAACACTTGTAAATGGAAAATGTGAGTTCACATGAACTTACTTAGACAAAAGAACCGAGTTAATTTGAGTTTGTGGAAACAATGGTAAAAAATTTCACTGTCTGTCCTACGCGCTGTGCGCCTGACCCAACGCGCCGCGACCTCTGTGTGCGCCGCTCCAGAGTAATTTTACACTATGCAGAGCGGCTCTATGCACCGCACCTGCCCAGTGCGCCGCGACAGACACTCTATGCACCGCGCAGGCAAACTCAACCACAACTTCCTTCCAAAGACTTGTTTTGTTCCTCCACAGTTTGACTCAGCTTCACTCTTGTCTCTTGGATTATAAATGGATTGTAGCAACCATGACAACATCTTATATGCCCACTAACTTTGATTTTCAATTTGAAAATACCACTATTTGAAAACTTTGGCATTTTTACAAAAGAACTCTGTTTTTCTTGTTTCCTTTTGATTTTTGAGCTGATGATGAAACTTTTTCCAATTTTGCAGGGATGTTTGGCATTGAAATTTGGCAAAGGATAACCAAGGCTGCGCCTAAATACTTCATGACTGAAAAACCTTTAAAAATTATATATTTATTACAAATAATAAATTTGACGATTTCTTCTTCAAAACAGAGTTTTGAAGAAGAATCATTCTTAAGCATTATGATGATAATAATTTTGAAATGAAAACTTATTGGAGACATCCTCATGGCCTGCTGGCATTATTTGACATTTTTGAAGACCAAACCCTAGACCTAATGACCGAAATGACTCTTATTTGACCAAGAGACCATCCATGATTGTAAATGACTGAAATCAACTTTGATGAACAATTTTGAATTTTGACCGAACCAGTAGGTACAAACATGAGGGAAATGAGTGAAAAGACCCTTCTGTCAGATGATGGCATGCCCCTAATGGAATGCATATGAATGGACTGAACGAGACACCTAAAAATGAAATGCAACAAAGAGTTTTTTGATCTCTGACGAAGGTATGACTATACCGACTCTAACATTGGCTCCAATGGGGATGGTAGCTCCTGGGAGGTGCCAAGAACTACAGATCTTTGGGCGAGCAGACAGTGCCTTCGTCCATTGGGTAATGGAGTCAAAACACGAAAAATAACATTATGCAGACTGACTCTGACTCAAGGCTAAAACTGAAAACCATAATAAACCAAACATGACTAAAACATAACTAACAAACTGGAAAGATGCTCACAATTGAGCTTATTCATCAAACCTACTCTAATTGTTATTTTTACCACCTGATCAAGTGAAATGGAACAACCAATGCAACCATGTGAGCATCCTGGCTACTATTTGATTTCTCCCCAAATGCTTTCTGATGCGCAGGAAAAGGGAAGAATCGAAAGGCAACTCCCATGGAAACTCGGAATCAAGTTGACTGCTGATAAAATTGCAAAGCATGAATTGACTGGATGACTTCAAGAATACTGTGAAAGGATCTTCATAAACATAGCTATTGATTTTCATTAACACATTACTGCTTTGGTGCCAGTAATCTTCATAGTTGGATATTAAGGTTTTCCTCACATCTGTGCTGTCTTTCTTTGGTGACTGCAACAAGCTGTCAAAAGGATCTTGAATTGCATGAACAACCAAACTCTGTAGCTGATTCCAAACAGAACAAAAGTCTCCCTTATCATTATCCTCATATGACTGAAAATCTTGATATGGGATTTGTAATGAAAAATCTGTTAGACGAGACAATGAAGGAAACTTTTGAATAAGATTATTATCAGCATTCTTTTCAGGCACAAGGTTAGCCAATGAAGAAGAAATTTTACAGCAAACATCATCCAACACACGAGCGATAGGATCATCAAAAACTTGAGAAGACTGCTACGATGTATCCATTGAAACTGTATGACATCCTATTGGCTGTTCATCTTTTCCTTTAGAGATATTACGAAGATTCTGCTTTATGAACTGAAATGTTTCGAAACAAAAGGGTACAGAATCCTCTTGCATCATTAAATCATGTATTTCGGCTTCCACGACTTCATCTATAATCTGACCTTCAATTGCGTTTGGTGGCTGAAAATCTGGTGCTAGGGAGGGTTTTACATCTGAAGTGATTTCATCAATCGTTTCAGGAGAAGATTTCTCATTAACAATTTGCTCAAGAATTTCGCTATTTGTCTCATCCTCAACATTAAAACTGAGAGATTTTTGATTTCCTAAGGCTGCTCATTTGAAGATTTACTATGAAATTTACCCTTCAAAAACTGAAATGATTCAAAACAAAATGGTACTGAGTCATCTTGTATCATTAAATCATGTGTGTCAGCTTCCAAGTCCTCATATGAAAATTGAAAATCAATAGCTTTCGGGGGCTGCACATCTAAATATGGGAAGTCTTGAACAAGGTTTTCATCGCCCTCAAGATGGTTCAAATCAAGACTTGTTGACAATTGATTTCTGATTGCATGGAAGTTGTTGTTGAGCCCCAAGATTGTTTTTTCTTTCATCTTACTTTACCCCATTTTCCTTTTTCCATTGTTATCCCAGGCCCAATTGATCAATGAAATTAGTTAAAATTACTTTTAGAATGATTAACATGGCTAACTTGCTAAGTTTTGTGATTTTTTCATTGTAACGCATTTTGAACCGAAACTAGCTACAGAATGCAGACATTCCGTAGCTAACCGCCAATTCTACAGCTGTCTTCACGTTCAAACATGTTCTAGGTGTCCTCTTAGGAAAAGCCACACATGGGTATATTCCACATCATGTCCTCATCGTTCGTTGCTCACCATGAAGAATGAACCGAATTCTGGACGTGGTTTTGGTACGTGGGAACTCATTCAAGGAGGCAAAATTCTAATAGGACTAGGACAGTCCAGACGTCCTTTGTCCCTTTACGCTGCCATCTTTAGAGTCCTAGTACGATTTTGATAAGGAAAGACAATGATCCCGGTATTGTTGCAAGTTTTGTTATGTAGATTTGTTATAAAAGCACTCGGGAAACCGAGAGACAAGCTCTAGATTTTGCTTAGATTTCATGTATTGACTGCTATATTTCTGAAGACCGAGAATACTCTGTTTCAAGTTATTTTCCTTTAATGAAGAAAACAACATTGCTTTGAACGCGTTGAGTTGATTTTGAGTTAGATTCCGTCTGGTGGTAGAGGGCCCCTGCCTCCTGCACGGCTTTACTTTCATAATTTAGATAAGTATCTTAGTTGTTTTCACATTTTTGAAGTTTGAGTTCATAGTTAATTTCATTAGCCACTATAGCTATACTTGTTCTAAGAAAATCTTCCAAAAGATCATGATAATGAATGGGAAATGGCTGTAGTGTTGTAGGATTTATTTGTAATTTCTTTTGTTCATTATCACAGTTGAACTTATTCTAGTAAACTCTTCCAAAAAATCCTTATGATGTCTAAGGCATGACTGTGATACTGAATGTTTCAGTTGTTTGTTTACACTAAGTAGCATAGCTGGTCTTACTCTTAAAACGCTCTTCCAAAATATCATACTAATGGGTAGGAGATAACTGTGATGTCTTAGTTTTTAAATTGCTTTCAGTCTTTATGTTTGCATTTGCACTGAATTGTACAGCCAGGATTGTTCTAACAAGCTCTTCCAAAATAACATTCATGATGGAAAAAATAGGCTGTAGAATCCCATAGATTAATTGCATGATAATTTAGTTAGGGTACTCCGGAGTCAAATTGCATTCAATTCATGTTCTGTTATTTTGTTTTAAGTTTGATAATGGCTTGTTAGTTTAGCACTGTTTATTGTAGACTAGTGACATCTTAGTTCATTTTTAGCTTAGCTCATTGTATTTACATTCCACATTTAGTTGTCATCCATTGCATATTAGATTACATTCGTTGTTAAAATTAAACAATACGACCTTCATTATTTACAAAACCTCTTTTGTTCCAAATCTATAATTGACTCATAACCATCTGGACAGAAGACAATATCATCCCAAGGCCTGAAGTACTTTTGCAACCTCTTTATCATTTCATAAACAAAGCCTTTCCTCAAAAGACTACTTTAAAAATAAATCTATAACTTTTGAGTAAGGTTTAGTGATGTTAAACTAGGTTGCAGAATAGAATTAGGAGCTAGTCTTAGAGTAGAGATCTTATGATGTTACCAATGTTCTTCTCCAAATATGTTTCAAAAAATCTTTAATCATGGATAAAATGTTGTATCATTATAAGCTGATTGTTTAATTGTTTAGTTAGGAGAATTTGTATACTTAGCTGCCCATTTCTCAAGCTCTTCCAAAATACCTTTAATGAAAGAATTGGACAAGTTAAGTCTATGTTTTGATTCATTTTCTTGAAGTTATTATCAAGATTTGTATTCTACTTAGTCATAGTTTAGGTTTGATTCTGTTTCAGTATTTGCATTTTCATTTGTCATTTGTCATCAATAAATTAGGCTTCACTCTGTTTTTGACCAGTAGCTTCCTTCCACTAGCATTTAGTTCTTTTCCTTGTGAACATAAAACCATCAAAAGACCAAAAACATCATAAAACACTAAACACAACGCATTGAGAAACAAACACTTAGACACATATAGTGCACTTCACTTCAGCAGTTTACCAACCCTGGTTGACAATTAAATGAACTCAATTTAGGAGGCTAGGTTGAGCACAAACATTTTGGCGCCATTGCCGGGGAAGTGAAAACTAGGTAACCTTTGTTTCTTAACTCCCAAAAACAATTATATGTGTAGAGAGAGAGACTCAAGGGGTAGATTCATAAGCAGCAGAAACATAAATTTGATTCCTAGAACACCACTTGTTTCACCTAGACCAAGAGCTAGTACATCTTCAACTCAGATCCACATTCCATCCTTTACTGATCCTGGAATTCTAGAAGACCTAAGATCAGATATTCCATTAGAGAAACCTTCCACTTCATCCACTGAAACTGCCTTAGAAAAATATCTAAAGACTCCTGTTAGGGACACAAACTTTTCCACTTCCACAGGAGAGTCAACCATGGCAGAAGAAGGGGGAGGAGGAGTCTTTAATGGAGAAAACACATTATTTGGAGGTAGAGGTAGAGGTAGAGGAGAAGGAGGTAGAGGTGCAGATGGAGGAAGAGGTAGAAGAGAAATAGGAAGCTCTTTTGGGTTCCCTATAATTGATGAAGAAACCAATACAACCATGAAAAACATTTCACTCTCTGTCCTTCCAAAATTCTATGGACTTAAAACTGAAGATCCTGAAACCTTCCTATTTGAATTTGAAATCCTGTGTAGAACTTATGACTACTTACAAGATGCTCAAAAACTTAAACTATTTCCTTCAACATTGAAAGGAGCAACATTGAAGTGGTTTATGAGTTTGATCAACGGTTCTATTAGGACATGGGAAGACATGAAACAAGCATTTCTAGAGAGGTATTTGGATTATTGTATGCCGGTCAATAATAAGGAAGAAGTGTTTAAGATGTTACAAAAAGAAGATGAAAACTTGGAAGATTTGTTGGAGAGATTTCATTACAACATCAAAAGAGAAAAAATGGAAAACTTAGATCAAGACACCTTAAAAGCTCTTTTGTTGAAAACAATTAGGGATGAATGGTTGGATATCCTTAACATGATGGGAAAAGGAGATATATCATAGCTCACATTACCTGAAATATCTGAGTTATGTATCAACCTTTTAAGAGGGAAATCTAAAACTGTAAAAGGTCTAAGAGATCCTGCTCTTGCAAGGGCAAGTAAGTCTGCTTCTGGGACAGTAAGTAGATCAGAAATAGGACATATGCTTGATGATTTCAAATCTAACATCTTAGGGAGTCTTAGTGAACAAATAGACACCCTTAAGATACAAAACAAGCAAAAAGCTGAATCTGATGCCTTGGCAATCTTTTGTCCCAAATGTAGAAAGAAACATGCCTTGAGAGAGTGTCCTTTGGATGTAAAAGTTGTAGAGACCTGTGTCATTTGTTCTGAAAAACATGAGACCAAGAATTGTCCTTCTCTTCCTGGTCTCAAAGTTGTCTTTTAGGAGGAAACTCCTACAGATTCCACAGAATCTCTTAATTTTGTCTCTAGAAGACCTTGGCAGGGATCTCAAACACAAGGATTCCATGATCAAATGTATAATCAACCTCCACCTTGGAATTCTTGGCAGCAACCTTGGCCTCAATTTCAAAATCAATCTCAAGCTTGGGCACAAGGAGCACAAAATCCCTATGGAAGATACTCTCAATACTATCAGTATCCACCATCCTATCCACCATACCCACATTTTTATCCTCAAAATCCTCAACAAAATTTTCAAAAAAATCCTCAACAACATCATCAGAACCTACCACATCAAAATAAACCACTTCCATTACCATTCCCTCAAAAATCAAATCAGTTGCCTACTCAACCCATACCAAACCCCAATAATAAAAATCCTCAGAACACATACATGATAGAAGGTCAACAGTTTCCAACTTATTTAATTACTCCTTTAGACCTTAGTGATGTTCAACTTAGTTCTGGAAGAATACTTGAAAAGAGGAAACCTTCTGTGATCATACAAGAACAAGATAACTCTGAGGAAGACTCTCTACGGATGAATAAAAGTCTTGAGGAAGACACATCTTTTCAAGACCCAAACACTGAAAAATTAAAGCAAAAAGATTCAATAATTTCAACTCCTGTATTAGAGCAACCATCCACATCTACTTCTATACCTCCCTTTCCAGAAAGATTACAAATTGATAGAAGTGTAGAAAAACAAATTGTGGTGCCTAATTATGATTTCCTAGATGAGCTGAGAAATGTTTGCATTAAAATTCCATTATTACAAGCCATCAAGGAAATTCCAATTTTAGCCAAAACAATAAAGGAGTTGAGCATGAAGAAAACAAGAAAAAGAATAAGAGAAACAAAGAAAATTCAACTCGCAGGAAAAATAACAGACATTATGATGGGCAAGATTGCTATTCCAAAGTATCTTGACCCAGGAAATCCAGTTGTTAAAATTCACATCAATGGAATTGAAATCCAAAACACACTCATTGATTTAGGAGTAGCAATCAATATCATGAGTAGACAAATCATGGATAAACTAAAACTTCCTAATCTTCTCTTTACACCCACATTATTACAATTAGCAGACAGATCTGTGATCAAACTAGATGGGGTAATAGAAGACATTCCAGTGTCCCTAGATTCATGGGAGTACCCCGTGGATTTCATGATCCTAACTGCTAAGAATAATCTAGGAGGACATCCTGTTATATTAGGAAGACCTTGGTTGGCTACAGCTAATGCTTTTATTAGTTGTAGATCCGGTGATATGTACATCTCTGATGGTAGTTCAAATAAGAAATTCACTTTATATCCTCCAGCTAGGACAATTATAGATTTAGATGACACTCAATGGATAGAGGATGAAGAAGATTTACAACCTCTCTTCACAATTTCAGAAATTAGTGAAGATAATCAAATTCTGAATACTCTAGAAAAATTTGAATCCTCTCCAGAACATAAACATGAATCATTTCAAGAGGGATCCAATATTGAGTTTTTGTCATCAAGGCAGATGTCTCTTCATTCTATGGATAAATTTGGCAGCTCTACAAGTGAGATATTTCTAGGCAAAATTTTGAACATAAATAAGAACCTAGAAAAATCTCAACAAGAAGAGTTAGTCAAAGTATTATAGAGACATTCTTCTGCATATGCATGGGAATACACTGACATGAAAGGGATAAGCCCCAAGACTTGCACTCATCACATCTATATAGAGGAAAATTGCAAACCAATTAGACAACCTCAAAGACGGATGAATCCAAATCTTAGGGAGATTGTTAAAGAAGAATTACAAAAATTGTTAAATGTTAACTTCATGTATCCTATTTCAGATAGTGGAGTGGGTTTTTCCTTTGATAATTATTGCCAAAAGAAAATGGTAAATGGAGGGTATGTACCTGCTCTGAGGTCAGAAAACAATCATATACTCTTAAAGACCATTTTCACTTACCTTTCATAGATCAATCCATAGATACATTAGTGGCAAGAAGACCTCATTCCTAGATGGGTTTAGTGGTTACAATCAAATCCAGAAGTAGCACTTGAAAGGAATCAAAGACAAACCACATTGCACACAATCCTTGAGGTACCTGTAAGTATTTCCATTTGGATTATGCAATGCACCTGCAACATTTCAAAGGGCAGTATTAGGAATTTTTTCAGATCTAGTACATGATTGTGTAGAGGTATATATGGATGATTTCACAGTTTATGGAAACACATTTGAAAAAGCCTTAGAAAACTTGGAAAAAGTTTTAAAAAGATGTAAAGAAGCAAATATTTCACTTAGTCATGAGAAGTGTTTTATGATGTTTACTGAAGGAATTGTTTTAGGACATCACATTTAAGAGGATGGGATTAGAGTTGATGAGTCAAAAGTTGAAGTCCTCTCTAACTTATCTATTCCAAGTTGTCAAAAAGATGTTAGGAGTTTTTATAGGATTTACGAGATATTGAGTTTATGAAAACTTCACCAAGATAGCATCTCCACTCTTCAAATTGCTTACCAAAGACTGTGAATTCAAGTGGAATTCTGATTGCCAGTTAGCCTTTGAGACCTTGAAAACAAAAATTTCTGAAGCACCTATTTTAAGGGGACCTAACTGGAAGTTACCTTTTCATATCTCAACAGATGCTTCTGATACAGCTCTAGGAGCAGTATTGGGACAAAAAGACTTGATTCCTTATGCCATCTACTATACCAGTAAAAATTTGACTCCTGCAGAGTTAAACTATACTGTAACTGAAAAAGAGTTTTTAGCTATTGTTCATGCCATAAACAAATTCAGACACTATATAAAAGGCTATGAAACTTTTGTTCACACTGATCATTCTGCAATTAGATACTTAATGAACAAATCAATTACTAATGGCAGAGTCATAAGATGGTTATTGCTTTTACAAGAATTCAACATTACCATTCTAGATAGGCCTGGAAAAGAAAACACATTAGTTGATTTCCCATCTAGACTCCAAAACATCAAATATGACACTCCAGTTGAAGATCAATTTCCTGATGAATATCTTTTTGCAATTTCTACTCAAACTCCTTGGTTTGCTGACATTGCTAATTATTTAGTTTCAGGAAAATTTCCTTCAATAATGAATATAAGAGATAAAAGAAAAATCATTTTTGATGGTGCAAAATATTCATGGGTTGCTAATGAGTTGTACAAGATAGGTCCATATTTGATCATTAGAAGATGTGTTCGGGAAGATGAGATGCCTGAGATTCTCAAAGCATGTCATGATGAACCTTGTGGCAGACACTTTGCTGATAAAAGGAAAGCCTATAAGATTCTTAATATAGGATATTATTGGCCATCCCTTTTCAAAGATGCTAAAGAATATGTCAAAAGGTGTGACAGTTGCCAAAGGGTAGGGAAACCTTCTCCTTCAGGTGAGATGCCATTACAACCTCAGGTACATATTGAACCTTTTGAAAAATGGGCTTTGGATTTTGTAGGACCTATTAGTCCTCCATCAAGACAAAAGAGATATATATTAGTTTGCACTGACTATGTTACCAAATGGGTAGAGGCCAAGCCATTACTTTTTGCTAATGAAGCATCTGTAGTTACTTTTCTTTTTGAGTATATTTTTACTCATTTTGGTGTCCCAAGGGAAATTGTTACAGATCAAGGAGCTCAATTTACATCAAGGCTAGTGGAAAAAATGATGGAGAGGTACAAAATCAGGCATAGAAAATCTACTCCTTATCATCCACAAGCAAATGGTCAAGTGGAATTTACTAATAAGGTCATTGAAGGAATCCTAACAAAGACTGTTCATTTACATAGAAGAGATTGGGTAGATAGGCTTCCTGAAGCCTTGTGGGCTTATAGAACTACATGGAGAAACACAGTAGGCCATACTCCTTATGAACTTGTTTATGGAAAGCAAGTTTTGTTTCTCATAGAGTTCCAGATTCAAACCTTCAAAATGGCAGTTCAGCTAGGACTTGATTTAACAGAGGCACAAAAACATAGATTGGAGCAGATTAATGAATTGGATGAGATCAGACAAGATGTAGTTCAGAAAACAAGTCTAGTCCAACAACAAAGGACTAGATGGCACGATAAGTACATCAAAGAGAAGAAATTCAAATAAGGTGACTGGGCTCTCTTGTTTGATTCAAAATTCAAGGATTTTCAAGGTAAGTTTCAAACACATTGGCTTGGGCCATATGAAATTGTTGAAATTTTTGACAATGGAGCAGTAAAAATCAGGACAATAGATGAAGAAGAGGTCACTTTTCTTGTGAATGGTCATAAATTGAAGCTGTATCACAAACCACTCTCAAGAGAAGAATTTGTCAAGAAGTTCCAGGAAAACAGTGATGTGAAGTTAATGAAGAAGAATCTTTCTTCTTCATCAACTTGATTGAATTTTCTGAAGCATTTATTTAAAAATAAAAATAAAAAATAATAATAATAATAATAATAAAGTATAAACATGAAAACCAATCATTGATTGACATGTTTATACAGAAAAGATAGGGTGAAAATCAGAGTCTTTCTGACACTCTAACTTTTCCATTTTGTTTTTGCAAGCAGCTGTTACAAAATCATAAGTTCAGATCCATTGCACTTATGATCCATCTCATTTCATTTCATTTCATTTACTTATCCATCCATACTCCATTTCATTCATTCATTCATACTTCACTTCATTCCATATTTCATTCATCTCCTTCCATACTTCATCCACCTCATTTCCATATCAAAATTTAAATTTTGATGTTTTTCTGCAAATGAATAACACATGTCATGGATTGCAGGCCATTTCTTATATTCTTCTACTCCATTTCATAAATTGAATCCATCCCATTCCATCATTCACTTCATTCATATTCCATTATACCATGTTTCATCACCCATCTTCACTCATTCCATAAAATATTCTATGTATATTCCAAACCACTCCATTCCATGATTAAAAATTCTCTACAGGTACATTCTGCAACTAAATAGATATTCTGCAGCTAATCAGACTTTTCGCAGCCAGACAGTCATTCTGCAGCTACAAATCCTGAAGGCACTGATCAACAAACATTTGAATTACAACAAGATGATCCAGTATATCCATGAACAAGAGGAATCAAGAAGGATTATGAAGACTCTTCCAGAGGAGAACAAAGTATACAAATATCACAAAAAGCAAATGAAAAGCAAAGGTAAAAAGTTCTGGTTATAATTGCATTTCATAAAAACTTTAGTATAGTCTAGTTATGAATCATTCGAAAAAGTTGTTTTGATTATTTTTATTGATCATGCCAAATATACCCTCCGCAAAACTTTGGATAAAAATCTTTCATTTCAAATTCTATACCCGATCATCATTTAAGCGGTTAAAAAGGCTGAAGTGTTTGATTTCCTCACGTCACCTAGCCAAATCATTTAATGATGATTTTTGAATCCGTTGTAAAAATCTCCGCAGTCTTTTCACTCATTGATTTGTTTTCTTCACCTCACTTCATTAATTCGTTCCGTAACTACTTCCTATCACTTCATTCCGTAGCCAGCCCTTCATCATTTCATTCCACAAAACAGAGATATCTCTATCACCGTGAGCAGAGGTATATCAGTTTGAAATATCAAACCACTATCACCGTGAGCAGATATTGAAGCACTATCACCGTGAGCAGAGATTGGAGCATTATCACCGTGAAGCAGAGGTATATCAGTGTGGAATTTGAAGCCATTGTCACCGTGAAGTAGAGCTATATCAGTTTGGAATTTGAAGCCATTATCACCGTGAAGCAGAGATACATCAGTTTGAAGATTGAAGCACTATCACCGTGAACCATAGGTATATCAGTTTGAAGGTCGAAGTTATTGTTTCCGTGAGCAGAAAGAGTACTAATCTGAAGATTGAAGAAGAAATTATGGGCCTCATTGTAAGAACTGAACTAGTGGGCACAAAATACCTGGAAGGATACCCTCAAAGCAGAGAAATGTTGCAACAGGCAGGATGGCTACAATTTCTTGAGAAATTTAATGGCTTCCACAAAGAAGTTACTAAAACATTTGCAAGGTCATTCAAAGGAGCCGAGGTTGAAGTTGGAGATGTTAAATTCACTGTCACAGAGGTTTTTATTGCAGAAGCAACAGGATTGCGTAGACATGGAGAGAGATGGTTTAAAAACAGAGAATTTCATAATGAATCATGGAAGAAAATCCTAAAATCACCAGGTATGGATGTCACTGTGTTTAAAAAGGGAATTCCAAGTTCTGCATTAAAAAATAAATGGAGAAACATATTTCTTATTCTACAAAAATTTATCACTTGTGAAGGTAGATATGGCACATTTTATGTTTACCATATTAGGTTGATAATGCATTTTCTAGAGGAAGAGCTAAATTTGCCCTATTTCTTGCTTCAAAGTTTAAAAAAGATGGCTTCTGGTGTTCAAAGGAGAGTCCAATTCCTAGAGACAACTCTATACCATCATGGCTTGATTAAGATTTTAATTGAACACCATTTAGCCAAAACAAAAGATACTTGGGATAATTTCTTGGTAAGAAATCACTTTGAGGAACCAAAAGAGCCCTCACCTGAACATCAGCCTACAAGGAGAAGCAGAAAATGGAGAGCCTCTAAAATTGAAATTGACAAAATAGTACAGGAAAGTAGTGAAGAAATAATCTCTGAGAAGTTGACTCAGATTAAGAGACAACTTAAGAAAGAGAGGGTAATTAGAAAATCTGCCACAGAAAAAGGAGAGGGATCATCCCAGCCAAGAAGAAGCCATAGAATCAGGGGGAAACTAAGGAAAACACAGATCAAATAGACAAGGGTGATAAATATAGAAGATGAGGAAACATCTATTGAAGAAGATGTTGAAGAAGATTTTAATGAAGAAACCCCTGAAATTGACCCTGCTCAGCAAGAAGTTTATGACTATGTTGAAACATTGGAAAGGAAAGCTTCAGAGAGTAGGGATAGAACCCCTAGTCCTCCACTGTCTGAAATAGATGTGTTAAGAAGAGATAGGTATGAGATGGAAGTACTTAATAGACATATCAAAACTGAGAATGATATTCTGAAGGAACAAGTCAAACTCAAAACCAGTATGAACTCAACCTTATCTCTACAAATGGACAAAGTGGAAAAGGCTAATGAAAAGTTGAAAAAGAGGAACAAGAAGCTAATCAGGGCACTTATCAACTTAAGGTTCAAGTTAGTCATCAGGAAACCCAAAAGACCTTTAACTTCCAGGCAAAGAAGAAGAAGAGGGTTGGATGTTCTTGCAGAAGTCTCTGAGTTTATGGAATAAGTTGCATGAGGACATGCAACAAGTTAGCAGTGGGGGTATGTTGAGCCCCAAGATTGTTTTTTCTTTCATCTTACTTTACTCCATTTTCCTTTGTCCATTGTTATCCCAGGCCCAATTGATCAATGAAATTAGTTAAAATTACTTTTAGAATGATTAACATGGCTAACTTGCTAAGTTTTGTGATTTTGTCATTGTAATGCATTTTGAACCGAAACTAGCTACAGAATGCAGACATTCCGTAGCTAACCGCCAATTCTACAGCTATCTTCATGTTCAAGCATGTTCCAGGTGTCCTCTCAGGAAAAGCCACACATGGGTATATTCCACATCATGTCCTCATCGTTCGTTACTCACCATGAAAAATGAACCGAATTCTGGACATGGTTTTGGTACGTGGGAACTCATTCAAGGAGGCAGACTTCTAATAGGACTAGGACAGTCCAGACGTCCTTTGTCCCTTTACGCTGCCATCTTTAGAGTCCTAGTACGATTTTGATAAGAAAAGACAATGATCCCCGTATTGTTGCAAGTTCTGTTATGTAGATTTGTTATAAAAGCACTCGGGAAACCGAGAGACAAGCTCTAGATTTTGCTTAGATTTCATGTATTGACTGCTATATTTCTGAAGACTGAGAATACTCTGTTTCAAGTTATTTTCCTTTAATGAAGAAGACAACATTGCTTTGAACGCGTTGAGTTGATTTTGAGTTAGATTCCGTCTGGTAGTAGAGGGCCCCTGCCTCCTGCATGGCTTTACTTTCATAATTTAGATAAGTATCTTAGTTGTTTTCACGTTTTTGAAGTTTGAGTTCATAGTAAATTTCATTAGCCACTATAGCTACACTTGTTCTAAGAAACTCTTCCAAAAGATCATGATAATGAATGGGAAATGGCTGTAGTGTTGTAGGATTTATTTGTAATTTCTTTTGTTCATTATCACAATTGAACTTATTCTAGTAAACTCTTCCAAAAAATCCTTATGATGTCTAAGGCATGACTGTGATACTGAATGTTTCAGTTGTTTGTTTACACTAAGTAGCATAGCTGATCTTACTCTTAAAATTCTCTTCCAAAATATCATACTAATGGGTAGGAGATAGCTGTGATGTCTTAGTTTTTAAATTGCTTTCAGTCTTTATGTTTGCATTTGCACTGAATTGTACAGCCATGATTGTTCTAACAAGCTCTTCCAAAATACCATTCATGATGGAAAAAATAGGCTGTAGAATCCCATAGATTAATTGCATGATAATTTAGTTAGGGTACTCCGGAGTCAAATTGCATTCAATTCATGTTCTATTATTTTGTTTTAAGTTTGATAATGGCTTGTTAGTTTAGCACTGTTTATTGTAGACTAGTGACATCTTAGTTCAGTTTTAGCTTAGCTCATTGTATTTACATTCCACATTTAGTTGTCATCCATTGCATATTAGATTACATTCATTGTTAAACTTAAACAATACGGCCTTCATTATTTACAAAACCTCTTTTGTTCCAAATCTATAATTGACTCATAACCATCTGGACATAAGACAATATCATCCCAAGGCCTGAAGTACTTTTGCAACCTCTTTATCATTTCATAAACAAAGCCTTTCCTCAAAAGACTACTTTAAAAATAAATCTATAACTTTTGAGTAAGGTTTAGTGATGTTAAACTAGGTTGCAGAATAGAATTAGGAGCTAGTCTTAGAGTAGAGATCTTATGATGTTACCAATGTTCTTCTCCAAATATGTTTCAACAAATCTTTAATCATGGATAAAATGTTGTATCATTATAAGCTGATTGTTTAATTGTTTAGTTAGGAGAATTTGTATACTTAGCTGCCCATTTCTCAAGCTCTTCCAAAATACCTTTAATGAAAGAATTGGACAAGTTAAGTCTATGTTTTGATTCATTTTCTTGAAGTCATTATCAAGCTTTGTATTATGCTTAGTCATAGTTTAGGTTTGATTCTGTTTCAGTATTTGCATTTGCATTTGTCATTTGTCATCAATAAATTAGGCTTCACTCTGTTTTTGACCAGTAGCTTCCTTCCACTAGCATTTAGTTCTTTTCCTTGTGAACATAAAACCATCAAAAGACCAAAAACATCATAAAACACTAAACACAACGCATTGAGAAACAAACACTTAGGCACATACAGTGCACTTCACTTCAGCAGTTTACCAACCCTGGTTGACAATTAAATGAACTCAATTTAGGAGACTAGGTTGAGCACAAACAGTTGTCTCTGACGAACTGAAATGAATAAAAAAAAAAAGACAAAGATCCTTCACTTACTTCAAAATTTGTTGCAATTTCCTCATCATTTTCATAGCTGATATGCATCGGTTGATCACTGTACTCAAGCTGCTGAAAGTGAACTTCCTCCTTCCACAAACTAGCTACTGATTTGTCTGCAAGATTAGCTTCTGTTTGGAGAACATAATCGTCATCATACTGATCAAAATGAGGCGAATCATCAGTATACAACACATCATCAAGCATACATGTCATATCAACAACTCTCTCTTCTTCAAAATGATATATAAAACAAACGCTATGACAACTGGGATAAGAAACAAAAAGTTTTGGATCAGCCACTTGTTCTTCTTCAATCAGTAAGTCATGGGCTTGAACATTATACTCATTCTTTGTGGTGTTCTTTTGCATCATATCTTCTACTGCACTTACCAACATGTCAAGCTTTACCTCTCAAGATGTCGATTTATCCAGATCTACGTTTTTCATCTCTTCTTCCTTCAACCTTGCCCTTCGGATCAGCAAATGAGCCTCTACATTTACTGCACTGTTCTGTATCTCTACAAGTTTTGCAATATTCCTTTCTCTCAACTGAAACTCCATTTCCAGATCAAAGGCACCCGGTTAGTGCAAGAGAGTAGATCTAGGAGAAGGCCTTATATCTGCTGGCATCAAAAAATATACTTGGTTAAATCTGGCAGAAAACTGTTTTACTGTCTCCCCTGGCAGTCTTTTCAACTGGTTATACTCTTCTATAATCAAGAAAAGGTTCTGTCCGATCACCCACCTGTCGAGGAAAACTTTGACGAACTGCTGGAAATCTGAGATGCTTGCATCAGGCAGGGCTTTGAACCAACTCTTGACTTTGCCTTGCAAAAAAAGAGCAAAAATCCTAATACTAACATCTTCGTCATCAACTTCAAAAAGGTCTAGAAAAGTCTCAACATTCTGCACATGTTGCTCAGCGTTGACATTGTTACATTCATCGTCAAATCTTGGTAGATATAGGTCATAATTTTTAGGGAAAGCATGAAGAACAGAAGGTAAAACAAGAGGTTTATACCTATCTGGGACTTTAAAAGATGTAGGAGTATATACAAGAGCTACGGGATCAGTTTTTTTTTTCTTTAGGCTCATCACTCTGAAAAGAGTCATCATAAGATGTGGGAAAAGTAAGGAGGCTAGGATCAAAGGGAAACTCAGTATTTACACTTTTTGAATAGGTCGAGTGAAGATTTCGATCACCTTTATCACACAACAAATTCTGAAAAACTTTAAGGATAGCTTCAAGAACAACAAAGAAGCAATTTACAAGAAAGCAGGCTAGATCCTGAAGACCATTCCACTTTGGATACCTGAACTTAGTGTAAGATCCTTCCATTTTCTCAAAGAAAGAGTTAGTCCTCTAGTGGACTCTCTACATTGAGTTGGAGTCACCAGGTGAAAGATTTTCAGCCTTATTATGTCTGATCGTTGTCCACCATCAACCATCAGATCTAAGCTTGATACATGTACAGGGGCATTTCACAAGCTAGATGTTACGTTTACAAACTAGACCGGAGATTGACTGAAGCAACGTTTATCTACTTTCGCTAATGCAAAGCAAGAGCGTTTCGAAGGCTTCCTGGCTAACTTCAGGCTCCGTCTGTAGCTTATAAAACAAATAACACCAACAAGCAACCCATTTTCTTCCTCAGTATGGTCACCACTATGTTATTGCCTAAATTCACCTCAGGCTGAAGGAAGGCAGAGTTCAGGGTAACATCATACCACGCTCAGTCTGGTATCTAGCCCTACCAGAATAGGAGAGGGCTCTCTCTGGGTCAATCTCAGGAAAAATGTATCAATAGGGCTTGAGATGACTGAAATGAATGCTAATTTTAGGCTAGGTATATAAATGAAGGATTTTGAGGTTGATTTTGTAGGTTTTTTTCAGAAACAAAGGGAAAGGCAGTTTTGGGTCCAGGGATCAGGTCCAGTTTTCGCAGAATTCTTATTGGGGCAGGGATGGAAATGGTTTTAATGCTTTAAATTGAAAGGATGGATGGTTTAGACCGCTAAGGAGCTGAAGAGGGCAAGAGGCTGCAAGGATCCTCTTCAAACAGATGAAAACATATAAAACTAAACAAAAGTTTAAGGCAGAGCATCAGCAAACTAATGAATTCTACCTTAGTCACTCATTTGTTTAATTTCAGAAACAAAGAGAAGGGAAATGGCATACATAAAACATTAATGAACTTACAATTACATGGAGAAAAACATCATAAAAAATCAGAGCCACAAGGATCCCAACAAGTGCTGCAAAACCCTGGTCTTTCCTTTGCTAAAAATGCAGAAATGTATGTACAATGAAGTGCCAAACAATTCCCAAGTATCCAACCCTGAAAATGACTGAGAAAATACATCATATAGACCATCCTAACCCCTCCCCATGCCTATAGGGGTCGAGCTCATCATTCTAGGGGCTATTTCAAGCAATTCTAAACTAGGAACTGAAATCTAGGCAATCAAACAACTTGCCTCTATATGCTAGGAAACTGATCCATTCATTTAATTTTCACCTTTTAGTGAATGAATCCTCTAGAACAAGTAAAAATATGCAAAATTTACATCATGGTCAAGAAATTACATCAAGATAGATCAAGAGTTACATCAGAAAGTAAAACTAGTCAAAACTGGGCGGAATTCTGAGCTGAAGGGTGAAAAATAGGCCAAAATCCTCTATGTGCCGCGCTCAAAATCTGTATGCGTAGCATAGGTTTGGAGCTGATTTTGAGGCACTTCCTGAAGTCCAAATTGAGCTCATGATAGCTCGTTGGAAATCCCTGCCTGTCTACTTTCCAACACAAGTAGAATTTATGGATTTGGATATCATTTTCCCCTCCAAAACGTCAATCTCCCAACACTGCTTCCTATGGGTGCAAAAGGTGGCAGAAAGGCCATTTTTATGATGTTTTTGACCTTTTAAGCCAGCCAGAACTTGATGAAATCCTTAGGCCATTCCTGAGCTTGCATAAATTTTCATAAAAAATCCAAAAATTTCAAGTTTTCCTCCAGAAGATCTCCCAATCATAAGCGCGCGCAAGGTGGCGCTACGCGTTGGGCAGAAAACCCTGTTTTGTGACCAAAAATTCAAAATTGACAAAATTTTCTCTAAATTTGCTGAAATTTGAGCTGAAGGTCCCTCATTAAGCACTATGCTCAGCCAACGAGGCTTCGGCCAAAATCATGCCCTTTTCACGCCTCCTCGATGCCGCCTTCATCTATGTCGCCTGAGGTGAATATGAAGAGTTTGGTGTTTTCGATTCGATTGCCAAATAAATGGTGATATGGGAGGGATTGTGAGGAAAAATAGGATAGTGGGAATGATGAAGTTTTTTCAAGTGGAATGCCTTTTTAAAAAACTTGTGATTTGACAAATGTGGAGGCAATGGGATAGTCACTTGAATTTTTGGGATTTGGGGAAATTTCGTAAGTGAGATTGGGAAATATGAATGAAAGGGAATGAAGTGACTTTGGGAATGTAAGGGGATAGGGGATGGGCTTGTATTGGTGGGATAACATTGAGAAGAAGGAACCAACAAGGTGAGAAATGGAAAAGATTGGCACCAAAATTAATTTTAAAATTCAGTTTCAAAACCCTAAAGGAGGCATTTCAACAAGATGATAGGATTTTGTTTTTGTGTCTCAAACTCTCATAATCCATCTTCAAAACACTTGTAAATGGAAAATGTGAGTTCACATGAACTTACTTATACAAAAGAACCGAGTTAATTTGAGTTTGTGGAAACAATGGTAAAAAATTTCACTGTCTGTCCTACGCGCCGTGCGCCTGACCCAACGCATCGTGACCTCTGTGTGCGCCGCTCTAGAGTAATTTTACACTATGCAGAGTGGCTCTATGCGCCGTGCCTGCCCAGTGCGCCGCAATAGACACTCTATGCGCCGCGCAGGCAAACTCAACCACAACTTCCTTCCAAAGACTTGTTTTGTTCCTCCACGGTTTGACTCAGCTTCACTCTTGTCTCTTGGCTTATAAATGGATTGTAGCAACCATGAAAACATCTTATATGCCCACTGACTTTGATTTTCAATTTGAAAAAACCACTGTTTGAAAACTTTGGCATTTTTACAAAAGAACTCCGTTTTGCTTGTTTCCTTTTGATTTTTGAGCTGATGATGAAACTTTTTCCAATTTTGCAAGGATGTTTGGCATTTAAATTCGGCAAAGGATAACCAGGGCTGTGCCTAAATACTTCATGACTGAAAAACATTTAAAAATTACATATTTATTACAAACAATAAATTTGATGATTTCTTCTTCAAAACAGAGTTTTGAAGAAGAATCATTCTTAAGCATTATGATGATAATAATTTTGAAATGAAAACTTATTGGAGACATCCTCATGGCCTGCTGGCATTATTTGACATTTTTGAAGACCAAACCCTAGACCTAATGACCGAAATGACTCTTATTTGACCAAGAGACCATCCATGACTGTAAATGACTGAAATCAACTTTGATGAACAATTTTGAATTTTGACCAAACCAGCAGGTACAAACATGAGGTAAATGAGTGAAAAGACCCTTCCGTCAGATGATGGCATGCCCCTAACGGAATGTAGATGAATGGACTGAATGAGACACCTAAAAATGAAATGCAACAAAGATTTTTTTGATCTCTGACGGAGGTATGACTATACCGACTCTAACAAGTGGATCACGGTAGATCTGGGTACTAAACCAACGACGATGTCAGATGAAGATTGGGAAAAGTTGGATCGGAAGGCAAAGAGCACAATACGGTTGTGTATCTTAGATTCAGTATTGTTGAATGTATCCAGGGAAGCTACAACAACAAATTTTTGGGTCAAGTTACAGACTTTGTACCAATCTAAGTCTCTGGTGAATAAATTGTTCCTGCGGAAAAAGCTATATAACCTGAGGATTAAGGATGGAGGCTTGGTGATAGAGCATATGAACGCCTTTAATACTATGGTAATTCAGTGGTCATCTGTTGATATTTAAATCTTAGATGAAGATAAGTGCATCAATTTGTTGTGTTCTCTACTAGATTCGTGGGACAGTCTAGTTATTGCAATAGGTAGCAATACAACTACCTTGAATTTTGATGAAATTATCTCAGCCTTGATGTTAGAGGAAATGAGACGAAGAAATATGTAGGGCCAGAATGGAGATACCTTATCTATACGAGGAAGGTCCCAAAATAGAAACAAAAATAAATTTTCAAGTGGGAGATCTAAATCTAGAGGGAGATCTAAATCTCTAGGAAATCCTGTAAAGGTGCGCTATAAATGCGGAAAGGAAGGGCACTACAAAAAGGACTGCAGATCTAAAGCTCCTGAGAAAGGAAATGGATTTGATGATGCTCATTTTGCAGAGGCAAAAACCAATTCAGATGAAGGTGGGGATGTGTATTTGGCATCTTCTTCAAATACACATGTAGATCATGAGGCATGGTTGATTGACTCAGGTGCATCCTTTCACTTCACTCCCAATAGGGAGTGGTTCTACGAGTATGAGAAATATGATGGTGGTGATGTCTTCTTAGGGGTTGATGGGAAGGCCAGAATCTTCGGACGTGGAAAAGTCAAGCTGAAGCTGTAAGGTGGAAATATTAGAACACTTCTTGGTGTTTTTCATATTCTTGCATTGGCTAGAAATATTATTTCTGTAAGCACGATGGATGATGCACATGTAAAAACAATGTTAAAGAAAGATAACTGCAAGATGGTTTGGGGATAACTAGTATTAATGTGGGGAGTTCAGATTGGAACTCTGTACAAGCTTCAGGGTAACACTGTTATTGATGAGTGCAACAGTTCTTTTTTTCCTGAAAGTGGAGTGAAAAGCCTAGCAGTCTCTGGAGAAAAGACCATGCTATGGCATCAAAGGCTTGGACATATTGGAGAGAAGGGACTTCAGATACTGCATGGTAATGGTATGGTAGAAGGTATGTCTAATTGTGCTCTAGATTTTGATTTCTATGAACATTGTGTATATGGGAAGTAGAATCGAGTGAGTTTTCCTTCTGGTGCTATGAGGGCGAACAAGATATTAAAGCTTGTGCACAGTGATGTGTTTGGACCAGTGTCATTTCCATCACTGGGAAAGTCTGTGTACTATGTTTCATTCATAGATGACTTCTCAAGGAATACATTAATATATTTCTTAAGGAATAAATCTGAAGTCTTTGACAGATTTAGAGAATTTAAGGCTCTGGTGGAAAACCAGACAGAGAAGAAGATAAAGGTGATGAGGAAATATAATGGTGGAGAGTTCTGGAAGAAGGAATTTGAAGAGTTCTGTAAGAAGTGTGGTATATAACGACATAAGACTACTCCATACACACCTCAGCAAAATGGAGTTGCAGAAATAATTAATAGAATGTTGATGGAAAATGCAAGAAGCATGCTCAGTGGTAACAAATTAGGACAATAATTCTGGGCAGAGGCAGTGGAGACAACATGTTACCTAGTTAACATATCACCTTCATTATCGTTGGAGGATAAGACTCCACATGAGGTATGGACTGGTAAGAAACCCTCTCTTTCACATCTAAGGGTATTTGGATGTGATGCATATATACATGTTCCAAAGGAGAAACATGCCAAGTTGGATAATAAATATGAAAGGTGCATCTTTATTGGGTATAAGGATGGTTGAAAAGGTTACAAGCTTTGGAACCCAGAAACAAGGAAGGTAGTGTACAACTGAGATGTGGTGTTTAGAGAGGTGAAAGATGTTTTTAAACATGAAGTCCTACCAAAGGAACCTGAGAAGATAGAGTTTGAGCTAAAGGAGGATGAATCAGACTCTACAACAAAACAAGATTCAAAAGAGGAAGAGCCACAAAATCCAGCCGTGAGAAGATCAATTCGGGAAAGAAGGCATCTTGAAAGGTATAGTCCATCTACTTTTTGTTAAATTTTTTTTTTAACTATCACTAATGATGATCCCATAACTGTGAGGGAGGCAATGGATTCAAAGGATGGAAAACTCTGGAAGGAGTCCATGGTTGATGAAATGACATCCTTGCACAAAAATGAGGCATGGGATCATGAGAAAATGGGTGTTTAAGAAGAATATGAATGTAGAAGGCAAGGTGGAGAAATGCAAAGCTTAGTTGGTAGCAAAAGGTTATTCCCAAGTGCTGGGAATTGATTTTGGTGATATTTTTTTCTCCTATTTCCAAGGTTAATTATATTAGATTACTTTTATTTGTTGCTGCTGCATTTGATTTTGAGGTAGAACAGATGGATGTGAAGACAAAATTTTTTCAGGGGGATCTGGAAGAGGAGATCTACATGAAGCAACTTGAAGGCTTTACTGCGAAGGGTAAGAAAGAAATGGTATGTGTTAGGTCCCTATATTACTAGTGTAGTACCTTATTATTGTTAGTGTAGCCCCCTTATTGTTATTGTTGTACCCATGTAACCCCCATATTGTTGTTATTGTGCCCTTACATTATTATTGTTAGGTCGGCTAGGATTCTATTGTGACCCCATGGAATCTTATATATAGAAGGAGGTTTTTTCATTTGTGTCATACAAGAATTGTTCATTTATGTAATGTAAAGGAGGTTTCCCCCTCAAAGTGGCTTATTTCTAAGGCGTTGATCTCTCTTTTCTTCTATTTTTGGAGCTGGTTTCATAAATTTTGGTATCAGAGTTTTGGATTCTAGGGTTTCACTGATCCAAATGGGTCATCGTGGAATTTTTGCTATAAATTTTTTTTCTACAAAGGTTCAAAATCTGAAATTTGCACCATGAGAAGACGAAATCCTGAGGAACTTCATGTAAAAATTTCAGATCTTGGTTCACAATATTGTCTGAGATATGATCTTTGGAATTTAGGGTTTTTGCAGGCTACCGAATTTCATCTAAAAGAGGTGACCTTAGGAAAATCGTCATAACTCTCGCTTTGAGCATCGGATTATAATTCTGTAAAATTTGGCCAAAATAACATAGAATGCTATTTCTTGTGTATCAATTTTAGAGCTGAAGGAGGAACCAATGACACATGGCATGTGGTACAAGTTCTCTTTACTGAACCAATACATAATTAGGTCATTGTGGGAGATTAGACATAGTTTTCTTGAAGCATTCAAATTAGGTCAAACCCATGGCATTCGAAAGAAGATTCAAAGGGCTACTACAAGACCAAATTTCAGATATTGAAGATCTGAAATCACAAAGATAATTCAGTTTCAATATTGAGCTCCTCAAAAGCAAGAAAAAGGTGTTTGCAACTCTTAAAGGATAACCTAAATTTGGCACAAAATCAAATGAAACAACAGGCATATCAACATCGCAGAGAGAGAAGTTTTGATGTAGGAGACTGGGTATTTTTACGGTTACAACCATACAAACAAATGTCCCTCAAGGAAGCTAAGAAGGATAATAAATTATCGCCAAAGTACTATGGTCCTTACAAGGTGTTGCAAAAGATTGGTACTATGGAATACAAATTAGAGCTTCCTTCTTCTTCGTGAGTGCATCCAGTTTTCCATGTTTCATGCTTAAAGAAGGTTATAGGTGACAAAATTCCAGTTCAAACAATATTTCCATAACTTGAAGAGGAAGGAAAAATCATCTTGGAACCTGAAGCAATGATGGAAACAGGAACTCGATGGCTACGAAATCGATCAATTTCAGAGTATCTCATTAAGTGGAAGAACTTACCCACTAAAGATTCTACATGGGAGGATGAGAATTTTATAGATAAGCATCCAGAGCTACTCAAGCATTGAGGACAACAATTTTTTGAAGGAGAGGGGCATGTTAGGTCCCTATATTACTAGTGTAGTCCCTTATTGTTATTAGTGTAACCCCCTTATTGTTATTGTTGTACCCCTGTAACCCCCATATTATTTTTATTGTGCCCTTACATTATTATTGTTAGGTTGGATAGGATTATATTGTGACCCCATGGAATCTTATATATAGAAGGAGGTTTTTTCATTTGTATCATCCAAGAATTGTTCATTTATGTATTGTAAAGGAGGTTTCCCCCTTGAAGTGGCTTATTTATAAGGTGTTGATTTCTCTTTTCTTCAATTTTTGGAGCTGGTTTCATAACAGTATGCAGGTTAAAAAAGTCTCTATATGGGTTAAAACAATCACCAAGGATGTGGTATCAAAAATTTGATATCGATATAGGGGACTTGGCTTCACCAGAAGCAAAGAGGATCACTATGTGCATTTTAAATTAATTGGTGACTGTGATATTTATTTGGTGTTGTATATGGATGATATGTTGCTGATTGCAAATGACAAAGAAATTATCCAAGATTTGAAGACCCAATTGTTCTCGAAATTCGACATGAAGGATCTTGGTGTTGCAAACTATAATTTGGGAATGGAAATTAAGAGAGATCGGGCAAAGAGGAAGCTCTGGTTAAACCAGAGGAAGTATGTCGAGACAATATTGCAAAGGTTCAATATGTAGGATAGTAAACTGATGAAGGTTCCTATTCCTGTAGGTGTAAATATATATGTTGAACAGTGTCCCAAGACACAATAAGAAGAGGAGGATATGTCCTGTGTTCCATATGCAAGTGCAATGGGTAGCCTGATGTATGCAATGGTATGTACTAGACTAGACACTGCACATGAAGTGGGAGTATTGAGCAGGTTTATGACAAAACTAGGGAAGGAGCATTGGACAACAATGAAGTGGGTTTTCAGATATTTGCGTGTCACTAGTGATTATGGTTTTTGCTACCAGGGAAGACCAGGATTGGACAGAGTTTTGGACATTCGTGGTTTTGTTGATGCAGAATGGGCTGGAGACCTTGACAAAATAATATCTACAAGTGGGTATGTGTTTAGCCTATTTGGAGGTGCAGTCAGTTGGATGAGTAAAAGATAGTTTGTAGTGGCTCTTTCAACTACAGAGGCAGAACACATGATGACCACTCATGCAAACAAGGAAGCAGTTTGGTTGCATAGATTGTGTTCAAGTATGGGGTTGGTGCAGTGAGCTATAAGGATAGACTGTGATAGCCAAAGTGGAATTTTCTTGGCTAAGAATCCTGCTTATCATTCAAAGACAAAGCACATTGATGTTCAATATCACTTTGTGAGAGATATGGTTGAGGATAAAAATGTGTTGCTGGTAAAGGTTGACACTTTAAATAATGTTTCAGATGCATTGACTAAGTCTGTGAGCACTCAAAATCTCTCTTGGTGTAGAGAAACAATGGGTGCTTGTAATATCCAAAAATAGGGATTGCACAGCAAGCCTATTAAAATAATGCACTCCTGAGGGTTTGATGCACAGAAATGAGTTTGCAGCCCTTGGATCCCTTAGATCAGCAGATCTGGAGTCTAGATCCAAAAGGGAAGAAAAAACAAATCAAACTAGGTTTTGTAAATAGATCTCCCACCACCTAGTCTAGCTGAAAAACACCCTACAAGAGGGGTTGTAGCTATGCACGAGAAACTGCTTCAGAAATAAAGCAGTCTTGGAGAGAATGAGCAGGAGGCCATCAAATATGATCAAATTATGAGTATACAACAGTGAATCAGAAGTACAATGATGCTTTTACATTATACAGTAGAATACAGGAGACAATAGAGCAAGAAATCTTCAGAAAAGAAGGCTGCAACACATATATAAACTCCAAAATGGCTTAACAACGTTATTTTAAGGAGCTGCAATAGCTGAATGTTACATCTCAGATCTAGGAAAAATCTGTAGGCAAAACATTAGATCCATTTCAGATTTGTAATCTAGAAAGACTTATTTACAAGATCCCCTTGGGGTTTTGACCAAATCATGCATTACAAAGAGTAGATCTGAGTTTTAAGTTGCAGATCTGCAAAATGATTCAGAAATTTCTAAAGATAATTTTACATTGAAATGGATTAGGTCTAAATAGAACATGGATCAACAAGCTAATCCATGGGTCACCAAAGTGAAAGGCAAAGCTCAGCACCAGAGATCTCTCATAAAAAATGGAATCAAAACACCCTGCAGAACCTCCACTAAAAATAACGCAGTTCCTCAAGGAAAACTGCATTGTAGCTTGAATAATATAGATGGCCTGATGCAAAGATTCAAATCTGAAGCTCAAACAGTGGATGCACTCTTCCAGGAGGTTAAAAGACACACTCACTGAGAAGAGGCTCCAATACAAGATAGATCTGAACAGATCTAGAGTTCCACTTGCTGCAACTTACAAAAGAAACCAAACCCTCAGTGGATCTGTGCTGCAATTGGAAGTAGAGCTTGGCCCAAAGCCTGATAGTGGATCAAATCAGCAAAAAATCCCCCAAGAATCCTCAATGGAAGAGGTGAAATCCCTGCATAGGAACTCCAAGTGCTAAGCAGCACTATTCTCCATTGAACAACAAAGAATGGTATTTGTCTAAACAGACAAGATACTCAGAAATATAGACAATCAACAACCCCCTCTTATTGCCTTCCCCTTCCTTTTATAAGATGAAAGCCTTTGCAAACCCTAAACCACCTTGATGAGTTAGCTCCTTTCACATGAGGGGCATCCCTCTAGAACTGCGCTGTCCCTTCATGAGGTGCATTGTATCTAGACATCGCTGTAGATTTGGTCAAGGTTGACCCAGTCTCATAGCTCAAACCCCTTTCACACCTGCAAGTGATTTATTTACGTAGCCCAGATTTATCCATGTTCATATGGGCATTGATTTATTCATTATTTTAGGAGTTTTACATGTCCTCCTTTATTCATTTATTCATGTAACAGAAAATGAGACAAAATTGCATATTCCTCTTAGCTTAGGCTAAGCAGGAATATTACAGTCCTCCCCTCCAAAATGTTGCTTGTCCTCAAGCAACTGATAGGGTGAGAGCTGTAGTACTTCCTCTCCTCCATTGATGGCATCATCAATGATAAAGTCCTCATCATAAGCCAAGTTCTCATCAAGCCAATACATCATGAATTGTTCCTCCAAGGTCAACATAAGATGTGCACAGTCCATCCCTTCAATAGTAAAAAATTCAACAGAAATAAACATGGCTGGAGAAATTCTCCATCTAAAACATGTAGTATGAGGTAGAGGGAGAAGTTCCAATCCATGTGGTACATACAAACTGCCCATCCTCCCTCCATACAATCCCATAAATAGTACAAGTATATCATCCAAGTATGGAAGCAAGACTACATATATGCAAACAGAAATCTGAGCTTGAGGAGGTGGGTCAAATTCCCACATATGATGCCAGCGCAGTGCATCTCTTGCCTTCATTGGATCAAGGTATGGCAAGTGGCAGTCCCACCACACATTTTTTGCATGAGTTACCTTAACATGGCTAAAGATGTCAGGTATGTTAGGTGCCTTTGGGAAGCACCCATCATGAAAAGGAATCTCCCATTACATAACAAGGGAGTGGCCATGTTCAAAATTTCTATTGGCCCACCAACAATCATGAGATCCACATGATCTCTCACTCGCTTTAGGAGTCATATCCTACAAAAACATGGAAAAAGAATGTGATAAATCAGAAAATAAAGTTTGCTCTACATGATCAGATCTTTTACCATCAAAGTTCCTCATACACATGGAGTTGTGCATGGGCACCCATCCTTTCTCAGAAGAAAGAAGAAATGGATGAAATGACTCTGGCATAGAGTACATTGGCTATACCAAATCCACATAGCTCTTGCACTCTTGAAAGTGCTGGTGTAGTTCCTCTCTCAAGCCTTTCCAATCAAATCTCCTCATGATCAGGGTATAGATCCTCATTGAATGCATATGGCTGAGAGAGAACTCTTTGTGTGCCTCTTGTAGTATCTTCTGGTTGAGCTTAGAAGCTCTAGCCAAGAAGTCCCTACCATGATGATAGATGACTCCTCCTTGGACTAAGTAGCCCTATTCTTGCTGCATGTCATCTAGTATCATACCTGTGTGGATATCTTTGGAATACTCTACAAGCAGTTGATATTTCCAATATAGATCCACACTGTTCAACAATGACAGTGCTGGTGATACATCCATGGAAGTGTCTGTCATGCTGCTGATCTCTCCTTTGACATCACTCATGCCAAATATGTGTGTTGGAAGGCTAGTC
The DNA here is from genome assembly GCA_034641835.2 of Pinus albicaulis. Lineage (NCBI taxonomy): Eukaryota > Viridiplantae > Streptophyta > Pinopsida > Pinales > Pinaceae > Pinus > Pinus albicaulis. Next base: position 35,288,470 of record MU968411.1, on the reverse strand, counting down.
CTTCCACTCTTTTCTTCCCACAGTGCAGATTTAGGAAAGAGAGAGGGTGATAGTGATGTAGGCAGAAGATCCCCCTCATTTTTGAGTCGTCCCAAGCCCTCCAATGCTGTAGTTTGGTCTCCCATTTCTCCAATCCTCCCTGGATATAGATTTGGAGCAGAAATTTGTGAGGCCTTCCCCAAAATATCTGAATCTGGTGGCCTCCCAAGTGGTTTTCCACTAGATAGGAATGTCCCTTGTAGAATCCTCATGAACATAAGAGAAGGGACTGTGAGATCCTTGCTTTCACTGCGCAAATCCATCTCTGTTGTTTGTGTGGAAGTGCTAGGTGAGGGATAAGTATGCATGCCTTGGATCATTTGGGGTTTACCACTCTTCATATCCACCCACTCCATCTATAAAGCTTTCTACTCAGTGGTGACTTTCCCCAATGTAATCAACCACTGGACACCCAAAATGATATTGGTGTCTGGTATGCCAACTACAAAAAAGTGATCCACCAAAGTGTAGGACCCCATAGTGACTGAGAGTGATGGGACATATTGCATGCATTGAATTGTCCTATCTCCTGGGACCAAAACAAAAAATCCTTCAAAAGTATCAATTGGGATTTCCCTCCTCTGCACAAGATGAGCATCAATAAAGTTGTGGGTTGCCCCACTATCAATCAATATAGGTACCCTTTGATTCATGACTGAACCTTGTACTCTCAGGGTCAAGTACTTAGGCACTTCTCTCAAAGATGCAAGAGTTCCACCCATTGGAGCGAAGGCGCCATCCCCATATCCAGATGGTGTGGGATCTCCCTCAACATTATCAGCGCTATGACCCCTCCTGGGTTCATCATCTTCCTCTTCCTCCTCAAAATCTGAGAAGACTTCAATGTAGTGTGCCTTCCCAGCAACACACCTATGTCTAGGTGCCCATGACTCTTGGCAAGTGAAACATAGTTTCTTTTTTCTCAGATCCCTCCTGACTTCAATATCAAGAGGCTTCTTGAATGAGCTCTCCTTGAAAGGAGCAACTTTTTCTTCCTTCCCTTTAGAAAGGTGAGAGGCCTTGCTTTGGAAATTTGCCTTTGCTTTTGGCAAGGCATATTGGAGGTCTCTAGCCCTCTCAATGCCACCATGCAAAGTGATGGGTTTGGTATATTTAACCAACCCATGCAAAGGTTCATCCAAGCCATCGATGAACATGTACACCCTCCTTACTGCAGATAGATTAGGAACCATAATAGATAACCTCAGAAACTTAGAGATATAAGTTTCTACATTTCCCGATTGCTTAAAATTTGCAAGGATCATGAAAGGGGCCTCTGGATCCTTTCTATCAAACCTTTCCATCAGTCTTCTATTGAATTCAGAATAGGTAGTCACATTGGCATGGCCTAATGTAGACAACACATGGAACCACCAATTGTGTGCTTCACCTTCAAAGTGCAGCGTTGCAATCTTGATAGCTTTAGTCTCAACGACCTTTTTCAACTGAAAGTAGATATCTAGCTTCTCTACCCATGCCTTGGCAGAAATGGTGGATGTCCCATCAAACTTGGGAAAAAAAATCTACCCATAGAGTGATGTCTATCATGATTATGGAAGGACCCACCATCTCTATACTGATGCCTTGGTCTTCTCTTGTCCTTGAGGTGACAAAACTCTTGGAAACTCAAGTGGTCCTTGAATCTCTGATTCTGAGATTCATATTCCACAAAGTAGTCCTCAAGGGATGTTTGCTCTTGTGATTTTTCATTCTCCACAACCAAGAAGGTAGGCATAGTGGAGGGTTTTGGAACTTGTGAAGCTTGTGGCTGGTTCACTAGTTGACCAGTCCAGTGGTGAGATATGCCAGAACTCTCCCCAGGATGAAATATCCCAAGATATTCCCTCATCCTGTCCATCCTCATCTCTTTGATCTCTCTAGCAATATCTTGCATGGCCACCAAAAGAGTTTTTGCAAACTCTTCTCCTTCTTTATCACTTCCAGTTTCAGGGGCTTTACCCTTGTCTTGATCCTCAGTGGTGTAATCAAAATTCTTGTGGCTTATATTCTAATACATATTCTCCCTCTAAGTAAGAGGCTCATCTTCTTCTGAATGTAGCATGGCTGTGATTTTCCAATGAAAGCACAGGCTGTGCCAAGAAAGGAGCTTTGATACCACTGTAATATCCCAAAATAGGGATTGCACAACAAGCCTGTTAAAATAACGCACTCTTGAGTGTTTGATGCACAAAGATGAGTTTGTAGCCATTGGATCCCTTAGATCAGCAGATCTAGAGTCTAGATCCAAAAGGGGAGCAAAAAAAAATCAAACTAGGTGTGGTAAACAGATCTCCCACCACCTAGTCTAGCTGAAAAACACCCTACAAGAGGGGCTGCAACTATGCACAAGAAACTGCTTCAGAAATAACGCAATCTTGGAGAGAATGAGCAAGAGGCCATTAAATATGATCAAATTATGAGTATACAGTAGTGAATCAGAAGTACAATGATGTTCTTACATTATACAGTAGAATACAAGAGACAACAGAGCAAGGAATCTTCAGAAAAGAAGGCTGCAACACATATATAAACTGCAAAATGGCTTAACAAAGTTATTTTGAGCTGCAGAAACTGAATGTTACATCTCAAATTTAGGATGGATCTGTGGGAAAAACATCAGATCTATTTCATATCTGTAATCTAGAAAGACTTATTTACAAGATCCCTTTGGGGTTTTGACCAAATCATGCATTACAAAGAGTAGATCTGAGTTTTAAGTTATAGATATGAAAAATGATTCATAAATTTCTAAAGATGATTTTACATTGAAATGGATCAGATCTAACAGAACATGGATCAGCAAGCTAATCCATGGGTCACCAAAGTGAAAGGCAAAGCCCAGCACCAGAGATCTCTCATAAAAAATGGGATCAAAACACCCTGCAGAACCTCCACTAAAAATAACGCAGTTCCTCAAGGAAAAATTCACTGTAGCTTGAATAACAGAGATGGCCTGATGCCAAGATTCAAATCTGAAGCTCAAACAGTGGATGCACTCTTCCAGGAGGTTAAAAGACACACTCACTGAGAAGAGGCTCCAATACAAGCTAGATTTGAACAGATCTAGAGTTCCACTTGCTGCAGCTTACAAAAGCAACCAAATCCTCACTGGATATGTGCTGCATTTGGAAGTAGAGCTTGGCCAAAATCCTAATAGTGGATCAAATCAGCAAAAAATCCTCTAAGAATCCTCAATGGAAGAGGTGAAATCCCTGCATAGGAACTCCAAGTGCTAAGCAACACTATTCTCCACTGAACAACAAAGAATGGTATTTGTCTAAACAGACAAGATACTTAGAAATATAGACAATCAACAACCCCCTCTTGCTGCCTTCCCCTTCCTTTTAATATATGAAAGCCTTTGCAAACCTTAAACCACCTTTATGAGTTAGCTCCTTTCACATGAGGGGCCTCCTTATAGAACTGCGCTGTCCCTTCATGAGGTGCATTGTATCTAGACAACGCTGTAGATTTGGTCAAGGTTGACCCAGTCTCATAGCTCAAACCCCTTTCACACCTGCAAGTGATTTATCTACATAGCCCAAATTTATCCAGGTTCATATGGGCATTGATTTATTCATTATTTTAGGATTTTTACATGTCCTCCTTTATTCATTTATTCATGCAACAGAAAATGAGACAAAATTGCATATTTCTCTTAGCTTAGGCTAAGTAGGAATATTACAGTGTTGCAGGGATGAACTAATGACCAAGCTCTCTTGTGCCCCCCTGTGGAAAGAAAACAACAAGTGGGAGAATGATGGGTATGTGTTATATTATTTCCATGAATAGTTGCATGCATGGGTGCGTCACAGGGGGGCGACAACCCCCCTATCCAAGGGTTCGCAGGGGGTGGGTAGCCCCCTATACGGGGTCCGAGGCAATGCCCCAGGAATTTTTTTTTCCTTATTTTTCTGTGGGCAGACCTGGCTATGGTTTTGTGCATGGGTTTGCACATGGTTTTGGGGCATGATGGTTTTCGGCCTCTGGTATTTTGTAGATCCAGTCAAGGGAACTACGGATATGTTCTAATCCAAGGTTAATCGATTGGATTTTATGAATGCTTCGACATGTATATATATGTGTTGTAACACTAAAAGGAATATAATGAAAAATCAAGCTGGTAGTCCCCATTTGAGATCCAAGGGAAAATTATTTGTGTATATTTGTTTTATGTTTTATTCTCTTGCTATTGTTTATTTTTTGTCTTTAATAATTCATTTGCAAATAATTTTTTTTCAGGGTTAAAACCTACAGCCTCCGTTGACCAAGAAAGTGGGAGAAAGTGTGGCGCATGAGCCATGTATTTGTTTGCCTTGGCGAAATTATTGGGATTTGAACTGAGGGAGTCTGTGTTATTATTGCGTTCTGGACCAAGGGGGTTAGGATTGTCTGCTTGTGGTTCATTTTGGTCGAAATTGTTGGAATTAACCTGTGGGTGAGTTTGTTTTGGGTAGGAAACAACCACCTTCCTCCTGGGTGGTGCTCCATTTATGACGATGGCCAGGAAATGGGTGGATCCTACCTAGTCGTGATGTTGGGGGTTCAAATATTTGGGGAGCACCCAATTATGTAGAGAATTATTTGTGTAGTGTTGCTTAACTGTGCTCCCCACCTTCAGATTACCATGAAGCCTCGAATGCATTGGGTCGGCCCCTCCTCTTCTTCTGTAGGAGTGAATTCCCAGACACTGGTGTCTGTATCGTTTAGTTGTAGTGGGAAGGTGGCAGGGAGTGTGTGGCAGGGTTTGGATGGACCTTGAGGAGGCCACGATGGTGGAAGGCTGGGGGTATGTTGAGGTGACATGTCGAGCAGTGGTAGGGAGCTGGGGTGATGGGTCGTGCAGTGGTGCGAATTGGGGTGTTGGGTCGCGCAGTGATGGAAAATGTGTGGTGACCTAAGGTGGAGGGGCAAGTGGCTGGGGAAAGAGTTGAAGAGGTGGCGCCTCTCATGGTGGCATGGAGAAACAGGGGTCGAGTGACTTGGATGCGTAGGAGGGGTAGGGTCCCCAACACTCCTGGAGAACTTCCAAACCCTCATTGGTAGTCTCATGGATAGGGTGGATGCTGTTGAACACATCCAGCAAGAGGAGCACGTGGTGCAGATGGCTTCCTTGGAGCAGTTGCATTACTTCCAAAGCCAACTTCGGGAAAGGATGGTCGTGGTTTGGAGAGGGAAAAATCATCTCTCGGAGAAAGTTGAGAAATTGAAGGCACAGATGGCACATTACGAAGGACACGTCCAGTGTGACTTACACCCTTCTCCGCCTCCTAGAACTGCCCTAGAAAACCTTGATTCTATTACATTTGGTGATTAATATGATTTATGGATTCTTTTTTGTATTAGATGTGTTTTGGTGCCTATGGCCCAATCTATTTTGGACGATGCCCTTAGCGGAACTTTTGTACTTTTTTCATCTGGCAATTGTTTTGGTCAAAAAACCTAGTCGGGGTGAGACCACCTGTTTTGCGACAGACTATATGTACTCTCTTTACAGAAATTAATAGAACTTTGACTTACACAAAAAAGAAGAGATGATAATAATGACAATATTTAAATGGGGCACATTGAAGAACTTCAAGATAATAACTTTCCAAAGAACCTTATTCCATTAGAAAGAATATTTGATAGACATGATATGTATAGGAAAAATAAATACGTGAGCAAACCTAGGGATTGCATTTAAATAAACATTGATTCAAAACAAAGTCTTAAACTCATCGAAGTAGGAGAGAACATTTCAACAAGGGAGATGAAAATGATAGAAAACCTTTTGAGAAAGTATAGAGACATATTTGCATGTATATATCATGGCGTAAATGTATTTAAATGGGATATTAGTTAACACACCATTCATCTCAAGGAAGGTGCCAAGAAATTTAGAAAAAAACTTAAAAACATAGTCAACCCTAGATTAGCCTGCCTTATCCAAAAAAATATTTAAAAATATGCTATATCTAAAGACCATTGCACCAACTAGACATTCATCTTGGTTGGAAAAATTGGTTGTAATGGGAAAGAAAAACAATGAGACAAGGTTATTTGTACACATCATAAAATTGAATTAGTTATCTCCTAAGGACAAATCTTTATTTTCCAACATGGAAAACTTGTTGCAAAGAGTTATGAGTTCAGGTATGTTGTCCATGCTAGATGGATTTTTAGGGTATAAACAAATTTTGATCAAGGATCAATATTAACACAAGACCTCTTTCACTACACTGTGGGGAACCTTTGAGTATTCAAGGATTCCTTTTGGGTTGTTGAATATTAGATCCATGTTCCAAAAAACCATGAATTTTCATTTAAAGACTTAATTTGTGAAATCTCAAAAGCTTACCTATATGATTTTAACAATTTTATCCAAGGAAAATGATGAACACTTTCGTCACTTAGGGTATGTATTTGATAAGTGTAGAAAATATAAGATTTCATTAAATTCGAAGAGATTTGTTTTTTTGTTATTAAGGGAAAATTTTAGGTCACATCATCTCAAAGGATGGAGTAAAACTTGACCCATCGTGAGTAGAAGCCATCCATAATTTCCCATTTCCTATATCTAAGAAAATTTGATCTTTATTTGGAAAAATAAATTTCTTTAGTAGACCCACCCAACACTGTAGAAATCACTAATACTTTCTCAAATTTGTTGAAGAAATAATTTATTTTCAAATTGAATCATGAGACTAAGGAGGCCTTTAATATAATTAAACAAGCCATAAATTTAGCCCCAATAATAATGAGATAAAATTGCAATTGAAAATTCCAAATATTTTCATTCACATTTGAGGATACTATAGTATGTGCGTTGCTAGAAAATAATAAGGAAAAAATGTAACAACCCATAGCATTTATGAATAAAGCATTTAGGGATTTAAAAAAAAATTATTCTATAATTGAAAATTAGACCCATCCTTTAATTCAATGTTTAAGCATTTCAAAATATGTGCAGGCTACTTAAGAATTATGGATTATTTTAAATGTGCTGTAATGAAAGGAATATTGATGTAACATAATTGTATAGGCATCTGAGGGAAACATGCATCCTGTATTAAGGAATATAATATGGATATTATGCCAACACAATTAGTGAAGGGTTAAGGGTTGGCCAAGATGCTCACCAAAGGGAATGAAAGATTCTTGGGTTTGCAAGGAGAAGGTAGTAATCATTAGAGAAATTTTGAGGTCTAAAATGGGCCTCCTAAGAAAAATGTACAACCAAAATAAACTTTAGAAAAACCAATAGGATTCAAGATGATGATTTCAACCATGGGGGATGATTCACCATTTTTAGGGTAAAAAAGTTAAAAGATTAAAAAATAATAAAATAATAAAACTACCTTTTTCAACTTAAATTTTCAACTTATCTCCCTTATTTTTTACTCAAATTTTGAGCAGGAGTACTCGTTGGATGCAAAATTTAATTCCTCATCCAAATAGTACACATGTTGCATACTTTCGATGGACCCTACTACACGAAAAATGAGAAATACATGAAAAAATGTGATTGCAACATGGGTATTCCTTGGATGAGGAATCAAATAATGCATCCAACGAGTGTTCCCACTCGAAATTTGAGTAAAGCCATAGGGAGATAAGTTGAAAATATGAGTTGAAAAAATAGTTTTTTCTTTTTTTCCCTCTAAAATTTGATGATGTAATCTAATCTTATTTTATTATTTCCACTATTATTTTATAATTTCCGTAGGAGGTCCATTTTAGACCCCAAATTCCCCTAATGAACATGGTTTATGCAATTTAGATGATTTAGAGTAACACCAATGGTATTCAAATATTGTGTATTACTTTAAAAATATTAAATATCCAAATTTTTTAGAAAATCACCAAAGAAGAGTTTTGAGACTTAAGGTATCTCAATATTGTATGACTTAGGGAGGATTGGGTTGGAGAGATCCATAAGGGTTGGTCCTAAGGTGCGTTGATGATGTTGAGTCTTAAAGATTCATGCCATTACGGTTGCATGATGGATTTTGTGGAGGACATTATTCAACTAAAACTACAACGTCTAAATTATTGAGGGTTGGATATTATTCAGATACCATGTTCTCCAATATGTAAAAAATTGCTAAATAATGGCAGCCTTGTCCATTGTTTTTAGGAAGGAAACACTTAGTTTCTTTTCTTTTATATCTTGTGATGGTTGAGACACCATTTCAACAATGGTGCCTTGATACTTTTTGATTTTAAAGAAAATTCCAAGAACGGTTTCAGATGAATTATTATTGTTGTAGATCACTTCGTAGAATGGGTAGAAAAGGTTCCCACCAAGAGGGCGACTGATAGAGTAGTTACTGATTTCCTTGATGAGAAGATTATCGCTAGATTCAATATACTATCCAAAATTACCATTAAAAATGCCAATGATTTTAGTTATGCATAATTATTTCATTGTTGTTTCAAATGTGACATTGTCCTATCCTATGCTTCACACTATTACCCACTAGGTAATGGTATAACAAAGTCTACAAGCAATAAGAACCTTATGATGATCATTAGGAAGATTGTGGGGGAAAATAAAAGAATTTGGTATATAAGTAAATCGAGGTTTTATTTATGGGTTGATAAAATCAAAAGTAAACAAATCACCATGGAATAGCCAATTTCAATTGGTATATAGGATAACAATCACATTTCCCATTCACTTGAAGATCCTAGTATATCAACTTTTGCAACATTTCACTTCAAATTAGGAGGTATTACAAGATATAATAAAGAAGTTAACAAAACTTGACAATAAATGGAGGGAGCAAATGTGACCACGTTATAAAAATCTATGAGAGAGTGAAGGAAACATTCAATAAGAATGTTGGCCTAAGGAAGTTGAAAAACAAAGATTTGATTCTCATGTAGAACACGAGGGATGAAAAACTTGGAAAACATTAGAATTTTTGTTTTTGTTTTGTTTTGTTTTGTTTATGGTTGGGCCCTTATAGGATTAAATATGTTGCTGGTTTTAACTCTTTCTACCTCATTCATGTTGACTGGGAAAAGCTTCATTTTCCCATAAATGAGCATGTTTTCAAATTGTATTATATAAACTAATCAGTGTCATGTAGGTAGATTAGAAAAAAAAAGAAATCATTAAATAAGAAAGACCAATTAGAATATATTGTAGTTCCATCAATTGGGGTTATTCTAGATGGTTAGGAGGAAGGAATGGAATCCTCCCCACCTAGGTTCAATTTACAAAAATGACATGACAATTGTTGCCAATATATGTATATTCCTAGTGTTGATTTTTTTCAAAGATCTCCTAATATGATAATTACTTATTATTATTTATTATATTAATAGTTATTTCATTCACATTCATCATAAAAAAATTACACAAAATATCTCAATAATAGAAACAAAATTCTAGTAGGATCATAAATAGACAACCAAACAAGAGACACAAGAATTTTACCCCGGGAAAACCCACATGGGGGAAAAAACAAACAAGATTTTCCTTAGAGAAATTATTTAGTTCAACAAAGATACATCTAATTCTTCAAGTCAAACATTCAAACTAACTAGTAGCATAGCCCTGATCACACCTGGTCAAAATTCCCTCCAGGCAAGTCAATATTTTTCCCAAACAATTTTGTCTCGTTTGCTCATAATTCAACCTTCTTCTTGCCTCATAATTCAACCTTCTTACTCAAAGAATAACGTATTATTTCTCAAGGATTCTACCTTATTCCTCAGAGAATCAAACAAACCATAAATTCGGTATATTTCCTTTAGAAAATCTCCCACATGTACAAAATATAAGAAGGGATCCAAATTAGCTACATAGAATTCACCTTACTATTATGGATGAAAAAAAAGAATAAGTGATCCAAAATTTATTTCTAGTTTATGAGGTCGAATGGGCATATATATAGTGATTAGATGCACCCAAGTGTGTTTCTATCGAGGCAGGACGACTTGTACTTCTTGGAGGGTTTAGTTTACATTTTGGAGGAAAAAATTGAACTTTTAAAAATTTGAAATTATTCTTTTGAAAATGACATGAAGAACATGCATTACATTTTTCATTAAAAATAATTTTCAAGGGATAAAATATGAATTATGATGACTGACCATAGCTACAAAATTCATCGCCCCCTCTCACCTAGGGAGGTATTCGTAATGAATATCCATATGTTCTCTTGTTGACAAATGTATCTAAGAAAAGGTTATAAAAATCATCATTAGCATCAACATCATTTAATTACCATAATCCTAGCCAACAAATTTGACCTATGGTAAATCAACAAGATCAACTAGTCACCATAACTATGGTTAGTACCTCTGACCATAATTCTAGTCAACACTCCTGACTTATGGTGCATCATTAACATCAACTAGTTACCATGATTCTGGTTAGCACCTTTTACCCATGATACACACTCTTGGTGAAACCCTAAAGTTCTAAATCTATGCCTGATGCTAAATGTGATCACTCCACCTATTTGGAGAGCCTAAGCTCGACGCTAAAAGAAACCTACTTAACTCAGTAATTATAGGCCTCTAGGACAGTTCTTCTGGTCAACATCTTCACTTAAGAATAATGTATGTCCTATGCTGGACCATTGTCCCTAATCTTGGCCAACATACTTGACCTAGGGAGAATGCTTGTCCCTAATGCTATCACATCAACACTCTAGAACATTCTACCTAATCCTGGTCAACCTGAACTAAGGAGAATGATTGTCCTTGATGTTGCAATTTCATCGCTCTCTCTTGCTGAGAGAGACATGCTCAATCACTCCAAGTTTTTCCTAAAAGTATATATACTTCATTGTGGAACAAAGGATTTTTCAACAATCTGTTAGATTGCAAAATAATACTGGATCCATACTGCTCCCTTCTGTACCATGTCTCACTACTAGATCTCACTATGTTTTGACCTGTCATCATGGTCATCACCTTCACTTGGTCAAACAATCTTGCAAGTAGTTTATAAAGCCATACTATTTCTTAACTTTTCCAACTAAGCCGCAATATACCCAACCTCTGTAGTATTGAAAGTCATAGATGTATGCTTCTCGATCATCCAAGAAATCATAACATAGCCCACACAGAGCCAAAACTAAAGAAATGTCTAGATGAATTATTTTTTTCTTCAACATTCTATGCCCTATTTGAATCTGTGTATCCTTCCAGCTAAACTTCACTATTTGAGACATATCTCAAATCATAATTGGTTGTGTCATAACCAAATGTACCATTAGAGAAAATTTTAGGTAAATATTGGGCATCAAAACAAAAATGTACAACCAAAATAGATTTTTTAAGACCAATAGGAATCAAGATGATGATGTCAACCATGGGGGACGATTCACCATTTTTGGAGTAAAATGGTAAAAATATTAAAAAATAAAAAAAACCTACTTTTTCAACTCTTATTTTCAACTTGTTTCCCTACGATTTTACTCAAATTTCAAGAGGGAGTACTCATTGGATGCATAATTTAATTCCTCATCCAAGGAGTACCCATGTTGCATAATTTTGATGGATCCTACTACACAAAAAATGAGAAATACCTTAGAATAATTATTAGAATCACGTTTTTCATGTATTTCTCATTTTTCATGTAGCAGGGTCCATTGAAAGTATGCAACATGGGTACTCCTTGGATGAAAAATTAAATTTCACATCCAACGAGTGCTCTCGCTTGGAATTTGAGTAAAATCGTAGGGAGGTAAGTTGAAAATACGAGTTGAAAAGTATTATTTTCTTTTTCCCCTCTAAAATGTGATGATGTAATGTAATATTATTTTATTATTTACACTATTATTTTATAATATTCCGTAGGAGGCCCATTTTAGACCTCAAAATTTCTCTAATGCATGTTGGTAGTTCAACACATGTTGAACCACATGCCTTGGCTCCACCATAAGTTGATCGACTACTTTATGGTTACCCTAATTGGGTGCTCTTTCTGAAACAAATTCTGATGTGGAAATCTTAGCTATTCCCTCTACCACTACAAATTTCTAGTTACTATATCATATACGAAATCTAGATTTATAGTCTTAATGACAGTTCATCATCTGAATAATATCCGAGGGATCTCAATAGTATGCTTCAAGGAGGTAGTGGATCAAATCTAGGTCCTTCATATCGAATTCAAAGAACAACTCCCTCTGAAGCTTAAAAAGGGCTCTGTTTGACACTTGAGTCCTTATGCTTCCATCTAAAACAAATCATATAGGATAAACCTTGATCCATCAGTCCAAATCTGAGGTACAATCTTTGATTTGTAAGAAGGAGACTCCTTCATGACCCTAAAAAACTTGAGGTGATACTTTTACCTTAATTTCTTCATGGAGAAAAACAACCTCTATGTCCATTTTATGTAATTCCATAATAGAAGCAAAAATAATTCTAATAGAAGTGTACCTATCAATTAGAGCAAATGTATTTTCATGATCCTCTCCCTATTTCGAAGAGAACTTATAGTCTCAAATTTTGCTCTATGCTTCCATCTACGACATGCTAGATCTTGTAGATCTATTTGGAAGTCACCACTGAATTTTCTTCTACACAGTCAAGGTTTACTGAAAACTTACTGATATTCACGCTCCTTCTAATATTGGATCTCATCTAGTACAATATCTCTTCAACATAAATCATTGATTCTGGAAGAGTTCCCTTGTCACACTTTGCTTTATTCTTCCACTACTTCTAATTTCTTCTAGGTCCTCGAAATCATTCATTATTTACCTGCAATCCTCATTAGGAGACCATGTCAAAAAATTTATAACCAAGAAAAGGGTATAAAGGAAATATGATAACTACTAGTAAAACAATAATAATAATAATTAAGAAGAGAGATATAAGTTACTTATCTTTTGAGAATTATAAGGAAATGTTAGCTCCCTCTTGATCTCAGCCTTCTTGTATCCATCTTACAAATTTATCAACCTCGTCCTTCTCATTATCATGATTTCATTTATTCCTTGCATAAGCTAGGGTTTATTCTTTCAATGAAAAAATTAATCTAGGTTTAGCTCTAGGGTTTTCACATCCAAGACTTCTAGTCTTCTAGTATTTATAAATCGTAGTCTCGTTTTATACTTTTTTCAATTCCAACATAATTTGTCATATGAAAATTCTCACATCATATCCAAATGTCCAAAAAATAGAGTCCTCATGCCTCAGAATATGAAATTCATCAAACAATCATATATGTTCCATCAAGATGTCAATATTAAGTAGATGTATCAAGATTAGGGATCTCCAATAAAGGTTGCTATAAAAATGTGAGATGTATTCATCAAGAGAGAGTACACCATACTTGGTTACTACTGCAATTATGTATTCTCAACTAAAAATTTACCCTTTCAACCCAAGTAGCCTATCCTTCAACATAACAATATTAATAATAAGAGGTTATACAAATGACTCATTTCTCTCAAGATAAATTTGGTCTTCAACCTTGAAGAGGAACTAAACCTCCTTTTCATTGTAATCTTTGTCATATAAAAATACTTCATGAAGGAATTTCGATGTCCATATTTTCTTCCTTTGTTTATGAGTAACTTTCTTGTATCAAATTGAAATGATCATATCTCAGATGCTTAGCCAAAATAAATCATAAGTGCTAGAAACACATCTCAAATAATGCAAGGCATCATGCATGACAAGAAACCTTACTAATATATACTAGTACAATACATATGTCATTAACATCTTCTTATGAACACACATATCAAGGGAATGTACTTACACTTAAGTCTAAACCTGAAATTCAATTAACAATTCATGTTTTAAGATGCCAACATACTTTATCTTACTTTGAAACATAATTCAAAAATTGTGATGACATTGGATTATATGTTATCAGGTCTTCCTAAGAAAAAAATGTGTGTGTAAATGATCCTGTAGTATACAAGTATTAGAACCAAGAGAGAACATGCCATAGGATGTTTGTGCCTCACTATAGCAAGGAAATCATTCTTCTAATTATCATGTCAATAAGGTGAACAATGAGATCATGACGTTCCACTTCCTTCCATAAAATAAATAACAATATTCAAGTAGCACAAAAATCTCATACTATAAGAGACTTTAATTTATTACCCTAACCATGATATTTTCCATTTTCATTCTGCAACTAGGATGCAAGGGTGCTTTATGTAGAAGACTGTTGGTCATATGTTCCTTAGTTGGAGCGTAGGACAACTCAATGCTTTTATTTGTGATTCCTATTGATTATCATAGGACGATATTGAGGGATTATATAAAACTCCTTTAAACACATCTAAAAACAATTTCCTTGACACAATCATATTGGAGATAACATATTCAATCAAAGTTTGTGGTATTTACTCATAGCTTTCCAAAGAGAGATGATTGACATAAAAAAGTATATATTGTAGTTATCTCAGACATGACTTTGAAATATTTTAAGCATCAGTGAAAATAATATAAGAAAGATAAGATTCCAAGTGATATTTCCAAAAGCATTTGACTTAGTCCTCAACATGCTAAAAATTCTCTTGATCACCTTATGAGGTCTCTCGAATATGATTGAAGGGATATTTCTTAGAACCATAGTACAAGGATACTTATATTTTTGAGGGACTCGATGTTTCAAAAAGGATTTCGGTCTTCTTAGAATATCATTACAATATTGAATAGACATTAAAATCAATCTTTGGTCATTAAGTATGATGGCATTTGGTCTTAGGGATTCAATCTTGATCAACCTTCCTCAGGCTAATTATGAGATTCTCAACCTCCTGCACCCAACTTCTTAGGCATTTTTGGCTTACGTGAAATTCAAATAAAGGAATTTCAACCTTTTGAAAATTGTGACCCTCTATAAAGGATTCCTATCTAGGGTTTTTCAAGGAAATAGAACCTCAAATTTAAGGTGGGTTGGAGACTTCTTTCCTGAACACAAATTTTAGTTGACTGTGGATTCCTTTTCAAAGATCTTGGTTTTATTCAAGGCTTGGCAAAACCACTCTTTCATCCAAACTCTAATACCATGTTTATTTTTTTCAAAGATCTCCTAATCTGATAATTAATTTTTATGATTTATTATACTAATATTTGTTGCATTCACATTCATCATAAAAAAAATTACATAAAATATCTTAACGGTAAAAACAAAATTCCAGTAGGATCATAAAGAGACAACCAAAATAGAGACACCAAAATTTTACGCTTGGAAAATCCACATGGGGGGGAAACCCAACAACCATTTCCTTAGAGAAATTAGTTAGTTCAATAGAGATACATATAATTCTTAAAGCCAAACATAAATTCAAACTAACTAGTATTATAGCCATGATCACACCTGGTCAAACTAACCTCTAGAAAATTCAATCTTCTACCCAAACAATTCTGCCTAGTTTGCTCAGAATTCATCCTTATGCCTCAGAGAATAAGATCTTCTTTCTCAAGGGTTCGACCTTTTGCCTCAGAGAATCAATCCACCCATAAATTCAATCTTTTTCCTTTAGAAAACCTCCCATGTGTACAAAATATGAGAAGATCTTGAATTCATTGCCCAAAATTTGTCTTATTGTGGATGAACAAAATAATAAATGATCCAAAATTTCTTTCTAGTTGATGAGGTCTAATGGGAATATATATAGTGATTGGATGAACCCAAGTGGTTTGCCTATAGGGGCAGGCCGACTTGTAATTCTTAGAGGGCCGACTTTACATTTTGGAGGCAAAAATTCAACTTTAAAAATTCAATTTTTTTCTTTTGAAAATGACATGAAGAATATGTATTACATTTTTCATTACATATATTTTTCAAGAGCTAAAACATGAGTTATGAAGACCAACCATGGATACAAAATTCAACACCTAGTATGGAATATATAGCATTATACATGTGAAAAAAAAAGAATAAGAATAGATTGTAGTTCCATCTCATACTAACAATTTGATTATATTGGCTCCTACATTCATTGTTGAGCCTTGCATTTCATTTATAATATGATGACTCACATGCTTGTTTCATGTAGAATATATTTATAAAAAATGATTTTAAAAGAGCTTAACATCTCATTTTCCTATTATATGAACCTTGTATATAGTGCGATCATGGATTTTATATTGGCATCATGATGTCTCAAGGTGAGACTCTCACCATGTCACTTGATCTTATCTCTTCATGTTTAGCTTCATGAGATAGAAAATATTTTTAGGTTCTAATGTACTCCAAGAAGAGTACTTATCCTCATGTTAGAGATTATTATTATCCCATGTATTATTGTATGGGGTGTTTGAGGAGCAGTGCATAACACCTTGCAAGATGGCACCCATGAACTTTCTATCTACCAGTTGGAAATCTAGGGGAATTTTGTTATTGCACATGTTATTTGTGCTATTCTCATTGTTTACCTAACTCTTGAAAAACCAAGAGATAAAGTGACATTGATTATAAGATGAATTGGCAGTATCATTTTTCACGCTTCTTTGCTTACTTTAGATAATCACATTTATTAGCCATATACTATATTATTAGTGGAAGTTGCTTCAAAAACATATTATGTATACTCATCTTGTTGCAAATTCTACTTTATGATTGATTATTGTTGAAGAAATCTCATAGATCCCCTTATCTTATGCTCATGATGTTCTTGTCATTATTTTCTCTTGGTGATCCAGGTGGATCTTCAGACACCAGTGGCTTGGAAAAAGGCTCAAAATTGAAAATGAAGGAAATGTGGCAAAATCAGCTTCAGATTGAAGAGATCATCGCCTTGATCACAACGGTGCAAACGACGCATTAATCCAAGCTCATATGACGAAGTTAGAGCAGTTTGAAGTTTTGTTAAGGTAGGGAACGTGGGGCCCATGGTGTGCCACATGGCATTCTAGTGAGCACATGGCACCCACATGGAAGCCCCTCAGCTAATGACACATGGCACTCTAGCACTAGCCCTTACACATGCACAAAAGACAAAAAAAAATCATTAAAAAAACATATTTTGGTTATTAAATTTTTTTTTTTTTTTTTTAATGATTATAATAACCATATAACAAAAATTTATATTAAATTTAACATATGGTTATCAAACCATGAAAATCAACGAATTTGGTTTAATTTAAATTAAAAAAATCAACGAATATATGTGGTGGATGGTATAACATATACCATACAGGTATGTTAGTATAACAAACCCACACATATATGGGTTGCACGTTTTATTAAAACATTACATTGTTGTTACGTTATGGAAACAATGGGAGGTGGTTGGGGGCTGGCCGCCCGATGCGGGTCCAACCCCCCAAAAAAAAAAATATAATATCTGTTTTAAAATGAAAACAAACACGCTTTATGTGAGGGATCGGGATTTGATCCCCCGACCTCTCCATTCAATTTTTTAACCATGTACCGTTGAGCCACAACAAATCACGTTGAAAATTCCGCTCAACATATTTTTTTAAACCATCATTTTCCGAGTGCGCCCAGGCCAGGGCAGCTAAGTGTGGGCACAATTTTCGAGGCAAAGGAAGAGGAGGCAGAATGATGGCACACATTTCAAGGCAAGATATTTCTTGATGCCCCTGAAGATTCCTTTGAACGTAAAATTTTCTTGAGTTAGGATGTATTAAAACTTATATGAATTTTAACCAGAATTTCGTAGGAAGCGCGATGGTGCACCCAGATTTGGCTTTTGAGCAACGATTTTGAAGATTCTCGGGGAGAAGAATCTTCAGGAATGTTGAGGGAATATTTCAGATTCCTTGGAGGCCAAAATTCACTGATGTCAAAATGAGGTCAACCTTATACTCATTCTTCTCAGAATTTCGTAAGGATCTGAATGGTGAGATCAGATTCTTGTTTTGAGTTACATATTTCCAGATACCCTGTGGAGCAACATATTTGAGGAATATAGGGAGAATCTAAAAGATTTCCTAAGGCCCAGATTTTGACAGTGTCATAATTCAACAGATTGACAGTCAATCCTACACCTCTCAGCGACATGAGTTCAACAGTGCAATTAGATTTTGCATTTGAGCCTTATTTTTTTCAGCCACTTTTCAAAGTGGAGTTGTATGCGTCAGCATTCAATGTGTGAGCAGTCATTTTCAAGATATTTGATGCCACGAGATTGATGGTATAGACAGATCTAGTAGTTTATCATCCTTTTCTTCAGATAGCTCTAAGAGGTGAGGTATATGTAGTGTGATCATGTGCTTCATTGTCTCTTTTCTATGTGATGCATTGTGATGTATAGATCCTTGTTGATGTTTGATGTGGGATCTTGTTTTGTTATTGATGTGAGATGTAATTTATATCATGGATTTGTGTTATGTTGTTTGATATCCCTTTGTTTCCATATTGGCGGGATACTCATTATCACCATGTATTTTTGATTGAGATCCCTTTTTTGTCATGTTTGGCGGGATACTCATAGTCATCATCCATGTGAAATTGTCATGCTGATACGAGTCCTTTTTGAGAGTGAGAGTTCCTGTAGTGGAAAATCTCATAGAGAGGTCCAGCCACTCTTGCGTGAGGGCATTCTCCTTTTATGAATGAGAAAATACCATCCATGTACATCATCACTCTTTCCATCACTTAATGCAGCGACCTACACTATCTTGACACCGAGGCTCGGAGACGTAGTCCCTCCTGGGTGAACTTCGTTATCAATGTATTATGTTGCTAATGCTTGTTATGTTCCTCTTCTTTACAACATGCATATATGTTCTTTTATGTTCATTAATTCTTTGATGAAATTATAACACACCAGCTGAAGTAAAATGTCTTGGTTTAAAAGGGTATCAGAAATTTACCCGGATCAAGTGGTATCAGAGAGGTCTTCTTGCTGATTTGGATTGCAGGCATGAACCATTGAACGTTCACCGAGTTCAACAATGGAGGATGTCAAAGACATGTATGAGACCATGCTCAGGGTGTTCGAAAAGGCGGACATGTTTTACGAAGCTTATGAGAAACAAGCAACATACAACGCTGAGTTGAAAACGCTTGTATAAGAGGAGAAGGAGGACAAAAATCGACTACAGCTTCAATTGCAAGACACGACAGAGGCATTGGAGGAATTGAAACGCAATAATGAAAGTCTTCAAGTAGATAATGAGGCATTGAAGGCACTCCTACAGGAAGAGAAGGAGGAGAAGCAGCAATTGCATATTCAGCTACAAGCAGCAACAAAGGCCTTGGAGGAAGTGAAGCGCAACAAAGGCTTAGAGAAGCCCTCTTCTCCTATTTCAAAATCGACATCTGAGGTAAACAATTGGGATATTTCTTCAATTTCATCTTCACATGCTATTATTTTTGTTGGAAATGTGGAGATCCCCATTACAAAAACCGACATGAGAATCCTTACCAGGATGGGGTACAAAGGAGGAGGACTTGGCATTCATGGACAATGAATAACTCAGCCATTGGAGGTTGTGCAGAGACCTTGCTACGTAGGTTTGGGATACACTGAAGGAGGATGTTTGAAGGACATCAAAGGAAAATAAACATTGTTGAACTCACCAGGAAAGAGGATTGATGGGAACACTTCACCATCAACCCACTGAAGTGAATGTTGTAGTGAAAGAGCTGAGGCAAGATCTCATCACCATGATCGCACCAGAGGCCACCAGGGAAGGTATAACAAGTATCAATATTCTTGAGTTCATTTTGATTATAATCATGTTTCTAATCATGGACGTAAATCATGGCATAATAAAACTTGTCATTTTTGTGGTTTACATAACCATGTCATTTCTGAGTGTTGGAAAAGAATGGCAACACAAAGAAGGATGAGGCGTAAAAGGCCTTCTCCACAGCAGAAAAATAAACTGGTTAAGCAGGTCGGGAGGAAGAAGACCTTTTGCACCCATTGCAACCAAAGTGGCCATCAAAGAGCCACGTGTTCGAGGCTCCATCTAGAGCAGCACCTTAAGGATGAAGCGTTGGTGCATGAACTGGTTGAAACAATTGTTCAAAAAACGAGTGTGCCACGGGGAGATGATCCATTCGCTTTGAGAAGTGAGAGATGGTTTTTCTAGATGTGGTAGTGTGTCATGGACGTGTATGTAAATCATATGTTGCAGTTTTTACTGTAAAAGTGATGATGTGTTTTCCATCGCTTGTTAAGAAACCATGATATTTTGGCCTTGTTTTATAAGTCGCGTGATGCATTTATTTTATGTAAAAGTGATGATGTGTTTACCATCACTTCGAAATATGACGATGATGTTTTTTGCCTTATAATGATAGCTGGAGTGTGATCTCCATTTGATGTAAACTTGACCACCGAGTATGTAAACTCATGGCAAGTATGGAAATGTTTTGGTCATATTTGATCATGTAATTTGCGTTACAACTTTAGGCAGATGTGGCATTTGCATTACGATTCCGAAGGAAAAAGGTGAAGGAGTCTTCAAGGGATGTGCCTTTTCAGAAATTTGCATTACAGTTGTAGGTGTTGGCTTTGTATCTTGATTCCAAAGTATGTTAGGTGAAGGAGTCTTCAAGGGATGTGCCATTTCAGACATTTGCATTGTAGTTGCGGGTGTTGGCATTGTATTCTGATTCCGAAGTACGCAAGGACCAAAAGCTCCTTAGTGGGGAGGATTGATCTAGGTGGATCTTCAGACACCAATGCTTGGAAAAAGGCTCAAAATTGAAAGTGATGGAAATGTGGAAAACTCGGCTTTAGATTGAAGATCTCGTCGCCCTGATCACAACGGTGAAAATGATGTGTCAATCCAAGCTCATATGCCGACGTTAGAGCAGTTTGAAGTTTTGTTAAGGCAGGGAATGTGGGGCCCACAGTGTGCCACATGGAATTCCAGTGAGCGCATGGGACCCACATGGCAGCCCCTTAGCGGATTACACATGGCACTCCAGAACTAGCCCTTACACTTGCACAAAAGAGAAAACACAAAAGACAAAAAAAAACCATTAAAAAAACATATTTTGGTTATTAAAATTATATATTTTTTAATGGTTATAATAACCATATAACAAAAAATTATGTTAAATTTAACATATGGTTATCAAACCATGAAAATGAACGAATTTGGTTTGATTTAAATTAAAAAAATTAACGAATATATGTGGTGGATAGTATAACATATACCATATATCTATTTTAGTATAACAAACACACACATATATGGGTTGCACGGTTTATTAAATCATTACATTATTGTTACGTTATGGCAATAACGGGAGGTGGTTGGCAGCGGGCCGCCCGATGCGGGTCCGACCCCCCCAAAAAAAATATAATATTTGTTTTAAAATTAAAAAAAACGTGCTTTATGTGAGGGGTCAGGATTTGATCCTCCGACCTCTCCATTCCATTTTTTAACCATGTGCCGTTGAGCCAGACAACTCACATTGAAAATTCCGCCTAAAATATATTTTTAAATCATCATTTGCCCAGTGTGCTCAAGCCAGGGTAGCCAAGTGCGGGCATGATTTTAGAAGCAGAGGCAGAGGAGGCATAATGATGGCACGCAGTTCGAGGTAGAATATTGCTTGATGCCCATGGAGATTCCTTTGAAGGTAAAATTTTCTTGTGTCAAAATGTATTAAAATTTATATGCATTTTAACCAGAATTTCACAAGGAGCACAATAGTGTGCCCAGATTTTCATTCTGAGCAATGGTTTTGCAGATTCTTGGTGGAGGAGAATCTTCAGGAATCTTGAGGAAATCTTTCAGATTCCTTGGAGGCTGAAATTCGCCGGTGTCAAAATGAGGTCAACCTTATACTCATTCTTCTTAGAGTTTCACAAGGATCTCAATGGTGAGATCATATTCCTATTTTGAGTTGCATATTTATAGATTCCTTGTGGAGCAACATCTTTGAGGAATCTAGGGGGAATCTAAAAGATTCCCTAAGGCCCAGATTTCTATAGTGTCAGAATTCAGAAAATTGACAGTCGATACTACACCTCTCGGTGACATGAGTTGAATGACACAGTCATATTTTCCATCTGAGCCTGATTTTTTTCAGCCACTTTTCAAATTAGAGTTGCAAGTGTCAACATTCAATGTGTGAGCAGTCGTTTTCAGGATATTCGACTCCAGGAGATTGATGGGACAACCAGATCTAGCAGTTTATCATCCTTTTCTTCAGATAGCTCCAGGATGTGAGGTATATGTAGTGTGATCATGTGCTTCTTTGTCTCTTTTCTATGAGATGCATTGTGCTCTATAGATCCCTGTTGATGTTTGATGTGGGATCTTGTTTTGCTCTTGATGTGAGATGTAATTTCTATGATGGATTTGTTTTATGTTGTTTTAGATCCTTTTGTTGCCATGTTTGCGGGATACTTCGTTTCACCATGTATGTTTTATTGAGATCCCTTTGTTTCCATGTTCGGTGGGATACTCATAGTCATCATCCATGTGAAATTGTCATGCTGATAGGAGTCTTTTTTGAGAGTGAGAATTCCTGTAGCAGAACATCTCGTAGAGAGGTCCAACCACTCCTGCGTAAGGGAATTTTCCTTGTATGACATAGAAAATACCATCCATGTACATCATCACTCTTTCCAACACTTAATGCTGCGGCCTACACCATCTTGACACTGAGGCCCAGAGACATAGTCCATCCTAGACAAACTCCGTTATCAATGTCTTATGTTGCTAATGATTGTTATGTTCCTCTTCTTTACAACATGCAGATATGTTGTTTTATGTTCGTTAATGCTTTGATGCAATTATAACACATCAGCTGAAGTAAAAGTTCTTGGTTTAAAAGGGTATTAGAAATTTACCCAGATCAAGTGCTATTAGAGCGGTCTTCTTGCTGATTTGGATTGCAAGCGTGAACCATTGAACGTTTTCTAATTTGAGCAATGGAGGATATCAAAGGCATGTATGAGACCATGCTCAGGGTGTCCAAAAAGGCAAACATGTTGTACGAAGCTTATGAGAAACAAAAAGTAGACAACGATTAGTTGAAACACTTCTACAGGAGGAGAAGGAGGACAAACATCGATTGCAGCTTCAATTGCAAGCCATGACAGAGGTATTGGATGAATTGAAGCACAACAAAGAAAGTCTTCAAACAGATCATGAGGCATTGAAGGCACTCCTACAAGAAGATAAGGAGGAGAAGAAACGATTGTAGCTTTAGCTACAAGCCGCATCAAAGGCCTTGGAGGAAGTGAAGCGCAAAAAAGCATTAGAGAAGCCCTCTTCACTTGTTTCAAAATCGACATGTGAGGTAAACAGTTGTTATCATTCTTCAGTTTCATCTTCACATGCTATTATTTCTGTTGGAAATGTGGAGATACCCATTACATAAACTGACATGAGACTCCTTACAAGGATGGGGTACAAAGGAGGAGGACTTTGTATTCATGGCCAAGGCATAACTCAACCATTGGAGGTTGTGCTAAGACATCGCTATGCAAGTTTGGGATACACTGAAGGAGAATGTTCAAAGGAAATCAAAGGAAAACAATCATTTTTGAACTCACCAGGAAAGAGGATTGATGGGAACACTTCACCATCATCCCAGGGAAGTGCATGTTGCAGTGAAAGAGTTGAGGCAAGCTTTCATTACCATGATTGCACCAGAGACCACCAGGGAAGGTATAACAAGTCTCAATATTCTCAAGTTCATTTTGATTATAAGAATGTTGATAATCATGAACGTAAATCATGGCATAATAAAACTTGTTATTTTTGTGGTTTACGTAACCATGTCATTTCTGAGTGTTGGAAAAGAATGACAACACAAAGGAGGATGCGACGTAAAAGGCATTCTCCACAACAGAAAAAGAAACTGGTTAAGTAGGTCTGGAGGAGGAAGACCTTTTGCAGCCATTGCAACCAATTTAGTGGCAATCAAAGAGCCATGTGTTCGAGGCTCCATATAGAGTAGCACCTTAAGGACAAAGTGTCGGTGCATGAACCGGTTGAAACAATTGTTCGACAAACAAGTGTACCATGGGGAGATAATCCATTCACTTTGATAAGTGAGAGATGGTTTTGCTAGATGTGGTAGTGTGTCATGGCCATGTCTGTAAATTGGAATGTTGCATTTTTTAATGTAAAAGTGATGATGTGTTTTCCATCGCTTGTTAAGAAATCATGATATTTTGGCCTTGTTTTATAAGTCACGTGATGCATTTCTTTTATGTAAAAGTGATGATGTGTTTACCATCACTTAGAAATGTGATGATGATGTTTTTGGCCTTGTAATGATAGCTAGAGTGTGATCTCCATTTGTTGTAAACTTGACCACCGAGTATGTAAACTCGTGGCAAGTATGGAAATGTTTTGGTCATATTTGAGAATGTAATTTGCGTTGCAGCTTTAGGCAGATGTGGCATTTGCATTCTGATTCCGAAGGACAAAGGTGAAGGAGTCTTCAAGGATGTGCCTTTTCAGACATTTGCATTGCAGTTGTAGGTGTTGACTTTGCATCCTTATTCCGAAGTAAGTCAAGTGAAGGAGTCTTCAAGGGATGTGCCATTTCAGACATTTTCATTGCAGTTGTAGGTGTTGGCATTGCGTTCTGATTCCAAAGTACGTCAGGTGAAGGAGTCGTGTGGGAATGTGCCTTTCAAAGAAATTTGCATGCAGTTGATGATGGATAGAAGCTGATGCTTTTGGAGGATAAAAAGCTCCTTAGTGGGAGGATTGATCCAGGTGGATCTTCAGACACTAGTGGCTTGGGAAAAGGCTCAAAATTGAAAGTGACAGAAATGTGGCAAAATCAGCTTCAGATTGAAGAGCTTTTCGCCCTAATCAAAACGGTGTGAACGGAGCATCAATCTGAGCTCATATGATGAAGTTAGAGCAGTTTGAAGTTTTGTTAAGGCAGGGAACGTGGAGCCCACAGTGTGCCACATGGTGTTCCATTGAGCACATGGGATCCACATGGTAGCCCCCCCAGTTGATGAAACATGGTGCTCCAACACTAGCCCTTACACCTTCACAATAAACAAAAAAAAATTCATTAAAAAAACATATTTTGGTTATTAAAAATCATTTTTTTTTTTAATGGTTATAATAACCATATAAAAAAACTTTATGTTAAATTTAACATATTATTATCAAACCATTAAAATCAACAAATTTGGTTTGATTTAAATTAATAAAATCAACGAATATATGTGGTGGATGGTATAACATATACCATATATATATATATATGTTAGTATAACAAACCCACACATATATGGGTTGCACGATTTATTAAAAACATTACATTGTTGTTACGTTATGGCAATGATGGGAGGTGGTTAGCGAGCGAGGCCACCCGTGCGCCCCCCCCCCCCCCAAAACCATATAATATTTGTTTTAAAATTAAAACAAACACACTTTATGTGAGGGTTAGGATCTGATCCCAGACCTCTCCATTCCATTTTTTAACCATGTCTTAGTGTCTGTATAATGGCTCACGTTGAAATTATGCCCAACATATTTTTTTAAACCGTTATTTGCAGAGTGCACTTGCAGGGCACACTTTTGCAGCCATTGCAACCAATTTAGTGGCAATCAAAGAGCCATGTGTTCGAGGCTCCATATAGAGTAGCACCTTAAGGACAAAGTGTCGGTGCATGAACCGGTTGAAACAATTGTTCGACAAACAAGTGTACCATGGGGAGATAATCCATTCACTTTGATAAGTGAGAGATGGTTTTGCTAGATGTGGTAGTGTGTCATGGCCATGTCTGTAAATTGGAATGTTGCATTTTTTAATGTAAAAGTGATGATGTGTTTTCCATCGCTTGTTAAGAAATCATGATATTTTGGCCTTGTTTTATAAGTCACGTGATGCATTTCTTTTATGTAAAAGTGATGATGTGTTTACCATCACTTAGAAATGTGATGATGATGTTTTTGGCCTTGTAATGATAGCTAGAGTGTGATCTCCATTTGTTGTAAACTTGACCACCGAGTATGTAAACTCGTGGCAAGTATGGAAATGTTTTGGTCATATTTGAGAATGTAATTTGCGTTGCAGCTTTAGGCAGATGTGGCATTTGCATTCTGATTCCGAAGGACAAAGGTGAAGGAGTCTTCAAGGATGTGCCTTTTCAGACATTTGCATTGCAGTTGTAGGTGTTGACTTTGCATCCTTATTCCGAAGTAAGTCAAGTGAAGGAGTCTTCAAGGGATGTGCCATTTCAGACATTTTCATTGCAGTTGTAGGTGTTGGCATTGCGTTCTGATTCCAAAGTACGTCAGGTGAAGGAGTCGTGTGGGAATGTGCCTTTCAAAGAAATTTGCATGCAGTTGATGATGGATAGAAGCTGATGCTTTTGGAGGATAAAAAGCTCCTTAGTGGGAGGATTGATCCAGGTGGATCTTCAGACACTAGTGGCTTGGGAAAAGGCTCAAAATTGAAAGTGACAGAAATGTGGCAAAATCAGCTTCAGATTGAAGAGCTTTTCGCCCTAATCAAAACGGTGTGAACGGAGCATCAATCTGAGCTCATATGATGAAGTTAGAGCAGTTTGAAGTTTTGTTAAGGCAGGGAACGTGGAGCCCACAGTGTGCCACATGGTGTTCCATTGAGCACATGGGATCCACATGGTAGCCCCCCCAGTTGATGAAACATGGTGCTCCAACACTAGCCCTTACACCTTCACAATAAACAAAAAAAAATTCATTAAAAAAACATATTTTGGTTATTAAAAATCATTTTTTTTTTTAATGGTTATAATAACCATATAAAAAAACTTTATGTTAAATTTAACATATTATTATCAAACCATTAAAATCAACAAATTTGGTTTGATTTAAATTAATAAAATCAACGAATATATGTGGTGGATG
Source organism: Pinus albicaulis (assembly GCA_034641835.2). Classification (NCBI taxonomy): domain Eukaryota; kingdom Viridiplantae; phylum Streptophyta; class Pinopsida; order Pinales; family Pinaceae; genus Pinus; species Pinus albicaulis. The sequence goes on along the minus strand of MU968411.1, from coordinate 35,261,695 downwards.
GTATAACATATACCATATATATATATATATATGTTAGTATAACAAACCCACACATATATGGGTTGCACGATTTATTAAAACGTTACATTGTTGTTACGTTATGGCAATGATGGGAGGTGGTTGGCGGCGGGCCACCCGATGCGCCCCCCCCAAAACAATATAATATTTGTTTTAAAATTAAAACAAACGCACTTTATGTGAGGGGTTGAGATTTGATCCCACGACCTCTCCATTCCATTTTTTAACCATGTGTCGTTGAGCCACAATGGCTCACGTTGAAAATTATGCCCAACATATTTTTTTAAACCATTATTTGCCGAGTGCACCCAAGCTAGTGTAGCCAAGTGCGGGCACAATTTTCGAGGCAAAGGCAGAAGAGTTAGAATGATGGCACATAGTTTGAGGCAGAATATTGCTTGATGCCCATGAAGATTCCTTTGAAGGTAAAATTTTATTGTGTCAGAATGTATTAAAATTTACATACATTCTAACCAGAATTTCGCAGGGAGTGCGATGGTGCACCCATATTTTCCTTTTGAGCAGTGGTTTTTCAGATTCCTAGTGGAGGAGAATCTTCAAGAATCTTGAGGGAATCTTTCAAATTCATTGGAGGCTGAAATTCACCAGTGTCAGAATGAGGTCAAACTTATACTCATTCTTCTCATAATTTCGCAAGGATCTCAATGGTGATATTAGATTCCTGTTTTGAGTTGTATATTTCTAATTTCCTTGTGGAGCAACATCTTTGAGGAATCTAGGGGGAATATAAAAGATTCCATAAGGCCCAGATTTCGACTTTGTCAAAATCCAACAAATTGACGGTCGATCCTACACCTCTCGACGACATCAGTTCAGTGGTGTATTCAGATTTTCCATCTGAGCCTTATGTTTTTCGGCCACTTTTCAAAGTAGAGTTGCAAGTGTCAGCATTCAATGTGTGAGTAGTCGTTTTCAGGATATTCGATGTCACGAGATTGATGGTACAACCAGATCCATCAATTTATCATCCATTTCTTCAGATAGCTCTAATATGTGCGGTATATGTAGTGTGATCATGTGCTTCTTTGTCTCTTTGCTATGAGATGCATTGTGCTGTCTAGATCCCTGTTTGATGTGGGATCTTGCTTTGTTCTTAATGGGAGATGTAATTTCTATCATGTATTTTTCTTATGTTGTTTGAGATCCATTTGATTCCATATTGGCAGGATACTCATTGTCACCATGTATGTTTGATAGAGATCCCTTTGTTGCCATGTTCATCAGGATACTCATAGTCATAATCCATGTGAAATTGTTATGCTGATAGGAGTCCTTTTTGAGAGTGAGAGTTCCTATAGCGGAACATCTTGTAGAGAGTTCCATCCACTCCTGCATGAGGGAATTTTCCTTGTATGACAGAGAAAATACCATCCATGTGTTGAGCCCTAAAAATGTCTTTTCTTTTTACCAAATCCACTGCATTCCATTTATCCTTTATCAGTTATAGGCCTAAAAGATCAATAGGAATGATTAAAATCACTTTAAGAATACATGCAATGAATAACTTATTATACTTTTGTAGTTTTGTTGTCATAGTGATTTTTGAGCAGACTTAGCTATAGAATGCAATCATTCTGTAGCTAGTCGCATATTCCGTAGCCATATTTATGTTTACACAGGTTACAAGTGTCATTTGAGGGAAATATGCATTTGGTTAGACTCCAGAACTCCCCTACATCATTCCTTGTCCTCCACGAAGGCTGAGCAAAAATCTGAAAGTGGTTATGCACGTGGACAAAGCCAAAACCAAGAAGCAGACTTCTACAAGGATAAGGACTCTGCAGGTGTCTTCAGCAAAATACGAGTCCTCAACAGGAGTTCTAGTTCGATTTTGATTATAAAAGACACCTATGCCTATTTCTACTCAATTTCAGTTATGTAGTTGCATATAAAAATAACTCGGTGAACCGAGAAACATTTAGTTGATGTTTTGTTGTTAGTTTTCAAGGACTGTGATACTCTGTTTCTGAGCGTTTTTCTTCTAATGAAAGAAGTATAACTTTGATGCATGATCTGAAGCAGCCTTCAGGAGTTAAGGATTCGTGTGCCAATATGATGGTAGAGGGCCCCTACTATCCGAAAGGCTTTGTGCATATTTTCTAGATAAGTGACCTTTAACTCTGTTTTGTTCTTAACTTAGGTAGTTTTCTGAGTTTATCCTCTTGGATCATTCTTTATGTCATTTACTTACATCAAATATTACAGTCAATCTTGTTCTCATGAGCTATTCCAATATATCACTAACACGTGAATGAGATACAGCTATAGTACTTTTTAGTTAATTGTATTTTAGTTCAGTTCTGTTCATTGGATTTTAGTCCTGCTAGTTAATTTCATTTCAGTCTTGTTAATTAGATTTAAAAGACCCTCATTATTTTATAAGCTGCTCTTGTTCTCAACTTCTTCTAACACATCACTATCACATGAACAAGAATTAGTTATATCATTTTGAGTTCTTGACTATTCTTCAATTATGTAAGAGATTCTCATAATTTTACAAACAACCTTTTTCCCAAGTTGTTCCAAGAAATATCTAACCCTTGAATGAGGCTTAATAGTAACATTTTGAGTTGCAGAATGAGTTAATTCTAGTGTCATAAGTTATTTTAGCATAGGGTTCCTTGCTACATTGCAGATAATATTTTCTCAAAATGTTCCAACAAATTTCTAACAATGAATAAGATTTTCTCTATGATGTTTTAAGTTGTTGTTTACTAAAGAGAACCTCATTACATCAAACTAACCCTTTTCTCAGTTTGTTCCAACATACCTCTAATAAAATGAATTGGACTAAGTTTAATGTTATGAGTTATTTTTCTTATCAGCTTTACAATCTGTGGATTAGCATTTTTTGTTCTTGGTACCATTCATAGTTTAGAGTAGATTTTATTCTGTTTTAGTGTAATCAGTAACTTCTCTTTGCCAACAATTTAGTTCTTTTCCCCTTAGCATAAAAACAAAAAACCAAAAACACTAGAAAAACACTAAGCACAACGAGGTAGGAAGAAGATACCTAGGCACATATGGTGCACTTCACTTCAACAATTTACTAGCCTAGGTTGACAATTTATGAAATCAATTTAGGAACACTAAGTTGAGTAGACACCATGTACATCATCACTCTTTCCAGCACTTAATGCAGCGGCCTACACCATCTTGACACCGAGGCCCGGAGACGTAGTCCCTCCTAGATGAACTCCATTATCAATGTCTTATGTTGCTAATGCTTTTTATGTTCCTCTTCTTTACAACATGCATATATGCTCTTTTATGTTCATTAATTCTTTGATGAAATTATAACACATCAACCGAAGTAAAAGGTCTTGGTTTAAAAGGGTATCATAAATTTACCCAGATCACTTGGTGATTTCATGTTGGATTTTCTCATAAGAGGACTAAAATATAATTTTTGATGACTAATTTCATATTTTATAATATTGCTTTAAATGTTGACTCATCAAACATGATCATTGAGATATTATTATTTTATTTAAGGTGTTTGAACCTATAACTCATTAAATAAGAGGCTCCCCTCACTTGCAAATGTTGTTGTTGAGTGAAAAATTCTTTTCCTTCTATCTTTGGATCATATTTTTGGTTTCATTAGCTATTGTTTATGTTTATTGTGGTAATTTGGAGCGATTTTTTCAAGCATATAAGAGGATTGAATCAATCTAGTCAAGTAAGAAAATTTTCAATGGTGTATAGATAAATGTGTGTGTGTGTTTGTATGTTTGTGAAATAAATATTTTTATTTCCTTCCAAATGAGATATTACATAATAGTGATAAATATTTTAGATAGGCCGGTCACTAGGGAAGCCCAACCATATCCAAAATTGTATTATTTTAAAGTAGGAAAAATTAAAAAGGTTGCATGGAGAGTTAAATACAAAATACATATGTTGAGAATTAGGCCTTTGAGGCCTTGAGAAAAAGACAAAAAACCCAGTAATTAATTAACTTGGAGAAAAATACAAAAATAACCTAGTAATTGATAAAATAAAACCATAGTAAGAGGAAATTTTCGGCGTTTCAATCTCTGGGTGAACGCACGCCCCTATGTGTGACCTAACAGAGGATCCCTCCTAGCTGCCATGGCTTCAGGAGGGGGATCCAATCCCCTTCCTCCACCTCCAGAAGTGGAAGCGTTCAAGAAAATAGTTGCAACAAGCAACAAATGACCTCTATCAGATTCACAACAAAAATTTGTGAAGAAATTAGACAGCATTCCTTCGGTGGCCCTTCCAGTTGAAGAAGCTTTTCGGTTTGCACTGAATCTCATTGAAAGAGGGCTTATTGGGTAGTTTACTGGCATGTGGCCATCTCCCAAAGCCGTGGAAGACTGGGTGCAGAGAAAATAGACTCCACTAGTTTCAGAAGGCATCAAAAGCCACTTTGTTGCTAAAGGATTCTTCGTTTTTGTGTTTGAAAACACGAAAGAAAGAATCCTCATTTTCAGAAATGGGCCATATTTTATGGATCCTCAAGGTCTATATTTAAATAAATGGATGTATGATTTCGATCCTTCCCAAGATGTGCCTTCAACTGTCCCAGTGTGGGTGCACCTCCCTCACCTCCCACTGCATTGTTGGAATCATAGTTCTCTTCAAACCATTGGAAATACTCTCGGAAAATATCTTGACCAAGTAGTGAGAAAAAATCAATACTCATGCGCACACATATGCGTAGAGGTAGACTTGGAACTTGGGCTACTGGAAGCTATTAAACTAACCATTTCATATTGGACCCATATCCAGGAGTTGGATCACGAACAGATTCCGTTCAAATGCAGACATTTTCATGGCTATGGCCATTTCGCAAGGCATTATAAAAAGAAGGTGGAAGAAGAGAGTGAGAAATCGAAAGGAGAGCAATGGACCCTAGTCCAGAAAGTAGCCCCGAAAAAAGATAGAGGAAAAGGGGCCACAAAAGGGATAAATTCCCCAACAACAGGACATGTTCTTGGGGAAGGGAAATCCATTCCCTCATCGGTAGAAGCAAAAAATCCTATTGAAGAGGATAACACTCCAGATGATCCTCTAGAAACAATTTTGGAAAGCAAGGAACAACATACCACTTTCCCCTCTTCGGAAAAAGACAATGAATAAGCAGTCCTCCGTGGATCAAGCCTAGATACCTCCTCCCCTCCCTCATATGCAAAAATAATTAGAAAGAAGTCAATGGACATGTCCTGATCCTCAGAGGACGAGACCTTTGAGAGGCATTCAAAAAGAGTTGTAATAAAATCACATAAATAATTTAGGGAAGAAGAAGAAGAAAGGAAAAAAAACGCAAGGAAGTAAATCCACAATCGAGATGTCCATTGGGAGAAACACCAAAAAAATGCCTCCCAAGGGAGGAGTTCCCAACCCCTCCAACAGTAAATAATGTGATTAGTCTCCTTGAATTGCAGAGGCTTGGGGAATCCAATGAAAGTTGAAGCCATGAAATATCTCCTGAAAATCGACCCTCCTGAAATCCTCATGCTCCAAGAGACTAAAATCGAAGGGGACACCCTTCTCGACATCAACAAGTTTAAATGGAAGAAAAATGCAGGAAAGGCAATAAGTTCAAGGGGCTCCTTAAGTGAAATTTCTACTCTGTGGTCGAAGGACCAATTTCAACTGGAAAACTCCTTTGAGATCCAGAAGTGGATATTTACCGAGCTAAGGCACTACAATAGTAAGTTAACCTTTTCTCTTTTCAATCTTTATATCCCTATGCTCTATGCTGAAAAGAGAGATTGTTGGAAATCTCTTTCTGCCTTTTTAGACCTCCACTCTCCCAATATTATCATTTTAGTCGGAGACTTAAACATTGTTCTGGACACGAAAGAAAAGAGAGGAGGCAGCTGTAGCAAGGACCAAATGCTCCCCTTCGTAGAAGATATTGTTCATCAATGGTATCTCCTGGGTTTCAAACCCACAAGAGGACTCTATACTTGGTATAATAACAGAGTAGGGGAAGAGCACATTTTTTCCCGTTTGGACATGTTTCTTGTTCAGAGTTCACTGCCACTAGAACAGAGGTTCATCTCCTCCAAAATCCTTCCTACCTTGACCTTGGATCACAAGCCTATCCTTGTACTCTTGGAAGAGGAAGAAAAATAGCACGTAATTCCATTCCGGTTTAATCCTTTTTGGATTGAAAGAGAAGGGTTCTTTGATACTATTCACTTTGCTTGGTCCAAACCTATCAAAGGATCCCCAAGTTATGTGTGGGAGCAGAAACTTAAGGCCACAAATCATGATTTGAAAGAGTGGATCACGAATCATGGGTTTTACATATGGGGAGCGGGAGGTAAGTGCTAAGATTTGCGGAGTGCGAAGTGCAGTGGGGGAAAAGGGTGACATGGCAAGGAGGCAGGGCCACCCACACATCACGAATCATGGGTTTTACATATGGGGAGTGGGAGGTAAGTGGTAAGATTTGTGAAGTGTGATTGTGATGTGTGATGGGCTGTGGGGAAATGGGTCCCACTTGATATCACATCGGGGGATTTGTGAGATGGCAACGGATTGGCAAGGAATATTTGCGACATGCCAATGCGAATTGCGATTTGGGGACTTGGCGGGACTTGCATAGGACTTAGGATAAAATTTCTGCATATGGTATGCCTCACATGATTTTGAAATCCAAAACTCTTTAAAACATAACCCCATTTCCACTTTTTTGAGTGTAAACACCATCTGCTTTGAATTTATTCTTGTAGCATGGGGAGATACAATTCCAATTTTGTACTTTGAAGAATAAATTTCATATCGTCCTTCCATTTTCCTCCTCAGCATATCTACCTACCCAAACTAATCCTCTAACATTTCTTCTTCTTTTGTAGGGTGCATTTAGACTTGCAGACCCTGAAACACTTTTATTTTGAAACTCTAACCTAACCCCTATCCCTTATTTCTTCTATTGGTTCAGATTAAGCTATTGAACCAATCTCATTTTCTACCTATCTACTAATAAGCCAAGATTAAGCAGTTTGGAAAATCTTTATTTTCTAATCTATCAACATAAATTGAAAAATGTCCAATCATGATTAAACTGTATGACTGGACAAACCTATCTAATGAGTAGTGGAATTTGAACTTGCAACACTTTCAATTTCATTTATTTTTTGGGGGTTTTCTTTATTTTTTCCTTTTTTCTATTTTATTTTTCTCTATTTTTATACCCTTTTTTCTTTCTTTTCATATTTTTTTATCTGAAATCATTTGAATTTTGAAAATCCTTTCAATAATGAAAACTTTTCCAGAAATATGAAGTATTCAATCACCTTGAGATCTTATAATTTATAGGGTAATAACATCTTCTATACCATCAATCTTAGCTTCCACGCCATTATTCAAACTATCAATCTTAGCTTCCATGCCTTTCTTTAATCCATCCATGGCTTTCTTCAAACCATCCATCTTAGATTCCATTTCGTTTTTTGTTACTCTCTGCGAGAGCGAAACTTGTTGCACTTGGTATCGTAATTTTGATATATCATGTTGCACTTCTTCCTCTTCATTAGTCATATTAGAGCCTTATGAGGGCTTAATGGGTGTTGAATTCTTTTTAGGGGGAATTTTAGAACCCAATACTGATATCTATGCTTCAATATGCCCTTGGAATCACTTCAAACTGATTTTTCAAACAAGACTTATGCAATTTTTAAAACAAACACACCTTTTTCTTGCCTTTGAGGATCTCGATATTGAAACTGATGTCTCTCTATAAGTTCATATCCCAAAGATTTGATATTTGGTCTTGTAGCATCTCTCTGAGTCTTATTTCCAATGCCATAGGTTAGACCTGATTTGGATTCCTCAAGACAAAGTTATGACCAATCTCCCACAATGACGTAATTATGGAATGGTTCAGTAGGGCTAACTTGTACGATGTGCCACATGTCACTTTTCATCCTTCAGCTCTGAAATCGATACCCAATAAACTAAATTTTTTGTACTTTCGACAAAATTTTACAAAATTCCAATCTAATGTATGAAACAAAAGCTATGATGATTTTCCCTCAACCACTTGTTTGAGATGAAGTTATGGACCCTGCAAAAACCCTAACTTCCTCAAATCATATCTTTGAAAATATAGTGAACCAAGATCTTAATTTTTTACACGAAGTTCCTAAGGACTTTGGCTCAAATGATGTTTTTTTCACCTTTTGAAACCTCTCAGAAAAAAATTTATAGCGAAAATTCCATTATGTCGTGTTTGAACAAGAGAAACCCTAGAATCCCAAGCTCTGAAACCAAATGTTATGAAACCAGCTCACAAAATAGAAGAAAAGAGAGATCAACAAATTATAAATTAGCCCCTTCGAGGGGAAAACCTACTTTACATTACACAAATGAACAATTCTTGGATGATACAAATGAAAAAACCTCCTTTTTATATATAGGAGTAAAAGAGGTCAAAATATAATCCTAGCTGACATAACAATAACAATGTAAGGGCACAACAATAACAATAGTGGGATTCTATGGGGCACAATAATAACAATCTGGGGACTACTTGGGCACAAAAATAACAATAAGGGGCCTACACTAACAATAACAATAAGGGGATACACTAGTATTATAGGGACCTAACAGAGGTTGAAGCAAAAGGCCAATTGAAGGATAAGTATCAATATTTTATTTTAGTTTTTGATTAGGCATGTGATCAATGATTGTGATTTATGATGGTTGCATTTTGAGCTAATCAGATGTGATATGTTTACACATGATGATTTGATCGAAGAGCTAGTTTTACTTGTGATAGGAAGTAAACAAATTTGCATGTGTACCTTTTTGACGAGCTACCAATGAGGTATGTTTGAATTTATTTCAATTTATTTTGAATCTAATGACAATTATTTTCATCATACAGGAAAGCATGTAAATTCCTGGTTTAGGTGGTTGAAACTAACTGCAAGAATTAGCAGTAGTAGCAAAAATGAATTGAAATAGGAAATAGTACGTTGTTAAAGCATTCAGGAGCAGAGCCATTGTGGGGAACTGGTACCCAATAGTGTCAATTGATTTCCATGATCATGCTATGAATGGTATGATGGTTTTGAGGTAGGGATATGCCTTGGTTTTTGGACCTTTCGATGCAAGGAAACCTTGCCAAGGAATGGATCACACGGGAATGGGATGTCAGGGAAATTGGATGGTGAGTGGCTACACAAAAGGGGGTGACTAGATTTCCTGATGGACTATGTAGTAGAGAAGGGAAGGTCGGGGAATGTATTTTTTTTCATCATTAGCATTTCCAGATGGAATTATATGCACATTTGGAGTGTGCCCTGGGACAATGAGTCAGTAACTGTTCACTGAGGGAACAAGTAGCACAAGGATTGTAGCGTTGGACATTGGATGTAGATTTGACCTTGGAAGTGGATTATAGACTTATTGGGAAGGAGGTGAATCCTGATATTACTTTGAGGGTGGAGGTGTGAGCCTATGGATTACCTTGGTTCTTATACAATGATCATATCCTTTTATTTTATGGTTAAATAAAATGTGCATATGTATATATGTGTATTTTATTATGAATACTGTATTGAGCTGGATTTATAAAGCTCCATGAAAAATATGGTTATTTTATGGTTGAATAAAATGTGCATAAGTATATGTGATTGTTATTGTAAATACCATAATGAGTTGTGTTATAAAGCTCCAGTAAATGGTATGATTGTCATGTTTTCAGTACCATGTCATTGTAAATAATACATCGAGCTAAGTTATAAAGCTCCATGGGAAGTATGTTTTGGTATTCAATCGTTTTTCTAGTCATAGGTGTAATAGAACACCAAGGATGGTGTTCCTATAAGGGGGAGGGGTATGTAACAACCCCAGGTTAAAAGTTCATGTAATAAATTTGATACGAGAAAAATAATACCAAGGTCATGGGACATGTATTCCAAGTTGAATGTTGGGAAAAACATCCTAATGGGTGTCACTTTCAGTTTATTATGGCTAAGGGGAAATTGGCAAAGGCATTGGAAAAGGATTAAATGGAGTTTTATTTATGAAAATAAAGGAAAATAGGATAATATAGAGATGAAAGGTCACATGTTTGCATGTGGAGGAAATTGGGGGAAAATAGAGAAAAATGAAGAAAATAGAGACCTCAATAATAAAAGTAATATGAGAATCAGTTCACAATTTTTTCCCAACTGTTGATCAGGTGTGGTAAATGAAAAGGAAAGAAATCAAGGAAGGACAATAAATTAAAGGAAAGCAAGGGAAAAGCAAGGAAAAGTTAGATCAAGTAGCTTCTACAAGAATATTTACAGGTAACAAGTTTCATGTGTGATTTCCTAGTTTTTTTGGGAATGCATGGTACATGCATGTGTGTATTTGGTTCTCTTGTTGCCATCAACATGGGTTTTTCTAGGCGTGACAGTGGTTTCAACCTTTCCTTTCCATTTCTAGATAGCCATGGTGTGATGGGGTTCTTTAATTCAGTGGAGCTTTAGACTGCCATATGGTTTTAGAATGAGGTGAGGTGGTCTTAGGAAGATTCCCAAGGGCCTAGGAATCCCTTCATCGGTTTTGGTGGGAATGCAGTAAATCCTGAGGGTGGATATGGAAAAATTTCTCAAGGTATTGGTGAAGAAATTCTAAGGAATCCAAGCTTGTTTTGGGCTAGTGATCCCTTGATCAGTTTTAACGGGATTGCGGTAAACCCCAAGGGTGGTGGTGGCTTAATATCTGGAAAGCCTTGGTTATTTATGTTCTTGTTTTGGGCCTAGTGATCCTATTTTCTCTTTGTAGATAGTTCTAGGCTTAGGAACTATGCTAAAGCATATAATTAAGGGTTTTAATTAAATTGGATGACTAATGCATTAAAAATTTAACACTTGTATAATCCAAATATTTTTGATAAGTTTAAAGGGCTGATTTTCGTTCATAACAACATACAATCTTTAAATTGATTTTAAAAGTGGAAAAGGAAGAACTAATTCAAACAAATTGTTCAATTAGTTAATCTCCATAATGATGATAACTTTGCAGTGAGCTATCAAGGAAGTTAATACCTAACTTAGCCTTACCCTAGCTCCTATGTTACCTTGAATATATGATGAAAAACATAGATGAATATACCAGAAAAACTCACATGAACACAAATGATGTTAAGACTAAAGTAAAAATCCTTTTATTATCTTCAAAAACATCCAGAAGAGTACAATAATGTCTCTAGATTATTACAACGGTTCAACCCTTATTACTTTGAATTAAAAAATATTTATAGAGTGTAATTCAAAAATTTCTTAATCTAATACAATCCTTTACAAAACACAATATTATCTAAAATGATTTGGACATATCAAACTAATACAATATAAAAATAGACTTTATGAAACTGATTTTCATATTCAACACTCTATTCGAGGGTGTTGTTGGTAACTGCTGCCTAAAAATATTTTTATTCTCTTCGTGCTCCTCCTTTCAGTTTACTGGCTCCTGTTGTTCCGTGTTGCTGCCTTGTAATGTTGCATTCATTTTTACTCGATAAGATCGAGTAACTTATCCCATCTTTTATCATCTAGAATGGATAATTCAATCACTTTCTTGTATGCTTCTTCCACCTCTATGTATTTTTTAAAATTTTACCTAGTAATAAATAAATGTTAAATTTTATGCTAGATAAATAAATCATATTCTAGGCCTTCAATAAAATATTTACCACTTAGGTTTCCTTTTACTTTAGCAAATTTTGACATCTCTACTACTATTTCATGTAATCTATGCTGGTAATTTTCTAGTGGATTCAATTGGCCACTATAATCTCTTAGAGGTGGAAGTCACTTTTTCAGTAAGATGGTAATTTTCTTGTGAAATTTATTTATCTCCACTTCTAAGTTTTGACATTTATTTCTTAATTGCCACATTAAATTTCTTAGGAAAATTTTTTCTGACTTCTAGGACTGTGTCAATCCTATCTTCAATTCCTAATTCCTCCAATTCATCCTTGATATTTGAATTCAAAAATTTGACTATCCTCATTGCCTCCCCTGGCTTATGTTCCAAGTCTTTTTTAATTTCTGCTATGAATGCATTTTCTCTTTTTACCAGTTCTTCTTGTTCAAAGATAATCTCAATAGATGTCCAGATATATCTCATGGTTGAATTGATATCAAACGAAATATTTTCCTTTGCTTCAGATAATTTTTGTTCTGTGAGTGATTCATATTCATACTTTTCAAGCTATTTAGTTAGCTTGAAATTTTTCTATATTTCAGATATATATGCATTATCTGATTTAAGCTTGTTTTCTCCATTCTCTTTACTGTTGCTTTTAATTTTTTTATTTCTACATTTGTGAGGGATGAATCTCCCATGACCTTTGATAATTTTTCTATGGTTTCCTCATTAACTATCTTTGTCTATACTATAGATGTCCATGCACTTGTCTGCTATTATATTTATTTTAATAGGCTTTCCATGTCAGCCTGCATTTTCCGTATTTGGATGTTCTGCTCCACAATCATATTCAACATGTTTTATTTCTCTTTCTCAAGGTTACCTACTTATTTAGTTTATGTATGATATGTTGTAGGTAGATTCAACTGCTTTCTAAGCTCTTGTATATCTGAGTTTCTTCTTTTTATTATTTCTTCAGCAGCATTGACATCACTAGGATCCACTCCTAGATTTATCACCAAATCTTCCAACTCTTTTATTCTGGTATCCTTCACTAAGGAAGATATTATTTCTAACTTAAGCTGTGAATAAATATTATTCAAGGATGCTTGCAATTTAGAAGTTTCCATGGATCAACTTGTCAATGTAGAATAAATTATTTCACCTGCTTGTTTGTGGAAATCAATCTGATCTATTGGGTGTATCTTCTTGGTATCAAAATAAAACACAAATATTTTATAATAATCTACACTTTTAGGATCTGGTAATTTTGGCTCAAGGAATTCCAACTGAAATTTCCCTCTATCAAGGTCTAGTGCAGATAAAATTCAGTGTTGAGAAGTGGAAGATTGTTTCCAAAACTCAGTATAAGTGGAATTTTTCAATGCTTCATTCTTTATCTTCATCTCTCTAAATATAGAAAATATACTTTGTTGTCCTAAATATGTAGAAATAAGAGAAACAAGAAAATTAATTGTTTTTTCTTCAGCTTGTTGTAAAGAGAATACATGCTCACCTGATAATACTACTTTAATGTGTTGTTTTGAATTTCTACGTTTTGATGAGTCCTCTTTTGTATTGATTGACTTCTTCCTTTTGAAAACTTTGAAACTATAGAAATTATACAAACAATATGTATACCAATGGATTCAATCTGATCATGCGATATGCTAAATCAAGATATTGAATCCTTCTACAAATTAATTGCAGAAAATAAACACAATCGCACAATCACACCAAGTAAAAGAAAGAAGAAAATCAATCCACAACACAGATATTTTTGTTGAGGAAATCTTGCTGCTCAAAACCCCTCTATCTTCTATTGTATATTCAACCAAGGAATCATGAAACAATAAAATTCACTCTTCTCACAAGAGTCTGCTACATTCTACCAACTGTCTCATACTTATCCAGGAAAAATCGACCAACACTTAGCCAATTTCCTGCCTCTACTTAGCCTACTTTGCTTGCCCAATTCTAAGAGAATTAATTTCTAATGAAGAAGTCAATACGTATTTTCAACATTAGGTTAAACCAGCGTGTTGTTCGGACTGAATCCGACTACTCTTAGATGATGGCTCTCTTCCAGAAGACAAACCAGGAAAGTTAAAAGTCCTCATGGCACAGATCGATGAAGATGAAATGAAATTATTTGCTCAAATCCGTGCCTTGGAGGAAGGAGATCTTAAAGCTGCCTTGGTTAAAGGCTTACATGCAGCATGGTATTGGATCTTCCAGAAAATCCTCTGGTAAGAATCCTAATTTTTTTTATGCTTCTTACGAACGCAACTCCAAATCGTATCTCCAACATACTTCTAACAAAGTTCGTACACTCACTTTGGGGGAGGTGAGTAGGGAGATACACAATACAAAGTCTGAAATCTCTGCCCTAAAATCTGAAATTGCTGCCCTGAAACTCCAAGTTTCACAGTCAGAAAAGGCCCCACAAGCTCAAAAGCCTTCTACCTCTATTTCCGGCAGACATGTAAACTACACACTGCACTCTGCCCCAGATGTTAAAGTTGCCGAAGGCAAATTTGATGCTTCAGTTGGTTTTAGAGAAATTGGCGAAATGCAGGTTATGGCAGTTCAATATCAGCAACACCACATCAATGTAAATATTTGTGTTGCAGGCAGAGTCTATAATGTTACTGCACTAATTGATTCTGGTGCAGATATTAACATTCTTTCCAAGAAAATAGTTCCATCAAGATATTGGGTTACTGCACAAAAGAAAGTTATGGGATTAGGAAAGAAACATTTAGAATTTGAAGTTTTTAAAGCTGCTGTTTGTTTTGATTCCCGTTGTGTAAAGCTTTCATTTGCAGTTGCTGATATTCCAGTTGATTGCATTCTGGGAAATGTTTTTCTAGCAGTAGTTGAGCCCCATGGTTCCTTTAGATTTCCTGACAATTCTGCAGGATACTTTATCACAGTCTCTGGCCAAAGGATTGAAATTCCATATATTTCCAGAACCAGAGTTTCTACCATGGTCCAGGCAATGCAGGAACTTCATAAAGCAGAAAATAGTCTAGAAGAACTCAAAGACCATAAGTGCACAATCAGAATAGAAGATCAGTTGAGTTCTCCAAAAGTTCAGAAACAGATCTCTGAATTTCAAAAAGAATTTGAGAACACATGTTGCTCAGAAGAACCTAATGCATTTTGGCATCGCAAACAACATTGTGTTGAGCTGCCCTACAAGGAAGGATATACGGGCAGACCATGCAAGTCCAGAGCTATCCCAATGTCAGCAGAATACAGACAGCTCTGCCAAAAGGAGATAGATCAGCTTCTACAGAGAAAGCTGATAAGAGAATCCAGCAGCCCTTGGAAGTGCTATGGATTCTATGTGAACAAAAGAAGTGAACAGATTAGAGGAGTCCCTAGACTTGTTATTAATTATAAGCCTCTAAACTCTGTTCTTGCAGATGACACATATCCTATTCCACATAAGGGAGATCTTATGCGTAGGATATCTGGAGCTAAGATATTTTTAAAGTTTGATTTAAAATCTGGCTTCTGGCAAGTAGCAATTGCTGAGCATGACAAATGGAAAACTGCGTTCAGCATACCAGCAGGGCATTACGAGTGGAATGTGATGCCATTTGGATTGAAACATGCGCCTTCTAAATTTCAGAAGGTAATGGATTCAATTTTCAGGCCTTATGATGAATGGCTGCTTGCTTACATTGATGATCTGCTAATATTTTCCAAGAATCTGCAGGACCATTTTAGACATCTGAAGATATTTATGAAATTGGTCCAAAGAAATGGTCTGGTCTTAAGCAAGAAAAAGATGGAGTTATTCCAGAACAAGATCAAGTTTTTAGAGCACACAATCGAAAATGGACAAATTGCTTTACAGAGCCATGCACTTGAGTTTGCTGATAAGTTTCCAGATGTCATTTTAGATAAAACTCAATTGTAGAGATTTTTAGGATGTTTGAACTATGTAAGTAATTTTTATCCTTCTTATGCCATTGATAGGTCTCTGCTAAATCAGAGACTAAGGAAAAATCCAAAACCTTGGACGCAAGCTCATACCCAAGCTATCAGAGAAATCAAAGCCAAGGTTCGTAATCTTCCCATTCTCTATGTTGCTGATGATGTTGCATTTAAAATTGTTGAAACAGATGCCAGCAATATAGGTTGGGGAGGTGTACTTAAACAGAAACCAAGTGAAGACAGTCCGAAAGAACAAGAACAAGTGGTACAGTTTGTCTCTGGAGTATGGAGCAAAGCAGAACTGAACTATGCTCCAATAGAGAAAGAAGTCAAAGCAGCATGGAACTGTATCAGTAAGTTTTCGATTCACTTGGAAAATAAACATTTTTTGCTAAGAACAGATGCAAAGGCTCTGGCAAAGGTAATCACTAAGACCATCAAGAATCCTGAAGATGCAAAGTTCGCAAGATGGCAAGCACTATTTGCTTACTTTGATTTTAAAGTAGAACATATTAAGGGTTCAGAAAATTGTTTGCCAGACTTTCTTAGCAAAGAATTTATCCAGCATCAAGAACAGGTTGATGACCCAGAAGAAGATGAGACACATGTAATGGTCATCATCACAGAATGGGACCAGGCCCATCAGAGAGAACAACTAAGATATATATCAGATGAAGAATCATGGTCGGTCTATTATGAAAAATGGAGTCCCACTTGGCAACTCCGAAACACCAAAGTGCTAGATGCAAATGTGCAGAATCATAATGATCTCCAGCACTTTGTTCCTGAGAGAAGGGTGTATCCCAAAGGAAGTCGCTGGATACATGATATGATATATTCACACAGTATGATAGCTTCTTATGAAGCTGAAAGAGCACTCTCTCAAGACTTTTGGGACATCTCCGTCATTTGTACTGGAGGTGGAGATAGAACAAGGGTCTACTACAAAACATATCACATAAACAGAACAAGGGACCCTGGCCAATACACTGGTGGCAGATTTCAAACTTGGCCAGGTAATGATCCAAAGCTTATTTTTCCTGACACTGTTTATGATTTTGCAGGTTATAAAGATCTATGGTGGGATTTGTTAAACAAAGATGGACGTGAGGAAACTCACTATACTAAGTTAAAATTTTCACCCACTTGGATTAACTCAAGAAAGCCAGCCGCACCTTGGTTAGAAAATTGGTGGTATGATTATGGTGTTAGCCCGTTTAGCATGGATCCACATTACTATGAGGCCTATTTTCATGGACAATGTACTACTTGTCTTGAAATTCCAGTGGGCGAATGTTTTTACTATCCATGCCAAACTGTGAAGGAAATTGCAGGACTAGAACATAAAATGAGAAATCCCATTTTGAAGTCCTATATGGAAATGCATCACCAATGGCTAGTCATGACCAAGTTTAAGCATCAAATCATCCTAAATAAGCCTATGATTGTCCGGCGCATCTATACGAAAGCATGGGATGATGAATTCTACGACAAAATCAGATATCCAGATATTCAAATCTTGGATTCACTTGCAACAGCCAGTACAAGTGGTTCACGGGAGCTCCACTAAAATAAAAAGTTTTCCCTGTGTAATAATACCCAGTCACGGGTTTACAGTGACAGAGCTTTTCTCTAGGGCTTTTCATCTGTCCGAAAAGCATTCTCTCTGTAGATAATTATTCTGTTTCCTCGTGGGCCTTGTACTTAAAGGTTTCCACAGTGTAATAATCACACACCTTCACATGTGTTTGTCGGAAGGATCGAATCTCTGCGCGGATGTCACTTCGGTGTTACTCGAAAGCAATGATCCGCCTTCCACGTGTCTTTAATCCGATGATTCTATAGGAATGTTTGTCCCCTCTTCCATCCTATATAAGGAAGAGTTAGGCTCATTCGAAGGCATCGGCATTTGGAGTGTTAGTTTTTGCATTTGTGTGTTTAGAGTCTGAGTTTTTGCTCCCTGCTCTGCATCTGCGCAAATCTTTGCGATCTGCTTGCATCACGGAGAACTGACTCACAGTCTTTAGAGAACTGAGAAGCCTGCGTGTCTATGTGCTCGGTATAGGCAAGAACCTAAAGTGGCCAGTTCTATAGATTAAGTCTGTATCTATATGATTGTGTGTTTTATACTCTGAGACAGAGTCTGCAATTGGGCCAGGAAGCTTCCAGTATCACTCGCTCATTCATTGAGTAGCATCGGTCCGGTAAATGCCATTGCAGTCAATCTCTGATAAGGAGATCTGAGTCTGTAAGTCTGCAATCTGATTGTAATATCACTCTGAAATCAATAAAAGAGAGAATGTTTATTGTTCCGCGTCATTAAGTGTTGTTACTCTGTGCATTGTTAATTACTGCTAAGACACTGTTTATCTTCTCATACCTTTGAAAGTTCGCTAGAAGTTCGCCAGAGGTTCGCCAAACCACCGAGGGACGCCAAGGCCGTAAAAGGCGAAGGGAAGCCGCAGAATAGGCCGCTAGTTGCGTGAACGTGGGAGTAGGTTCGTGTATGGGTTCATCGTTGGGTTCACATAAAGTGGTGTCGAGAAGATAAAGGAGATACTTAGCAAGGCCAAGTCTGCCCATGAGCAGCAAGCAAGCTTGTTGAGAAGCCTTTGCCAGAAATTGGTATCAGAGCCAGTAAGTTGGTGTTCGCGACTGGTTCGAGAAAGGTCAGTACTTAATCTCTCTCTCTTTTAAAGAAAAAGAAGTTTAGAAATGGACTCTTCAATGAACAAATCAGTTTCATTCAGAGAATTAGAAGAGAAGGATAAGGCCACACAAGACCCTCTCAGAGATATGTTTAATGCTAGTAGTAGTAGAGTTGTGAATGAGTTAGAGCATTTATATGAGGAGTCAGAGCCTCAAGCCAGATGGGTTTTACCCAAAATTTCTGCCTCACAAGTTTATAGTGATCTGGGTGTCTAGCATCTGAAGGCCGCCACCATAATCACTATTAAAGAATCAATAAGCTCTATAGAAGAGAACTCTGACCATGTACAGTTAATTCCCTTGTTGAATCCAAAGGAGCTTCAGGCTGAAGCTAAGAAATTAAATACACAGTTTTTGCATCTGGGTTGTATAAGGGTGGGAATCCAAGCACTTACTCATCAAGGAGTAGATTCATATGTGTTAGCAACTGTTCGAGACCTAACACATAATAAATATACAGATTCCCTAATTGGAGGAATAGTTGCTCCATTGTCAAATGGTCCGGTATGGTTTGACTGTTATCCAAATTTTTTAGTTTATACCTTTGATGAAACATTGGCCGATATCTTACAACTTCAAATCCAAACCTCAAGATTTGATATGAGAAAGAAAGGCAAAATATCGCCATTCAGTTCAAAGGTTGTTTCCGTCACACCACTACCTTATTTCCAGTAGTCCTCCATGCTCCTAGCCGAGAGTCTAAAACCAGTGTTGTCGTCATGACAGATCCTAAAAATCAGAAGGTGGAACACCAAGCCATCAAATGGGAAGATATGTCCTTTCCTGAACACTGCACTGTTCCAAATCCAAAGCCTCTCGCTATTCAGAAAGTCACCTCTGCTAATATAACAGAAAGCCAATCCTCAGCCACTCTGTCCTTTCCCAGAAGGTCAACTATTAACAGACGTAGGATTGAAGCAGAGAGTAAAAAGTCTCCCAGATACATAGCTCCTGAATGTACAGATACTAGTTGTTCTTCTATTGTTTCAAATTGTTCACATGTTGCTTTATTTGAGTTTGCCCAGATTGTAAATTTCCAGCCCCTGGGTGTAGAATGTCCTCAATGTCGCCAACAGGTAAATTTACGGAATCTAGCCTATTCGGTCATTCATAAGAACCATAATGTTAGGACTGGTGAAGCCCCTCCGTCTACTTCATCCAACCCTTGTCCTAATCCAAAATGTTCAGACATTCCATTCCCTCATGAAGATGAACATGTTCTTATGATGCATCTAGTGCCTACACTAGAAAATGAAGACCCAAAGCTAACTACAATTTTTGCCAATATAAGACCTGCAAACAGTCCCAAGTATGGACTCGGATATCTTGAACAAAAAGACAAGCAGATCCCCGAATGCAGATTCAGAGATCTGCCTCCAGATTGTAAGAGACCATCAGTGCCTGAAATCCAAAAGTTTTATACTTTAATGGATGTTTGTCCCAAGCACCAGATCCCTGCTGAGTGGATGAAGCAGATGATAAACTGGGATCTGTTCACTCATCCTCAGGCTGATGAGTTTGCACTTGCTTTTCCAATTGAAGAAAAGAGAAAAATGGCAAATGAATGGAAAGCATATATGGAAGAAAAAAATGTTTGGATCTCATTTTATTCCTGGAAAAAGAAAATGGAGTTAGAAGTTGTTCTAATGGCTGACTCCACATCTTCTTCTTCACATGCATGGCAAGCCCCAGATGGCAGTAAAATTGAGACATCTACCTCATACCCTCCTCTCAAAAGTATTGTCCTAGGAGAAAGACAGAATTCAGCAAATGCATATCCTTTGGTTCAAAGAGATACTGCAGCAGCAGGAGTTGAGAGTAGAGTTCAAAAAGTCAGTGAACAAGTAAATTGGACAAATACTGCTCTCACTGGACTTGAAAAGAATGTTGCTAAAACTGCCTTGGTGAAGGATCAGATGGACAGTGTCCAAGTTTCTATTAATGATGTACATAGTGTTTTAAATTCTGTACAGTGTGATTTATCAGTAGTTAGACATATTTCACAAGAATCTTTTAAGAGGTTTGAAGATATAGAGAATTGTATAGTTGAGCAGTCTATCTCTACACGGGATACAGTTTCAAATCTGTTAGACAAAATGGACAGATTAAATTTGAAGAAGTCTGAAAAGCCAATTCCAACTTCATTTTTGACAAAGGGAAAAATTATTCACACTCATGAATTTAGCAGCCCAATCTCTAAGTTCCCTCACCTTTTCCCTAAGGAAGTTTTAAAGCCATCCCAGCAGTCTGAGCCAAAAACAGAAGAAAAATCTGAAAGAATAACTGTAGATTCTCTGTTAGAAGAATCAGACACAGAGAAACATGCTTTTCCTATCTATGAGCCACTAGAACCTCAATTCACCAGGCATGCTGCCCCTGATTTATATGGAGCTAGTAAACTCCCAGCAAGAGATACCTTCCATGAAGGAAGTCATAAGGAATGGAATATTGACGGTCTCTCTGCAGCTCAAATCAGGCAAGTGCTTGATCAGATGATTGTTGAATATAAATTAATGTGTGTTGAAAGTAAAAATGAGAATTTCAGCCTTCCAAAACTGCGCAATGCTCATGGAAAATCCTATGGGTGTATTACTACATCTGGGCAGTTTGCTACTAATACAACTGATAGATAACATCTATTTAACCTCTTTCTCAACTGGGTCTTCATAAGAAATGACATGCATGCAACTATTAAAAGTAAATCATTAGTTACTTGACAAATCACTACATGTGAATTAAATTTTATTTAGTTCACTTGACCTTTCACTAGTGAAACAATAAGTTACAACTAGTTAAACTGATTTTAACTCAATTAATTGAGTTAACTGATTTCTCATGCATTAAACTAATACACTAACTACAAATTGGGCTCTAAAACAAATAGAATCACTCTACATGCCTCACCAACCACTCTCAACTCAAATTTCATGAGCTAACTAAGTCTATCACACTCATTTAACTATTACAAGTGATTATGAGATAAGATTACAATTTATTGTCCAATTTAATTAAGGGAAAATTAAATTAGACACACATTTCTTGTCGACTTTTGTTGGAATAGGGTATCCTACAAAAGTTGCGAATTTGGTCCATTTTGTATATTTTTTATTATATTTAGTCTAACGCAGGGGTTTTGGGGTGGGTCAAAGCCCCTAATGCATTGTAAGTGGGTCAAGGGTAGACCAAGAGTCCACAAACCACAGTTTGCAGACCATTGGACGTGTAGGATAAAGTAGTATAAGTAATTGAACCTTTTTTGAGTTGTAAGGCAGACAATGAACTAAGATTGGTGCAAATCGCGAATTAGTAGATCTGTTTTGGGTTTTTGGGGAAAGGACTCCTGCTGGCTGTGTGCGGGAGATCCTCAGTCCTGTTGTGTGCGAACCCTGCTGCTGTGTGCGAAGGTTGGGTTTTGGGTATTGTAAAAGGATCTGAAGGATTAATGAAAGCGGAAGGTTGTTGGATTCTATGATATCTGTTATGTTATGCATAATTCTATATTTAGCTCCGCAAGTAACTGTGTTAAGTACTTATGCTGCGTTGACAATTGATCTGAATCTGCTTGTTAGACTTTATGCAAGAATATCTGCGATAATTTCTTTATTGTCCTGTATCTGTTATTTATTGTGATTATATATTATATTGCGCACGTGGATGCGAAGGGATTGATAGATATGAGTTCTGTAATATGCGATATGATATTTGTGAAGTCGAATGTAGATCTGCCTGACTTACCTTCCCTCTCCTAGGGTGCAGAAACATGGTTCTAGCACCCTCCCATACTGCTTTAGGTGAGACTTTGGCCTGCGCAAGCAGGTCAATGCCGAAAGGGCCAGTAGTATAGAGGTTTGTTGGAAAACCTTAACCTTCGAACCTGGGTCAGGACCCCTCAATCCAACAAATGGTTATGTTTCTAGGGCCGGGAGCATTTTGAGAGAGGGATCAGGTAATGCCAAGGCCATACTGGAAACCTGAAAGAAAAGAAATTGATGAATGGTTCAAACAACAAGTTCGGGAATTCACAGTAAAATAAAACCGCAGTAAGAGGTTGACCACCGAAGAGTGGAAAAATAAGTATATTTTCATGGAGATCTACGAGATCTTATTTGTAACCATTGCAATCGAGCTCCAGTAGTGGCTTCAAGGTTGGTCAAATTTCAGAAGTGTTGGAAGGACGAGCGGGTCACACAGTGGACCCCAGAATTGATCCAGCAGTTAGAGAAGGCTGATAACACCATCACTTTCATAGTAGACCACTGGGTAGACAACGTGCTAGGAGGATTTGTGACAGAATTTGCCATCAATCAGTTTGTCTCCTACTTTGAAGCAGAGCGAGATTACTCAAAGGATTTAGGGGTAAGTTTATGAAGACTTTACCATTGTTGATTAAGATATTACTGTGCGAAAAAAGTATTCTATGTAGCCACACCGAATGAATGACCTCTGATCTGGACAGGAGTACGACGTGAAATGGAAAATACTATCGGTCCAACCAAGAAGGAGGTAGATCTGTCTACAGCCCGGTAAGAGAAGCAGCTGTGCAGAGTCCTCTAGCCACACGACTTTCGAACCAGCATAGGGGTAAGAATTCACCTACACCTCCACCACCAAAAGATGACATGGCTACGCACATGAAGTTACCTACCTTTAAGGGTGTGGGAGATGAAGACTTGGATCAGTTCTGGTTTTTCGTAGAATCGGTATGGACTGTGTAGAACGTAGCTAGTGATGCAGTGAAGAGGGCACAAATGTTCCTTGCCTTTGAAGGAAGAGCTTTGGATTGGTACATGGGATACATCGAACAACATGAAAACTCAACCATTGAAGATATCAAGAACACCTTGAAACAACAGTTCAAGAAACCTCAGTCCTATTCTCAAATAGTGGTCGATCTAAAGGATTTCAAGCAAGGGCCTTTTGAGCCAGTGTGGGAGGCCGATCAATGACTGAAGAAGGTGATCAGAGAAGGAGGATTTCAGTACGATGACAGACAACACACGAAATGGTTCATTGCTATGCTGTTGCCTCACCTGCACGCACCTATGGGTCACCAAACTTTCGAATCACCGGAAAAATCCCTGGAGGTTGCTATGAAGTTGGAAGCTGTGCCCAGAGATGATACCCAGCTAGGCATCCAACAGATCCAAGGACAACTGGAGGTGATGCACATGGACATACATAATCTGTGAAAGGAGCGAGGAACAGAGGCTAGCCCTGAAAGATGGTGCATACGATGCAAGACGAATGGTCACACCAAGAATAACTGCCCTCTGTTAACAGACTACATGCAGGTTGGGGGACCTAGTCCGTTGCACTCTAGGGAAGTTGTAGGACCAAGTGGGCCGGCACTATGGTGTGTTGATTGCCGCATTTCAGGGCTGCACGAGACAAACCACTGTCCCTGCCTTGCTGTGTACGTCCCAAAAGTAAAGCAGCAATGGTGCAAGTTCTGCAGGTCGGTAGGACATGATGAACAAAACTACCAGACGTATGATTTGATGATCGATCGAGGGAATCTCTATAGGGTACAGTCAGATCCATCCTCACCAAGATCCCTCTCGAGCGCAGGGGGCTCCCCAACAAGGGGCAGGGGAGGCAGAAGAGGTGGAAGCACAGGTCGGGGACGAGGGCAACTAATTTGTTATAACTATGGGGAGGTAAGGAACTTTTCCAGGGACTGTCCAAACCCTACAAGACAGTCCTGCCGGTATTGCAGGTAGCTAGACCATGCGATTGAAGACTGTCTAGTCTTGATAGCAAAGATGCAGGAAAAGCAGCCGAACCTACGCAGAATATGCAAAGGGTTAAGGCCAAACTATGAGACAAAGATCCAAGCGTGAATGTCGTAACACGCAGTGGGATGGCCACCAGGGGGCCTGCAGAGAAAAATACAACTGAGCCTCTGATCCGACCAAAAGTTATCAAATAGGAAGGTTTGGATCTAAAAAAGGAGAAAGAAACATTTGTCTCAGCTCACAAAGACTTTGTTGAGGTAGAGGCATCTACTTCGCAGTCGCCTGAAGACCTCAAGGCAGATGAGGAGGTAAAGCCCTTTTTACAGGCATGTATGAAGCTGCTGTGCAACCCGAAGGCTGTGAAAAATATTCATGCATTGATAGATAGCTGCGAAACACGACCTATCCTCCCTCTGAAAGTCAAGGACGTACATAAACTCTATAGATATAAGAAACGCATTGGTAGGGAGATGCGGTTGACTGCGCAGATCAATGATTACGAGATGGATCAGGTTATTTTGGACCTAGGGTCATATGTGAATGTATTACCTAAACAAACATGGCAACGAATGGGGGAACCTAAGTTGGAATGGTCCACTCTCCAGTTGCGTATGGGAAATCAACAGAATATCATACCCTTGGGAAGACTATCGAAGATTGTGGTGGATATCACAGGGGTTAAGGTTCAGGCTGATTTTGAAGTAATTCAGATTGTCAAAGATACAGACCCCTACCCTACGCTCCTAGGCTTGGATTGGGCCATCGATATGGGGGGCATCATTAACTTAAAGAAGAGAAGCATGGCATTCGAGAATAACGGTACAAGGGTAATAGTACCATTAGATCCTGCGGAAGGTGAATGATACACAGAACCAGTGCATGACGAAGAAGATGTGGATCACATCTATAAGTTGACTACGTGAGATGAAGATTGGATCAACCCCACGACGGAGGGGGTACTCTGCTGGGAAAAGGATAGTGAATGCTTCTCCGACTTTGATGGGGAGATAGAGAATTGGAAAAACCGGTTACATGATGTCTCTACGCTACGATGTCTTCGGATCATGAAGAAATTCCGCTGCATCTCCTCAAAGGTAAGAGATCTACCTTATTTTGATGGTTCTGGTAATGTTAGGGACTTTTTGTGAGAATTTGAAGCCGAGGTTCCCCAAGAACGAATGCTATGGGCTTGTAAGTTGGCCATGCGTGGATCACCTGCACAATGGTGGGTGACGCATGAGGAGGCATTTCGAGATTGGGAGGAGTGTAGGAATTTGATGATCCTATGATTTGAGGCCCCAACCAATGTATGAATCAAAACATTCCTTGGACCCGAAGATCCACGCGAATATCTGGTCGCTTGGATAGAACAATGGTGCGACAGAACTGCCCAGGAGTGGGTTCATTTGCTTATTCATGCCCTGGGATCACTTCCCATCGCATGGTACTTAGATGCGGAGCTCCATGAGCACACCCGCCACTGAGAGACTTTGAAGGATGAATTTCTGGGAACATTTGGATTAATAGGCAGGACAGAGGTGCTTGATGCAACTCTATAGGACATTGACATTGTAGCATGAGGTGAATCACACCTGTGTGTCGTGCCTGAAATCCCCAATTGGGAACCATGGGTACCAAGCATGATCAAATATTGCAGCCTAGCCCCAAAATAAGGTAAAAATGATCCACGAGAAGGTTTTGACTCAGAATTAAACAAGGTGCGCATGGTTAACGGACCACTCGGGTTGCAAATGGATAGCATTAAGACGCACCCCACGTTGGCTAAAATTGGGGATGCGAATATTATATATCCGACAGCTCCCACAACAAGGGGACAACTATGCTCACTTCTCGGCCACGTGGGTTATTACAAAAAGTTCGTTTGAAGGTATGCAGTGCTCATAGCACCTTTGAAAGATTCGCTTATGAAGGCGGCCTGGTTCTGTTGGGATGACACATGCCGAGCGAACATATCTTTGGGTTTGAAGTACTTAGGGATTATGCCTGTGTTGGGGGAAGATGCGCAGGAGGCGCAGGTGTTTAACCCAAGTGTAGTAGGTATGCCAAGTGCACAGGAGGTGCGAAAAATAGCCGTTGGCACAATAACATTTGGTAAAAATCAAAAGTTACCGTTAAAAGGAGCGGGCCGCTGGCATTTAATGGGGCATATTTTGATTTTTTTTTACCATTTACTTGATGGTAAGTTCCAGGTCAAGTTTACCCTACCGTTGGATGCCCGCAGGTGCTATAAAAGGGCTGGATATCTCAAAGAAGCGTTCCGTCTCACTTGCATAACTCGTACTTATCCTCTTTATCTCGTGCGAGCTTGATATGTAAGATTTTTTGGGTCTACACTGTCCCCTTCATTTCAGATCAACCTCCCCTTTCTGATAGTCTCCACCTAGAGTCGGGATTCATTTTCTGCGCTAGGATGACAACCACTAACCTAGCTGAGCCCTCGGCACCTACTGCCCCAGAAGTTGTGGAAGTAATGGAAATCGGGTCTGAGGATGAAGAAGTGCCCTCAACGCTGGTCACAAGGAAGGGAAAAGAGCAGGCACAGGGCTCAGGGAAGCCCCCCAAAGCTGTGAAATGGGCTTCAAGGAAGCTTAGCACCTCCCCACGGCATGCCAAGTCCCCGCGAGCAATGCCTCAGGCTTAGGCTGCACAGAAGGAAGCCCTGCTTGTTAATCCAATAAACTGGTTACCTCCCTTCATCTACCCACGCAGGCCCTCAACACACACACCAAAGAACCTTGATGGCCTAGTTACCTATCTGCAGACGCCGCTAACCCTGGGAGAAGCCCCTATCCTAAGTGACCCCTGCTGGAAGCTCCATGAGATTAAATTCGACAATCACAACTTGGCGAATTACAAAGCCTTTCATGAGCTGACCCCCACGCTATACTTCGACACAATTTACGCGGACGATGGTGCCAAATTCGTTCTTCAGCGCTGGGTAAGCGGATTGGCCAGATCTGGGCTCTTGAACCTACTACGTATGCCCCACTTTGGCCATTACAACGTCACGGATCGGCTAGCCCGATAGCTGCTCGCCCTAATTCACAACGGTTTCCTATGGATTCGAGATAGGGTCCCCATAGATGCTGCATTGGTTCACAGAATCACAGGCCTTCCCATGAACGGGCCACACCCTCTGGAGCATGTGGGAAAGAAATATGAAGGGGACACTGTTGAGTATGTGCGTAAGACCTACCATGTGGAAAGGAATATGCGGGGCTTCGTCATAAAATCCATCAGCGACCCAGCTACGCAGATGGGTACCATATTACTAGCTTGAAAGCTAATGCGAAAGTGCCAGGTCGCAACCATCCCTGCCTATGTCGTTTGGCTAGCTGGTCAGTGTGCGAAGGGGGTTTGCCTCAATTGGGCCCAATAATTATGCGACGAGTTCTTAGCCAACATCCACGAATCACAAGAGAAGGGAAAAGCCTTCTGCTATGCCTGGCTACTATTTCTTATAGCCCTTGTTGCCTGGGAAACCCCTGTGGAGTTGGTCCTCCCCGAGCTCCCTCCAGATATGTGCGAAGGGGCTCGGTATGCCCATTTGTGGGATTCCAAGGATGCACAACACATAGAAGATAAAAAAGTCTTCTGGGTCCTCTTCCAGAGTAGCGTGGCCGCAGCCATCAATTATCGACCTTGGCTGTCCCCCATAGTATATGAAAAATATAAGAGTATCGCAACATTCTAGGTTACCATGAACAACATTCAGATCCGTAGCCACAAGGATAAAACTTAGACGTCACTTCCTTATATGGTAGTAGACGAGGAAATTGACAATGTGATTACGCTATGGCCTCCTGCCTGGAATATAGGCTTCAAAACTGGCGTAAGGGGCACCGTCGGTACTAGCACGGTGCAGGTAATCCCATTGGTTATCACCAAGGAGACTGGAAGCACAGGGAAAGACTCAGGCGCAGCCCCAAAAAAGGACACGCAGCCAAAGCATACCACCACAAAGAACACCGAGGCTGAAACCCAGGTCAATTCATAGCTGGGCATGGAGGAAGTAAATGTCAGAGGTACGAAGCGAATAGGCGAGCCTGTCAAGGGACCCCGAAAGAAGCAGCGCGCCCAGCGGAAGGAACGAGATGAGACGGTTACGTTGACGGATGGAGATCTCGAACAAATCGCAGATGCCGTCACACTGGCCATAGAAGAAAAATGGGTAGCTTTAGAGGAACACTAGAAGGCTGTGATCAACGCCATCCAGGAAGAGCTTCGAACCTTGCAGCTAAAGACATACATGATACAAACTAGCGTGGTTTAGGGACGAATTCCCTTGGCATCTAGCAGAACAACGCTAGCTGTTGGAAATACTGAGAGGGGGGGTGAATCAATATTCCTTTCAATTAGAGCAATAGTTAATATTCAATTATTATCAGTGTTTTTAAAATGATAGCAGCAAACAAAAGGAACACAAATGCACATAGTTTTTAAGGTGGAAACCCACTACGAGACAAAAACCACCTAATGCTTTTCTAATAATTCTTTAATATTCAACTCCAATTGAAAATAAAGCTCCAACTTCCTAGAATATAGAAAATCATTCTTCTCCAACTCCTACTAGATGGAAGATCCAACGCCCGAGATTATTCAGTAGTAAACTAAACGGATGCCTCAACACCCAATGAGCTACAATTCACCCTAGCACCACCCTACCACCCTATAGAAGATAATGGACTCCTGTACCAGGGAAAATGGTCCACTTTAAAATGATATAGAATGATGTAGAAGAATAAGACACACTATACCATAACCCTAACTATGACACAACCACCTAATGATGATCCTAGACCTCCCGACACTGCCTCTTCAACTCTTGGTAGATAGACACTAGAACAATTTTTACAATAATGTATTTATAATGACTTAGTACAATGATACCTTTACAGTGACTGTATGCAGTGCTGCCCACTTGAAGACTTCATGTGATGAACTTCTTGCTGTTGTTCTGCACCTTGGTTGCTGATCTTGTCATGCTACCCTCTGCTGCACCTTGCTTTGCTTTGCTACCCTAGAAAGTCTGGTCCTTCGCAACCCTTGACAACACATGATCTAGCTTTTTCTTACCTTCTAGGAGCTTGATATTGAATCTGGTGTATCTCTGTTATTTCAGATCCTCAATATCTAATTTTTGGTCTAGTCATAGTCCTCTGAGTCATCTTTCTAATGCCACATGTTTGACCCAATTTGGATTCTTCAATAGAGAGTTATGCCCAATCTCTCACAATACCCTAATTATGGAATGTTTCAGTAGAGCTAACTTGTATGGCATGCCACGTGTCATTTTTGCTTCATTAGGCTCTGAAATTGATAGAGAGAAAACACAGTCTATCCACTATCTTCCACCTTTTACAGAATTTAAATCTGATACTTAGAGAGAGAGTTATGACAATTTTCCCAAGGTCACTTCTTTGAGATGAATTTCAGGAGCCTACACAAACATTGACTTCCACAGATCATATCTCCAAAATATTGTGCACCTTGATCTGAAATTTTCACAGGAGCTTCCTCAAGATTTATTCTCCGCCTCATAAAAATTTCAGCTTCTAAACCTTCGTAGAAAAAAATTTTAGAGTGAAAATTCCACGATGACCTTTTTTAGATGGCGAAATCCCTTACATAAAAAGGATATGAGGATCACAATTTATATAAATGCTTAGGTTGAGAGTGGATTCAACAAGTGAACATGGGAGGGATTTTAGGAGATTCAAAAATATTAATTATGACTTTTCAATGACCCATGCCCTGAATCCATGTGGTTTTATCCCACTAACTGGGGTTATAAACTTCAAACATGAATATCTCTCAAACCGTGAAGAATTACATGGCGTGCCATATATCAACAAAAACATCTCGACAAGTAGAAACCATCAAAAGATTTCTTGACCCACAATATATTAATTTGGTAGGTCAAAATTCCCATGCAATATTGGGGTAGCCCCTGGTGCTGCTTGGATTGACATCAATGACAACCGCTGATCAACAATCTCCCCCTTTGGCATTGATGGAAACACAAGTACCCCCTAACACACAACCATCCTGCGGACCTGTACACACTTCCACTCCCCCTTTATATTTTGAATAAGAAAAATCTAATGAGAACTTGGGAGAATCCTAAGCTTTTGGCGAAGATATTCCAATGCTTTACGAGTACTCTCACGATCATCAACACTTCCTGCCCAATCTGCATCTGTAAAGGAATGAATAATGAGATTTTTACCCTTGGGACACCACAAGCCATACTCTATTGTTCCCTTTAGATAACGAAGAATTCTTTTGATGGCAATAATATGTGATTCTTTTGGTGCTGCTTGGAATCTTGCTACTTGTTCAACTGCTTGCATAAAATTTGGTCGGGAGGCTGTTACATATAGAAGAATACCAATCATAGATCTATAAAACCTTTGATCCACATCCTTAGATGAGTCGTCTATGCTCAATTTTCAACCTGTTACTATTGGAGTAAGGATGGGTTTGCAATCTTCCATTTTAAATTTCTTGAGCATTTCCCTTATGTACTTGGATTGACATATAAATATTCCTTTCTCTTGCTGAGATATTTGAAGCCCTAAGAAGTATGTCAGCTCACCAAGTAAAGACATCTCGAAATCACTTTGCATCTTTGTAGCAAACTTCTTACTTAGTCGATCATCATTGCTACCAAATATTATATCATCCTCTTTAGCTATTAGACATGCTTTAGTTGCTTCATCCAGAACATATATGTTGTTTGGAGCTCGACTTGCTGTAGCCACAATTTCACCATACACGCCTTTCCTGATTTCACATTTCGTGGAGTTGAATAGTATTGTGTGTCCTTGATCACACATTTGTCCAACACTGAGCAGATTGTGATTCATGTTTTCAACTAATAGAACATTCTTGGCTAGACCATATTTTCTTTTGAGAGTGACAGTACCTGATCCTATAACATTTGAAGATCCATCATTTCCAAAGGACACAATTCCATCCTTCTTCTCTTTCAGAGATACAAATTTATTTCTATCTCCAGTCATATGCGTTGAGCAACCGCTATCAACATACCACACATCTTTGTTCTTTTGAGCCTTGAGAGTGAGAGCACAATTATCATTCTTCTTCTTCTTCCATGTTCATTCATTTTGTGGCTTCGAAGATTCTTCTGGAGGATTTTCAAGTTTGCAGTATCTGGCTATGTGTCCAAAGTTCTGACTTTTGTAACATTCCATATTATTTCTTAAATTTTCAAATCTATTGATGTTTTGTTGCACCCTGGGAGGTTCATATTTGAAGAATCTCTTGGAATTGTATTGGTTCATAGGGTACGTGCGACATTCTACAGCTTTATGACCAAATTTTCCATATGAATAACAATAGCCATGAAAAATATGTTGGTACCTGGATGAAAAACTTCGTCGAGGAATCGTCTTCCAAGGATGTGCTTGCGAATCTTGTCCAATGAAGTCTACATGCATGTCCGATCTCACAGGTTCATATATTTTGTTGTAGAAGGTCCCGCTTCTTCTTCAACCATGCCAATTCGCTATTTGTAAGATCGTTGATTGTCAATTCTATCTCCACCCTTGAGCTGTTGGCATAGTTTTGATAGATTTCTCTTTCTTTCCCCACAACAGACAATTTGCTCTAATTCTTCCTTTTCTTGGTTGCTTTCTTCCAACTTATTTTGAAGTGACTCTTCAATGCATTTGTGTTCTTCAACTTCAATTTTGAGACCTTGAACTTGTTCTTCAAGAGTATTGGCATGGATATTCTCTGCCTTGAGCTCTTTTATAAGTTTGATTGCTTCCTTAGAAAATTCTTCTATGGTAAATCCTTCTTCTTCATTGTTTGATACCTCTTGTTTATTGCGCTTGGCCATAAACAATAATCTCTCATTGGCTTCTTCTTCGCTGTCATTGTCTTCATTGTATGATGAGATATCTTCTTTAGAGAGAAAGTTACTTTTGGTTCCTTGCTTGTTGAATCTATAAAAGCCTTTCTTTCCTTTTGAGTTGCCATCACTTATGTTCGGACATTTTGATGCGAAATTCCCAACCTCACCACAGCCGAAACATATCAATGGAAGTTTACCTTTGAATTTTCCCTTACTAATTTTTAGTTTTCTCGTAAAGTAAGCATATTCTTCATCTGAAAGACCTTCTTCATCATCTCCCTTTTCTTCACACTTGTAGGTGCATGTCTTTTCAATTGAAGACTGTTTATCCTTATTGGTTTTATTAGATGCAACGAACGCAGTTTCTAGATGCGAAGTACCCTCTTCTTCATCAAGTCTCATTTCATATGCTATGAGAACTCCATGTAATTCCTCTTTGCTGAGTTTGTCCAGATTTGCACTGTATTCTAAGACAGATACCTTTGGGTTGAATCTCCCTGGTAACGTTCTAAGAATCTTCCGTATAATAGTCTTCTCATCAACTGGCTCTCCCAATCCTTCCAGAGTATTGGTTATTTCATCAACGTATTGGAAGTATGTAGCAATGTTGCAATATTCTTTCATTCTGAGTTGCTCAAATTTTTCTCTATAGATTTGAAGCTTTGCTTCTTTGACATTTGAGTCACCTCCATATATATTCTCAAGCTTGTCCCATACATTTTTGGCGGTTTTACAACCCAACACCTTATGATAAGCAGATTCAATAAGTCCACTGATAATAATATTCTTTGTTTTTGCATCATTTACCAAATTCTTCTTACCTTGTTCATCTGCGGTTGATGTAAATCCATTTTGAACAGTGTCCCATACTTCGTAACCTTGCGCCAAGAGATAGACCTCCATTCTTCCATTCCAGAGTGCATAATTATTTTCATTGAACAGAGGTACACCATCCTTGGTATGCTCCATGACTTCCTTCTAGCTGTTAAATTGATATTGAAGGAACCAATCTCTGATACCAATTGTTGGAAATACTGAGAGGGAGGGTAAATTGGTATTCCTTTCAATTAGAGCATTAGTTAATCTTCAATTATTATCAGTGTTTGAACAATGATAGCAACAAACAAAAGGAACACAAATGCACATAGTTTTTAAGGTGGAAACCCACTCCGGGACAAAAACCACCTAATGCTTTTCTAATAATTCTTTAATATTCAACTCCAATTGAAAATAAAGCTCCAACTTCCTAGAATCTAGAAAAGCATTCTTATCCAGCTCCCACTGGATATACGCTCCAATGCCAAATATTCTTCAGTAGTCAACTGAATGGATGCCCCAACACCCAATGAGCTACAACTCACCCTAGCACTACCCTACCACCCTATAGAAGAATAAAAGACGAATGGACTCCCGTACCAGGGAAAATGGTCCAATTTACAATGATATAGAATGATGTAGAAGAATAAGACACACTAGAACATAACATCAACTATGACACAACCACCTAATGATGATCCTAGACCTCCCGACACTGCCTCTTCAACTCTTGGCAGATAGACACTAGAATTTTTTTTACAATAATGTATTTACAATGACTTAGTACAATGATACCTTTACAGTGACTGTATGCAGTGCTGCCCACTTGAAGACTTCATGTGATGAACTTCTTGCTGTTGTTCTGCACCTTGGTTGTTGCTCTTGTCATGCTACCCTCTACTACACCTTGCTTTGCTTTGCTTCCCTGGAAATTCTGGTCCTTTGCAGCCCTTGACAACACATGATCTAGCTTTTTCTTTCCTTCTAGGAGCTCGATATTGAATCTGGTGTATCTCTGTTATTTCATATCCTCAATATCTAATTTTTGGTCTTGTAGTAGTCCTCTAAGTTGTATTTCCAATGCCATAGGTATGACCCAATTTGGATTCTTCAATAGAGAGTTATTCCCAATCTCTCACAATACCCTAATTATGGATTGTTTCAGTAGATCTAAATTGTACGACATGCCACGTGTCACTGTTTCTTCATTAGGCTCTAAAATTGATAGAGAGAAAACTACAGTCCGTGCACTATCTGCCATGATTTACAGATTCTAATATGATACTCAGAGAGAGAGTTATAACGAGTTTCCCAAGGTCACTTCTTTGAGATGAATTTCAGGAGCCTGCCAAAACACTGACTTCCACAGATGATATCTCCAAAAATATTGCGCACCTTGATCTGAAATTTTCACAAGAGCTTCCTAAATATTTCAGATTTGCCTCATAAACATTTCAGCTTCTGAACCTTTGTAGAAAAAAAATTATAATGAAAATTCCACGATGACCTGTTTCATATGGCGAAATCCCTTGCATAAGGAGGATATGAGGATCATAATTTATATAAATGCTTAGGTTGAGAGGGGCTTCAAAAAGTGAACGTGGGAGGGATTTTAGGAGCTTCAAAAATATTAATTATGACTTTTCAATGACCCATGTCCCAACCCCATGGGGTTTTAGCCCACTAACTGGGGTTACAAACTTCAAACATGAATATCTCTCAAACCGTGAAGAATTACATGGCGTGCCATATATCAACGGAAACATCTCAACAAGTAGAAACCATTAAAAGTATTCTTGACCCAGAATATATTAATTTGGTAGGTCAAAATTCCCATGCAATATTTGGGTAGCCCCTAGTGCTGCTTGGGTTGACATCAATGACAACCGCTGATCAACACTAGCCATGGAAGAAATTCGTCTTTGTCCCTTACCTAGCATCGCCCTTGTGATCAGTTCGCCAGACCAGGAGATCCAGCGCCAAGTAGGTGCAGGGGTGCAGTTGAATCTTGCCAAGCTACCCCACGCAGCATTACATGGTCTCCACACCGTGGTATTTTAGGAGATTCACCATCAAGACCAACAAGTACACCAACAACTTGGTATGGCTAAACAAACCATCACAAAACAGAGTGTAGAAGTACTCTTTGCTGTCGCGCAGCAAGCAAAGCTCGAAACTTTGATCCACCAGCTCTGCATAGAGGTTACAGAATAAATCTCGGCCGTAGCCACCCCTCGGGCTAAAGTGGAAGGATTGGTCATAGCATTGAAGGCTTCCAGGATGGAAATGCATGTCATTAAGACACAATTGGAGCAGAAAATCAATGACTTACAGGCCAAACTGCAGCCCGAAACACCCCCAAAGGTACGAGCCCAGTGCGCTGTGCTAGTGACCGCGGCTATAAACACAATTACATGACAGATTGCTTAGGGCGCCCAATTACTCGAGGATGCCATACAGCTCTGGACCAAGGTCCAGTGTGATCTGGTCCTCCAGAAAATCAATCAGGACTTGCGACATAAGGAGGAAGCTTTCGAGCAGATCGAGGCTACATTACCTACCTTGGTCCCTGCACAACGTTTGGCATGATTGAGGACCAACAAAACCCTCCAAGATGAGATCGAGGGACTCTGCCATAAGAAGCATGTTATCGGAGAATGCTTGAAGCCTTGGGCTGCTACAGCCCTCCAACTCTCACATGATGTTGATGGTGCTGTGAAGCGAATAAACAAGACACTGGAGAGTATCACAGCTGCAAGAGAGGGACCAACATTGCAGAAGCTTGTAGATATTGCGCAGAGCATTGCTGCTCAGAGTCAAGAAGTGCTACCCCTGTTGGTTTCATCTGTCAATGCACTGCGCGCGCAGGTGGAGACCCCACCACCACAGTGACTTGAGACGAGTCACAAAATTGTGTTGGGGGACTGTTGGAATAGGGTCTCCTACAAAAGCTACGAATTTGGTCCATTTTGTATATTTTTGATTATATTTAGTTTAATGTAGGGGTTTTGGGGTGGGTCAAAGCCCCTAATGCATTGTAAGTGGGTCAAGGGTAGACCAAGAGTTCGTAAACCATGGTTTGTGGACCATTGGATGCGTAGGCTAAAGTAGTATAAGTAATTGAAACTTTTTTTAGATGTAAGGTAGACAATGAACTAATATTGGTGTGAATCGCGAATTAGTAGATCTGTTTTGGGTTTTTGGGGAAAGGACTCCTACTGGCTGTGTGCGCAGAGATCCTCAGTCATGCTGTGTGCGGACTTTGCTACTGTGTGCGTAGGTTGGGTTTTGGGTATTGTAAAAGGATCTAAAGGATTAATGAAAGCGGAAGGTTGTTGGATTCTATGATATCTGTTATGTTATGCATGATTCTATATTGAGCTCCGCAAGTAACTGTGTTAAGTACTTATGCTGCGTTGACAATTGATCTGAATCTGCTTGTTAGAATTTATGCAAGAATAGTTGCGATAATTGCTTTATTGTCCTGTATCTGTTATTTATTGTGATTGTATATGATATTACGCACATGGATGCGAAGGGACTGATAGATCTGAGTTCTGTAATATGCGATCTGATATTTGTGAAGTGGAACAGAGCTCTACCTGACTTACCTGCCCTCTCCCAGGGTGCGGAAACCTGGTTCTAGCACCCTCCCATACTGCTTCGGGTGAGACTTTGGCCTGCGCAAGCAGGTCACTGCCGAAAGGGCTAGTAGTATAGGGGTTTTTTGGCAAACCTTAACCTCCGAACTTGGGTCATGACCCCTCGAGCCAACAACTTTTGGGACTGGAAAAAATGAATTTTACAACTGACATTTTTGTAAATTTAACCCTTTTCTGGTGCTATCAAGTAGTATACACATTGGTGCTATCTGTCATTTAGCACACTATATATTTTTTTAAAATAAATCTTCCACGATGAACCATGTTCTATTAGGAATTGGTGCTTATATGTGTACTAAAGCACCAATGTGTTTGTATATTATAGACGCATTATTAAAAAAATATTTGTTAAAACATAAGCCCGCCCACCTCTGCTACAAACATATTTTTGGGCTATTTTTATAGAGGCGTCCACAAAAACCTTCGCCATAGGGTCTTTTCCTTATATTGTGCATTCACTTAGTGCACCAAGCATATGTATCATCATAACAAACAATATGAGTAAATCATGAATGCATCACAAGGACTCTAGAAATTTATTCATACTTGCTAGCTTCCTGCCTTTGACATATCCCATCGGGTATTAATGGTAAACATGCATTCATGCATTACAAACATCCTTTCAGCATTCATTTTCATGACATTCTCACATTTATTACTATTTTCTTTATTCCTGATCAACATAGGAAAGAAATATCCATTTATGCGTGCCTCACCAACACACTCAACAGGTCACAATGAATCTTCTTTTACCAAGGCCTAATAATCTCTAGATCAATTCATCTTGCCACATGAACATCATGCATCTATTACTAGTCTCGTCTTACACTTGACTTAGTTCAACTAGAATTATGTTTTCACAATTCTTGTATTACCCATTCATGAATTTTCCCAAACACATTCAACATAACCCTCACATTTCCATACACCATCCATTTCATGAGTGCATTATTCATTCATTGAGTTGTTGTCCCTCATGGTAGCTTAGTGCATGCACATGTATCACCAAGATTTCACTAAATCCTTTCACATTAACAATTTTTTTCCTTTACCATAGTCTGTACAAGTATCAATATCCATCATGCATTCAATTACCAAAATATTATTAAAAATATAAATTTTCCTCGAAGGGATTATTACCCAATTCCTTTAGATTTCTTATTGTTGGGTTGGGCATGTCCAATTTCATGACCACATAGTTATAATCATGAATCTTGATAATACATAACCAAATGATATTTTCAGAGCATCCACGTCCTCTTGTTCATATCCTTTGTACAATATTGTTAACTAAATAAAATCATAACACCATTTCATCTTTTCTTAATCACAATTAAAATCACAATTATGACCTATCAAATTAATTACAATACAAGTGCTATACTTTTATAACAAACAACCATTATCAAATATTACTTTAAAACATCTACAATCTACATCATTTTTAAGTCATTATTTCCTCTAATTTACCAACATTCATTATTTCCCCTCATTTACTAACATTTTCACTTTCATGTTTAAATTATTTAGAAAATAAAACTGTGTGGATCTATAGAAAAAGAAATG
The DNA here is from genome assembly GCA_034641835.2 of Pinus albicaulis. Classification (NCBI taxonomy): domain Eukaryota; kingdom Viridiplantae; phylum Streptophyta; class Pinopsida; order Pinales; family Pinaceae; genus Pinus; species Pinus albicaulis. The sequence goes on along the minus strand of MU968411.1, from coordinate 35,223,686 downwards.
AGACAATATCACATGATTCCAAATCACTCTCAACCTCCCCACTAATTCCTTTACACAATACTAATGAAACTCTGTTAAAATAATATGAATGAGAAAATCCATGCACCATCTACCTTTTGCATTAACACCATTAACATCTACAACAATCCCATTAATAAAAAATAAAAAATCACCATACATTAATTTTATAAGGCAACCATGATTTTGTAATTTTTTTAATTTCATACCACCACAACGTTTAAGAAATACATTAATTTTATAAGGCAACAAATTTTTTTATTTCATGTCACCACAACGTTGTTGAAATTTGTTCAACGGATAATTTCATGATTAAAATTTATTATTTAACAATTAAGAAAACACTAAAATCAGATTCCCCTTATTGAATAAGCTAAAATGGTTTGACGTCAAGACCTAATGTGAATAGACTAATCGCCAATGAAAAAGATAATAGCATATAATTGGGTTGTGATTTGAAAGCAAATCGACTTATCAAATTTGTAGTTAAGTTTGATGATGCACATGCATTGATTTTGATTATTTTAAAAAGTCAATTTAATGTATGATAGCCAACAATTTGACATCAAATTCTACATCCCTTAAAAACTGATAGGAAAAACCTTGATAGGAAAAACCTTGAAAGTAAAATTAAATATTTATATTATTATTATTATTATAAAAATAAGAAGGGTTTTTCTTCTAAATAATATCACTTAAAGTGCTTAAAAATAATAGATTAAAAAAATAACAAAACTAGAGTGTATAAGAGAGTCAAAAGATTTTTGTGTGATTTTTTGATTACTTTTCAAAGTATTATAGCATTTCCATAGTTATAAAAACTTTAACTAAGAAGGAACATTTATAGCTATAGTATAAAAAATGATACTTAAAACTATAATTAGGAATGAGGAACTTGTTATGTAGATGTTGATGTTGGAGGAACAAAAGTAAATTTTGTAATTGGAAATCAATTAAAGTATTAGAGCCTTATTAACACGAGTAGAGTAGGAGGGGTCATTACTTATGAAGTTAAGAGGAACACAAGTAAACTATGTGATTGGAGATCCATCAACGTTTACTGGAGCCTGGTCAACATGAGCAAAGTAGGAGGGGTCATCACTTATGGAGCTCAGAAGAACCAAACTAGAAGTCTTCAAAGTGGAAGAGCCAATGTTAATCGTTTGCAAGACCACCTATTTTAGCAATTCAATTAATCTCTTTAAGTGGAGGTGCATGCTCAGCCAAATATCACTAACATAGCACGTTATGCGGACAAGGGGTGAGAACCTGTGGAGGATATCATCCATATTTTCATGCAAGGAATTAAGGTCTTCCTCGTGTTGATGTAGTGAATTACATGTAGGATGCATTTATTTTGAAAGCTAAGCCCCAACTAGAAAACAAACCTGAGACAATATGACTAGCCACAAGGAGAAGCCCCCTTCTCTCAGATCTTCCTTGGCATTCACTCTACAACCGAACTCACTATTATATAACTCCCTCATCAAAACAAAAGCATCAAACCTCCATAGATTTATCCCATAACTACATCACGTTATGAGACTGTTGATCAAAGAGATCATGGTGAGCTAGAGTGAGGGCCTATGGAATGGGCCACATTTCCCGGAGGTGATGGGCCACATTTCCCCGGGGTGGTGATGATAGACAACATGATGACACTTACCACTAATGCCAAATTTCCTAGGGTGGTGATGATAGACAAGTTGATGACACTTGCCACTTAGACCACACACATCACAAAGGGATCACCAATTGAGTTGCCCACATGATGACAATTACCACTAACCACACACTTCACAAAGCAATTACCAATTAAGCTGCCCACATGATGACACTTACCACTAACCATACATTCACAATCCAATCACCAACTGAGCTACCAACATGATGACACTTACCACTAACCCCACACTTGAGAAAGCCATCACCAATTGAACTGTGTCTTGATGCTTTTAATTACTAATTTTAATTGTATATATTTATTGACAATTATTACTCAGACCACACACATCACAAAGGGATCACCAATTGAATTGCCTACATGATGACAATCACCCTAACCACACACTTCACAAAGCAATTACCAATTGAGCTGCCCACATGATGAAACTTACCACTAACCATACCTTCACAGTCCAATCACCAATTGAGCTACCAACATGATGACACTTACCACTAACCCCACACTTAAAAAAGCCATCACCAATTGAAATGTACCTTGATGCTTTTATTTACTAATTTTAATTGTATATATTTATTGATAATTATTTTAAATGACACTTACAACTGACCACACACCTTCAGAAAACTATCACCAATTAAATTACCTACATAATAACACTCACTACTAACAACACACATCACAATGCAATCACCAATTAAACTACATCAATTAAATTACCCACGTAGTGATACTTACCACTAACCACACACTTCACAAAGTCATCACCAACACTTCACAAAGTCATCACCAATTGGACTGCCCTATGACCCTTTTAATTACTGAATTTAATTTTGTATATTTAAAATCTGAGCTTGGCTCTTAAGTCTCTCTCACCGGACTTGGACTTGGAATGCGAGGAGGCAGCACTTAGTAAGGACATGGACAAATATAAAATGATAGCAGATGGTGAGGATTAGCACTGATTCTGGATTCGTTCTCTGGCCTTGTATAAGCAGGGTATCAGTCAGGGCCTTGGGTATTACAATGGCAGAGGACGGCACTAGTGCTGATTGCAGAATGAATGTAAGGCTTCTTATAAACAAGAAAAATCGACGGGTCCTCTATGCAGAAGCAGGAAAGGACTTTGTGGATCTCCTCTTCGGCTTTCTTTTGCTACCTATGGGTGGCATTATCAGACTTCTGAGACAACACGGCACGACGTCGTCCAAGTCAGTGGCAAGCATCAGTAACCTGTACAAGAGCGTTGACAAGCTGAATGCCACCTATATGGCTACCGATAAAACCCTTTTGCTTAAACCCCATGAATCCTTCATCTCTTACAATGGCCTCCCACGAATCGAACATCCCACTTCTCCAATCTACTATGCATGCTGCAACGCTAATAGCGATTTTGAGGAGCAGCATCAACTTAGCACTCGACCCGGGCAGATATGTGTTTGCGGTGAAGAATTAGTTAATGAGTTGCACTTTCTTCATCATCCCTCCCCCTCTTCCTCTTCTTCTGCGAATCCGGATCAAATGATTCCAGGGTACGTGAAAGAGAATGTTACATTTATAATTACAGATGATTTGAGTATCCTTCCAATTTCCACCATTACCAGCATTATTCTCTTGAATCAACTGCAAGTGAAAGACCTGAGCGAATTGGAGGAAATGACAGTATCTGTCGGTCCTGATAAGGTAAGTAATTGTGCTGCTTCTTCTGGAACCAGTATATTAGTAATTTTAGTGTTAACTTTTCAAACTACAAATTTGTGGGAAAACAGATTTCTTTTTCGCTGAAGTAGTAGTATTTTTTTATTTTTTTATGGTGGAAATGGATTCAGCAACATCAATGGGCAATTTTGAAGTAATTTTGAAGTTTTACAACTGTAATCTAAATTTTCAAAAATTTCTGTCTGACAAACTTACCAGAATTTCCATTATTTTGTGACAAACTATTATTTATTTTATTTTATTTTGGTTGAGAAAAGAAAATCTACGGATGTGAGTATTGTTGTGGAAGCCACCAACCACGTCCATCATCTTTCACATATCTTATAATAGATGGTGGCTCCTAAGATTCAACATGTTGGTGTACATGCACATAGTTAGCTTTAGATTAACTTTAGTTATTGCATGTGATGTGCATTTACTTTTAACTAGTTAACTAGAATGCTTACATGCACTTGGCTTTAGTTAGTTAGTGTTTGCATGTGGTGCATGTGCACATTAACAGAACATAAATCACACTTAGTTTTAACTAGCAATTGCACCATCACCAAATGTTGCAAAGGAAACGCCGTAAGATTCTTAAAGAAATCCAATAGTTGTAGTGATTTTGGTCAATTTTTATAAAGGCTCTAGATATGATCAGTGAACAAAATTTCAAAGCGGGATATGGCTTGCTATATACTTCTTTTTCAAATATGAAAACAATACAAGGAGAAGTGCCTTGAGTGGCCAGTTTGCAGCTTCCCAAGTCAAAATGAGGACATGGGTAATTATATTAGAGACTCTTAACAGCTTACAATGTTTTACAAAAGCGGCTGTACTTGCAGCTACAAATAACGTGTACTTTCTAAACTCATCGTTGCTATTCAGTAGCAGACTCGAAGAGGCAATGAATGGCCACCCTCACAGTTTCTAATATTAATTTGAACAAATCTGCTAATAAATCAGAAAATCTGTCCAAAATTGTTTGCATTTATGAAATCCTGCCAAACTATTGGTTATTCAAACCCCCCAAATGGAAGATTGCTTAAAAGAATATCACAATTCTATCAAAATTGCAACTTTAAGATCCTGAATTCTCTAAGTGAACAGCCCAAGTCTAGACAAACAAGTCAACCAAGTTGTTGTCCTAGATGTCATGCCGCAACAGATCCCATCCTGGGCCCATTGTTTGTCATCATACCACCTCGCTGAGTGCCTCTCCCAACATTTCGAATTTGATTATCCCTTTGGTATCCTTCGGGAGCATCAGAAAACCATCCAGCCCGTCCAGATAAAGAACCTCGAGCTCTGTAAGAAACAAGTTTATACCAACACTATACTCCATACAAGCTTCAAGTGTCCATTTGGATGACCTACCTCCATAGTAGTTACTGTGATCATTTGACCATTTGCATCTGGCCGACCGATTGAGCTGCGATCCTGATAAAATTTGTGTACCGTTTGAGGAGAGATATTGAGAACATTGTAATACTGGGTCACAAAGGCATTCCCAACCTGGCAACACAGATCATAATAAAATTACAAGGATTTCAACTAAAAATGAACCAATACATTGCACAACATATATTTAACCAGTACCATTTGAAACATACCATTTGTGGATTAGGAACCAGAGCTATTCCTTGTTGAACAGCCATTTATCCTGTACTGAAATTAAATTAATACAATATATGACAGCCAAAAGCTTACTACAAACTGCGGACATAGGTCCCATTGCCAGAACTGACAAAAAAAAATTGGTTTAGTTGCAACGATGGAAACCTATTAAAAAGACTTTGTAGGCCCTAAAATCCAGACATAAATGTCAAATAAACACAACTCTCCGAGAAACTAAGTTGATGGACACCTAAAAGTTTGAAACCAACTAAATTACAGGAAAAATAGCTCTAACAGAAATTATATTAGAGACTCTTAACAGCTTACAATGTTTTACAAAAGCGGCTGTACTTGCAGCTACAAATAACGTGTACTTTCTAAACTCATCGTTGCTATTCAGTTGCAGACTCGAAGAGGCAATGAATGGCCACCCTCACAGTTTCTAATATTAATTTGAACAAATCTGCTAATAAATCAGAAAATCTGTCCAAAATTGTTTGCATTTATGAAATCTTGCCAAACTATTGGTTATTCAAACCCCCCAAATGGAAGATTGCTTAAAAGAATATCACAATTCTATCAAAATTGCAACTTTAAGATCCTGAATTCTCTAAGTGAACAGCCCAAGTCTAGACAAACAAGTCAACCAAGTTGTTGTCCTAGATGTCATGCCGCAACAGATCCCATCCTGGGCCCATTGTTTGTCATCATACCACCTCGCTGAGTGCCTCTCCCAACATTTCGAATTTGATTATCCCTTTGGTATCCTTCGGGAGCATCAGAAAACCATCCAGCCCGTCCAGATAAAGAACCTCGAGCTCTGTAAGAAACAAGTTTATACCAACACTATACTCCATACAAGCTTCAAGTGTCCATTTGGATGACCTACCTCCATAGTAGTTACTGTGATCATTTGACCATTTGCATCTGGCCGACCGATTGAGCTGCGATCCTGATAAAATTTGTGTACCGTTTGAGGAGAGATATTGAGAACATTGTAATACTGGGTCACAAAGGCATTCCCAACCTGGCAACACAGATCATAATAAAATTACAAGGATTTCAACTAAAAATGAACCAATACATTGCACAACATATATTTAACCAGTACCATTTGAAACATACCATTTGTGGATTAGGAACCAGAGCTATTCCTTGTTGAACAACCATTTATCCTGTACTGAAATTAAATTAATACAACATATGACAGCCAAAAGCTTACTACAAACTGCGGACATAGGTCCCATTGCCAGAACTGACAAAAAAAAATTGGTTTAGTTGCAACGATGGAAACCTATTAAAAAGACTTTGTAGGCCTTAAAATCCAGACATAAATGTCAAATAAACACAACTCTCCGAGAAACTAAGTTGGTGGACACCTAAAAGTTTGAAACCAACTAAATTACAGGAAAAATAGCTCTAACAGAAATTATATTAGAGACTCTTAACAGCTTACAATGTTTTACAAAAGCGGCTGTACTTGCAGCTACAAATAACGTGTACTTTCTAAACTCATCCTTGCTATTCAGTAGCAGAATCGAAGAGGCAATGAATGGCCACCCTCACAGTTTCTAATATTCAGATGAGGGCATAACTGTGAATGAGATGTATGCAAGGTAAACAATATTCTTCTGAGGTTCATGTACTTGAACATTAAGACAGTAGTGAATCGGATCAATTCTTTTAAACCAAGTTATTAGGAAGTGCTGATCTATGAAATTGCGTTAGTTAAATTTCTGAAAAAACAGTATGAAAGGAGTGTCATTTAAACCAAGTTATTGTGCCTGAAAACTGTTTAGAAAACATATTATTGCCTCTTTGGACCATGGGTTAACTATCTAGAACACACAGTGTGCAATTCCATTGCTTGGATGCTCGTTCAACCAAATTTGGAAAACTCTTACTCTAAAGTGGAAATTATTTGGGGAACTCTAGAATTTACCCCATTTCGAGGGATATGGGATTCCTAATTACCCAAATTGTGTTGGAGAAGCTATGGTTGAGCTTATCTTGGTCTCTAAGCATATACCCTTTTAATACCTAAGAAGGGATACTCTTACAACCCAAATGAGTGAAATAAGGTGTCCAAGGGTTTTAGGCTCATTTGTTGAATCTACGATCAAGAATAGGAAAGCTTTTCTAGGATAACGTAAGTAATGCATGCCATATAACATTGCCATTGGATAAAAGTGTGCACAAGTTTAGTAGAGCTACCACTTTTTCTATTTATTGTGACAGAAGCTTCAATATGCAAAGCTTCGAAATCTGAATTAGAAGTGAGAAAAATAAACAAAAGCTCATTGGTACCTTTTGGGATTATGGATATTTTTTTATAGTATTCTCTTACACTACCATTAAGTTCTAAAGGAAGACATCTATGAATTTACTCTGAAGCATATGCATGACTTATTGGGATAAAGTAGGAAATGCACCCTGTACAACATTATTATGGGATAAAATCGTGCTCAAGTCCAGGTACGTACACTCGTGCCTGGACATACCATAATTTCTACTGTGACAAGGGCTTCAATGCACAGGCTTCATATCTAAACTATAAATGAGAAAAATCAACTAGTCAAGTTATTGATCACTTTTGAGATTATGATTATTTGTCGATAGTATTCTCTTACCCTACCATCATGTTGCATAGGAGGCCATGGATTTAACCTTTTTAGCTTTAACACTAATAACATTCTCACATATTGGATGATATCTCCTATCATTCATAATGTATAAGGTTTCCATAAGCTGATACCTCTATTCTCTTCAGTTCAGCTTCTGCTTTTATTTTTTGATTACTTTCCCAGGCTTGTATTTTGATTTCTTCACGTTTATACCTACAGAGAGAGGAATGTACAATAGTTAAAACCAAAATAGGTATGTCACACGTAATCAGGAATATTATCAGAAAAGGCAATCTCTATCTCGGTGAACATAATATACAACTCACCAGTATTCAGAAACACACGATTCTGCCTATATGTCTAACAATAGTTAGCTTCATACTCCAGAAATTTCCACTAAAATGCCAGAACTTAATCAATCTACCAGCATCATACCATATTATTTTCTGGCTGTTCTCTATGGCCATGCAATGCTACATAAATAGAAGCACATAGACAGAATGGAAATAGGTATAAAAAAGCTAGTTCCAAAGGTGCAAAGTAACTATGAAAATGTTAAAATTGAGATTGTTCTTCATGAATCAAAATTGTTCAAATTTTACAAGTGCTAAAGTTTCATTTTTAGGAAAATGAATGCATGCATTAAAGCCATCACTTATTTCAGTAGAACATGGAAAAAAAATTATTTTCACAAAGCACACATTAGAGAAGGTACTTGAAAATCCAAACAAAAAGACAAGTTAAAAGCAAAGGTTTACAAAAGAATCACCTGGCCATGTATTTGACCTGCTCTGCCTCCTCCCATGCTGCAGCCCTAGCCTCTAGGACATTCAGTTTAGTGTGTTCGATATCATTAGTCTTGAGTGATTTAGAAGCATCTTGCTCTTCTTCTTCTTTACTAGCCCACGCCATGATATTTGACTTCCCCAACTGTGCTCCTAGAGCCATAATTTCCCTTCTAGTCTTCTCATGCACTTGCTTATCTGACAATTCATGATGGTCTTTCTGGCCCAATTGATAGTTTTCTATTGCCTCCGTTGGTGCTGTGCATCTTCCTGGAGTAGATGGCCGTGAAGTAACAGGGCTCCTAGATGAAGGTGTTGTGGCTCTGAGAGGGGTTCCTGTTCTTGAAGGCTCTTGGCTTGCCATAGGGGTCATTTCTGTTCCCATATCCCTCATGGAAACTGATCTTACATTTGATGTTGGCGGGATATAAGATAAGTGTTCATTGACCGGATCTGCGATGGGCTTATCAATCGGTCTGATGGACTTACCATAATCAATCTTCTTGGTATCTCCCTCGTCCTGATTTAATCCTGCTTCCTCTTCATCCATAGCTGCAGGCAAACTGGAAGGAACAGACACAGCTTCCGAGGCATTGGGTGCAGAGGATTTGCCCTGTCGAGGCAGAAAGTTTATTTTTCTCTGTGCATCGGAAGTCTTGGACTTATTTTTAACATAGCCATGATCCCCTCGTTTGTGTCGTTGAAGATCATAGTTTCAACAAAATCAGGCACCTGCACAACAATCAAATGATAAACACGATTTCATCAAAAACAGGACAAAATGCCAATAGTGCTTTGCCAGCTCTGTGAAAGTGGGTAACTAAGACAATCCCAAATCCCACCAAAATTCAAATCCTGGTGAGTGATATGCCCTGCCAAGATTCCAGTCCTACCAAAATTCAAATCCCGGTAAAGTGAAATGACCTACCAAGATTAGTCCTACCGAGTGACATTTAAAATTCAAATCCCACAAAAAGACATTTGGTCTTTGTGATCAAATTTACCTTTTCTTCGTAATCGTTTTGAGGGAGGCGGTAAGATTACAGGTAGTGGCTGGCAATGTCGTCCAGGGTACCGGTCACAGGACTGTAAGTGACCTTCATGTATTCCTTGACGGGAGTGAGTCAGAACTCGGCTCCGACAAGCAAGCCAATGGAGCCATGCGACCAGGGCACTGCATGGAAGAGATCAGAGTACTCATTGTCAGCAGTGGCCCTGACCAGAGCCCCATCAGCCAAGACGAGCTCATAGGCAAGGTAGGTATCGGAGAAGAGGCCAATGTATAGTGATAAACAGATAACAGAGCAAAAGATTAAGGATAACTTAAAATACAAAAGAAGACCATACGCAAAATTTAACACCTTCTGCTTCAGGGGAAACACTGTTATCTGTCATATCGACAGCAGTGGAACTCGAGGGCTCATTTGCAGATGCCTTAGGTGGACTGGAAGAAGTTGAGGGCTCATTTGCAGATGCCTTAGGTGGACTGGAAGAAGTTGCTTGACGCTCAGCACTTGGTACCGCCTTTGCAAGAGACGGTTTCTGAACTGCAATACTAAGAGCCGCATTTTCTTTCATTACTTTAACCTGTTTATTCAGTGACAATCTTACAATCTAGGGTTACAGATTCTCCACGAATGGAAGTGGGAAATATTCAACCTTGTTCATGTCTCTCATTATTGAAATCGATTCCAATGAGATTCGTTGTAAAGACTGCATTTGAATGAAGGACGCCTGTTAAAACGGATACACCAACCCTGCAAAAACAGAACTCTGATATTAAACATATGCATTGCCTGCATTTGCTTAAATCGAAGCAATCAGTTTTATCCCTTTGATATCCTTCGGGAGCATCAGAAAACCATCCAGCCCGTCCAGATAAAGAACCTCGAGCTCTATTTCAGAAATCGGCACTGTTCACAAAATCAACGCTTCCATTTCCCCGACCACCATAGGCCCCATTTGCAAAATCAGTTCTTCCATATCCCCGACCAGCATAGGCACCACGTACCCTTATTCCATCGTTTCTGAAGCCCCCTCTAACAGGAAAAGGCCGTCCACGAGTGGCTGCAACACAGGGATAATGCAACAGGTATTTCACAAATAACGCAGAGTAATCAAAAGTATCAACCTTTGTTTCCCTTTGCATCTTTGTTCCCAGCAGCAACGAGGCCGAGGCATTGCTTCTCTGAAATCCCAAAGCTTCTCTGAAATCCTCGAATGCCCAGTAGCTCAATGCCCTACCTTCTACATTTTCTCTGTTCATAACTGCATTGTAAACTAACTTTTCTATCAAGGGTTTAAAATGTTTCAATCGTCTAACAAAAAATCAAAGGGCTCAGAGTATGACACGAGGGCACCCAGCAAAGTTGTTTTCAAATAAGTACGTCTTACGACGTAATTAGATTTAATTATCCATAGTTATTGCATGTAGAACTAAGCTTAACTTAGTTGCTTTATGTATTGATTCCATAATTATTGCATGTAAAACTAAGCTTAACTTAGTTGCTTTATGTATTGATTCACAAATAAATATTGATAAATCAAATTCATTCTCAATCTCAATTTTTCTTTTTCAACTCTAATAAATTTCTGATTTTATTCTATAAATTGATATTTATGCTTTAATCATTTTATACAACAATACTCACATATGTAGATCTTCCTTGCACACAAATCACTCCCATGGCAGAAACTTGAAAACCGAAACCAACTGAAACCATTATTATTTTGACAGGCTTTGGAGTTGCTGTGGGCATCTATGGCTTCAACGACAGCTTTGAATGATGTTTTCTCTCCGTCATCCTCTACCTCCTCCGCTTCCAAAGAGGTTGGTTTATAGGGTTTGATTTTGATTGAGTAAATGTTATTCTAAAAATCTATGTTTGATGGCTTTTAATGTAGGCAGTAATTTGAGAGGACACGTATTTGCTATGGCAGGAAAAAGGAGGGCAAGAAGGGCCAAGTGGATTGACAGAAAACCTGGAATAGACGTTGACATTTTTCAGGACAGATTTTCTCTATAAAATGCATGTAGCAAGCCAACAGCAACCTGTTTTTTTATATGGCCATGGATTTTGCCAATTATTGTTGCACCCTTGCACTACCCATATTGTGGTGTGGTATGGTATGCGATTAACATTGTAAACTGGTAATTTTGGTTTTGGAATCCAAGTTATTTGGACCTATGTCAAAATGTTTTATTTATTGCATGGTTTTAATATAATGTAGAAAAGGAGGTGTGCACGGTGGCACTCTCTAGCATGTCTATTTCATATTTGGTAATGAAGCTCATTTTCATCCTCTATCTGAGTCCCTCCACCAGCATGGTGCTAATTATACCATAAGCAAGATTCAGGTTACCTTAGAACTATGCCATAACAATGCATATTTAATTAAAATAAATTAGTAAAAATACATAAAGTGAAGAGACAGTCTTCCTGTCTGGAATTGCTCATATATTTGATTAAATAAAATAAAATACATAGACAAAAATAAAATATCTATATTGTTAAACCCCACAGATATCAGCAGCTTTCAGAGTCTAGAGCATTGATTGAAAGCGTCTGTGAATTCGCCATCCATATCGGTATCTTCGTACAAGCTATAGATATGAGCAACCCTGTCCTGGAATAACAATATTTTTCTGGATCTTTGAACATATTTTTTCTGTGTTTTCAAGAATGTTAATTTGATAGAAGACTTTAGTTGGTGGTTGTATTTTTAATGTTTATCTAGTGATTATACATAAATATTTCATCTTTTAAATATCTAACATTTAAATATCTAATAGATTTTATTTAGCTGTGTCATTATTTGAAAACAACTCTCCTAGCTGCTTTCATGTCACAATGTGAATCATTGGATCTGTAACCGTCTTGTACCGTCCTTCCTTACTGTCCAAGTGTTAAATCGGGAAGCACCCCCAGTATCTAGTCCGGGCAGGGCACTCCAGCCGCCGAAGTGGAGCCAGGTCGTGGGATTAAAAAAAAAGTGGTGCAGTTTATTATGGCGCTCAGGAATCTGCGCATCGATCACAAGGAGGAAGAAGAGGAAGACGACTAGGCTCGCCGGCCATCGACTTCTGGCGAAAATGACTTCTGGCATGGTTTTCGCCAAACGGTTTATGATTATGCAGGATAGCGATGAAAGAAAGGAAGCAAAGCCGGAGACCAGCTCTGTCCGGTCGAACACCGAAACTGCCGAAGAAGCTTTGCCAGGGGATGCGAACGCGGAACCTGCTGTTCCTCCATCGAATGCTCTGTTGTCAATGTGATGCAGATCTGCCCCGTCTCTTAACACAGATTCAAACATCGCCGGTCGGAAAGTAGAGGATTGCAGTCTAAGCAATGCCAAGAAAAAATCTCCATCAAATGCCGTAGTCTTGATGCGGTGCGACACGGACTTTTTGAAGCTTTCGCTGGAGGTTTCGAAGGAAACATGGGTCAGTAAACGGGATTTCACCCACCAGACATTCATGAGGAGTGTGAGTCTCAAAGGTTGAATTTTCAATACTGAATTTCACGGCTAGCTTGGTGTGAATACCTGTGAATGGTTTCCGTCGTGGCGATTTTTTTTTTTCCTTTTAAAGAATCCTTTTAAATTATTGTATTCAGATTTGGATTCTACCCTAATAACAGAATTCGAGCGTATGTACTGTATCCAAGTTTTATGTTTTGAGAGAATGAATGTTTACAGTACATCATTCGTATCTTTTTAGTGTTTGATCTGTGTGCCATTGGTAATGGCCGTTCTATGCAGAATTTCTCGGCATATGTACCTGTGAAAGATAAATTCCGTTCAATATTTCTCAGCACAGATGTAACTGAGAGAATAGATGGTTAATGTAACGCTTCCGATGGTTATGTTGGCAAGCAATATCCAGCCTGCTATTGGGCATTTAATGCAACTTCATGGCAGGCTCTCAACATACATACACCATGCGGTCATATTTTTTCGGCAGCCGTAACAACGTAGCCGTAGTCTACAAAACAGACCCCATTGATCACCATGCATAAGCATGAACGGACCCCATTCACCATGCATAAGCGTGCTATGCATGTGAATGCCGCATTTGAAGCGCGCAGTCAGCAGTTAATGCCACGTCCCCACCTTATTTCAAAGTCGGCTACCACCCCACCGTAATTTTTCAAATTTTCAATCAACTCCCGCCTAAAGGAAATGCTCTCAAATTCAAAATTTCAATCTAGCGCCAGCCTGAACGCATTGCTCTCAAATTCAAATTTTAATGTTTATGAGGGAAAGGGGAAATCAACAGATGGTAAGAAAATCTGGAACTCAAAAGCATGTATCCAGTTCCTTTGTCCGGTGTATTGCCAGTTTCTCATGGCTGGAAAGTATGCCTAACAGGTTGGAGGAGAACCAGTTTACCAGTTTCTTCTTCTAAGAGACAATAGCTATTTTCAAGCTCTCGAAAAGCAAGGCCTTCATCTCAGACTTTGTTTTTCTAAGCGCTGGAGCTAAGTATCCCAACAACAACAAATTCATAGACTGTTCTCCAGCAACTGGCCAGATAAAATTTTGGGGGAGATATGATTCAATTTTGGGAGAGATAAGATGATGGAATGTGTTGTGCAAGGAAAAAAGTCATTGTGCTCCCAGCGATGATTACTTCTACTGACTTAGGAAAATTTACTTAGAAGGTAGAGTCTGTCAATACAACGTAAGATCGTATTTTTCATTAGTGTAAGGTTTCGAGTATTTCTCAGAATTGGGACTTTCCTGAACCCTTTTTAATTTGAAGTTGAAGATGATGTTTGATGGCTTCTAGCAAATTCTGCATTATTTTTTTAATCTAAATTTTAAAATATTTCAAAATTTTTTTAATAAGAAAATTCATTCTTATTAATCTATGAAGGGTCACTCTTTGTTATTTTTAACTAAATAAAAATATAAAATTTTGGTGGAAATTTTTTTAACTTGTATATTTTTAAATGCAGAAAAATACTCTCGAATTTAACCCTTTCAAAGAACACACTTTTTGATTCTAGTCCAAAGAGGACACTCTTGCGGAAATTCCATTCATTTTAAATGTAGAAAAATATTATCGAATTTATTTCTTTAAAATTTATCATGGATTCAAAAATATTTCCAAAATTTACAAGATTGCAATATAAAGAGATGGGTAAACTACCTCATTTGTTCAAATGCCAAGTCACTAAAACCTGTATGGTTTGTACCAATTTCAATTTATAATATGCCATTAACTAACTATTTAATATAGATTTAAATGAGAGGCAAAAAAAAAAAAAAAAAAAATTCAATCTACAGAAAAGAGTCTAGGTTTTTGAGATTGATAGAGTCCTCAATCAAATAGCTTTTTAATTTGAAAATTTTGTTTTAGAAAATTACAATTTAAAATTGACAAACCATATTTATATATTTATAATAAATGTTTTTAAAATATCCAATTTAAATTTAGTATAATAATATGAGATATTAAAATAATTTGAGATAATGTTTTATTGTAAATTTTGAAACAGTTAAATTTATCTAATAAATAAATGTAAACAAAATTAATATTTTAGAATTTACAATTGGATAAATAAGATTTTTATGATGGATTAAAAAAAGACCATTTTGCACATATAAGATTCAATATATATTTTAACCCATTATTTAAATATCTTACTATATTTATTTTTGTTAATTTTTTATTATGGATATAAAAACAATTGTTTATTAATATATTTTTTGTATTTTTATAGAGATATCTTTTTAATTTTAAAATATGGTCAAACCAAATAATATGATATGTGTGCATGTTTTATAATACTTCAAAAACGTCAAATATATTCAATTTTGTTCATTCTTATTGTCAAATTGGCCAATGATTTGGTGCATTTATGTAGTCACAATTTATGTGATTTCAAAGATTTTTCAAATCATACCAAGCCATTTTCTCAAATAGCTTCCCCAAACCCATTAACGATAATGTATCTTGAACAGGAACAACTTTGAACATGATGACTTGGAGTAAAAGACAACCTTATACATCATAAAACAAGTTTGGACCCTCTTTTAAATAGGACCTAATTACATTCATATTCAAGCATGCATGCCTCTAATGCTTCATATCCTAGGATCTTTTTCAAACTAATAAATAGAGCCATTTTATACAAATATAAATATATCATTAATGTATTAACACTAAAGAAATTACATTAAAAATCTCAAAATCAATACAAACAAGAAAATTGAGTGCTATCATTTCTATTAGACAATTAAAAAATCCTTTAATTTGATTACTCTATCTCCATAGGTTAGTGTTTTATATAGCATACCAATGGCATGTAGGTGTGGACATTCTAGGTGAGTATCAACCTTTAAGATTAAGGCTTTAAGTTTGAGTGTGCATACAATACAAGGTTGCATGATATCAGTGGAGACAAAGACAACTTTTCAAATAAGTCCAAAGTTCTTTTGTGGGTGAGTCTATGCTTATCTTGTAATCTCATCGCTATGTGGGAATTCTATGCTTGGATAGCGGGTTTATTCTATTTTTTGTAATCATATATATATATATATATATGGTAATTTTTTAATTTATCCATCAAATTGAGAGTTTTAAAAATTAATATATATTATTAGTGATGTGCATACTTTCACATGGGACAATGAAATAAGGAAAACACTAGTAAATACCTGTCAAATATAACCTTAGATATTCATTTGAATTTAGTGAGATGTTATTTTGTGAGATTATAATGTTACATCTTTTAAAAACTATTTTTTAATGTAAAAATAAATTCATGGTTTTCGAAAACATATAAAAAATTTGAATTAAGCGAATTAGGACTACCAGTTTTAAATTAGCTTTCAAACAAAAACTACTAAAAATTCTACCCATAAAATTGTTACTACATCTTCAGGTTTTTAAGTTATTTACTTAGTTGATAGCTTTGATAGTGTAGTGCATTCAATACACATGATGTAGTTTGCAATAATGAGTTAGACCATATCAAACAAGGTGTTAGATTGAGCCAAACAAGTAATTTTATATACTCTCCATGTAACTAGTTTTTGGTGAGGTGTGGAAAAGTGGTAATTTAATGTGAAAATAATTGTAATGCTCCATTGGTTTTTCAATCTAGGTAAATATGTGTTTACTATGTTTTTTCATTCTTCCTCTTAAATTCTGGCATGGTATCAAAGCCATGGATTGATACATCAAGTTGAAAAGAACCTCTAAAATGGGCGTAATTTTTTTTGTAATGGATTTTTTATGTTTTTCTAGAGTCAATGGATTTTTTATGTTTTTCTAGAGTCTATCCGTAAATATGCCTAAAGCACAGTTAAGGAACAATAGTTTCCATTGATTATTTTTGTAGGGACCATCATTTGTGTTTAGGGTTCCATTGATTATTTTTGTAGGGACCATCATTTGTGTTTAGGGTGGCAGGAGCGTTATTTGTAATGGATTTTTTATGTTTTTCTAGAGTCTATCCGTAAATATGCCTAAAGCACAGTTAAGGAATAATAGTTTCCATTGATTATTTTTGAAGGGATCATCATTTGTGTTTAGGGTTTCTAGAGTCTATCCATAAATATGCCTAAAGCACAGTTAAGGAACAATAGTTTCCATTGGACCATCATTTGTGTTTAGGGTGGCAGGAGCGTTATTCGTAATGGATTTTTTATGTTTTTCTAGAGTCTATCCGTAAATATGCCTAAAGCACAGTTAAGGAACAATAGTTTCCATTGATTATTTTTGCAGGGACCATCATTTGTGTTTAGCGTGGCAGGAGCGTTAGAGGTCCTTTATGGCCCTAAAGAAATCAAAGTTTTATAGTATTCATGGGGCTTGGGAAGATGACAAATAATAAGAAAAAATCCTATTGTTTGTTCCTAGGAATTCTTCTTTCCAAATAATTTCATGTCTCTTCTGTCATTGTGTTGGGTGACTCCCTTTTAATAATTCATTGTTTGGTCAAAGGATATTCCCCTAGAGGCCATGTTTCGGATAATATCCTAAATCAAATTTAGAAGGTATCAAAGATATCCCAAACATGATTTGTAAGCACACTCTAATGGATAATAACCAAGAATTTGATCAATGTACCAAACAAGGTTGTAATTTGAAGTTTGAAGAACGTATAGTTAATAGTCAATTAATACCATCCTCCATCCCTTACTGAATTAAGCATGATTCCTATGTTCAAATATCAAAATTTTTATGGCAGCCTGCTAGTGGGAAATATGTCATAATGAAGGATTATATTTTGAATTGAATCCATATTTCTCTTGCATTCATTTACTCAAGGATCAACTTAGAATACATTTAGCCCTAACTTCTTCCTTTGGGCTATTAGATCTTGGCATATTTTTTGCTTCGTCAGTTCTCATAATGAATATTTCCTTTCAGACCTACAGGTCCAACAAATTTCTACAAAATTTTAGTTTGATTAAAAATCTATAGTTTCCATTTAGTTTTGCTCACCTACAACTCTCCATAGATTTTCTATCTATGAAAATATGACACTTACACCGAAAATTAAGCCTTCCAAAAGTTTCAATTAAACACCATTCCTTTCATTCTAAAACCTTGTAGCTTTGCTTGTATTTTTTTTAAGAAATTTGATCCACCAATTCATGTTTTTATTACTACAAATATGTTCTGCTCATAATCCCCTTTCTTCAAACTATTCAAATGCCAAATTCC
Organism: Pinus albicaulis; assembly: GCA_034641835.2. NCBI lineage: Eukaryota > Viridiplantae > Streptophyta > Pinopsida > Pinales > Pinaceae > Pinus > Pinus albicaulis. The sequence continues at coordinate 35,205,578 of MU968411.1, read as the reverse complement.
AACTCCAGAACACAAAGATATGCTTCTGAGAAGTTCATCCTTTCTTGGGCTTTGTTCTTCAGTTGTTATAGAGTTGTAACACCCAATTAAATTCTCAATCTAGATTTATTATTTAACACCAAGCCCACTTCATTCTTATTAGTAAAGAAATCATGCCTTTTGAATCTAGGCGAGGTGGCCCTTTCCTTTTTCATCTTCCATGAGGCATAATTAAATTATACACTCTCAATACTTAAACACACACACACACACACACACACACACACACACACACACGATTTGTAAATATATAAGAAAATCCTAAACAATTTAAATTGAATTTGTATGTGATAGATATAAAACAAAAGGGCTTTTATGCTTTCATCGATGAAAATGTACGTATGAAAACATGTGTTTATGTGTTTATATAGATAATCATGAATTCATATACACTATTCTTTACATACATACATATATACATAAAAAATTCCCTTATACATACCTCCATAGGCTCATAAACTCATAGTACCCACGTGCTTTTGACTGATGAATACAAACCAATTGCCTAAGGAAAACCTGCAACTTCTCAACTTCTCAATTTCACTTTTAATTGCAGGCCCAATCAAGCATAATGTTTTACTTTGCCTATGATACCACTTTATAATTTCCGTGGCCTCCAATTGGGAAACACTGCATCATCCATAACCAAAATTCACCAAAATTTAAGTGGAAGCACTTACAACCTGTGAATTCCATTAATAAGCCTCGTAATTTAATGATTCAGGTAATAACCCTAATTTAATATCATGCATGAGAGTTATAACTAACCACTTCCCAGTTGTTATTTATGTAACTTTTATTAATATTCATCATGCACATAATTATAACTTGTAGAATTTGGGGTTTATAACCATAACACATAATCGTAGAATATTGCATAATATAATAACAATGATAATATACATTTGAGCATATAGCTCTCGAATTAGAGTTCCATAGTTCAACATATGAATTGTGGATCATATAAATGCATACAAATATATAGAAGCACACAAATGCATGCAAAGTACTCAAAACTCCAAAATTAGGGTTTCTACGTAAATAAATAATTCACATGGCGCATCAATCAAAATGTTTATCTAGTCAAAATGAACATATTGGATGCAAGATCTCCACATTCCTCCCAACCATAGAACTTGTGGTTTGCCAATTTCAACCATAGGTCACCGCCAAGCTAGGGTTGTAATCTCCAGGGCAAGGAAAAACTGATAGTAACATGTCCTCTCTGGTTAAGGTACCAACTCAAAAACCATGCTACTCTAGGGCCCTCAACACCCTCTAGGATAAATGCCAAGGTGCTTACCCAATAACCATGTTTCTCCAGGGCTCTAGGCACCCTCCAGGGAAAAATATTAACTAAGGTGCCAACCCAACAAATATGATGGTCTAGGTCTCTAGGTGCCCTCTAGACTAACTACCAAGGTTCCAACCCAACAAGCATGCTGCTCTATGGCTCTAGGCACCCTCCATGAAATAACCAATTTGGATTTCTAGTTATTCCAAAACCCAAGTAGTACATCCTTCTCTGGGATGGCCAATCCCTCTGTGATTCCCACCTTCTAGGGTTCACCAACTAGTTTCTAGAATTGTTGTTGTTTCCAAAACTCGAGCACAAGACTCATCGAAAATAACCCCTAGTTAGTCTTGGACCTCCTCACCAAGTTGACTAACTGGTTCATCACCGTACCATTCCATAATCCTCATATCGATCCTCCTCATAATGATAAAGAATCATATTGATGCCTTAGGAAAATATATATACTTTCACGGGAGAAATACTAGACCTCTTATGCAAAACTATGTCCTCTGCCAACTCTATATGAAAATTTGGTGCTAAGACCTTTATAGAAGGTAGGACCTACCCCTTCTCCCATATTAATTTCCCAAGGAAAAAAATTTGTCTAATGTGGATGGTGTACTTATTTATTTCTATTATATACTCTTGTATTTTAGCTAATCCATTCATTTGTCACATAAAAATAGTAACTAAATAATTTGAGATCTAAAGGGAATTAACACTCATAGAAAATGTTTAAGTAATTATACTAGATCTATTGTGACAAATTACTCTAGTGGAATACCCATGAAAATTTATAGATCACGTACGCTAAATAAAAATATCTATTTTATAGAGTATACATTTTTCCTTGCAAATCAATATGTGCTAGCATAAATGCACCTTTTCTTTCCAATGTTTGGAACCAATAAGCCTTGATTAACATTGATCAAATATTGAATAAACTTGAGAAGGTTATGAAACCATCCATGCTTAAACATGTCATCACCATCAATATCTACTAACAAGCATCATGAAAATCAAATATAGACCCAAGAAGCAATGTTTCTCAATACAATATAGATATTTCCAAATCCTTGTATTCAATAAAGATACATCTTAAATTATTTGAAATTTTCTTAACAAAATTGTGTCCAAAATCCTCATTCTACCTAGAGCATTAGTGTTGGTTTTAGCATGTGAGACTCCAATGAATACATTTCTCCTTTCTACATCATTCTCAATTATCTAACTCATTATCCACATTTAAATTTTCTTGTTTTCAATCAAACGAATATTGTTATTTAAATATATTAACATACATTAAACCAAAGACTTATTATGTCAATTCCCTATCAACATTGGTAATGTGAATGAATTAGTACAAACATTCCTCCATTTTTTCCCATAATTAACCAAGAATCAACATAACATTATCCATTACATTAAGATGATCATCAATAAAAACTTTATAAGTTCTTCTTGCATAACTAGTGCCATTTATTATATTTTATGATGATTTTAGATTTCATTACAAAATAATTTTAATCCATGTTCTATATTCAACTTGATACATCCATAATATTTTTAGCAGGTTAAGATCTACCTCTCTTGGAAATTAGTACAATCAATTAAATTCCTTCAATCATCAATCAACTACATTTAGTAGTTATGAGTCACGTTGGTATTTAATATTAATATAACTCAATTTCATATATATATATACAAAAAATAAAAGAAACCCAGTATCCAACCATAGAATTCAAGATAAGCATAGAATCGCCCACAATGGGACTTTGGCCTTATTATAAAAGGTTGTCTTTGTCTCCACTGATATCATACAACCTTGCATTGTATGCACACTTAAACTTAAAGCCTTAATCTTAAAGGTTGATACTCACCTAGAATGTACACACCTACAGGCCATTGGTATTCAATATAAAACACTAACCTATGGAGATAAGTAATCATATTAAAGAGTTTTTCAATCGTCTAATATAAATAATAGCACTCAATTTTCTTGTTTGTCTTGATTTTGAGAATTTTAATGTAATTTCTTTAGAGTTAATACATCATTGATTAATTACGCCGTAAGGCGTTATTATTTGAAAACAACTCACCTAGGTGCCACTCTGTACCATTTTTCACCTTTAGATCTAATGTTAGACGATTGAAGAAAGATCTACCGTTTGATATAAAAAAACAGTTACAACAAAATAGTTAACCGATATTAATCAGTTATGTATTGGGTAATTGCAATTTGTCTGAATTTCTGAGCGAGCTTTGCATATTTTTTTTTTCTGGACGTATTTGGGTGTTGTTCCATGGAGCATTTGCTTGATTAAAGCTCCATTTTCTTGATTACATTTGTTGAGTTTGTTTTTTTCTGTGTGTGTTATTATTGGAATTGGCATTCTGCATGTTTGTGGGATTCAAGTCGTTTAATGTCGATATGGTGCAGGTGGGGTGAAAAATTGACCTCGTCGTGGGGGAGCTTGGGACTCATGGATTGATCTCTCGAACTGTTCATGACGGTGGCTGCCATGTTCTTGGGTAAGAGATAAATTGCTTGTTAAGTTTAGTTCTTCTGCACTTTAATAATAAGGGGCCTATGGCTATCCAAATTATTACAATGTATCTGTTTCAATTCTGATTCCTAGGAGTGAAATTAATTCTTACAATAGCATTGATGTTGCTGAACTCACAAAAACTGGCATTTCCTTGAAGGACGAGATAATGTGGTTATCTATGTTTGCTTAGTTTTCAATAATAAATTTCATTGATGTTTCTTCTCTTCCCCATTTCTTTCATTTTTTTGCAAATTTTAGGTAGTTTAACAGTACACATAACCGTTCATTGTTCTTTACAACAATCTTGTTTTCTTGATTACATTTGTTGAGTTTGTTTTTTTCTGCGTGCGTTACTATTGGACTTGTCATTCTGCATGTTTGTGGGATTCAAGTCGTTTAATGCCGATATGGTGCAGGTGGGGTGAAAAATTGACCTCGTCGTGGGGGAGCTTGGGACTCATGGATTGATCTCTCGAACTGTTCATGAAGGTGGCTGCCATGTTCTTGGGTAAGAGATAAATTTCTTGTTAAGTTTGGTTCTTCTGCACTTTAATAATAAGGGGCCTATGGCTATCCAAATTATTACAATGTATCTGTTTCCATTCTGATTCCTAGGAGTGAAATTAATTCTTACAATAGCATTGATGTTGCTGAACTCACAAAAACTGGCATTTCCTTGAAGGACGAGATAATGTGGTTATCTATGTTTGCTTAGTTTTCAATAATAAATTTCTTCCATTAACCCTAAACATATTGTCTTTTTTTTCTAACAAGATTATTCCAACCGCTTTAAGGTACCGTTGATTTTTCTTCTCTTCCCCATTTCTTTCATTTTTTTGCAAATTTTAGGTAGTTTAACAATACACATAACCGTTCAGTGTTCTTTACAACGATCTTGAAGACTTCCAGTATAATTAGTACACAATTGGAGAACCTTCAAATGCAATTCTAATATCATATTACATTTCCTTCTTTCCAATTTATATGCACACATTTCCTTGTAGTCCTTTTTCCCTTATGAATGTTATGTTTTTAGGATTTTGAAAAGCCGAGAGTCCCACAATCTGGAGGCTATATTATTACATTTGCCTCGGGTATGGTTTAAATAAAAGTGAAAACACATAAAGTCTGGGTTGCTCAGGCGTTTCAAAAACTTTGGTGGCACATTAACGTTTTGGGGGAATAGAAAATCAATGCACTTCCACATTGAAAGTCCAGTGTACATGCAGCCATAGCAAGAACCTCTTAGGACCTCTCAAGATGAGACGTAGATAAAACACTTCAAACTGAAATCGGATATCTAATCCTTATTCAAGCTCAAGTTTACTCTCATTTGGTAACTGGAATAGTTATAGAAGCTTAGTAATTCATCTTGAAAATTGTATTATGAATTTAGATACCATTACAATGAAACCAAACATCTTAAAAATCTAGTTCATGATAATGCCGCAACATTTGCAGAATGTCCATGAACACTGGTTATGCCGAGATAAAGATGCGAAAAGGGTTTCTTCCTATCAACATTTTATTCCATTCCGGTAAGTGTCTAGCCTGATTTGTATAAATTTGAGAATATAAAATTTGTCATGCAGACACTGATGCCACTTATTGAAAATATATAATGATGAATTTGCTGCAAAAGTTTATGAATATTTATGCATGCTTGGCAAGTTTGCCTCGATATTTTAGTAGGGTGTACTTATAATCATTATTCATTTTTCGTTTGAATATCACTTCAAGTGTCATCTAGTGGTCTGTTTGTGTCACAGATATCAGGGGAGATTGTTGCATACTTGCATGAGAGCAAGGCCAAAATGGCACGTCAAGCAAATGCTTTCATTTCTCTATGAGGTGGGTGTATTTAATATAAATCTTCAGGAAATTTGGATTAACAATTATCGATAGCACTTGGAATGTTAAGATTATTGAAGTTCATATTAGTTTTGGTTTATTCATAGAGAGTTGTTAATAAGGTAGTGTCATTTCAACCAAATTATGATTGTAGCTGGTTATGGGGCAATGGAAGAGCTGGTAGAGAGGATCACATGGTCACAGCTTGGAATTCCTGAGAAGCCAATATCTATCCATAATAATAATCGAAAATTCCTTCATTTTCTTTCATGAATTTTACGTTGTATGTTGTGGAATAAGGGTTTACATGGTTTGAAATATTAAATAACAGTTGTACATAATATAATTCACCATCATCACGCACTTGAAGAAGTTGTGTACTGGTGTTGGATGTTTTCTGCAAATTCACACAATTCTATCAGAAATAATATTACATTAAATGAAATATTTGATAATCAAAGGCTAATTGCAAGTTGAATACCCTATTGCATGCTTAAAAACTTATAAGCATAATGACATCTTATGTACTTGATGAAAAGTAGCTTGGATTTGTATATTTTTGTTTCTTCTCCAGCTAACGAACTAATATAAAGAATGGAAATAAGGCTTTATACCAGTTTTGTCATTGTTCGAATGATCTCATATTAAAGAATTTTGTCCTTGTTTTTTATTTTCGAGTTGTAGATTGATGAAATTGTGATCACCAATACCAAGCTGTAATAATAAAACTGGATCAACTCTTAGATAGGTTCTATAGTTTTGTTGTTGCTACACTTATATTTGTTTATATTTTGAGAGATTAAAGTTTGGGTTGATAACGATCTGTGATTTTTTTGTGCAGGAATATGCTCTAGCGCATGACTTCGTTGTACCGAGACAAAGCTGGGAGGTGGAGCAACTTGGTTATGGTTAAAATGCTTCCAAACATTGTTAATGTCTTTGTTTATGTGTTTATTATTAATTATTCAAGATTTTTATTCCCAGAGCATTAATGTCAATACATTTCACAATGGGAAATATATTTGCAGTGCATATTGTGCAATAATCTTCCAATTTGTCCATTTCTCTTACATGCTTGAATATGATAAAACAAGGAGGTCATTTGCAGGGCAGACGTTCATAGAAACAGGATAAATTCTCTGTACCAGAATCAATTATTGAGCCTATTGTTCATGTTCATTTTTAAGGATAAAGCATTTGGTGACAATAAAACAACGACATCGGTTTTATAGCTACCCAATTAACTCAAAGCAAACAAAACAATAAGTTTTGACCCTGTAAAGGTAACAGGAAGAGAATGGTAGATATCATGTTCATTTGCTTCTGGATATCTGTTTACATGAACTTTACAGCCACATGGAGGTGGCTGGATTCGACTATCGAGCCGGCATAGGCTGCATCTAATGATATGCTATAAAACATATTTTAGGTTGTGGAAAAGAGAAATACTTCAATAATACTTTGTAGAAGGAGGAGAGACGGTTAGGTGTATTTTTTTTAATCTTGTGGAATATGGTAAATGTTTACACCACGCATCAGGTTAATGATTGGTTTATTTTATTTTTATATAATTTTTTAAATATTATAGTTTTTTTTTTATTAAATAAGATGGAAGGATAATGCATCCAACAAAATAATTATTTTTATTTACTTAGTCAAATGGAAAGACAAAAAGATAATGAATAAATCACTACATAGTGATTCTTATCCACTGAGAGTGGTGGAAAGTCAATAAGTAGCTTATTACATAGTGCTTAATATTTGTGATATAAAATTAATAAAACATGCGAGATTTACATGCCCTTGTGACATACATGTTAATGTCATCTAGGTCTAAGTAAAAGAAAAGGTCAATCAACATAGAATTAATCTTATTATCTGAAACATATCTACAAATATTATCTCTCTCAACTAAATATTAGCACAATCACATTACATTAGTAAATGTCAAGAAACATAGCATTCTATGATCGAATATTACTACCAATTGGATCTATTTAAGTTTCATAAATCGAAATGACTACACAATTATCTCCAGAAAAATGTGTCATCATTTTATAATTCATTCATAAGAAATGAAAATTCATTTAAAAAGATGGGTTATGAATGGCATTGTTTTGCACTGTAGTTTCCATTATGATGCTTGGAATCAAGTGATCTTAGAAATATGTTTCTTTATCATTTTTAAATTAAACTTGGCTCCATATGAAGTTTTGTGTCACTTTTATTTTTATTCCAGATTAGGGATTTGGTAGAGGCATGAATTATGCATGTCCATGTGAAAAAGTTTCAGACAAATATGTGACTGATGATGTTGAGGTCTGAGCTCTTGGTTTGGATGTAAGTGTTGTGTTCCCCTCAAGTTACTTTAACATAAAGTTTGCGAAGTCAATATGTTGTTGAATTTAAAATTCTGAATGAACATGTTAATCTTGTGTGCAGCAGAAACATGAACAAAGTTAGTGGGTTTTTTTTAGAAAGAAGAAAATAGGAAATAATTTAAAGTTAATAACATCACATTTTTTATTTAAACTTTTGGGTATCATCCAAGCGTTATACTCTGACGAATGAAAGGCTATAGGATGAACTTGGTATATCATTGCATAAGGTATCACATCTTATTTCTTCTCTGCTACTCTTACCTATGCTACTGCCTTACGACGTTTCCTTTGCAACATCAGGTGCAATTGCTAGTTTATATTTCCACAAAATGGATCTATTTATTAGATTGAAAAGGATCCTAGGATTTGATAATTAGGTTTGGGCCTCTCAAGTGCTAGTGTGTCAAGAGGAGAGCTCCATCCTTCTTACCAGTTGGAAGATTATGAATTCCTTCAAAATGCATGCCATGTATTTTATTATAAATACTCCCAAAGTCTTATTTAAAAGTGGGTCAAAACTTGTTTTATGATTTTTAAGGTTGTCCTTTAATCTAAGTCATCATGTTGAAAGCTCAAATTAATGTTCCTCTTCAAAATACATTATAGTTAATGGGTTTTGGGAAGCTATTTGAGAAAATGGCTTTGTATGATTTGAAAAATCTTTGAAATCACATAAATAGTGACTACATAATTGCACCAAATCATTTCTAATTTGGCAATAGGAATGGCAAGATTGAATATATTTGAATTTTTAAAGTATTATAAAACATGCACACATATCATATTGTTTGGTTTGACCATATTTTAAAATTAAAAATATCTTATGATAAAAATACAAAATTTATATTAATAAACAATTTTTTTATATATTCATAATAAAAAATGAACAAAAATATAGAGAGTATGTATGATTTTTAAATAATGAGTTAAAATATATATTGAATCTTATATGTGAAAAATAATTTTTTTTTAATCCATCTTAAAAATCTTATTTATCCAATTGTAAATTCCAAGGTATTTTTAAAATATTAATTTTGCTTACATTTATTTGTTAGATAAGTTTAAATATTTCAAAATTTACAATAAAAAATTATCATCATTGCTAAATTTATTTTGGATATTTTAAAAACATTTATTATAAATAAATTATCAATATATAAATATGGTTTGTTAATTTTCGTTTGTAAATTTTTTAAACAAAATTATCAAATTAAAAAACTATTTGATTGAGGACTCTATCAATCTAAAAAACCTAGACTCTTCTCTGTCTATTGAAAATTGAACTTTTTTGTCACTCTCATTTAAATCTATATTAAATAGTTAGTTATGAAATATTTTAAATTGAAATTGGTACAAATCACACATGTTTTAGTGACTTTACATTTAAACAAAAAAAAGTAGTTTAGGTATCTCTTTATATTATAGTCTTGTAAATTTTGAAAATATTTTTGAATCCATAATAATTTTTAAAGAAATAAATTGGAAAATATTTTTCTACATTTAAAGATGAATAAGTTAAAATCCTTTCCACCAAATTAATTTTTAAAAGAATAAATTAGAGAATATTTTTCTCCATTTAAAAAAAATGAACTAGTTAAAATTCTTTCCACCCAGATTAATTTTTAAAAGAATAACCCATCACTCTCTAGTTGCTCATCATCTAACCATGAGGAATGTTGTCTCCTATTACTAATTATTCCGATCTCTATTGTTAGTGCTTATGCTCCTCGGTGTGGGTGGAAATAAAAAGCTATCTTTATTGGTGCAACTGAGTTATCAAGATCAATTGGATCTTAATAGTGATACATGCTTTTGAGCTTTGGTAAACATATTTTCTTACCATCTGTTGATTTCCCTTTTCTCTCATAAACGTTAAAATTTGAATTTGAGAGCAATGCCTTCAGGCTGGAGCTGGATTGAAATTTTGAATTTGAGAACATTGCCTTTAGGCGGGAGTTGATTGAAAATATGAAAAATTACGGTGGGAAGGTAACCGATTTTGAAATAAGGTGGGGACGTGGCATTAACTGCGACCTCTAGCATAGCATCAGGATGCATAGCATGCTTATGCATGGCGAATGGGCTCCTTTTTCCCTGATACTGCTGCCGGAAAAGATATGACTGCATTGTGTATGTATGTTTGGAGCCTGCTATGGGGTTGCATTAAATGACCTATAGCAGGCTGGATATTGCTTGCCTGGTTATGTTTTCATTGTCGACCGCACTATTCGCATGCCGAGAGGCGTTCGGCAACATTTCTTATTTCTGAAAGCTTGTTTTCTCGGCAACTTCGAGAAAACAAGCTTTTTCCATATTTAAAATTTCACAGAAGTTTATCCTAAATTCCCAGTTTCAACCCCCGCATATGGCAATCCCAGCTTGCTCGATAGTTGATCTTCAGAATAAATAAAAGAACCTGCGAAGATTCATCTGTTGAAGGATCGACGAGTGGGAAGAGAAACTAGGGCTCCAAGATTTGAATAGCGAAGGGGATGGATGTATGAAGGTCGATAAACTATTTTTGCGGTTCGTTCCCACTGGAGAAGTGGAAATACACCCAAATTACTTGAATTCCGCCATTCTGGGGGCAGCGGGCACTTCTGGAAAGAATATGCAATTCAGAAATGGGATTTTTTAATGTATGGTTCTTCGTTAATTTTATACAGAGGACAGAGGACAGAGACAGAGCAGCAAGGGCAGAGCATAGAGGACAGGGACAGTGGGCAGAGCAGCAAGGGCAGAGCAGCTAGTTTTCAGTGGATAGCGGGCAGAGCAGCAAGGACAGAGTAGCAAGGACAGAGCAGCAAGTTTTCAGTGGTCAGACCAATAGAGATTGAAGAGTTAAGCAAAAAACAAAGGGTCAGTTTTGGGCAGAGATTTTGATTTCCCTTAATATCATCATGAGAATTGAACAAGAAACTTTAGAACCCGTAGAAACAAATGATATAGGGCAAGTAAAAATTGCCTCATCAATGAAAACTGGGAAGTGGGTTTGGGTCAATGCCAAACAATATCAGGGCATTTTAAAAAGGAGACTAGCTCATCTAAAATGGGAGCAAACAAAGAAGAAAAAGTCTCAAAGGGAGAGTATTGTTCGCAAGAAACAACATTCAAACAAGTTTTCTTCGCAAGCATGTGGCAACAAGTCCAAAGGAAAAGGAAAAGTTAGTGATGAGTATGCTTTATATAGTCCCACATCCACACCTCTCACTTGGTCATCTGACCTTTATGTGAGAGAACTCTTAAATGTAAAAGAAAGGTTGGAAGTAGTAGAAGCTAAAGTGCTGGAAAGAGATTTTACAATCCATATAATAACAGCTGAAAATCAGGCTTTAGCAGAAAGCAACAAAGTTCTGAAGGAGCAAGTGTCATTACTGCAGGAAGCTCTCCGAATAGGGAAAACAGAATGGCAACGCATGAAAGCGGAGGTGCAAAACATGAAGAAATTTGCAGTGGAAAACACAGAGGTGATGAATGCGAAGCCACCCCAGGATAAGGGGAAAGAAGTTGCTCAAATAGACAACAATGAAGAAACATCAAGAGAAGGGAGGAAAGAAGATCCCACAAAACTTTCCAAAACTTGGGCTCAAGTTGTTGGCAATTCTGCTAAGAGGGAAGGAGAAACAAACATCCAGGTTAACAACATGCAAGATAGAGAAAGCAAGGAAAGACTGGATAGAGCAACAAACATAATCATTAAAGGGGTGAAAGAGTATGGTAAAAATGAATGTACTCTTGACCTTGCAAGAGACTTCTTGAAAGACAAACTCCAATGGCAAGGACAAGTATGTCAAGCATGGAGAGTAGGTAAGCTCAACGGTGAGAGAGCCAGGCCCATAAAAGTAATCTTGCCCAACTTGCATGATAAAGATATCATTCTGAGAAAGAAGCAACTCTTAAGGGGTTCTCGGTTTTTTATAGAAGAAGATTTAACTGTAAGACAACAAGAGGAAAGGAGGGATGAAATGACAAAAGTTAGGGAAGCAAGAGATGAGGGAAAAAGAGCATGGATTTATAAAGGTAAAGCCGTGATTGCGCAATTTGGACCTCCTTCCAAAACAATGCAACAAAATGATAACAAAGAAGAGGCAGCAAACTCTTTAGAATGAAATGAGGAAGAAAGGTCATTATGGGCAAGCAGGGACAAAGACTCAACTGTGAGTCTTGCATGTCAAAACAAATAGCAATCAAGTCTTACCCAGGTTTCCTTAAGATTAGTTTGTTGGAACTGCAGGGGTTACCCATGGAGACGAGGACATGGGTTAGGGCCTATTGCGGAAGGTAGAGACGTAATTTGCCTCATAGAAACACATGAGCATGAAGGGTGTAAGACACCTTTGTTTGAAGGGTATTGGAAGATAGCAGTGTGGAACAAGGCAGCAGGGAATGGCAAAGGGCACAGGGGTATCATGGTATTAGTAAGAGAAAAAAAAGGTCGTTTCATTCAGCTAGAAAAAGAAGACCCAAATAAACAATTTGTTTGGCTTAAAATATCAGAAAATGGAAATCTCATTAGAATTGCAGCATGCTATTTTGCACCGCAAGTTTCAAAAATCTACAAAAGTAGAGGGCTTGACCACAAAGATCCCTTTGCAGCCCTAAAAACGGATATTGCAATATATTCTCAGCTAGGCGAAGTCCTTATAGTGGGGGATTTCAATGCTAGAACTGCAAGTGAACAAGCTAGCATTCTTTGTTGTAAAGAAGACAATGACCCTATCTGGCTTACAGAAGAGAGTAATCATCAGTGGAAACGAATTTCAGAGGATAAAGGCTGCAATATCTTTGGAGAACAACTGCTTATGCTATGTGGGGCTTTTGATTTAGTCATTTGTAATGGGTTGACTAAATGGGAAAAGTTTGGTAATTTCACTTGCAATACTTACAATGGAGCAAGTGTAGTAGATTATGTAATTTGCTCGCATAGTTTGTGTGAGAAAATGGAGGAAGTGTTGATTGGAGATCAAATTTGGGACTTAAAATCAGATCACAAGCCAATCTATTTAAGTTTCTCTTGGACCGGAAAAAAGCAATTAGGGTCAAAAAATCAATGTGTTCAACAAAATCCCCCAAAGGGCAGAATTCTTTTGAATCCAGAGAATTGTAATACCTTCAAAATAATGCTAGAGAGGCTCTTCAAGAAGAAGGAAATCCCATCTCATGGCCTTCATAGTCACAGATTAACACATTTAATTCAAAGCGCACTTGCTGAGTGCAAAAGAGCAAAAATTAAGAAGTCCGAAAAAATTGCTTTCCGGTTAATGCTTGGTTTGACGAGGAATGCAAAAAGGCAAGGAGAAGGTGGAAGGAATCAGACACGGATAACATAAAGCTCAAAGCTTACAAGCAGTTAGTAAAAAAGAAAAAAGCCGATTTTATGGTTTCAAGGAGAGAAGAGCTAATCTTCCTCGGGAAAAATAACCCCAAATTATTTTGGAAGGAGCTCCAATCGAAAAAGGTGCAAATTGAAAACGACATTACAGCTTCTAAATGGTTTGACTATGCAAGACAACTTTATGAGCAGGATCCCAAGGTTGACCCTCCTCCCTTGGTCAACACAGACACAAAACTCTTCACGGTAAAAGAGGTAGAGATGGGTATCAAGAAGTTGGGCGCTGGAAAAGAAAAAGACTTAGATGAACTCCAAGCAGAGTATCTAAAGTGGGGCTTAAAATTTCTTTCACCTCACACCACAAAAATTTTCAACAACATCTTACAGCGGGGGTTCCCCACAGATTGGACAACTAGTATGGCAATACCTCTTTTCAAGAGTGGTGACGTCAATAATCCTTCCAATTATAGAACCATAATGATAAACCCCTTGTTTGCAAAGTTATTTGGAAGCATGTTGGAAAAGAAAATTAGCAAGTGGGCAAAAGAAAGAAATAAACGTGCTAAAGGGCAAGCAGGTTTTAGACCTAAACATTCCATAGTTGATCATTGTATAACTTTAAGGCACATCATTGAAAAAGGTTGGGAAAATAAGGAAGAAGTTTTTTGTTGCTTTGTTGATTTCAGAAAAGCCTTTGACATGGTTCCTAGGGATAAGCTTTGGGGCAGAATGGAGGAACTCGGGGTTCCCAAGCATTTGAGAGCAGTTGTGCATAGGTTGTATGAAGAGGTGAAAGTCAAAATCAGAACTTCAGCTGGCATTTCTGAAAGTTTTAGAAGCGATATCGGGGTCAAGCAAGGTTTCCCATTGTCTCCTACCCTTTTTGGGTTATATATTGACAAGCTTGAAGAGTGGCTAAATTCGCAAGGGGGTGACGGTATCCATTTGGGCAAGTTCGTTATCAGGCTTCTTTTGTACGCAGATGACCTTATATTGATTGCTAATTCGGCTCTTGGTTTGCAAGAGCATTTACATTCCCTTGAGCATTTTTGTAAAAGGGTTGGGATGCAAGTCAATTTTAGCAAAACGAAAGTAGTGGTTTTCTCTAACAAAAGAAAGCATAACCAACATAAGTTCTATTTTGGAGGCAGCATTTTGGAAGAAGTTGTAGATTACAAATACCTCGGAATTGACTTCAACAGAAATTTAAGTTGGGATGGTTGTAGAAAGAAAAGAACTTTAGGGGGTTGGAAAGCATTTTATGCTCTTCAAAACATGTGTAGAGAGGCAGAGATGTGGGACTGGAAAACCACCCTAACTCTTTTTGGGCTTCTAGTGATTCCGGTGATTCTTTATGGTTGTGAACTATGGGCCAGCAGCACAACCAAGATGCAATGGAAACAAATTGAGAAAATTCAGAAACGTTTGATTACAAACAAATTCAAAATTAAAAGTGCGGTTCCTTATGCTATCCTGTTAAGTGAAACAGGGGCTGCTCCTATTGAAGCAATTGCTATGGTGCGAGTCATAAGGTATCTGAAAAAAATTGAGCAAATGGAAGAGGATAGATGGCCTAAGGTTGTGTTTAGTGACATATTGTGTAAAAGACAGAAGACTTGGATGTGGCAAAATAACAAATGGTTTAGTAAATGGGGTATTTGCTTGAGCATGTGTCCTACAAACAGTAAAGAGATAAAAACTTTTGTTATGGATAAATTCCATAAACATACTTGGAAGAAAGAGCTAGAGAGAAAAAAGAAGTACTACATAGAAGAGTTTAACCCCACACATAACCATCAACAAAAGGCATACATAGGGGCTGATATTTCCTGGAGATCTAAAATTCTTATTGCTCAACTAAGGACTAATTCTCATTAACTCCGTTGTGAAACAGGGTGCTGGAAAAGGCCAAAAGAAATGTGGGAAGAAAGAGTATGTATTTTTTGCTCCTCCGGAAAAGTGGAAACAGAAAAACATTTCATTCTAGAATGTGAGGCCTTCAAGGACACCAGAGAAAACTATGCAGGTATTCTGGCAGCTAATTCTTGGGATAATCTATTCAGCGAAGAGTTTGTCGATAAGCTGGGAGTGCTCATTGTAAAACTTCACAGGAAAAGGGCCGAATACAAGAGTCAGATAGAGAAGCAATCTGTCCCATAGGCTATTTTTAGCCTCGTGGACATTAAAAATTCTTTCTTTCTTTCTTTCAATTTCTGTCGTTTTCTTGCACCCCGTTCAGCGAATCAAGTATAAAAAACAAATTTTTAATGTTTTGAAAACTAGCGTGTTGTGGCAGACTTTTTTTGCAAGTTATTGAAACATTTTAGAGGCGAGACTGCGATTTTGAAATAGTGTCGATATATTTTTTTAATTTAACTTCAAAGTCGAGGAAATCTTGAATTTGTATTTTTAGGGGAATACATTTTCTCAAATTATCAAAAGAAACAAGATTAAAAAAAAAAATTATTCGTAAATTGAAAATTAATTTAAATAAGTTTATAATATATATTTTTTATATTTATAAATTCTCATGAATATAATTTTAAATATTTCAAAATTGATTCTCCAACTTTTCAAAGCTGATATCTTACAATCATAATATAATGTAGAAACCAGACATTTCACTCCACTCCACTTTATGAACCGTAATGTTAAGATACAGGGTTTTCAAACAATTATTTTCTCTTCCCATTTATAAGACATTATGAACATTCATCAAATTCAATGGGTTGCATCAATTGCAATTTAAATTTTTTAATGTTTTAAATAAATTTACATTTTAATAATTAATTTACATTTTATTTTTTAATTTAACATGATTTTTTTATATTATTAATTTTTTTTTGTTATTAAAAGTAATTTCCCTTTCCGTTTATAAGATATTATGAACATTGATCAAATTTACTGTGTACATATATTAACAATTGCAATTTATTTTTTTAATGTTTTAAATATTTTTATATTTTTTTAATTTAAAATGATTTGTTTTTATATTATTAAAAAAGAGATTTCTAAAAAATAATAATGTTTTTTTCTAATTGTATATAAAAAATACAGATATATTATTTGTAATATTTAATATAAATCTACTAAATAGTTATACACCAATTAACTACTATATTGATTTAACATGGAAAATTCATAGTTAGTTTAGGCATAGGAGAGGAGAACAATTAAGAATGGAAGGTTGGGCATCAACATTGTGAATGAGTGCCAATGGACTCGTGAAAGCTAGGGAATTCTATGCAAGACAACTTGTTGCTTTCATCCAAGACTTGAGCCAACGTTGCTTTTACCATCTAATAAACCTTGATAATATGGAATAGCTTTGTTTCATGACTCCTTGAAAAAAAAATATCTTGAACCAACCCTTCTACTTCTTTATGAATTTGTTCTCTGGTCATCTCCTTCCTCTTTTCCTTAACTCTTCCATCCAATTCTTCCAACTTAACCTTAGTAGACTTAAGGAGTTTGGACTAGAAGAACTCCTCTAGTGCCAAGGCTTCCCTTTGAGCTTTGGTTGCATAATTTGAATGCCCTTAAACACAATTCTTCCCAAAAGAGGTCGTGTACCTCTTGCTTTGGCCTCCTTTAATTCTACTTAATAATTAAGCCTTCATCTGGACATTAGTGTTGAGAGATTAAAGGGATTCAATTTAGAAGGCCAAGTTTGCATAGGTTATTTGTTCTATTGTCTAGTGTGGCAAAATAGTTGTTCTACATGGGAGCCTCAAATACAATGCCTTGAGATTCCTAGCCAATAGCCACTTAAAGCTCTTGAGCTAGTTGGCTACCAATCACACCTATAGACCACTTAGCAACTAGAAAGCCTAGACTAAGTAGAGAAGTTTACCATGCTTTAGAGTATACTCAAGGGAATTGGAATGATCATTGGTTTTATTCCTTGAAACATTTGCTAAACATCTAGTGTTGCCCTAATCTCTCTCATAATTCTTCATCATTAGTATAAAAAGGTTAATTCACCTAACACCTCTCCAAATTACCACCTTCACCCACAACCTCCTCATCCTTATCTCTTGATATGCCAACATTTTTTTGTAGACCATTTTGGGCAAGATCATACTCAATTTAAACTAATGTGTACCCCAAATAGTTATTTTTCTCAATTCCACTAACTATAAGATTAATGAGCCATAAAATATACTCAATTTGAACTAATGTGTATTCCAAATAATTATTTCACTCAATTCCACTAACTATAAGATTAATGAGCCATAAAATATTGCATAGATTAACAAGTAACATTTTGTAAATTTCAGTCCCAAGTATCATCACCTTATTCAAAAAAAATCTCAACAATCAATTTAAATGTATATTAATATTTCCCTTTATTTCCATTTAGTAGAAAACTAGGTTTAATAAAAATGTATTCTGCAGTAGATAAAAAAAGACAATGAAATGCTAAATATGTATGTTGGTTTCTACACTTATCTTACGATGAAAATACAATGGCGGATGATAAAATCATTACTACTATAAAAAATATGTTTGTTTTTATACTTATCTTACCACGAAAATACAATAGCGGATGATAATATCATTATTTAAAATACAGTAAATAAAAACAATAAATGAAACCAAAAAAATATGAAAAATGTGGACTACTTAAGATTTAAGACAACTCAATAACATTTTGTTTACTAATTTTTATTTTTAATAAATTTTTGTGTGTCAAGATGCTTCCAGAATTTATGACTTACGGCGTTTCCTTTGCAACATCTGGTGCAATTGCTAGTTTAAACATTGTCTAAAATATGAGGGGATGTGTCATTCTGTTGGTCCATTTTTTATCTTTTAAATTTTTTTTTGTTATTAATATATTTTTAAGTATATATCAATATTAATTCATATTAAATTATTTTATTATAATTCATATTGAATATTTTTATTATGTATAACATTAAAATATTTTGATTTATTTTTATTATTTAAGAGGAAATTATATTATATATTTTACATAACTAATTAATTATGCATAGCATATTTATTTTTGTTTTTTTATTATAGTAGACATTATTTTTCTATTTAGAAAATATTTTATTTTTATCTTAAAAAATACTTGCCAATTTCAAATTAAACATATACATACTCACACATTAACCTCATACAAAAACTATAAATACAATATAAATAAGAAAACAAAAATATATATAATTAACAGATTAAAAATGCTTGACAAACAAGCTATATAAATCTCGTTTCATTAAAATGATGTAAATCTCGTTTCATTAATATGAGTTTTTTTTTTTTTTTTTTTTTTTTTTTTTTTGTAAGAATGAGATTTTTCTAACGATGAGAATTTCATACTCATTGGTTAGAATAAGAATTTCAATAACTTAATATTTTGTAAGAAAATTTTAATATCTATATCCCTCACGGAAGAGGCATTTGGTTGGAATGAGAATTTCAATAACTTAATATTTTGTAAGACATAATTTTAATATCTATATCCCTCATGGAAGAACCATTTTATTATTCTTTGTTGAAGTTAATGTTTATATGTCCCTCACGCAAGAGTATATATATATGAATGAGATCATTTTTACCATTTAAGGGGATGTTTTTGGTAGGATAACTGTTCAACTTTGTTAAGGGTTATGGATGATTCTAACCGTGGATGGTATGTGTTATGGTTTATAAGATATGTTTGTAATAATTTTTCAATTTAAGTATTTGGTATAAAATTTGATAGGGTTTATATAAAATGTTTGTGACACTATTTTGAATTGATATTAATTAATTAATTTATTTTTATTTTTTTTCAATATAGTTAATGAAAGGAATTATATATATTTTTAATGTTAGAAAAGTTATCCTAAAATTATTGCAAAATTTTATATGTAATATTTGTCATGAATTTTTTTTCCAATGTGAATTTTGTAGAAGATGATAATTTCAAGACAAGTAATTCCAAGATGAGTATGGAAAAAAAGAAGGATTATTTCATATTAAATAAAATTATAATGTAATATTATGATTTTTTGAAACTTTTTGAAGAAGTTTTAGACATATGATTTTCATAGCACATGGTATTGCCCCAATAATATTTCTCTAGATTATTTTATGAGAAATTATTTATATGTACTTTTGGATAGACATTGTGTGTGGGGTCAGAAAACAAGAAGATTGGAGTTGAGCTAATGGTTGTAAGTTTTATTTAATAGAAAAGTTACAGATCTTCCTTTTGGTTTTTCTTGTAGGGTTTTCCACATAGATCTATCGTTTATTTTGGTTGTGAATTTGTTTTATTAGTATAAAATTTACAAATCTTCCCCATGGTTTTTCCCTGTAGGGTTTTCCACTTAAATCTATTGTTTATTTTGGTTGTGTGAATTTTTTACATTATTTTTTAGATATGTGATTTAAAGTTACATTCTATTGTATATCTACAACATTATTCACATATATGATATTTTTGTTATAGATCTATCACATTATTCATATATCTAATATTTATGTTACATATGTATCACATTTACACATATCTGATATTTATATTGGTATATAATTTTTTGTTTGTTTTAACAAGAGGTATCAAAGCAAGGATATTGCTATTCTGTTTGTGTAGGATTTATTTACAAGCATCTAGAATGAAATAACATAAGAATTTGTTGTAGCTGCTACAACCCCCTCCAAAATTTTGGCCTATACCAAATTTTGGGGCCTTCATTGGTCTTGTTCATTGTTGTCGCAAACTTTGAGGTTCATTTTATTTATTTTCTTAAAGTGTTGTGATCTCTTTTGCAAGATAAGCAAAGTATCGTCTTTTGGCATGTTGGTTGTCGTATTGTATGTATGAGCCTATTCTAGTGGTCCCAAGAGGTCAACTTTATGCAAATGAGTTTTTCTAATATTGTAAGTATTTGTCACACTCATTTCCAAATTTTTGAGCACTGTCGCACAAGTGTCGTCAGGGTTGTCAAAAAAAATTCCTTTGACGTCACGCTTGTCGTTACTGGTTGTAAAAATGTCACACCGAGGATAATGATTTGTTTGTATGTCATGGATGATCTATGTTGTTTGAGTCATCAAGATATGCTAAGTATGTGATCACAGTCAAAGTTCATCATTGTTCACATCGATCTCACTGATCCCACACTTAGTCATTTTTCAGAAAACTTTCCAACCGAGCAACTTAGCTTCATCAGACCCCCTTCAGTTGCACATTGCACAGTATCAATCCTCAAGCTATGACCTTGTTGCTTGGCACTTCACAATTTTAATTACCTGCCTCCCAAGACTGCTCCATTATATAGTTTTTGCGACCAATACTTAACCTTGACCTCCAGAATTGCACAGTCATGGCCTCCAGCCCGACTTGAACATGCACTTCACAACCTCAAGCTTCAAGCTCATTCCATGAACCTGGGAACTACACATTGTGCAGTCACCCAGGCCTTCCTTGACACCCATAACTACGCAGTAATTTCTCCCAGTGCCCATCCCTATAGCCTATTGCACTGGCAGTCGAGCTCTAGAAACTGCACATTCATGTCCCCTAGCCCAGCTTGAACAACCCACTGCATTGTCTCAAGGCTTAGGGCTTCCCCTTGCCTGCCTGAACTGTAAAACTGCGTATTCACTGAGCCTCCTTGTTCAACATGTCACTTGTTTCAAGATCAGTTCATGGCACAAAATCCATCATCTTAGCCTAGGGGCTTTCGGATTGATGTCATCCCTTCATGAGTGAATTGCAAGAACATGTGCTCTATCATTTCATGGCAGGATGATGAAAGAAGAGGAAGGAAGAATGCTCAAAGACACTCTTGCAGTTGAACTCACAAGATGATTGACTGAGGAGAGAGCGAAAGAACATTAGTTTACAACCACTATCTAAGACTTGAGACCATTGAAGACTCCTTATCACCAAGGCATGTGGAGAAGAAAAGGAAATCTCTTTCATGAAGACACCCAACTCTCAGTAGCAGTAGTGGCTTGACATTGGCATGTCATCAAGCAGTCCATGTCAGCAGTGTCATGTCATGTCATGTCATGATTGGTCATATGCCACATCACTATTGTATATCATGTCTATTGTAATCAAAATGTATTGTAAAGTGGAAGTCCAAAGGACACACATGAATGTAAAGAGTCATGTAAGTTGAAAAGTCATGGGAAGTCAAACAGTTATGAGGGTAGTTAAAGAGTCACCTGTGGTTATATATACTCCCTCATTGTATGAGCAAAGGACTTTTCACCTTGGCTCGACCAACAAATCATTATAGAGATAAGCTAGTTCTTTTATGGAGCAAGGAGTGGCTCCAATGCTCCACTACTGGAGCTAGTGATGTTCATTGTACATATGTGTCTTGGAAATTTTACTTAATAATAGAAGCCTTCTAAGGCCAACATGTTCTTCATGCATGGAATATGAATGTTTGTAAGACTATTCTACGAATGTTCATATTTCATGTTTTGTTTCACATGTACTAAGATAGTTGAACTATTTCAATTATTTTAATGTTTATCTTGTTGAGAATTTGTTGTAATGGTTTTTATTGTTGTCTCATCCTCGTGGAATATTCTACAGGATATTAGGCGGATCTTTCTCAATTTTTGGTTGTAATGAACATCACATCCCTTGTGGACTATTCCATTGTATGTTATACGGATCCTTCAGTTCATGTGTGTCTCTTCCTAGGTGGTACTATTACCTCTCTCTTTGAGGCTCATTCTGTATCCCCTCACACTAGAAGAACCTTAACATACTTGAAATTGGACATTCAACAGGCACACCCCCTTGTTTTTCGAAAGTATATATGCATTTTTCTCTCTTGCTGATAGTTAGAGCCAAGGAAATATTTAAGAATATCGAAAATGGGCCTTTTTTCCGAATGGGAATCCTACACCAAATAGTGTGAGGTCTAGTTGGGATTTTATATCGGGGAGATCCCCTGAATGTTGGAAGATCTAGCACCATCAACATTTATGGCGCTAGAAGGAGGGAAGCCAATATTTTATGGCCGATGAACCCACCAACCACAACATCTCATCTTTTGGTCACCGCAGGAACGTTTAGTGCACCTCCCCCACTCATGTTTCTGAAGTTGGTGAGTCTTCCCAAACACAAACCACTCGAACTTGTGAAATCCCATATAATCAAGTTCGAGATATCCGTCCTATAACCCGTCAGTTTGCAAAAGCAGTTGGATTGATCCTAGGAGTTCTTAGTCTTCCATATTCTACACCAAAGAACAAAACCGCCCCTACTGGGATAGTGGTTTCCTCTCTTGAGGATGTAATTCTTGTCACCATTAAAGAGATAGAAGACTATGTAAAATGCAGTAGAACCTCCTTTTTTCAGTGTTAGCATCAGAGATAACCCTATACTCTCAGGCATGAATTTTTGCGGGTTGGGCAGTGAGGAAGAAGAAGAAGAGCCATCACAATCTAACAAAGAGAGGGATAAGATGGAAGAATAAGACATGGAAGACCAAGATTTGGACTAGATGAATCATGGCCCACTTGCACTTCTGGGTATGTTGCAAAAGATTCCAAAGCATTAGGAGAATCTCCTAATGAAGTATGACCCTAATAAAACAGTGAAGGTTGAAGACCATCTGGACAAATTTTACCTACATCTGCAAACACTTGAGGTACATCACGATGATGTTGCATGTATACTTTTCCCATGTACCTTGGATGGTAGAGAATTTGTATGGTATCACAGCCTTCTGGTGAAATCCATCCAGAATTGGAGGGATTTTAAGAAAATGTTCCTCGAGAAATTTGCTAATGATAAGAACCCCACCATGTTATTGAAAGAGTTGGGTAATCTAAAGATGGAGCATAAAGCGAAAGTGAAAGACTTCATCCATAGGTACAGTCGCATTTTGAATAGATTTCTAGGATATACGAAACCTCATGTCTCCATCACCATATATTACTACACTTTTTCCTTGCTGGTAAGCATTGCACAGTTCATAAAGAGAACTAAGAAACCATCAATTATCGAAAATTATGAAGAGGCTATCGTGGTTGAAAAATACTCGCATGCAATGGGAGTCATATCATATGATGAAAAACAAAGGACTCCAAAGACACGAGTAGAAGGTCTCAGGCATCTTTAACTAAGGCCAAAGAGACAAAAATATCTGATCTTGATAACTTAATCTGCATGGTTAAGAATCTGTGAAATGAGTTGGCAGAACTAAAAAAGGTCAAGTGAGACCTTCGTGAGTAGCAAGCCTTTGAGATACAACTTTATTAGGAGGATTTCAAATTTAGGTAATAATAGTAACCAACCAAAAAATATGCACAAAGCTCAAATGTTGCATTGAATCTTGACAACTTGGCAATGGGCGTATACTATTCATATCATCTAGATTATCATTCTAAGAAAAAATGCCCACAATGGAATCATGCCATGAACACTCTTGCTACGCATCTTCGTGATGCGGTGCTTAATGATGAGAATACCAAGCCCAAAGAAGAGAAGGAATAAGTTGCTACAACCAATGAGGCTCCAAGTGTTGGGCACCCAGTAAACATGTTCAATTGTATACTTTCATCCTAGAAGAGCACAACCGAGAAACAACCTCTGAGTGACCCTCTGTCCCAGCATCAAACCAAGTGATATAACTTAAGAATCCAAGGGTCGACCATTACAACAAAGTTGACAAAGAAGAAACTCAAATATGCCTTGTTAAGGAAAATCAATCCGCTAGTTAACCCAGCGTAGAACACTCAAAGCAAGTATGGGAAAGAAATACCAATAAATAGTACTTCTGCGAACAAAAAATACAAGACCATCGCTCTAGAAGTCACAAGTCAAACTACCTCCCCAGACACTTTGGCCTCCCTTCCCGTTGTGGGCTATAACATAGTTGAAGACATGAAGAAGGCTCGTGTGAAAATTTCACTGTTTGAGTTAACAAAGATCATGAATCAGTGGGACATTCTCTTACGTGCACTTGGGAAATCCACTGTAGGTAACAATGCATCTTTGCACAAGGGATGAAGTACGTCTTATAGTTCCCTCGAATCAATACGTAATGCTTTAACAATGGGAGAAACGACACTCCTCTCTCCCTTTCTCTTAACATTTGAAATTTTCAACTTCAATGTACACAATTTCTTGGTTGATTATGGTGCATCAGTGAATGTAATGACATTATCCATCACAAATAAAATCAATACAAAATGGGATAAAACATATGCACAGATAATTTAGTTGCACATGACTCTTGTCCATGCAGTTGATGAACTAAGAGATGTGATCATTCACTTATCATCTGACAAACGAGTTAACCAATGCATAAACATAGTGATTGTGGACATACCAGAGGCATACAAACTTTTGTTAAGTAGGGACTGCTCAAGTAAGTTACAAGGATAATTTTCTATGGACTGATCATAGTTATGGCTTCCATATAAGGGCAGAAACAACTAGATTCAAGTGAATTCATAAATATACATGGAACATAATGTCACCCACTTGAATGGACAAAACGAACCATTGGCTTTCACAAACCTTATTTTCGAAAATTTCTTCTTGGAGACACAACTGGGGTGTTATCTTGCAAAATCATCCCAAGTCCCACCAAAAACACATTTGGAACTCCTTCCTAGTCCAATTGGCGCAAATGACCTCTGTACAATAAGTAGTAGTAGTAGTAGTAGCACTAGTACTAGTGTAGTTCATGATCCTTGTACAGATAACATGTGGACTTTGTACTTTGATGTTTCTAAGACACAAGAAGGCTTTGGAGCTGGTTGCGTTTTAATAGACCCACTACAGGGAAGACATTTGGTCTCGAGGCACTTGGATTTCCAGTGAACGAACAACATTGTCAAATATGAGGCACTCATCTTGGGCTTACAACGAGCCATTGACCTCAAGGTTGCGTCTTTAAAATAAATAGATGATTCAGAAATTGTGGTGCAATAGGTAAGTGACACCATACATTGTGTTTCACCTTATCTAAAGAGTTTCCAACAAGAGGTATGGAATTTAATTTCACATTTCCAAGCTTTTAACATTATTTTTGTTCCAAGAGCGCGTAATGCAGTTGTGGATGCATTAACAAATGTTGTTGCTATGGTTGTCACCATTGAGAGTCTAATTTTCTATAGAAATTATTTATAAACCATCTGTCCCCAATAAAATCACTAACTTACAGGTTTTTAATGATGACCAACAAATAATGTGCCTCGTAGCAAACATTGACGTGTTCAAAGGCACAACAATCGATGAGGACGAGCACAAAAAGGCATTGCAGGATGTAACAAGCTCGAGTAAAAGAAACCTCATCGCAAAGGATGTGGTATCTTTAGAGAATTCATATAACCTGCAAAATAACTTACGAGGACTTGTTAATTCCAAAACCCACAGTTCCATGCTCTCATACGAATAGATTAACTTGGGAACATACAAAGATTTGAAATATGTCAATCTTGGTACTTGTTGTACACCACAAGGGAGATAAGCCTTTATTTGCATATTCAATCAGCACCTAGATGTGTTCGTGTGGAAATATGATGAGTTAAAAAATTATGACACGTAAATCATCTAGCATGTGATACCAATAAAAGATGGCACCAAGCCATTTCAGCAGAAACTGAGAAAAGTACATCTGGTGCTTGAACCCCTCATTCAAAAAGAGTTAAAGAATTTGTTGGATGCTCGGATCATATAAAAAGTGTGACACTCTACCTGGGTGTTAAAATTGGTACTGTCAGAAAGAAGTTCGAGGAGATCCATATGTGCATTGACTTTTGAAATCTCAATCGTGTCTTAGAGAAGGATAATTACCTCATGTCGTCCATGGACCGAATTTTACAAACAGTATCAGGGTATAAAATGTTTTCTCTTCTTGATGAATATTCAAGCTACAACCAGATTCTAGTCTCAAAACCTAACAAACTCAAGACCACCTTTCGAATGAAGTGGGGTACGTTCACATTTAAGCGAATGCCATTTCGGTTGGTTAACGTTGGTGCAACCTTTCAACGAGATATGGGAATCACATTCCACAGAATGATTGGGCAGTGCGTAGTGGTATATCTTGATGACATAACTGTGTTTTCCAAACAAAGGTGAGATCACATATGCCACTTAAAGAAAATTTCCGAGCGATGTCGCAAGTACGAGATCTCCCTCAATCCCCAAAAAAGCATCTTCGCAATGTTTGATGGTAATCTCTTGGGCCACATTATCACTAAAAGTTTGATGAAGGTAGACCCAGACAGGGTTAAAATATTCATGCATATTCCCTTTCCAGTGGACAAAAATTCCATGCAGTCCTTCCTCGGGAAGATCAACTTCCTCCGCAAGTTCATCTCTGATTATGCTCAAATTGTAAAACAAATACAAGAGATGGTGAAGAAGGATATTATTTAAAAAATGGGATAAAAGAGAAAAGGATGTGTTTTCTCGTATAAAAAAAGCTATCATAGAAGCACCCATGCTATACAACCCAAATTTTAACATATTTTTTCTCTACACCTTTTTTTGCAACACATCTCTTGCCACCGTACTCACACATAAATATGCCTTGAACAATGAGTGACCAATTTCTTTCATGAGCGCACGTCTACAAGGACCTGAGTTAAACTACCCTGCCATAGACAAACAACCTTATTTAATTTATAAGTATTTTAAGCACTTTCTACCCTATTTATTGAATAAAAATTGCATTATCTTTATTCTGCACCCAATAGTCATATCACTTCTTGTTCAACAAGAGCTAGGTGAAAGGAGAGTGAACTGGATGAATGGTTTGAAAGAATAGGATCTGGAAATATAACCAGTTCACATGATTAAGGGCCATGGTCTTTATCGACTAGAAATAGAAGTAGTGGACACAAAAGAAGAAGAATATCCTTTAGGATGGGAGTAAGAAATTGAGATGTACACCATTGAGTGAGACACCCCCACTACCAGCAAAAATACTTGGTACGCAGAAATGCGCCAATACCTTGAGAATGAAACCATGCCATCCCATTTTTCTGCACAACATAAGAGGGAACTAAGGAATAAAGCATTATCTTACTAGTTGGTGCATGGGGCGATTTTCAGAAAGCACCATAATAGAGCATTTCTCATATATTTGGACGCACATGATTCAGAAAAGGTATTCTATGATCTCCACGATGGACCAGCCAGGGGAAAATTTGTAGGCAATACAACAGTGCACAAAATCATGTGGGCTGATTTATACTAGCCCACACTATTTAAAGATTCTCATGCTTATGTTCGCAAATGTACGGCCTATCAAAAGTGTGCTGAAAAAAACAAGAGGTTAGCTGCCCCACTATAGCCTATCGTAGTGGAAGAACAGTTTCAACATTGGGGCTTGGATATTATTGGTGAAATATTTTCACATTAATCAAAGCAGCACTGCTACATTATCACTTCTACAGATTACTTCACACAATGGATAGAAGAAGTTCCACTCAAACAAGTGAATGATCAGGAGGTCATCAACTTCCTGTGGCAGAACATCATTTCCAGGTTTGGTGTTCCTACTTCACTTGTTTTTGAAAATGCAACACATTTATCATCATTAAATATTTATGAATTTGCATTGGAAATTGTCTTTTTGAATCCATGAATAAGAACTTGATCCAAATCATTAAGAATTCCATATTCTCTTACAGATTAATTGGCACCCTACTTTGGTAAATGCCTATGGGCTAACCGAGTCATGCCTAAGATTTCCCTTAACACCTCCTGCAGAACATCTACTTCTTTGCTCTCCAACTCTCCCAAGAATCCCAAGGCAAGCCATGTTTGTTAGTGAAACGTAGGATGGACACCCTTCATAAGCTCCAGGAAGAAAGAATGAAAGCTAAATAAAAAATATTACTTCACCAAAGTTGTATCAAGAGGTGGTTTGATAAGAAGTATGCAGGGAAGAAGTACTTTAGTGTGAGTGACTTAGTCTTGAAGTAGGAAAAATCCCATGAGGACAAAGGAAAACACACTAAGTTTCAAACCTTGTGGATTGGACCATTCACTGTACATGAGAAGCTTGGCCAACACACCTATCTCCTTCAATCACTTGACGAGAATACTGACTCTCTCCCTGTAAATGGCCAAGATATAAAACACTATTTTCAAAGAACATCAGGGGTTGTGCCCTATGCTGATACATAGTTTTATTTTGTTTTGTTTATTCTTTCTCTAGTTGTTTTTCTTGTTTCTTATTTTTCTTTTCATGTGAATAAGTGTTGTCCTCATCCATGTGTTGGTTTCTGAGATTGTGCGTGATTGAAGTCTAAGGAGCCTTGTGACACTTCAACATTATTTTAGCCTTTGGTGTGTCTTCCTTGTATTGGTTATGTCTTTCGCTGATGAAGTTCCGACAAAAAATATAATCTGTCCATAAGCAAAATTTTGGGCAAGCCATGAATTCGTGGTAATCTTGGAAACTTTTGCCCATGTTCGGTTCTTTTATTTCAGTGCTTTCATGCTTATCTATTCGGTAAAAAGGGAGAAGGGGAAAATATAAACGAGCAAACCTAAATCAGAGGAACCTATATTATTCTTTGAAGGAACAACCTCTCCTACTCTCAATAAGTTGGGATCCCTCTTTCGCCCAAAATGAATAAGTGTCAATGCACAATCCTCTTTAAAAATAAAAATAAAGGAGAAAAAGAGAAATTCTTCCTATGTAGAGAGGTAAATCAAGCAACTCTCTTGGGGTACTTTTAAAGCTCGCTCGCACCGGAGTAATGTTTGTGTTCCTAAGTTGACTCCACCGAGGTACTGTCCAGGACTGCTGGTAGTAGAGCAACACCAAAGATGAAAAACATATACTCTTAAAATATTAAACTCGTGAGCTTCACTACCCTCCCCTTATTGAAACACTGTGACAAATTTGAATATTTGTTGATTTAAACTAAAATGGATTGATTGGGACTTATTCTATTCATGCACACTAGTACATTTGGCGGAAATTCTGACACTTGGTTCTGACACTTTTGACCAAATGTCGGTAATTTCCCCAATTTTTTTCAATTTTTTCAAATCCCACCTGAAACCATCGCTATACCGACGTTTAGAGACAAGTGTCGCAATACTGACACTTAGAGGCAAGTGTCGGTCTTGCGACGTTTTCAAAATAGCATCGTAATTGCGACGAATTTCTGAAGTATGTCGTTATTGCGACGATACAGAGACAAGGTGTCACTATTGCGACGTTTAGAGGAAGGTGTCGCTATTGCGACATTTATAATAATGCGTTGCTATTGTGACGGTTGGTGGAAGAGTGTCGCTCTTGTGATGGTTGTGAGGTTGTTTCGCCTCTGCATAAGTCCTCAACAAGTGGGCCCTAGTGTTTTTGTCAAAAGAAAGGATGGAGAGTGGGGCCATGCCTCGATAGTTATCTTCGATTGATTAGCCTTCGACGTAGCCCTGGATGAATGAGCCTTGGATGGGTATTAGCCTCCTTTAGCCAAATATATATATATATATATATATATATGGCACTGGGTAAATACAAATACTTGCATTAAAATAGGATTCCCGTAGGGGAAGGTGGACCATAGTGATTCCAGGAGGCAGGGAACCATTGCGAAATTCTCTATCCTATCTTCATTCCACCACTTGGAACGTCACACATGCTTGAAGTTTGAATCATTGGTCTCCAAATAAATCACTGGCATTCGAATCGACTCTGAGCCACCAAAATCAAGTTATAATATAGATATGGTACCTGTAACATTTGAATCTTTGACATCCGAGTCACCTGTGTCTGATGAATCTGTCATAGCCGAGCGAGCCATAACATCATCTCCAACTTCTCCAGCTGTTAATGCTGTTGAGAATTACATCGATGCTGTTCCAGTCGGTGGTGGTGCCCCTATCTTTGGTGGTGATGGAAATAGTGATTATTACAATGCTGGTTATGCTGTTAACACCAGTGAATGTCGGTATAGTGCTATTTTCTGGTGGGATAATCCCACATTCACCGGGCGTATAAGAGATATTGGTGTTTATATACGAGTTGAGGTTTTACATGTTTCGATTACGAGCCCAAGGCTATGCACACTCATACAATCCATTGGGACTCAGCGCATGCGCTCAACCCCTCCCCTCATGACTTGGATTTGGTTATGGTTTATCTTGTGGTTCTTCGCCTCGGTCCTGTGGTGATTAGTGTAGGTGCTGAGCCAGGCGCTCGACGGAGTAAAAATCCCACATTTTTATTAAAAATATAAAAAATTTGTAAAAATCCCACAATTTTATTAAAAATATAAAAAATTTGTAAAAAGCCCACAATTTTGTAAAAAGCCCACAATTTGTAAAAAGCCCACTTTTATTTTCTTTTTGCTTATTGAGCTCCCATTGAGTTCAACATGTCTTGGGTTTTCTACACCACTGAGAGAGATAATTGCTAAATATAATTATTATTTTCTTTATAGGATAATTTGCATCAATGGAAGAAAACATTAGAGGTGGAAAAAAAATTCAAAAGGGTGAAAGGGGTGATGGTAGGGTTTATTGCCCTTGCAAAAAATGTTGTATGAGAAATAATGTTAGAGTTTTAATAGCAACCACGACAATGCATTGTAGGAAATATGGGCACATTGATGGTGGATCGAATGACTATCGTCCTGTGGTAATTAATTATCTATCTTCATTTTGATTATATCGTAAAATTTTATATTATTTTAATATTTTTTATATGCGCACTAATGTTTAGTGATTAATGTTTGTAATTTTCATAAAGGCACAGTTGCCCCCCAACTTTTTGCAGATGATCAACCAGCTTCCACAGCTAAATAGTTGTAGATTAGATGATGTTGCACCAGTACAAGAGAATATTGCAGCAAATATTAGTATTGGAAATGATGTTGTACAAGGTGAAGAACATGTAGCGAATGATGAAGGTAATTTTAATGATCCCATGGAGGTAGATCATGATGACAATAATGAGACAATTTACATTAATGATGGGACAAATCAAATGCTCCAAGACTTGTATGGTGAGTCAGATGATGATGGTGGAGATAGTGACAGTATTTATGATGTACCTCTGATTAAAAGGTGAAGTGAACGACTTTTTGAACACTCAAATGCAACTCTTCTCTCTCCTACATTGTTGCTAGTGAACTTAAAGGTTATGAATAATTTGTCGAACAGATGTATGACACAACTCCTAAGGTATGCAATATGTATATATGATCACATATATGTAAATGTTTATTATTTTCCCTTTTTTTAGTTGTAATAAATGTGTAAAATAATAATTCAATACTTATATATATATATATATATATATATATATATATGATTAATAATCTTTACATTAACTAGTTTTTGTTTATGCTGTAGATTGTTGGGTGAATATTTGTTACCATCGCCAAATACTTTACCTCGAACATATCGAGATCTACGTGCTATTATGAAACACTTTGGAATGGAATATAACACTATAGATGCATGTCCTAAAGATCATATTATATATTACGGAGAACATGTGTTGAAAACAGAATGTCTGAAATGTGGTACCAGTAGATATCGAACAGATCAACTAACCAAAAAGGTGCCTCAAAAGGTTCTTCGTCATATTCCCATAATTCCACGTTTGCAGCGAATGTTCAGGTGTAACAACATAGCACATTTTATGGATTACCATTCAAAGAATAGAAGTGGAGATGGTGTTCTTCGAATGCCTGCAGATGGTTCTGCATTTAGAGAAATCGAGGAAAAATATGTAGATTTTAAAAATGAACCTCGTAATGTCAGGCTTTCATTGGCAGCTGATGGTGTTAATCCATTCGGAGAGCTTAGATCTACTTACTCATTGTGGCCTATTTTCATTATCAACAATAACATTCCTCCTTGGATGTCCATAAAGAGGGAGCACATAATGTTGACTATGATTATTCCAGGCATTTGATACATTATTTTTTTGAATGTAACATTTTCATTTCTCTCGTTGTTTGCATAGATATATATTTTATTTATTTACTTATATATACATATATCATGGTAGTAATTATTATGTACCATAATTTTGAACAATTAGGTAAGTACCAGGTCAAATATATGAATGTATATATTGAGCCTCTTATCGATGAGCTAATACAATTATGGCATGGCATCACTATGTATGACATCACTAAACCAATCAAGTAGAAGAGATTTCAATGTCGTGGAATGCTTGTATGGACAATTCATGATGCCCCAGGACTAACACATGTTTGTGGTATGTAATATTTCGTTGCACTTTAATATAATACATAATTATCTAAATTATATATACCATATTGCATGTTTTAAAAATGATCTCATAGTATAATTGTTATTGATCCATCTATTGCAGGTCTTCAAACAAAGGGTAGATTTGCATGTCCAGTTTGTGGCCCTAAGATGAAGTATCATCATTCACCAGACTTAAGAAAGATGGTGTTTGATGAGTTTAGGCACTTCCTCTCTAGGAGCCATAAGTATCGTACTACTGAAAAACATCTTTTCAATGATAAAGAAGAAACTGGATTAAAACCACGAAGAATGACACCTCAGTTGTGGAAGTTGGAATATAACAGAATTAATAATCGTCAAGTAGCTGGTACGTAATTTGTGTGTGTGTATATATATATATATATATATATATATATATATATATTAATATTAATTGTTTATGTAATGTTTGGAATTTTTGTTTTAACTAATGAATTTATTTTATTGTATTTTATAATTATTGTTCTGACTTATTTTATTCTTTGATATCAAGGTCATCGTCGCGGTGAAGGTACTAATATTGTACTTCCACCTGGAATGAAATGTTATCATTCTCAATTTGCGAGGTTGCCCTACTATGAGGACCTAAAAATAACTCATTTGTTTGATACAATGCATGTCGGGAAGAATGTGACAGAAACGTTATGGCGAACCATAGATGGTGCACATGATAGAGATAAAATTGACAAAATTTGTGCTGACATTGAGAAATCGAATCATGCAATGAAAAGTGTGATCGACAAATCAAATAACAATGGAGGTCGAAATTATAATAATATTCCATGGTTATTAATAGAACAACAAAGCAATGATGTAAAAGAGGTCGTTAGAAGAATTAAATTTCCAACAGGTTTTTCTTCAAACATAAATAATATCTTAACAAAGAAAGGTGACTTTAGTGGGGTGAAAACACATGATTGGCATACCTTTGTTAAGGTAATTTTTTTGGTATACGTTTTTGTTTGTTATTTCTTGAATACATATTTTAAATTTTCCTTTTTTCTATTTAATTTGGAAACCAATAACGATTCATTTTTTATTGTTATAGTATGTTCTACCTGTATCTCTCCCAAACGACTTTGACAACAATGTCAAACAAGTTATATATGGTCTTAGTAAATACATGAGGTAAGTAGTTTTGATTTATATGCAAAATCTAATTGCTACAATTTCTTTTTGTACTTTATGAAATGATGTATTAATTTACTTGTAATGAAATATATATTATGTTTCATTGAAATAACCTTGCGTAATGATTTGCAGATGGTTGTCATTGAAATAAATCCATCAAGATGAAATAAAGTATTGGAAGAGAGAAATTCCTCGGCTAATGTGTGAAATGAAAAATTATCTACCTCCAACATTTTTCAATGCACAAGAACACTACTTGATACACCAAGTTGAGGAGATTGAAATGTGTGGACCAGTACACACAAGGTCAATGTGGATGGTCGAGAGGCACTTGAAATCCTTGAAGGCTTTGGTTAGACAAAGAGCACGACCTGAGGGTTCTATGGTGGAGGGATATATGGTATATGAATCCATGGTGTATATTAGTCATTATCTTCCTATATTAGTTGCGCCAGCTATGAAGGTGGTGGATTGCATTTGGGATGTGAACTCCATCAAAAAATTTGAAGTGGAGCACCTGTTGGGAAAAGGTAGAATGAAGAAAGTGAGAGGTAAAAGATTTATTATGTATAATACATATAATGTTTCATTTTTTTACATAATGTATATGATCATTATATTCATTTAGGTCTTATTCTTTCATACTTTATTAATTAATATAATTTACCATGGTTATAAGTGATATTTATTAATATTGGTGAATTGTTGTTTTTTTATGAGGCACTACTTTTATACATTGCAAACAATCTTGAGTGGATGAGTGAATGGATTGAAACATGTAAAACACGTAACGACGATAGGTTATCATGGCAACTACTGTTTGAATTGATTAGAGAAGCATATCGTAGTGGAGATGGAAACATTACAGACAAGGAAATCGATTTAGCATATGGTTTGAAAGATAGAAAGGTAAGCAATTAATTCACCTATTTTATTCATTACTTATTTTATACTATATTTATAATGTGACAACAAGTTTGATTTTTCAGATAATTTTCATGTTGTGTAAATTATATGATTAATTATTAATTGAGAATGCATCTCTTTCATGTTTGGCATATTGAAGTTGAAACACCACTAGGCTATGTGGTGCAATGGTCATAAATTTCGCGTTAAACAGTTGGATGATAACAGGAAAACTTCTGATAGTGGGATCACTGCAGTATTCCAGGTCACTAATGTTTCCTCCAAGAGTGACAGAAATCCTTGAGAATCTGAAAATAGATATTATGGGTTTTTAGATGATATAGTTAAGTGTGACTTTAATTCCTTCAAAATAGTTTTGTTCAACGTCAAATGGTATAGGCTACGAATGAATGTACGTGATGATGATAGAACACTTATTCAACATGAAAATGGATTTCCAATGGTTAAAACGTCATAGTTTGAAGCAGGAAAAGATCGCTATGTTTTTCCAAGCCAATGTGAACAAGTCTTTTACTCAGAGGATCCAGGTGAGAACGAATGGTCATTTGCTATTAGATATGATCCAAGAGGAAGGCCAGTAGAGTATAATGTAGAGGAAGAAGATGATATTGATCAAGAAGAAGATGATGCAGTGGCTGATGAGCAGGAAGATGCACTGATAGACGAAGAAGATATATTAGAATATGAACCAGGCATAGGAGATGAGGCAACAATGATTGATGATGACGTCGATGAGGATATTATTGAAAATGACATAATTGATGATGATGATGACATGTTCGATCATTTCAACACCATTTCTGAATTGGATGTTGGTATAGATGTCGATCAGTTGGATGAAGATCAAGAAGATACAGAAGAAGAATATTGATATAGGTGTTATGTTCGAGTATGAGCTGGTATGTTATAAATTTATATTTTAATATGTAGGAATTATTGTCTTTAAATAATTTACTAATTATGTGGGTTTGTTGCATGTTGTTTATTATTTCAAACCTATAAATAATGGCCTTACTATTGTACAAGCTAAACTAAAATTATATGCCATTTTTAAATCAAACCTAAGTTGGAATTTGAAAGGTTTTAATACCTATTTATATGGTGGAGCATTACCACCATAAACTATGATTTTAATAGGAATTTCAAATGAATTACAAAGGTTTCGGATTAATCATGGCGAGCATTTCAAAATTTTACATTAATCACTATAGCTACCCTGCATGTAATCAGTACTACAGCTCCTTGCCTTTTCTAATCGACTTAAACCCTACTGGATATACGCCTTTGTAGATCAGTACTACAACTCCTTGCCTTTTCTAATTGACTCAAACCCTACTGGATATACACCTCCTACTACAAAGAACCGCTTGTCACACAAGAAACTCCAGAAAGCAGGTCCTTGCTGCAAAGAACCGCCCGTCGCGCAAGAAACTCCAGAAATCAGGCCCTTGCTGCAAAGAACTTCCCATCGCGCAAGAAAATCTAGAAAGTAGGCCCTTCCTCCATCAGTAGGAAAAATGGTATGGCCAAACAGAATTTTGCTAGATTTTGAAAAGTGATTTTACTATTTAGAATGCCCAGGATTTGAAATAGAGCAATAAATTGGGCTGCTCGTTTTCCTTGAATAGGGCATGCTTGTAGATTTAGTTTTGTTTTTAATAAAAGTAAATGTAAGACATAACGAATTGCATCTAAGTTTTCAAAAGAGCGTCTAAGTCTGCAATGTTTCCATGTAGATGAGTTTGAGAATCTCCAGAGTTTCCTTTTCTTAATACATCACAGCTCACATGAATTGCATCTTCATTTTCAACCACAGGACAATCAATAAACTCACCCCCATAGCTATCTAGGGCTATCATGCACAATTGACTCAATCCCATATTTGGCATAGTTGTAAAAGATGAGGGAATAGTTTCCCTGTACCATGGCAAATTAACATCCTAGAGGCCTGATGTTCTTGCAGCCATTACTTCAGAAATTGCGTTTTTCTCCATGGCCATGTTTTCAAGGTTGGTCTCTTTCTTTGCCTTGCCATTACCAGGAAAAATATCCGAAAATATCTGTACTAGTGCAGGGTGAAAATTAAACCCACATCTGTTCATATTATAGTCACACATGAACATACTATTGTAATAATCAGGTGCTTGTAATTGGAAAGTATCAAGAAATCTAATTTGTGATAATTTATCAGCATAATCACCACCCCAAACATTGGCACAATTTCCACGTGGCATGGATGATACATCTCCCTTGACAGGAGTTATACATTCAGCATAAGGGCTGGATAAGTTAGCCATGTGGATATAATTATAGCTAATGCTAAACCTCAATCTCCAGCATGCTTAAAACTAGAATTAGATCAAAATCTGGCTACAACTATCATTGAATGTAGACAAGTATGCGAGAGAATTTATATTTTTGTTTTAAGATGGTGAAGCCATCTTCGTGCTTTTTAGGCAGCATCCACTTTCTCATTATATTTTGGGAGTTCTGCAAGAGACACCTAGTCACACTGGGGTCAAACCCAGTTCACCTTTTCCTGCTGATTAGCCTCCAATATATTCACTTTTACCTGGAGAGGTTTAACATATCTAATAGTCTTATTAAGGACAATAGCAGTGTCCATGTAATCTTCACCAGAGATTATATTTCTCAGAAGTTGGACCATTCCTTTAATTCTCTCTTTTTTGTATTTCTTGGCAGAATCAAATTTCACTGAAAAAGATTTATGTGACTATCTGCATCTAAGTGCGCTATTCTTTGTACTTGCCTCAGTCAGCATGCTAACAGCACTCAATGCACAAATATTCTTGTTGTTGCATTCATTCTCATTGGAATTTTTGCAATTATTGGTTTGTATGTCCACTTCTCGGGTCGGAGTGACCAGAAGGAAGCTATCAAACAAAAAAATTGGACACTTTTGACAAGAAAATGCTACAAAAAAACCCACAGACAATTACTGTAGCTGTCATCTCGAATTACAAATAGTAGTCAGCCCATTCCTATCCATTTTCTATTGAATCAACTGATTCAATTACAACCAACGAAGTTATAATACAAGTCTGTAATGCCAAGTTCTAGGATAGTTGGACCCTTTTCTTGAAGCAAGAGTTATTCAAATTAAGAAAAGAGGAGGGTTTCAAGGTTTCAAGAGTTTAGTTCTTGACTTTAGCTGAAAACATGGAATGAAGGGAAACCAACAAGCCTTGTTATATTCGACCTATGGAGGAGAAGCCTTGAACAAGCTAGTCAGGTGATGTAGCGCTTAGCCCCACACACACTATTTTTTAGCTTCGATCACCTTTGTATTTTTCCAGAGTACCCTGGGCAGGGAAACCTTGCCACTTTATATCACTTGTATATTTTACAATTTCTTTAATAGTAGTCTCCCAATCATTCACTGCTTTCTTGAATACCACAACAAAGTTGTCCATATCCAAATTGAGGATCACTAACATTTATTCATGGCCATTTACACTCTCACTTCTACACTTCCTCCTCCACCTCATTATAGATCATGACATCTATGTTACTAAAAAGTTCGTTGATCTATTGATATTGTTGTGAAGCATTCAACACAAATCATTTGATTTAACTCTCAATTTTTCTACAACAACATATTCTAAGAGGCACGGGTTTTCAAAAATTTGAAAAGGATTTTGTCAAAATGCTTGTGTTGTGAAAATGGAGAGTATATTTTATTAATTTCAAATTTCAATTAATTTAAATTGGTTGGATGTGATAGGCTAGAATCACTACAAGGAAAAGAACCTCTAGCGGATGTTTTTGAGGAACCCCTTATAAAAATACCCCATACATATGTTCCTAGTGTAGGTTACTAGAGGAGGTTGGTGGGTGGATGGTTTTGCGGATAACTACACATATGTGGTTGTATCTTGTGTTCATTTCCACTGTTTGTATGGTACTGATGAAACTAGTAGAAAGTCTAAGTTAGAGGTCAGATCACTGCTATAGTAGAATGTGATTATGTTGTTGCATTTCTAGTGTTTTGTTTCAATTTTTTTGTGATTTATACACAACAGACTCAATAATACTGGAATTATGAAGTTGATTTGTTTCGATAATTAATATACCTTTTGATATTTTAAAATTTCACTACAAATAATCCAGTTTAGTCTCATTTTCAACTCGTCTCTTGTTTGGGTGCCTTAATGTGCAATGACATGTTTCCAGGACTGAATTCAATGCAAGGCATATTTGAAACTCTAACTCTATCTTCCGGTGTCTTATTAGAAATTATTTCATTTTTCATTTTGTGTTTTCAAGTTAGATATTGTTTTCAAGTTTTTACATTTACAGTTTTAATGCAATGTGGCAAACTGATCAGGGCAGTACAGGAACAACCCCAAGACAGGATGATCGCGGAAAGGGGCTAGTGGAAGAACATGTAAAGTGCCAACATTTCTCTATCTTCAGGTATTTTAGTTATTTACATAATTGAAATAATATTAATTTTGTTCAAATATGCAGACACTTGGCCATGGTACGCTTGATGATTCCCTCTATGAGGAAGAGCTTTCTTCATCCCTATCTCCATTGCTCTTGCTGTGAAAAAAGGCGCGAAAAGAAAGGTCAGAATTTGATACTTTGATAGACGTGCCTCAAACACCTAAAATGGAAGAGAGGATAAAACAACTTATGACCCAGCTAGAAACATATCAGGTAATAATAAAAAATCAAAAGGATATATTTTTTTGTTCTGCATGAGATGAATTGTGATAGTTTGATTTTTAATTTTTACATTGACTAAACTAACAAAAAGTTCTTTTGTATGTAGCATTATCTGACACTTGCTGAACACGGTGTTGGTGGTAGTGGGACACAAGGGAAAGAGATTTCCCAGAAACCCTCTCGTACACCTTCTAATCCTTTAGGTGCTAGCCAAGAAACACACCCTACCCAAGTAGACACCCAGCCAACCGCTGAATGTGTTTGCAGTGATGAGGCTGATATGGCCAACTACATTATTGCGTTTCTTGGAGCTACACATGTTAGTTCTACGGGGACCATTAATGGCACGTTTTTGGTGAACGATGAAGGTGTCCCTATAAAGCATGTACAACTCCCAAGTAAGTTTTAATATTTTAACTATTTCATGTACTCTATCTAAAACATATTTTATCATGATTTTTATTTTTAAATTAATGATAATATCTTCTTCTTTTTTTCTGTGTAGGAAACAATAAGTTCTACAGGTTTTTGGAGAGCCATGCTTTGGTAATTTTTGGCCCAACCATACGCACAAGGTGGAATTCCCAGAATTCCAACCTGAAGAAAGAACTTCTAGATTATCTAGAAGCCCTTTTTGGGGTGGGCACATTTGACAGAACAACGGTGGCTTGGGTAGCTGGAAAATATTTGAAATATACCAGGGAAACCTATAGGACGCCATTGAAATTTAACCCAAGATACGAGCGTCCTATCACAGTTCCAGAGAGTGAGTGGAGAGCACTTATCCATGACGGAAAAGAGAAAAGGGCAAAGAAAGAAGGAAAAATGCCAACTGGACACGCAAGGTAAATTACAACTTTAATTCAATAGCTTTCATTTTCTCTATGTCTAAAATAAAAGTGTGCTATGTCATATATAACTTCAATATTTTGATGATAGGTTGCCTGACACCTCGAAGGCAACCAAAGCTAGGATTGAAAAAAAGGGCCATCACAAGCTAGGCTAGGGCGGCTATTTGAAATTAGTCGCAAGAATTGTAAGTAGCTAAACATCTTATAATTAATTGTATCTCCTTCCAACGTTTTTGTAATCCTATCAAATAACATTAAAAATACACAATCATATGTAATGTAGGGTGATGACTTTGGAACAGAAACTATAGAGGAAGATAAAAATATCGCTTTCCATTTCGGCTATCAAGCCATAGTTGAATGTCGCAAAAGCTTGGGGCAGGTCCCAAGATCCAGAATGTCTGATAAGGTAAAATGTTAACCTTTCAATATGTTTGTTTTCGTCCATAAATTTAATGTCTAACAACTTTGTTTAAATCAGGGGAGAAACACTGCCGATGAGGCAAATAACCTAGTTGTAGAGCCAGATGTAGATGTTCCTCACGTGCAACCTGATCATTGTAGTGGGGACCAAGCCGACAATGCTACTATCAGTGAGGGCCGTGACGGTAATTAATTTCCACTTATAATTTTTTCTAATTATACATTGATGGTTGTCCTTATAACGTTTTTTGTTTAAATGACAGAGACTGTTTCCCTTGAGGATATTACCACCAGAGAGGAAGACAGGGCAACAATCCCAACGACGACAATTGGTGCACCAGGTAAATAATCTCATTGCAATTTTTTTTATTAATATTACCGAACTAGTTCAATGATATTTAAAAACTGACAATTAAAATTTAATATTATCTTTTTTTGTAGGTGATGCCCCATCACTGGATGAGACCAAACATCGTGACTACGCAACTAGGTCAGCAGTGCAGGAAAGGCATGAAACAGGAGCAGAGCACGATGATATTAATGATGTAATTAGGAGCTTTAGAAATAGGAAGAAGAAAAATAAAATTTGATAATGTAAAATATTGTATTATTATAAGACAAACATTACCATACTTGGAACGTATTTTGCGTTATATAAAAAACTCATTTATCATACTATTTTTATGTCAAGCACTAATTTCAATGTTTCCTTGCGTACTTTTTGTTGCATTGTTTTTTTTATTAGTTATTGAATATTTTTTTTTATGCTCATGAAAGTATAAAATGAAATATAGATTGGGTATTGGGGAATTGAGAGTGATGTGAGGAGGGGGGGGAGGGGCCATAAGAGCTTCCACCTTCGCGTGGTTGGCCTTGTTTAGTAGAGAATAATTTATTGGAGTGATTTAGTCTTGGAGCAAACCTCCCTCGATCCAACGTAGCAACAAAAAAGTCACTGTTGACTTAGTTGCTACTCTTTCAGATCGTGGGAGGCTTGCTCCAAGTTCATGCGACTCCAATAAATTGTTCTTGAAAGGAAGAGGAGCTTATTCAGGTATGTTTTTACATTTTCAACATGTTCTAACATTATCATAAGAATGCATCTTAGAGTAAAAAATACTACATCAATTACTTGTATTTATTGTATAGATAATGATGGATTTTGATTGAATTGGCAGTGCAGGTACAAATCCTCTTGCATCATGAGCAATACAACTTGTCAACCAGGGTCATGTCCAAGATATTTTTGCTTGTGCGCTTGACTAGGTTCGTAATGTCACATTTTGTAAGTTCCTTTACAGTTCATAATTCAATATTAAGCTTGTTCATGATTATTATCTAGGTTTTTTGTATGTGTTTTTTCATCTATTTGATTGTAAGCAACTTTGCATGTTTCCTGTTGTTCACTATGATTTCTCCATTTACCACTCCCAGGATGAATCTGACTTTATTGTTACATAGGTTACTTTATTGTTACTATGATTTCTCCATTTACAATTTCATAGGTTACATCATGTAAAGTTGTCAATCTCAGGTTGGTGATGAGCTTTAGTTCTCCAGATTTGGGGCTTTTCTGGTATTTTCTCCCTCATGTCATTCCTGCATCACCTCGTTGTTTGAGCATGCCAATTGTCTACCACTTGTACCAATTGGCACATGTCAATCTCTGAGTGGTGCCACATTTCACCTATTTTCGGCCCACTTGACCACCTAAAAAATCAAATCCACACACCATGTGTCTTTAACATGGAGTGCCACACGTCATAGATATTTTAGATGCTAACATCATGCTTCTAATGTGTTATGTAAACCAATCACAGTGGTCCATGTGGCCTTGTGCCATGTCACCAGTCTAGAAGAGAGATTTGAGCCTTTGATTTTCATGATTTTTCTATTATAATTTTTTTCTTCAGGACGGGAAATCCCTTTTGCAATAGATGGGGATTTTCCCATTTCCCTGGATTCATCTCCTTGGACACCCTTCAAGCCATCATCCAAGAGGCAATCTGAAACTCTTTGTTTTTGCCCTCTTGCCCTTGAATTATGCACTTCTAGAAGACTAATTAGGGCACTCTTCTAGCCCTTATCCCATTGCTTCATCATTGTATCAACTTCTCCCACAGGATGCTTCTATTTTTTGTCCACTTAAAGGAAGAAAACACTACCCTAGGGTGAGGTTTCTCCTCAACTATCCCTACCGCACTTATGGACCAACCAGTAATATGAACGTTTCCCTTACTTATGGAGACACCCCCTATGCTACTGCACATTCAATTCCAGGAGCTACTTTCTAAGGAACACTCCCATACTATGCCTAACACTTCTCCAAACAATCACTTTAACTATTTTTGTATCAACCTC
Organism: Pinus albicaulis; assembly: GCA_034641835.2. NCBI lineage: Eukaryota > Viridiplantae > Streptophyta > Pinopsida > Pinales > Pinaceae > Pinus > Pinus albicaulis. The sequence goes on along the minus strand of MU968411.1, from coordinate 35,162,528 downwards.
CCTTTTTGGTCTTTTAGACAAAGGTGACCCTCACACCATCAAGCACATAATGCTATCACAAGACTCAAACCCAATCCTACATCTATTCTCCACAAATTTTTCTTCCAATTCCTTAAAATGTGATTTGTATTTTTTGAAGAATTCGGCCCTGGTTAGGGCACTTATCCCTGCTCAAATCCACCCTTCCTCCCACCTGTAAGCCTTATTCTTTATGTGTTCTTGTTGGAGACAGTTGTGGCCTTATTGTGGCTTGTAAGTACCTCTAGTGGCCTTACTACAGGACAATAGCACATTTATATTTGTAAATGAAAATGAGCAGACATAACATGGACCTACTTTTCCCCAAGGAATAAGGTTTAGACTTGGACTTCTCCTCCTAGCCATGATAGTCCATGGTGAGTGTTAGACTCCTATACCAATAGGTGTCATTTTTCATGATTGACTTGTTGAACTATGAAAGATGTTCAAACCTTTTTCCTGTGCAAAGGTGTTCCATATTTTTGAAAAACCAAAAAATCAATTTTTTTTTTAAAAATGTAAAGAGGGTATACCCTAAAAGAAAAATCAAAGGGTAAGAAAAATAAAAGGGTCAAAAAAGTGAAAAAATGAATCCCATAAAAAAATAAAAGGCCAAGGAAAGTGTGCAAGTCTAAGTGCCACTACTTTTTCTCTGATGTAATAAACAAAATTGTGGGCAACTTGTCAAAATTTTGCCACAATTTATGAAGAGTCAAACTGTTTAAACTTGACTCATTCATTTTTCAATTTCATGTTGTAGAATAGAGAATAAATATCTGGCCAAATAGTTTAATCTTGGCAGATAAGTAGATAGGTAGAGTTAATAAAATGTGCTCAATAGTTTAATCTGAGCCCTTGGATGTAATAAGTGTAGAAATAGATAGATTTTCCATGTAAAAAGAAAAAAGATTGATAAGGGTTTGCAAGTCTAAATGCACCCTAATAAAGAAGAGAAAATGGTAGTGTAAATTAGATAGGGTAGGTAGATGGTGTTGCAAAGTTTCATGTGATGAATGATGGTGTTAAATGTGTTTAATCTTCTACTTTCATCACAAATTGCAAAGGAAGGTGCTACATTGGAAAATTCACAGGAAGCAAAGTCAAAATCATTAACTTCCCACCTCACTTTCTCCCCAAAATTTTTACTAATTTCCCCAAAGTGCAAAGGTATTTAAAGATTAAAGGGGCTCAAGGCATTTCCTTGACTTTTGGAGGGACCGGACCCTCGGCCTAATGATCAAAAAGACCTAAGTACTTGAAGTTATCCATCATTGCACTCATTCACTGTTAATCTTTTCCTAAGTAAAATCCCATTTTACTTAGGAAAATCATGCAAAATTCCATAATAATCCCTCAAAATAACTTACTATTCTAAGTTTAAGTGTTGAAGTTGAGATAATGCAATTTACTTCATAAATCTTCACTTTCCTAGTTGTGTAAAGTATTTTGAGTTTTCCCTTGCTTCCTTTGTCATATTAACATTTAACTTTAATTATTAAATCCTCATACAAATTACCTTTCCCTATATGTATAACTCCTCTTATGTAATATCCCCAAAACCCTCTTACTATAGATTTTTAGCCAAAGTATTTAAACCCATATAATAAAATCAAATTCCCCCATTATAAACCCCTTTGGCTAAAAACATATCTTTATAAACTATTCCCGCCCCCTATGGTTAATAAATTGCATTAATTTATTAACATATAATAAAAATAAGCCAAAAAAGGTTTTAAACATATGTTTGATGTTTTAAATAGAAAAAACAAATAAAACCAAAGCCCCGCCGCAACCCCAACTCTCATTAAAATATGAGATTAATTAATCACCCGGATTAATTAATAACCAACCCCTCCGCCAATAAGATCCCGCCCGGAATAGTTAATTACTTTGAAAACCCGTCGGGCCCGCGCATTATCTCCCCTGCCACTTCCCTTTCGAAACACCGTTCGATCGCTCCGATAAAGATCTACGGCCCACGATGATTCCACTGGCCATCCTCTATACGAGAATTAATGCGCGAAATCGCGACGATTTTCAAACAGTGCGATGGCCATGTGGCATTCAACCAGTGGAATCGCTGCCTCCCCGTGGAAAACCACCAACTCCCGAAAGCGGTGCGGAAATTACCGCTTACCGCCCGACCCCGGTGACGTGTCCTCCCGTACACGGATGACGTCATTCTCAAAAATAATAAAAAAGCCCGTTGACTTTGCAAATAAAACAAAATTCCGTGTATTTTCTATCATTTTGTCTGGTGAAAGTGACTGCGTCCTCCACTGAAAATTTGAAAAATCCGCTATTAAACTACTGTCGACCAAAATTGCTGAACACCATTGTTATACCAGTGCCCGAGCATTCATCCGCCGTTAACCAGTACCTGTAAATTTCGACATTCTCCATAAAATAGGTATTTATCCGATTTCTTGCTGGAACTCTTTGAAAAATCCGCATTCTAGTGTTAAATTCACGCCATAGTCTGAAGAGAAGGTTAAGGATTGGTCTGTTTTAGTTCCTGCAACTGAAATCAAACTTCCAAAACTAAAATTGCGCCCGTTCCATGAAAACCCCCGAAAATTCCACTTTGAATACACAAGAACCAAAATGGAAGTCTCGACAGCCCTGGATGTAGGCCCATTAAACGCCCCTCATAGAGAATTGGAATACTTGCCACTGGTGGATAAAGATTTTCAAGTTAAAGACTTAGTTTTCAATCAAAATCCCCTTCGAAGTTATTGTCGCTGCAGAGATGATTATTCGAAAGGTTTGGATATCATTGGGTTATGGGAATCCAATTTCCAAGATATCTCATCCCCTCAGTCCGTATTTTCCCAGAAATTATCCATTACTGTCATTCCAATTATGATCCAACTCAAAAAGCAGTGTTATCCCCGGACCAGAGTATCCTTTTCCCCATTACTCCTCAAGCTATCAATACAATGCTCCATTTTGAACCTGATCAAAATCTTACTCCCTTGTTCATGGAAGAACTACTTGAAAATTCTACCCAATTGTCCCAAGAAAATTTGAAATGCATTTGCCAGACCTTTATGTTACCTGAACATCAACCTAAGGGCCCTCCTCCCTATGGTTTTGCTTATTTTACTGAATTAGGCAAGCTCATCCTGAATATGATATCCTTTGTACTGGGTTTTAATACTAGTGAGTATGTTGATGAATTAACCCTAGTATTATTATCCATCTTCACTCCTGGACAGCCACCTGCTGTGAAATATGACTTTGCATCTTTCATTGCAAATAAAATCCATGACCAGTTCATGAGGTTAGATAATGAGAAAGTGTTTAAGTATTCCTCAGTCATTTACCATCTCATCATTTATTATCAATCATAGAACTTCCCTTTTCCTGTTCAAAAGCTTGATGCCAAGGGAAACCCTAAATCTGTTATATTTTGGTCTGCCATAACTCACAGTTCCTATAATTCTCCCTATTCTTATGCTGAGTTCATTGATCTTTTCATACATCCTACAACTACCTTGTTGACAGGAGTTGCTCCTCCAAGGCTCAACAATGAGATTAAGAAAACTTTACAGCTTTCAAGGACATACAAAGTTGGAGACTGGTATTTGTACCAAAATTATTCAGAAATCAGAATATATGGATGTGAACTTTGTCCATTCAAGCTGCCTAAATATGTGCCTATGAGACTTTTTGCCATAGATTATTTCAGGCAAATGAATAATTCTGATGTTATTCATTTTTGTAACGCTAAGAAGAAAGCCCAACTTAGAATCAAAAGTCAGTTAGGTCCCTTTATATGCAATTCTAGGGATGCTGAACAAGAAGCAGAAAATATATTGCAAAACCATTTCAAGTTACAAAAGAGTTTTCGTTGGATTCCCTATGATCCATTCAGTTTTATTTGTGACAAAAGAATGAAGAACAAATCAACACCCTACTTTCACCACATAATTCTAGAAATAGAACGGTATGCTAATCAAGATGAGTGGATGGAAGGAACATTAGTTGAACAGGATAGTGAAGAAGTCAATATGAAAAAAATTATGAAAGATCTTGAGAAAAAGTTTGACCTAGAATCTTTTGGGCAAGTGCAGGTACCTCATATTGGCACTTCTTCGGCAGGAAATCTTCAACAGGGATTACAGGAAAACATCCCATCAATTGCAGTCGAGTCTAAAGGCAAAGGGAAAGAACCAGAAGTACAAGTCATTGAAACTTTCATCATGACAGAAAAGCCTCAAACTTCCAAGGCACCAGATCAAACACAGGTTTCTCCAATTCAAGTTAATCATCCTGAAGTTTTAGAATTGCAGACTCCATCTAATATGGAAATAGGCAAGAAAAGACAGGTTACAAATCCCACTCATCCCAAAGAATCTTCACAACAACATCAGGCTAAAAGGCAGAAACTGAATCCACTTCCAGAAGTGGAATCTATAGATGAAATATTTGATGATGAAAGAGGGGATAGTCAACTAACTAGTTCAGTTAGTGAAACACACACAGGTCATAAAGGAAAGGAATTACAAAGATAGTTGAGCACTGAGGTGTCTTCCTTTAAATAGCCAAAGACAGATGCAGGGGATATAAAGAAGACTTTCATTAATATAAAAGCAAGGAATGACCCATTGAGGATGTAGGTATATGATCAGTATCTTAGAATGGTTCCACACAATCAAGAAAGATTAATGTTAGCTTTTGACATTCAGCAAGGGAAAATGATGATGAGCCATTTCAAATCCAAAGTGCCAAAACCCAAGACAACATCTGATTACATTAGAAACAATTTTGAGGTCGTAGCAAAAGACATTCATCCATTGGACCAGATAGAATTACATAAACAAACTAGGGAAATGATATATTCTACCCTTACTGATAAAGCAATGGCAGCCCATAGATTGCAAGATTCTTTAAATAATACAAATACCCAGTTGCAAATTGAGAAAGCTTCTTCTCAGGCAAAGGATAACAGAATAAAATCTCTGGAGGAAATAATCATCAGTTTGGGTCATAATCCCAAAGATATAAAATTCATTGAGGCACTGATTAAAAAGAAGGATGATGATATTGCTGCACTGAGAAAGCAATTGAAACTGCCAGCTTCAAGGCATCCCCAAACTCAAGAAGTTTTGAAGGAAAATTCACAAGAAGAAATGATGGAGTTGCTCCTGAAAATGACTGAGCAACTGAGTGAAACAGAAAAAGAACTGGAACAGGCATTGAAAGAAAAGAAATATATCATGCAGACATCCACAACAGAGGTTACTACAGGTACAACAGCAGCAGATCAACAAACAGATCCATCACAGGTGAATACTTCTAATTTAAGTTCTGATGAATTAGCAAAACAAATGGAAAGTTTAAAACTCAGAGTCACAGAACTTCAATCTACAAAATTACAGCTGGTGAATTTGGAACAAAAATATGATATGTCAAAAAATACTGTTGCTGATAATACAAGAGGAATCAAAAGGCTGGAGAAATTGGTTAAGGCTTTAGAAAAATATCTCTCATTAGAAAAGCCTTTAAGAGAAATTAATGAAATTCTTTGGAATAATATTATTGATTCAATAAAGAGTATTTGGTCCTTCATTCAAATAATCTTTGAAGAAAATGACTTGGTCAAAATAGCTCTAGAGGAAATTGACAAAACAAGAGAAGAATTGAGGGACAGACCTGAACAAGCAAATCAACTCATACAGTTCTTGAACACTCAGACCAGACAACAGCTTGCAGAGCTTGGAATTGAGGATAGGACAGGTACCATTTTAGAAATAAAAAGAGTTTTTACTAAGAGAACTCTTATGCAAAATCTGGAACGTAAATGCTCAGATATTCAGCAAGAGATCATTGCATTTAAAGAAAGGTTTAATGCTTTATTAGCCAGCGGGTTGCCCAGTCCGATGATTTCAGAAGACAAAATAATGGAATTGGAAACTTATGTTAACAAATTGGACATACATGCTCACAATGTCACATGTTCCTCTACCAGTTCATCAGAATCGACATTGCCTACAGGAAAGAATCTTTATGACAGATTAAAGAATTTGTTTCATCTTGAGCATGAAATAAGATATTTGTTCCCAAATCGGCCCAATTTTTTCAGATATAAAGAGGCCGATGAAACATTAAGAAAACTCAAACGAACCATAATAGCAGAAGACAAATGGTGGGAAGACTTGTTAGAAATTTTGTAAAATTCATCTTCATATGGAAAATTTTGTCTTTTACTATTGTGTGAAAGATAAATAGATGAACAGAGGTTAAAGAGTATCAGCTTGGCAGTTGAAAATGTACCAGTAGAAATGAAGAGTATCAGTGAAGTTAGGCGGTCAGAAAAGAATTACCAAAAAGGACAACATCGAGCCAGATTGTAGGACTTACCTCCAGCACATGCATAAAAGGAGGAAACAACACACTAGCAGTTTCCTTTTATCCTATCTACGAGACCATCTGTCTCCTTTTTGTTGTAACTTATTCATTAGTCACCCTAGATTATTTCCTAGGTTATTGTAAGATATTTTAAATCATTTTTTGTATAAATAAACCCTCGAATAGAGTATTGAGGGTGGATTCTACTACTTTGTTGTGACATTGATGTTTTTGGAATAAAAGTGCTTTGGAGAAACTTATTTGTGGCTTGCTGGATGACTATTTGAAGCTCAGGACTTTTTGCAGGATTCATGCGTCGAATTGCAGTTCAATAAGTCTTTCTATCCTATGTTTTAAGTTTTATATCTGTTTATAATATCACCGTGTTTCCATTTTTGAGTAATTGCCATGAAAGAATAAATCAGAACTTACTTAAGTGTACTCTGATTTTTAATTGCAGTTATTCTAAATGTTTTCTTCCAAACTGGTTATAAGCAACGAATTCTTAATTGCTCTTGTTTCGCTAGTTTGAACATCTTGATTACTATAATAAAGAATTCTTAACTGCTCTTTGTTTGTAATCATTCATTTTCTTTCTTTGAATATGTTGAAATATTCTTGGTTGCCTTTCATCCCTTCAAAACCCATTCCATCCACTTGAATTCCTTAAAAATTGTTCTCTGTTTGGCTATCTTGCCCTGCAAAGCCATCTTATGTGTAGAAGATTAATCCAGTAAAGCCATCCCTTTGACTCCATAGTCCAATGGCCTGAAAATATTCAACCTTGCCCTTAGTTGGCGAATTCCACCATTTTCAAACAAACTCTTGGACTTATAACTAGCCTAAAATTTTCTAAGAATAAAGATAAATCATAAAGAGAGAGCCCTCTCTGGATACAGATTGGCTAGATTCGGTATTCGAAGGTTGGTTTGTGGTTACCTCGGGTATACTTTCCTTTTCCACAACTTCAAGGAAAACCTGAGTGATAACATAGTGGCGACCATACTGGGGACCTGAATCATTTTTATTGTTAATATTGTTCACTTATAAGCTATAGACAGAGTCTGAAGATCAGCCAGGTAGCTTTTGAAATGCTTTTTCTCTGCAACTACATAGTAAATAAATGCTGCTTCAGTCTATCTCTGATTTAGCTTATACACTGAACCATAGTTTCAAATGTTTAATCAGACTCTCTAGTTCAATAAATCTTTGAGAAAATTTTAATTAGAAATCATTATTTCTTGAAGAATTTGTAGAAGTTGTATTTTCATTTCAATTAAAACCAAAAAAATAAAAAAGAAAGTCTAGGAAAACTGGCTTCAGAAAGGATTCGTCACACCAGGTCAAATCTTGACCCTAATCCACCACTAATATTTGAAAATCCAAATCTGATTCCTAGGATTCTTAGAAGACAAGGAAGTCAAGAAAGTTCTGAAAGAGGAAGTCAAGAGAGTTCTGGAAGTTCCAGACCTCTTTCTAGATCACATTCTTGTCCTGTGAAAATTATATATTTTGACGAAATTCCTTTAGATGAGCGATTTGAAACATCTCTGTTTGTGAATTTTTCTGAATCTGAATTGTCTAAGCTTGTTCCAGACCCACTATTTCTTGAAGATTTGCAATTGAGATTTGTTTCATATCATCTTGACAGACATTTACAAGACTCCGTTCAATCTGAACAAACCTTTGAAGAAAGTTCAAACATTTCTGTAATTACTGAAGCTTCCCCAAGTTCAGCTACTTTTCCTCAAACCTTTCAAACCCCAATCACTCCTTCTACTCCTCCACCCCCTCCTACCAGACCATCAACTCCTGTTATTCCACTATACCTTCCAATGGCCAATAGATATGCCCCGTTAAGATTGCCCAACAACCCTGCTGCTTTGCCTCAGGATTATCAGAGTGAGATCACCCCTTTTGATGGTTTAGGTACTTACACAGCTCAACAACACACCAAAAGGATGACTGATTACTTTGAATTTTATGAAATTGATGCTGATGACGTTCGAATGAGAATTTTTTTCCAGAGTCTTACTGGGGAAGTCAAGACATGGTTTAGGGCCCTTGCTCCAAACAGTATCGCTGACTTACCAGCCCTATATAGGTTATTTTTAAATAGATGGGAGAAGAAGAAAGACCCTCTTCAGATCCTATCTGACTTTGGAAAATTGAAAAGAGGACCTAATGAGACAGTACAAGATTACATCATCAGATTTAACGAAGCCTACAACGATGTTCCTCAAAACCTTAGACCACCTCCGAACTCAGTATTGGTTAAATTCCCTGATGGTTTTGACTCTGACATAGCATATTCACTTAGGGAAAGAGCCCCTCAAACCTTAGAAGAAATGCAGAGCATAGTGGTTAGTGTGGAAGCAAACGTCATAGAAAAACGAGCCAGAGCTATGGCCGAAAGAAGAATGCCTATGAATGAAGAACCTTCAGCTTTTGAAAGAAAGCTGGATGCAATCATCAAAGGTATGGAAAGACTGGGAGACAGAGTGGAGACCATCGAAAGAAAGTCTTATGGTGATAATCAAAATGTTGTGAGAAACCCAAACTTTAGAAGAAATCAGAACCAAAATACTGGAAAAAATGTCCCTGAACAAAACATCAGGCCACCATTCCAAGAAAATTTTGTTGAAGGTTCAACTTCTGAAGAGCCTACTGAGGATGTTGAAATAAATAATGTGACTGAAAAACAAAATGAACCAGAAGTTTTCTTATCTCAAGATGATCAAGAAAATCATATTCTTGAAACATTTCAAACTCATTCAGGAGAGATTTTGATTTTAAAGAAGGCTATGACACAACAATTTATGAAGTTCATAAACAATACAATTTGAGAAGCAGATGGATTGATGTGCCAGAGAATATCAAACAGAAAGCTGTGAAACTAAACTTTAAAGGTAAAACTAACATTCCTCCTGTACAAAACACTCCTCATGTACAAATTTTGTCTAGGACAAGTCCTAACCCCGCACACCCAATAATTGAAGATGTGTCTGACAATCAACTGAACAATAAACAACAATCTAATACTTTTCCTTCTGTAGGAAACGTAGAAGAAACAATAGAAGCTAATTTAGAAACGCCTTCAAATCATAAACCCACTCGTGAAAAAGAGAAAAACGTTGAAGACCCAAAAAATAGAGAAAACACAACTGTCCCGAACACTAAAGCTCAAACATACAAACCTTTCAATCTAGAGGTTGAAATAGGCAAAATAAAGATAGCTGTTCCCTTATCAGAATTGGCTAGACATGATGTCTATAGAAGCCAAATCAGAAAATCTCTTAACATTAACATTACTGGAATGGATGATTCAGTAAACATTCTTGACGATCAACCAAAACTCCTTTTTGGCCCTGAGGTAAATGGAAAACCGGAAAGTGGAGGAACTCCTCCATTTTATGTGAGCTTGAACGTTCATGACAAAATACTCCATAATGTTATGCTTGATTCTGGAGCATCCCATAATTTGATGCCAAAAGCTGTGATGGAACTGAATGGAGCTGTGTGGGTGGGTGATAAAAACAATCGTAGAACATAATGATGTTGTTGGATAAAAGTGAAATAATGCTTTTAAGCTTTAGGATCAACCTGTACTTGATGTTATCTTTATAATAGAAACATAACAAAAAGTTGCATCAAGCATAGAACATATACAAAAATTTACAGAGAGTTTTTTGCTTAGTGATTCCTAAGCGTTTTAAATTTGTTACTTAGTTTTCTACCCAAAAAGTTGTTGGTTATTGTTGAAATGTTTCCAAAATTTGTAAAACATTTCAAGATGGAACAGAAATCTTACGCATTTCAAGAAATTGATAAAACATTTTAGAAAGACAAAATTTCACCAAAACACTTTTTCAACATTTCAAAGTAGTGAAACACCAAAATCTGTTTCTGATTTGGAAAACAACATTTCAGGGGTCCTCTTGGAGTGTTTTTAGTTACTTAGCTTGGATGCCATCAAAAAAGACAAACTGTGCTATAACTAGAAAAAGATGTATGAATTGAGCATGACTCCATATTCTGGGCATAGTTGGGACTAATAATTGGATTGATATATGAAGTTTGTTGGTTTGGGGCATCCTTAATTGAAAGAATCACAAAGTCTTGTTGGCTATATAATTTTGTCGACTATTATTGGAATAGTTTTTTCAATCACAACCACCATTTATCTCTGTCATCAGTTTTTATAGCAAGTCAATCATATGATTATCCTCAAATAAGAAAAATATTCTAATCCAATACCTTAGTTACCTTTTATTCATTAGACTGCCATTTCTTCTATTACTCACTCTCGTCTACTTGTATAACAAACAATGTTTGTTGGCTTGGAATTCAAACCAACGTCCACATAAGCATCCAATAAATGTGTTGAAGTCTACCACTGGCATTTCAATCCCCTGTTATAGAAACTATCTTACCTAAGATGACTAGTACTCCCCAAGTCATTTATATACTAACCAAAGGCTCAATGACAGAGAAGTATAGAACTTCTTAATGGAGGTGACCGGTCTCTCATTGCCAGAAATATATTCCACCTCAGGGTTTTAGGCTTGGGCCAAGGGCCACATTTGCATAAACTATAAGAGCTTCTATCTCATCCGATATTGCATGTTTATGACCAATGTGTCATCCAACTGAACTCAAAGCTGCTAGTTTTATTGTTGCAATTCAATTGTCCCGCTCCACTTTGAGTAGATGGTATCTGATCTCATCACCTATGACTTGGAAGGTTCACAGAAAAACCTATGATGGTACTCCATTAACATCTTTGGAAGTGAATGCTAGATTTCAGAAACTATAAGAGCGTCTATCTCATCCAATATAGCATGTTTATCACCAATGTTCCATCCCACTGAACTAAAAGCTACTAGTTTCATTGTTGCAATTCAATTGTCCCACACCACTTTGAGCAGATGGTGTTTGATCACACCACCTATGATTCGGAAGGTTCACTGCAAATCATATGATGGTACTCCATTAATATCTATGGAAGTGAATGCTTGCTAATGCAAAGGCACTGTAGGGATCATCCAATCAAGAGGGTGGGCAGTGTGAGCAGAGTGTTTAGATAAACTTAGGAATCACTTAGTTTTCTGCAGAAATGACCAAGTTGTTCATACGAGACTATATGAGTGAGTGCTTGGTCATTTCTAATATAGTCAGTTCTTAGTTTTCTCTAAGCACTATTATAGAGTTGATCATTTATGCAGTAGTCTCATCATTTATGTTATATGATCGACAACCTTAGTTGGTTACTGGAGAGCTTGCCGGATTATCCACAGTCTTATGAAACAATTGTCGACGTTTCGAATCCCAACTGGGATCCATCTTCAGGACTTAATTTCTTAATGCACTAGGCGTGGGTACTGAATTTTCTTGTTGAATCTCAAAACTCCCTCTCAACAAGAAAGCGATTATCCTTCACCTCGATCCTGTCTCTATGGTATTCGAATTTGCTCCTGGTGAGCACCTTCATCAAAATATATGCATCTTGATCTTCCGTGGGAATGTAGTGGAGCAACATTAGTTGGTGACCGGATGCAAGGTTTTGAGGCCTATTTCGCATAAGACTGTTGCTATTTTAGGATAGAAAATGGAAACCATTTTCATTAGTTAGAATATACGCTTCTCCAATGTGATACTCATCAAATTAAGAAAGAGTGATGCCAAACTATATGGCCACCAACACCCAAATCACCTTTTCTTTGCCATCCCACATCTTGCTCCTCCACTTCACAATAATAATAATAATAATAATAAATTAATGATGCAGAAATTTCAATATTTAACACTTCCGCTGTGCCACTCTGCAAAAACTACTCTTCTCTTTTTACACCTAATTTTTCATGCTCAGATGTATTTATTTAAAATTAAAATGGACCCAAATTCACACAACAACCCTTCAATACATTAATCCTTGCCTTTTCTCGAACCCACTGGAGTTTGAATCGATTAGTTCACTGATTGCTGAGGTGAGACTTAGCATACCCAGAAAAAATTTCTAAATGTCGTTCGGAGTGATCCCATTACAATTGAAATTTCTCTCTTTTCATTAACCTGACACCGTCTTGGGCTTTTTTTTCCAACGCCATTCGACCACGTATTGATAAGCATTTACGCTTCTAAGATATAGGATAAACCACCTATTGTGTTGACACATTGCCACGAGCATGCTTATAAATATTAAGAATGGTGTTGATCTAACAAAGAATATCCCAGGAATCAATTACATCTGAAACTAAGAATGTAAAGGCCTGCTCGATTAAAAGCATTTCCTTTGAGTTGAGTCCCCTGCATGACATCCTTCCCTCCGTTGCGAAGAAAAAAACAAGCTAATTTTGAGATATGAATGCCTCTTCTTTTTTTTGGTAATGCAGTTCCATAAAATGCATCTCATCCCGTCTTCAAAGTTAAGCAGATCTTAACTGCTGTCTGCAAACTGTTCTGGTTCTGTCCCCTTAGATTAATTGTTAATCATTGTTGTGTTTTCTTTGTTTTTTATTTTTCCGTTCATAAATAGAATGCAATTCCTCCATTTGACTCAAAATTCGCTCATCATCATCACCCCAAAATTATTTTTCACTTGAGGAGATAAGGCCTTCCAGATGTGCAAACACCGCTTCAACAAAAGCTTGAATTATTGTTTCCCCAAAACCTGCAAATTATCTCATAGTAATGTTATCTTGTCAGTAGTAAGAGAATGATACCTTAAGGCAGAATATGCTGGATCCTCAAATGAAATTGAAGTAACTGAGCTAAGGACTTCCAAAGGATTATCTGACCAAACAAAAATTTGAAGCAAGGCCTATCTTTCGTACTGTTGCAAGTCCTTCTTGATGCTGTTCCTTTTTAAACATACAACTTTGGTTGAGTTTGGTTCTTGCTGAACATGCCTTTTTTAGGTTACACTACCTGTAAAGGCTAATCTATTAAATTTGGGGTTTTTCCAGTGTAAGATGGGCATTACATAAATGTGTGCGAGTTTTCTATACCTCTAAAAAATGAATTCTTTAATGTCCCAAATTTGAAAATGAATGCCCTTCCATGTCTTAGGACTAATACTTGGATATGTCTCTTTGCTTGATATGGAAACATTCAATCTCAAAATGAATCATCTCATTTTTATTTGTGGGTATGGACTGTCATATGGACAGGGGTTTTCTTCTGTCATATTTTTATAGTGTTCTTTCATATTTATGCCCATGTCATGTTCCAGCATTGCAAAATTCTTGTTTTTCATTCCTATTTTCTTTTAGTTATTATAAATTGTATTTTCTCTGGTCGGATACACGTTTCCAATTCTTGCAGAAAAGGCACTGTTTGGAGAAAATGAGTGGTATTTCTTAACTCCTAGGGACAGGAAGTATCCAAATGGTTCTCGCCCCAACAGGGCTGCTGGCTCAGGATACTGGAAATTCACAGGTGTAGATAAACCCATCATTGCTAAGGGCAACAACAGGCGTGTTGGAATCAAGATGGCTCTGGTTTTCTATGTTGGAAAAGCACCTAAAGGAAACAAGACTAATTGTATTATGCACGAATACCGCCTTGCTGATGTCAATAGATCTACAAAGAAGAAGGGAAACTTAAGGGTAAGCAATTGTTCCTGCGTATTGTCTTTTGTGCATATTCCTGTGTGTCAATAGACAGTGTAGGTGTTGTTTGGTTTAAAACACCTGTTAGGCTGGATGCCATTGTGGCCTAGTTGTGATAGGGCCCAAGTTAGCTAGACTTGTCACTCTAGGGAATAAATCTATTTGGGAAACAGGGGTTTATCATTTAATTTATAAAATCAAGGGTTTTCTCACGATTAGATCACGATGAATTGCTGCTACACTAATATCATAATGAGACAGTGGATATTCGTTTAATCAACATATTATTGATAAATATGATTATGTCCAACCATATTATTGAAGAGCTTTAAGGGCTTTCCTCATTTGATGACACATACACTTCAAAACTTTATACATTCATCATTTTTATACGTGAGTTTAGATCATAAATATAGCATCATATATCATTCAATTCTTTGTAATCATAATAACAGAGCTTAAGGATTAGAGGAATCCTAGTGATGCATTGAAATTATTTGAATATATATACAATAAAATTCTTACTCCTTTTTGTTGATACATATTTCTCGCATAGGTTTTGATTTCAATGCAACAACATAGTTAGATCAATTGATCGCTTTCTGAACATAGAACCAATTTGATGGTTTTCTTCATATAAGTTGACTCAACATTTTCTTCGGATTTGTCTATAACTTTGATTGATTTCTATGTGATAGTTTAGATGTTGGAAAGAGACTACATGTCTTCCTAATGCCCAAATCAAGTGCATTGGTTTCTCATATGGATGTTTGGTCCTGAATGTCATTAGACTGTCCCCCGCTGGCAGCTACATTTGTCACTTTCTTGTCATATAAATTTGAAAACCTAAAAGTAGATGCTTCTTGTCCACTATTATTATTCAGTTGGCAACCTGACACTGCATCCTTTGTAAACCATCGTTCATCATAGTTAATACTTTGTCAACGCAAGTGTTATGCTCTGAATATATTAATAGTTTCCTGAAGGCATCCCTTCATAAAATTTGATGTTCGTTACACTAAGCTCATCATCGTTTGGAAAATTCATAGTGGATCCTATAATATTCTTAATAGTGGATTGTTTGGTCTTTTTTCTTGCAATTGAGGTTGAGATGTGCAGTAAGGAATCACAGCAAGAGGTGTATGGAGAGTCCTTACTGACACAATTATCTTTACCTCCCTGCATATTTGAAATTGGAAGGATGTTACTATCAGAAAGATTATTCCCTTCCTTGCGAAGTCCATCCTATTATTTGAGATTTAGCTGACTTCTTACACCTTTAGAACTGCTACCTCTAGCCATGGTGTCTTCTTTAGAATTTTCCTTCCGTTTAGGGGGATACAGTCATTTCCATGCTTTCGTCTTTGCTTCAACCTTTCTTATACCTTGTTTTTCAAGCTTGAGCTTATGATCAGTGTCGCTTGACTTGTTTGTCTTGCCACTATTTCAGAAGTCATCGCATTTTGTTCTTCTTAGATGCTACGACATTTAAATTCTTCTAATTTTCTGATTTTTTCTACGTGTTTCTTTTCTAGCATCCTCCAAGACTTTGCTTGTTGCTCGCAAAACTCTACATAGTTTTCCCAAAAAATTGCTTTCGTTGGTTCCATTTTTCAAATTTTCAAATACCATCTCCACTGGCAGGACTTTTTGACAACAAAATTTTGAATCCGAGCACTAAGGAGAGCTGGTATCTCTCTGTTTCAATAATTTCACTCAATACAAGCTTCTACTCAAACCAAGGAAGTCTAATTTATTTTCTTCTTTCTGATTCATTTATCAAATTCTTGGAAATTGATTAATGAATGTATTTGACCATCCTTATGTTAACCTCGAACAATAGAGCCTTTTTTTTTTTTTCATGCTCAAGACTATAATATATATACTTTGTATTATAACCTTGGTCTTTTCTTTATAAAGCCCTTAATATATATTTGGAGCCTTCCTTTTGTATATTTTATTGAATGTATTAGCCCGAATCACAACTTAAACCACTCTCTAAGGTTTGAACATAATATAACAAAACGCTTTCATACTCCGACCTTATCACTTAATGTTAAACCAATGGTTCGATGACTTTAAACATATGCACAGTGCTTATAACATTCGACCATGGGTTATAACATTAACACAACATTCATATTGTATGGTGGTTCACGGGACCCACACATCCATCGAAATTAAACAGTGTTAAATCAACACAAAACCGCCGGTCTTTCCCCGGAGTTAACTTCCGTGTAGTTGAATGTGCGATTATCGTCAGATCTCTTGGCCTCCAGATCGGACGATGCACAAAAATATCGTGTTATTTTTCCCGTCGGACCTTAACACGTCAAAAAAACGCGATGGGGGCAGTATTACCGCAGTGACATGGAAACATATAATAGGATCGCATTTTTTTTGAATGGCTTCACTCCAGGCCAAAAGTAGCGCGACGTGAGCGGTAATGGGTTCTGAAACCCACTCTGGGATTAGAACAGTCCATGACAGGAGTTTCACTATGGTTAACGCATTTCTTTTTACAAGCTTCGTCTCATTAACTCTGGGTCTAGCCTCAAACAATATCACTCGACTAACGATGAAATAAGTTAATTTCTTCAATGGGCAGGGTTTGCCACCTTCGACAGAGTTCAATGTTCTTTGGGAAAATGAAGTATGGTAGGTTTTCATTCCTATAAAGCTTTGTTCCAACACACAGAGCTCGAAACCTTATACAAAGGCTCAATATCCCTCACTTGGGCTAAGAACCACTACAAACTCACTCAACCAACGGACTCACTCTCGCCCTCTTACAGGGGTTCTATATCAATTTGACATGTTCAGATTAATTACTAAGAACTGGAACTCAACCACATACAGAGAGGGCTATAGGAGATTTAACACAACAGTTGTTCTTCTACAATTTATGCAGAAAGTTCTCAATTCAAAAGAATCATTCTTCGAAGAATGTCAATACATACACACAGATAGGCAATAAAGCTAATTCTTATTCAACAGAGAATACAGTTTCTTAATTCAATCTTTCGCTGTCAAAATCCCCCCTTTCACTGTGTTCGGGGTTATAATCTATATTTCACTGTATGACTCCTCGGTTCCTCTCTGAGGACCGTTTTTATTCTAAAAATAAAAGCCTAATTACATAATTTCTGACAACAGAAACTGAACAGATGAACAAAACCAAAACTATTTGACTTCTACAACTATTGAACTACTCCTAACCACAACAGAAAGCTAAGGTGTTGACACCTTGCTGTTACAAATTTAAATAATTTCGAACCCTTCTAGCCACAACATGTGGACAATCCTTCTACATTGCTGGCTAGTGTCTAATGCCCCTGCATCAATTTTGCTCTGATACCATTGTAGAGTGCTAGGGTAATTTTTCCTGAGGGTTTCTCACACAATTAGGTATTTTTCAACATTTTCCTCTTAAAAATTCACAAGGTAACAACTTTATTAGAGCCATAGTAAGTAATTCATAAGATAACACTTCAATACAGAATATGTTTCCCAGTAAAAAATGTAACGAAACAATTCATTTTAGTCCCAAAGTTTCAATCATAACTAAGTTTGAGCAACCAGATAATATAATTAATCATGTAGTCTATAATCACACATAAATTTGATACTTTTAATGTCTCAGCTACACTATATAATTCAACTATCTAAAACATTAAAAATCAGATCATGTTTTAAAATGCTAAAAATCAGATCCTCTAGATCTTGCTGGCATCTTGTGCATGATCACCATTTAGTTGTGCTTTAGGGACAACTCCATTGGCATGCTGCACTTCTTGGTGACTCATGTCTTTGAGTTTAGCACAAGTATGATTACTTCACTCTGGCCTCTACAACGTAGCTTATCCCACATTGTACCCTTCAAGACTCTACGTTCCGCTTTAGGACCCTCCTCTTACAACGAGAATTCTAGGGCTTCGTCCTGAGGTGTGCTAGATTTATGCAAGGGTCATCCATTTGAATCTTCCAAACTCTCTGACGATCACTCATGCAATCTAACACAACTTCATATTTTATTTCATGCATATATGTTCGAGTTTATAATTATAGATTAGCACATGGTTAATTGCTGCAAAGCATTGATTGTGGTACTGTACAGTTACAGTAACAATGGATTTTTGTTTTGAAAAGAAATCCTTGTGTAATCCCCTATCCTTCCTCGACACATCTAGATAGAGGGCAACTATTCTGAGTCAGTTATTTTGATTTGAACCCATGATCAATGCCTTCCCCTTCAGAACTATGCCTTGAGTGGATGTTTAACCAATTTTTCTAACTGTTGGATATTATAGTGTTTATTGATAGATACATATCCATCAGGTTTTTTACTCCATATGACCACGACCTTGACTGTTAGAAGAAATGGACTTCCTCCATTTTGTGTTACCACCAATGATATATGGTAGGTGCGTTTGAGCATTGGTCACTCCCTGTAGGATATCATCCACCAATGGATCAGTCCATTCACAGTGGTTGATGAAGCTGGTGGCAAGCCCATATCTGAGCCTCCTTGTTTGTCCCTACAGTAGTCCTTGACATCCTCTCCATCCTCTCTATTTTACTGAGCACTTAGATTTCCAGTCTCAATCATCTTTATTGTCCATGCACATTATCTTCTCTTACACTCTCTCATAACTAGACATTTAGCAATTAGTTTCTTGTTTGCTTGTAGACCTTAATATTTTTATGCTTTCAGCATTGTTCGAGGAGATTATTTTACACTTCTACTTTGTACCTAAACTAGATGTGCTATCTTAGTCCCTTTTACCTAATTTTGTGGTCAGTTGTTGGAAAAAAATACAATTATCTTGTATTATCTTACATGGCAGCATTTTTTAAGTGTTGTTCTTATGAAACAACTGGTGGAGATGTAGGAAAATTTTATTATTTAACTTCAGGTGGTGGAACTGAAACAATTGATTTTTTTTCTTGTTTTTTTTTCATATATCTGGCATCCTTTAACAACACAATAGTTATGGCATAAACACTTATTTTCTGTATGGCTAAATTTTTGGTGTGCTTGTACAATCCTGCATATTTATAACTATAGCACATGCAAATATGTTTTCAAATGAAGTATTTTCCCCAATGGAACTCATGGGATTTTTATATACACATCTAGATGAATAATATTATTTGTGTGTGCACGCAGGCGCTAATCTGCCTAAATTAGGGGTTTGGGTTTTGATCCCTAGCTGGAACTTGTATTACCTGCACTATTTTATCGTTTTTCTATTTTTATCATTGTTCTGTTACATAAGTTAAGTGTCCAACTACTGGGAGAAATGGCTTATTTTGCACCTCAACAGCTATCATAATGTCTTCCAAAAATTGTTCCTAAACTGACTGAGGCCCTGGATCAATGAAGAAATATTGAAGTAAACTTTGAGATTGCTTAGGGTTCTAAACTATCACAATCTTTGTTTTACCTAATTATCTTATTCTTTTGGTTTAGTGATCTAATTCTTTGTCATGGACATTGCAGGTTTTAACAGACACACACCCAAAGGTTCAATCCGCTGCTCAAATGGATTTACAGTAGGTAATATGCCTTGTATCCAAGTGTCAATTCCAATCGTCTCTATTTTGTTCAATATTTATTGCTTATTCTTCTATTCAAATAATTTTTATTTGACTGGTGCTAACTGCATCAACAGGTTGGTAGTGTAATCAAGAACCCTGAAATATCTGCACTAGTTTCAACATTACTCTTGAGTATCTCAGATCCTAATGAATACACAAAGCATTCCCTTGACATTCTTCTGCAGGTATTTTTTAAAGTTTCATGTCAGGCCTTCTATACCATTTTTTGCAAGATTTGATGTTGTTTATTTATTACCAACATCTTGTATTCCTTTATCTCTTACCATCATTGCAGACAACGTTTGTCAATACTATTGATGCTCCATCACTAGCATTGTTGGTGCCTATAGTCCACCGTGGTCTTAGGGAAAGAAGTGTAGATACTAAAAAGAAAGCAGCCCAGATTTTTGGAAACATGTGTTCTTTGGTAACAGAGCCAAAGGATATGCTACCATATATAAGCTTGATGCTTCCTGAAGTGAAGAAGGTATTGGCAGAATCTTTTTCCCTGTATGTGTCTCTGCCTCCTGCGTACATCCCGACCTCTGAAAACAACCCAGAAGACTTCAAATGATTTTGTGTAGGCCGAGAAATGTTTGAAAGTCTTGCTTGTAGTGTTAATATTTTAATTTTTCCTAGGCTCTATGGCAGAAAGAATGTATTTGCTTTAGTAGTACAAACTTCTAGAATCTTAAGTGACTGCTTGAACACCAAAAGCTGTCATTATATTTTTTCCCTTCGAATGAGAATACAAATTGTTAGCCTTAAATAGAGATTGGATTCCAACCACTTCTATATTTTAGAAGCTTATATACATTTTTTTTAATACATATATATTGCAGGATTTTTCCTTTACTAATATTGGAACTATGGCATCTGGATAACAAGTTGAGCAAGCACATTTGATAAAAAGGAATTTTTTTAGTCCAACTCCTTCAAAAAGCAATACCCTTGGGAAATGGAATAAACGTGTTAGGGTGTTCTCATCAATGCCAAGCCATCACATCTTATTACATTTCGATATAACATTCTAGTGATTATTGGGTTACCCTTGTACAAGACGAGCATTATTGCTTGCTATGTTGCATTGTGTGGGTTTTGTTTTGAGATGTGTGACTTGCGCTGCTGTTTGCCATAAAATTGCATTGTCCTGACAGGTCTATGTGAGATGGTCTGTCAATGTGCCTTTATTTCTCATCTTGTAGGTCCAACCTAGGCATTGAGTCCAATTTTTCTTCGTTTATTTTTCATCTATTCATTTTTACTACTGTTTATATGTACCAAAAGTGCCATTGGCAATGAAGGTAGGTGTTACTGAGAATTTTAGGTGCAATTTATTTAAATTTCTCAAGTTTTTTCCCTAAAAGTTGAACTCTTGAGCATGCATTTCATGCTTGGCTCAGCTCTGTCTGGAAGAGCAGACTAAAAATGTAATGGCAGACATGTTTGTTCAACTGAAGCCTAGCCATATAGAACTACCACCTTTATGGACTCTGCAAGAGGATTGCCTTTTTTTGGTTGCAATTGAAGTTGCATTTTGTCATCAGGCAATACAAACTCTTATCAAATTTCAAGGTGTAATTTCAATCTAACTAAGATGGGGCAGACAACATGCCATGAACATCCAATTCAAAAGTTCTTGTTAGGGTTTAAGTAGCTTACAGTTCTTGTTCTTGACATTAGTTTTTGAAATATCAATTTGCTAAACTGTTTTAACCCAAATTTCTCTTGATTTTATGGAAATTGGGTGTTTGGATCTAGAAAATTTAATCTCTATTATTTTGGCTTCTCTTAGTATGAATACAATCTTAATATGTAAAACCCATTACAGTAAGTAATCAAGTGTTCACTAGAGAAGCAATACCCAGTTTCAATACTCATGCTCTCCTCCAAATTTATAAAGCCCGAGTATTAGGATTCATTAAGTTGGACATGGAAAGTGTTTGATATGCGAGATTTTAATGACGATTAAGCCACAAGGGAACGAAGGTGAAGTTCCACATGAAGGATAATTTTAAATGGGTTTTATAACCATTTTATGTCCTGTTTTAAAGTTTCATTTAAAACAAGAAAATGAAACTGTCGTCGGTATACCGACGCATTGTAAGCGTCACTCTTCCGACGCCCTCTAAGTGTCGGTCTTCCAACGAGGTGAAAGTTTTCCCTTTTCGTCGGTCTTGTGATGTTTCATTTTTATTTTTTTTTAATTTTTAAATGCCCGTCGGTATTGCGACAGTTCTTCCTAGTGTTGGTATTGCGACGCCTCTTCAAAGAGACGGTATTGCAACACCTTGGGAAAGTGTTGGTATTGCGACACTTTAGTGAGCGTCGGAAGAGAGACATTGAAAACATCGAACCACATATTTTCGGAATTGCGACAGTTTACAAACGTCGGAAGAATGACAGTTTACAAACGTCGGAAGAGTGACATTCAAAACGTTGGACCACATATCATCAGAATTGTGACAGTTTACAAATGTCGGAAGAGCGACAGTTTGGAAAATGTTAGAAGAGAAAAGGTTGTTTGGAAACGTCGAAAAAAGTGTCGGAATTGCAAAACTTTGGCAAAGCGTCGGAATTGCGACGTAATGGCTAACCACGTTTTGTTCGGCCTGGAAATGTCGCTCTTACAATGACTATGTGTTGGAATAGCGACGAAGTAGCAATCGGAAATTGGGCCAAATTTTCTAGTGATGGGGTAAGTGGGGAAACCAAAGTGATCTGCATGATGAAATAATACTCCCCGAAGAACCAAGGCCCTACATAAAAGAAGTTAATTGAGACAGAGAAGCTGGAATTACACCAGTGTGTCGCCAAGTGTTGTAGCTGCTACAAACCCCTCCAAAATTTTGGCCTATACCAAATTTCAGGGCCTTCCTTGGTATTTTTCATTGTTGTGACAAAGTTTGAGGTTCATTTTATTACTTTTATTAAATTATTGTGATCCATTTCACAAGATAAGCCAAGTGTCCTCTTTTGGCATGTTGGCGATCATATTGTATGTATGAGCCTATTCTAGTGGTACCGAGAGGTCACCTTTGTGAAAATTAGTTGTTCTAACCTTGTAAGTATCTATCACACTCATTTCCAAAGTTTTGAGTATCGTCGCACAAGTGTCGACACAGTTTTCATAAAGTATATATTTGGCGTCACACTTATCGTAACTGGTTGTAAAGTTTTCACACAGAGGCAAATGTTTTTTTTTATGTCATGGATGATCTATGTTCTTTTAGTAGTCAAAATATGCTAAGTATGTGATCACATTCAAATTTCATCACTATTCACATCGATCTCAGTAGTCCCACACTTATTCATTTTTTGGAAAACTTCATGGCCGTGCAACTTAGCATCACCAGACCTTACGCTGTGTCCCTGCTACTTGGAACTGCGTAGTGAAAAGTACTTTCCTGCCAAGGCTGCCCCATTGCACAATGTTTGTGACCAAGCCTTGAACTCGACCTCCAGAATTACGTAGTCATGGCCTTTAGGCTAGCTTGAACTGCACCCTTTGCAACTTCAAGCTTCAATATCATCCCCTGAGCCCTGGAACTGCACACTATGCAATCACCTAGGCCTTCATGGACACCCAGAATTGTGTAGTAAGTTCTCCCAGTTCCCATCCCTACAACCTGTGCCATTGTAGGTTAATGGCAGTTTAACAGTGGATTTTGAAACTTTTCAGAATGGAGGACGCAGTCACTTTCAACACACAAAATAAAAAAATGCGCGAAGTTTTGTTTTATTTGCAAAGTCATAATGGGGAATTTTTTATTATTTTTTATGATGACGTCATCAATGGTACGGGAAGGACATGTCACTAGGGTTGGGCGGTAAGCGGTAAATTCCGCACCGCTTTCGAGAGTTGGCAGTATCGGTCGAACGAGCAACAAATCCATTCAACGTTTAACACGTGGCCATGGCACTGTTTCGAAACCATCGCGATTTCGCGCGTTAAATCTCAGACGGAGGATGGGCAGCGGAAAAGATGCACGCCGTGGATTTCGATGGAATGATCCAACGGATGACGGGACGAGGAAATGGCATGGGAGTTAATGTGCGGGCCCGAAGTGATTAATTATAAGTTAATCATTCCAGGAAGCTTTTGATTGGCAGAGGGGGAGGTTATTAATTAACCCAGATGATTAATTAATCCCAATGACAGGTCGGGGTTACGAATGGTGTTTTTTCGAAGTTTTGGTTTAAATTAAAACTTCGGGTTTTATTTATTTTTCTATTTAAAACATAAAAAACGTATGTTTTAAACTCTTTTCAATATTTTTATTATATGGTAATAAATTAATGAAATCTATTAACCATAGGGGTGGGAATAGTTTATAAGGATACATTTTTAGCCAAAGGGCATATATATTGGGGTTTTTGTTTCAAATGTATAGAATTAAATACTTTAGCTAAAACTTATAGTAAGGGGGTTTTTTTGGGTTATTACCTAAGAGGGAGTTAAATATAATAGGATAAGGTCTTTTATTAAGGATTTAATAAATAAATCAGATGTTAATATGACAAAGGGACAAGGAAAACTCAAAATACTTTACACAACTAAGAAAGTGAAGATTTCTGAAGCAAATTTACATTATATCAACTTCAACACTTAGATTTAGAATAGCAAGTAATTTTGAGGGGCTTTTATGAAATATTGCATGATTTTCCTAAGTAAAATGGGATTTTACTTAGGAAAAGATTAAAAGTGAATGAGTGCAATGATGGATGACTTCAAGTACTAAGGGCTTTTCAATTATTAGGCCGAGGGTCCGGTCCCTCCGAAAGTCAAGGAAATGCCTTGAGCCCCTTTAATTTTCAAACTCCTTAGTACTTAAGGGAAATTAGTAAAACCTTTAGGGAAAAAGTGAGATGGGAAGTTAATGATTCTGACTTTTCCTTCTGTGAAATTCTGCCAGTGTAGTGTTCTGCCTTTGCACTTGGTGATGAAAGTAAAAGATTACAAACATTTTAAAGCCATAATTCATCAGATGAGAATTTGCACTGCCATCTACCTACCCTATCTACTTTCTCTACCATTTTCTCTTCTTTATTAGGGTGCACTTAGACTGGCAAACCCTTTTCAATCTTCTTTTCCTTTTACATGGCAAATCTATCTATTTCTACACTTATTACATCCAAGGGCTCAGATTAAACTGTTGAGCACCTTTTATTAACTCTACCTATCTATTTATCTTCCAAGATTAAACTGTTTGGTCAGATATTTATTCTCTATTCTACAACATGAAATTGAAAAATGAATGAGTCAAGTTTAAACAGTTTGAATCTTCATAAATTGTGGCAAAAGTTTGACAAGCTGCACACAATTTTGTTTATTACAAAAAATGAAATAGTATTGGCATTTGTACTTGCACACTTTCCTTGGCCTTTGTTTTTGTTTGGGGTTCATTTATTTCACTTTTTTGACCATTTTATTCTTTTTACCCTTTGATTTTTCTTTTAGGGTATACCCTCTTTACATTTTTTAAAATTTTTTGATTTTTTGATTTTTTAAGAATATGGAACACCTTTGCACAAGAAAAGGTTTGAACATATTGCATAGTTCAACAAGTCAATCATGAAAAATGACACCTATTGGTATAGGAGTCTAACACTGGCTCCACTTGGGGATGGCTTTTCCTGGCGAAAAGTCAAGAACAGCAGGTCAGATGCCTCAAAATGTCTTCAACTGAACCATGCAATCTTCTTTTTCTGGTGGCTTTATTATATATATGATAGGAAAACTTCTGAAGCTTAGGGCCTTCACTTCGGGCTTCAACTCCAGTAAGTTACTATCCACTCAAAACTTAAAACTTTGTGGCCCAGTTAGGAATTTTCTGCTTTGTTCCAATCCCAAACATGCATTTGTTGTGGTTGAAAATCTTGAATTGAATATAGTCCTTTTTCTGCAACCTGAAATCTGATCTGAAACTAAAACAACACACAAAATTTTCAAACCAACTTAATGAAAAACTAGCTGAAAATTGAAAACTAAAAAAAATTCTCAAAATTATAAGCTTATTAGCACTCATTTACCTACTCTAATCTTCTAAAAATCTTATTGAATCAGGTAATACAAAAATGCCAATGAAGCCAATCAAGTAGCTGTAAAAATAAATGGATAACTTGATTGCTTGTGATCAAAATTGGAAGTATATTATGATCATGTGCCTTTATAATAAATGATATGATGTGTAAAGGCCACTTTTGATGTATTTGATCCTCATAGAGAAAACATGTTTGCAAATTTGGGCTCAAAAGATTCTCCATATAATTTGATATAGGATCAATAAAAGCATGATGTATGTTATTTACTTCTAGGACTTCAATGACTAATTCTTCAATTGAATTATGAATATTAGACCATGAACTTATTTCTTCAGTCTTGTGTTTGAAAGAATAATCATCTTCAATATGCAAGTCAAAATATAGTACAATTTCCTCTTGCTTTGGAGAAGGAATATTTTCAAAGAATTCTTTAGGATTTCGGAAATTGTATGACTGAATTTGAGAATGCAAAAGTTTGATTTCATTTTCATAATTTTCAGAAATTATATCAAGAAGCCATTTTTTAACATGAGGAGAACATTTTCTTGATTTCAAGATAAGAAAGAAAGCTCTTAGAAAATCCTCATCAAGCTGAAGTTCTAATATCTCATCCCTCAAAATAGCTAGTGATTGTTCTAGGAAATTATTTTGAATTGGGAGAACATAATTATCATCATACTGATCATATTTAGGCAAATATTCAGAATAAGGAATGTCATCAATTATAAACATTGGGTCAGCGTATTTCTCTTCCAACAATCCCAATATGTCTTGATTAGATTGGTTGCATTCTTTTTGAAAGTCATTATTTTGCTCAATAGGAGTACTATCAAGCAATGGGCCTTTTTGGGAAAGTAGAATAATATGAGCATCAAATTGTTCTTCTGTCCCTTCATGGATAAAAACTTTTGTACATTCATCAACATTAGAAGAAGTAGAAACAATTTCTTCATTATGTAAATACTTTGAGGATGGTTGCATGTTTAGAAGCAAATTGATTTCTTCTTCGGTGAGGGGGGGTGGGAATCTCTGAATTCTTAGATTGAAATGACAATTGTTTTTTCTCTTATCTAAAAGTTGATCATGAGGTTGAATATTTTCTTTAACTTCATTCAAAACATTAAATGAAACATCATTTGTTAATACAGAGGGGCTTTGTGGATCTTTATTTATCTCCTGATTTATTTCATCTTTGTTTAACTCCTCTTGATTATTATGACATTTAACTTGAGAATGAAAATTCTGGACTTCTTTTAATAAATCTTCAGGAAACCAATTTCCAAAATCTTCATCAATATTTTTAAGGTAATTTATAAGATCTTCAACTTGATCACAACAATTTTCAGCTAATGATAAAGATGGAAAATCTTCTTTGTAATTCTCATAAAATACCTTACGAAAATCTTTTAGAGAAAACAAACTTGCAGGTTTGAGACCTTCGTACCATTCCCTTGCTTTTCCTTCTAAGGTTCCCATGAATATTTTCATGAGGCAATCATCATGCCAATCACCCTTCAATCTTGATG
This sequence comes from Pinus albicaulis, assembly GCA_034641835.2. Taxonomy (NCBI): domain Eukaryota; kingdom Viridiplantae; phylum Streptophyta; class Pinopsida; order Pinales; family Pinaceae; genus Pinus; species Pinus albicaulis. The sequence goes on along the minus strand of MU968411.1, from coordinate 35,135,374 downwards.
AGTGTATATGAAATTAAATGAGATGTAGTAAAGGATCATCAATATTCTCATCTTGAAACATGGGCAGATTTTCACCCCAATTTACCTTCGGCAGTTTGTGTGGAAATCCAGGTATGTGATCTCTGCTCATGGGAGCATATCTTCGTTTTATTATTGGATCATCTTGAAAATCAACCATAATGAAAGGCCACGATATCTGTAAAACCAAGTTAGTTCCTTATATAAAATACAATACATATTGAAAACCATTCTTAACGTGAAAGAACATAATGTCTTGGATTAAAATCCAAGTTGAAAGCCTGATCTTTCCATATTGTTCCTCCAGGTTCATTCCTCCAGTGGAGTCTTGATTGTGAAATGGATTTTGGAGTCACCAGGTGGATGATTTAAACCTTTGTGTGTCTGATCACTGTCCACCATCATAGATGAGATCTGAACCTGTAAAGTATTTCTGAAGAAAAAGGATAGTCTTCCCCAGTCAGTTTTCTAGATAATTTTTTTTTTTTTTGGTTTTTAAATGGAATGAAAAATACAACTTCGACAAATTCTTCAAGAAAATTAAGATTTTTGATTAAATTTTTCTCAAATATTTATTGAACTAGAGAATCTGATTGAATATTTGAAACTAAAGTTCAGTTATTAAGCTAAACTAGAGATAGACTGAAGTAGCATTTATTTACTATGCAATTGCAGAGCAAAAGCATTTCAAAGGCTACCTGGATGATCTTCAGACTCTGTCTGTAGCTTATAAGAAAAAAATATTGACAAGAAAGATATTCAGTTCCATCACAGCTTTTGGCATCAAATTATGGCATAATAGCAATCAAATTATGATGTTGTTGGGTGGGTGATAAAAGCAATCGTAGAACATAATGATGTTGTTGGATAAAAGTGAAATAATGCTTTTAAGCTTTAGGATCAACCTGTACTTGATGTTATCTTTATAATAGAAACATAACAAAAAGTTGCATCAAGCATAGAACATATACAAAAATTTACAGAGAGTTTTTTGCTTAGTGATTCCTAAGCATTTTAAATTTGTTACTTAGTTTTCTACCCAAAAAGTTGTTGGTTATTGTTGAAATGTTTCCAAAGTTTGTAAAACATTTCAAGATGGAATAGAAATCTTACACATTTCAAGAAATTGATAAAACATTTTAGAAAGCCAAAATGTCACCAAAACACTTTTTCAACATTTCAAAGTAGTGACACACCGAAATCTGTTTCTGATTTGGAAAACAACATTTCAGGGGTCCTCCTGGAGTGTTTTTAGTTACTTAGCTTGGATGCCATCAACAAAGACAAACTGTGAAATAACTAGAAAAAGATGTATGAATTGAGCATGACTCCATATTCTTGGCATAGTTGGGACTAATAATTGGATTGATATATGAAGTTTGTTGGTTTGGGGCATCCTTAATTGAAATAATCATAAAGTCTTGTTGGCTATATAATTTTGTCAACTATTATTGGAATAGTTTTTTCAATCACAACCACCATTTATCTCTGTCATCAGTTTTTATAGCAAGTCAATCATATGATTATCCTCAAATAAGAAAAACATTCTAATCCAATACCTTAGTTACCTTTTATTCATTAGACTGCCATTTCTTCTATTAGTCACTCTCGTCTACTTGTATAACAAACAATGTTTGTTGGCTTGGAATTCAAACCAGCGTCCACATAAGCGTCCAATAAATGTGTTGAAGTCTACCACTGGCATTTCAATCCCCTGTTATAGAAACTATTTTACCTAAGATGACTAGTACTCCCCAAGTCATTTATATACTAACCAAAGGCTCAATGACAGAGAAGTATAGAACTTCTTAATGGAGGTGACCGGTCTCTCATTGCCAGAAATATATTCCACCTAAGGGTTTTAGGCTTGGGCCAAGGGCCACATTTGCATAAACTATAAGAGATTATATCTCATCCAATATTGCATGTTTATGACCAATGTGTCATCCAACTGAACTCAAAGCTGCTAGTTTTATTGTTGCAATTCAATTGTCCCGCTCCACTTTGAGTAGATGGTATCTGATCTCATCACCTATGACTTGGAAGGTTCACAGAAAAACTATGATGGTACTCCATTAACATCTATGGAAGTGAATGCTAGATTTCAGAAACTATAAGAGCATCTATCTCATCCAATATAGCATGTTTATCACCAATGTTCCATCCCACTGAACTAAAAGCTACTAGTTTCATTGTTGCAATTCAATTGTCCCACACCACTTTGAGCAGATGGTGTCTGATCGCACCACCTATGCTTCGGAAGGTTCACTGCAAATCATATGATGGTACTCCATTAATATCTATGGAAGTGAATGCTTGCTAATGCAAAGGCACTGTAGGGATCATCCAATCAAGAGGGTGGGCAGTGTGAGAAAAGTGTTTAGATAAACTTAGGAATCACTTAGTTTTCTGCAGAAATGACCAAGCTGTTCATACGAGACTATATGAGTGAGTGCTTGGTCATTTCTAATATAGTCAGTTCTTAGTTTTCTCTAAGCACTATTATAGAGTTGATCATTTATGCAGTAGTCTCATCATTTATGTTATATGATCGACAACCTTAGTTGGTGATCGGATGCAAGGTTTTGAGGCCTATTTAGCATAAGACTGTTACTATTTTAGGACAGAAAATGGAAACCATTTTCATTAGTTAGTATATACGCTTCTCCAATGTGATACTCATCAAATTAAGAAAGAGTGATGCCAAACTATATGGCCACCAACACCCAAATCACCTTTTCTTTGCCATCCCACATCTTGCTTCTCCACTTCACAATAATAATAATAATAATAAATTAATGATGCAGAAATTTCAATATTTAACACTTTCGCTGTGCCACTCTGCAAAAACTACTCTTCTCTTTTTACACCTAAGTTTTCATGCTCAGATGTATTTATTTAAAATTAAAATGGACCAAAATTCACACAACAACCCTTCAATACATTAATCCTTGCCTTTTCTCGAACCCACTGAAGCTTGAATCAATTAGTTCACTGATTGCTGAGGTGAGACTTAGCATACCTAGAAACAATTTCTAAATGTCGTTTGGAGTGATCCCATTACAATTGAAATTTCTCTCTTTTCATTAACCCGACACCGTCTTGGGCTTTCTTTTCCAATGCCATTCGACCACGTATTGATAAGCATTTAAGCTTCTAAGATATAGGATAAACCACCTATTGTGTTGACACATTGCCACGAGCATGCTTATAAATATTAAGAATGGTGTTGACCTAACAAAGAATCTCCCAGGAATCAATTACATCTGAAACTAAGAATGTAAAGGCCTGCTTGATTAAAATCATTTCCTTTGAGTTGAGTCCCCTGCATGACATCCTTCCCTCCGTTGCGAAGAAAAAAACAAGCTAATTTTGAGATATGAATGCCTCTTTTTTTTTTTGGTAATGCAGTTCCATAAAATGCATCTCATCCCGTCTTCAAAGTTAAGCAGATCTTAACTGCTGTCTGCAAACTGTTCTGGTTCTGTCCCCTTAGATTAATTGTTAATCATTGTTGTGTTTTCTTTGTTTTTTATTTTTCTGTTCATAAATAGAATGCAATTCCTCCATTTCACTTAAAATTTGCTCATCATCATCACCCCAAAATTATTTTTCACTTGAGGAGATAAGGCCTTCCAGATGTGCAAACACCGCTTCAACAAAAGCTTGAATTATTGTTTCCCCAAAACCTGCAAATTATCTCATAGTAATGTTATCTTGTCAGTAGTAAGAGAATGATAACTTAAGGCAGAATATGCTGGATCCTCAAATGAAATTGAAGTAACTGAGCTAAGGACTTCCAAAGGATTATCTGACCAAACAAAAATTTGAAGCAAGGCCTATCTTTCGTACTGTTGCAAGTCCTTCTTGATGCTGTTCCTTTTTAAACATACAACTTTGGTTGAGTTTGGTTCTTGCTGAACATGCCTTTTTTAGGTTACACTGCCTATAAAGGCTAATCTATTAAATTTGGGGTTTTTCCAGTGTAAGATGGGCATTACATAAATGTGTGCGAGTTTTCTATACCTCTCAAAAATGAATTCTTTAATGTCCCAAATCTGAAAATGAATGCCCTTCCATGTCTTAGGACTAATACTTGGATATGTCTCTTTTCTTGATATGGAAACATTCAATCTCAAAATGAATCATCTCATTTTTATTTGTGGGTATGGACCATTATATGGACAGGGGTTTTCTTCTGTCATATTTTTATAGTGTTCTTTCATATTTATGCCCATGTCATGTTCCAGCAATGCGAAATGCTTGTTTTTCATTCCTATTTTCTTTTAGTTATTATAAATTGTATTTGCTCTGGTCGGATACACGTTTCCAATTCTTGCAGAAAAGGCACTGTTTGGAGAAAATGAGTGGTATTTCTTAACTCCTAGGGACAGGAAGTATCCAAATGGTTCTCACCCCAACAGGGCTGCTGGCTCAGGATACTAGAAAGTCACAGGTGTAGATAAACCCATCACTGCTAAGGGCAACAACAGGCGTGTTGGAATCAAGAAGGCTCTGGATTTCTATGTTTGAAAAGCACCTAAAGGAAACAAGAATAATTGTATTATGCACGAATAATGCCTTGCTGATGTCAATAGATCTACAAAGAAGAAGGGAAACTTAAGGGTAAGCAATTGTTCCTGTGTATTGTCTTTTGTGCATATTCCTGTGTGTCAATAGACAGTGTAGGTGTTGTTTGGTTTAAAACACCTGTTAGGATGGATGCCATTGTGGCCTAGTTGTGATAGGGCCCAAGTTAGCTAGACTCGTCACTCTAGGGAATAAATCTATTTGGGAAACAGGGGTTTATCATTTAATTTATAAAATCAAGGGTTTTCTCACGATTAGATCACAATGAATTGATGCTACACTGATATCATAATGAGACTATGGATATTCGTTTAATCAACATATTATTGATAAATGTGATTATGTCCAACCATATTATTGAAGAGCTTTAAGGGCTTTCCTCATTTGATGACACATACACTTCAAAACTTTATACATTCATCATTTTTATACATGAGTTTAGATCATAAATATAACACCATATATCATTCAATTCTTTGTAATCATAATAACAGAGCTTAAGGATTAGAGGAATCCTAGTGATGCATTGAAATTCTTTGAATATATATACAATAAAATTCTTACTCCTTTTTGTTGATACATATTTCTTGCGTAGGTTTTGATTTCAATGCAACAACATAGTTAGATCAATTGCTCGCTTTCTGAACATAGAACCAATTTGATGGTTTTCTTCATATAAGTTGACTCAACATTTTCTTTGGATTTGTCTATAACTTTGATTGATTTCTATGTGATAGTTTAGATGTTGGAAAGAGGCTACATGTCTTCCTAATGCCCAAATCAAGTGCATTGGTTTCTCATATGGATGTTTGGTCCTGAATGTCATCAGAATGTCCGCCGCTGGCAGCTACATTTGTCACTTTCTTGTCATATAAATTTGAAAACCTAAAAGTAGATGCTTCTTGTCCACTATTATTATTCAGTTGGCAACATGGCACTGCATCCTTTGTAAACCATCGTTCATCATAGTTAATACTTTGTCAACACAAGTGTTATGCTCTGAATATATTAATAGTTTCCTGAAGGCATCCCTTCATAAAATTTGATGTTCGTTACACTAAGCTCATCATCATTTGGAAAATTCATAGTGGATCCTATAATATTCTTAATAGTGGATCGTTTGGTCTTTTTTCTTGCAATTGAGGTTGAGATGTGCAGTAAGGAATCACTGCAAGAGGTGTATGGAGAGTCCTTGCTGACACAATTATCTTTACCTCCCTGCATATTTGAAATTGGAAGGATGTTACTATCAGAAAGATTATTCCCTTCCTTGGGAAGTCCATCCTATTATCTAAGATTTAGCTGACTTCTTACACCTTCAGAACTACTACCTCTAGCCATGGTGTCTTCTTTAGGATTTTCCTCTCGTTTAGGGCGATACAGTCATTTCCATGCTTTCGTCTTTGCTTCAACCTTTCTTATACCTTGTTTTTCAAGCTTGAGCTTATGATCAGTTTCGCTTGACTTGTTTTTATTGCCACTATTTCAGAAGTAATCACATTTTGTTCTTCTTAGATGTTACGACATTTAAATTCTTCTAATTTTCTGATTTTTTTGGTGTGTTTCTTTTCTAGCGTCCTCCAAGACTTTGCTTGCTGCTCCCAAAACTCTGCATAGTTTTCCAAAAAATTCTCTTTCGTTGGTTCCATTTTTCAAATTTTCAAGTACCATCTCCACTGGCAGGACTTTTTGACAACAAAATTTTGAATCCGAGCACTAAGGAGAGCTGGTATCTCTCTGTGTCAATAATTTCACTCAATACAGGCTTCTACTCAAACCAAGGAAGTCTACTTTATTTTCTTCTTTCTGATTCATTTATCAAATTCTTGGAAATTGATTAATGAATGTATTTGACCATCCTTATGTAAACCCCGAACAATAGAGCCTTTTCTATTTTTTATTTTATTTTCATGCTCAAGACTATAATATATATACTTTGTATTATAACCTTGGTCCCTTCTTTATAAAGCCCTTAATATATATTTGGAGCCTTCCCTTTGTATATTTTATTGAATGTATTAGCCCGACTCACAACTTAAACCACTCTCTAAGGTTTGAACATAATATAACAAAACGCTTTCATACTCCGACCTTATCACTTAACGTTAAACCAATGGTTCGACGAATTTAAACATATGCACAGTGCTTATAACATTCGACCATGGGTTATAACATTAACACAAAATTCATATTGTATGGTGGTTCATGGGACCCACACATCCATCGTAATTAAACAGTGTTAAATCAACACAAAACCGCCGGTCTTTCCCCGGAGTTAACTTCCGTGTAGTTGAACGCGCGATTATCGTCAGATCTCTTGGCCTCCAGATTAGAAGATGCACAACAATATCGCGTTATTTTTCCCGTCGGACCTTAACACGTCAAAAAGAAGTGATGGGGGCGGTATTACCCCAGTGACATGGAAACATATAATAGGATCGCGTTTTTTTTTTAATGGCTTCGCTCCGGGCCAAAGGTAGCGCGACGTGAGCGGTAATGGGTTCTGAAACCCACTCTGGGATTAGAATAGTCCACGACCGGATTTTTACTATGGTTAACACATTTCTTTGTACAAACTCCGTCTCATTAACTCCGGGTCTAGCCTTAAACAATATCACTCGACTAATGATGAAAAAAGTTAATTTCTTCAATGGGCAGGGTTTGCCACCTTCGACAGAGTTCAATGTTCCTTTGGAAAATGAAGTATGGCAGGTTTTCATTCCTATAAAGCTTTGTTCCAACACACAGAGCTCGAAACCTTATACAAAGGCTCAATATTTCTCACTTGGGCTAAGAACCACTACAAACTCACTCAACCAACGGACTCACTCTCGACCTCTTACAGGGGTTCTATATCAATTTGACATGTTCAGATTAATTACTGAGAATAGGCACTCAACCACAGACAGAGAGGGCTACAGGAGATTTAACACAACAATTGTTCTTCTTCAATTTATGCACAAAGTTCTCAATTCAAAAGAATCATTCTTCGAAGAATGTCGATACATACACACAGATAGGCAATAAAGCTAATTCTTATTCAACAGAGAATACAGTTTCTTAATTCAATCTTTCACTGTCAAAATCCCCCCTTTCACTATGTCCGGGCTTATAATCTATATTTCACTGTATGACTCCTCGGTTCCTCTCTGAGGACCATTTTTATTCTAAAAATAAAAGCCTAATTACATAATTTCTGACAACAGAAACTGAACAGATGAACAAAACCAAAACTGTTTGACTTCTACAACTATGGAACTACTCCTAACCGCAACAGAAAGCTAAGGTGTTGACACCTTGCTGTTACAAATTTAAATAATTTCGAACCCTTCTAGCCACAACATGTGGACAATCCTCCTACATTGCTGGCTAGTGTCTAATGCCCCTGCATCAATTTTGCTCTGATACCATTGTAGAGTGCTAGGGTAATTTTTCCTGAGGGTTTCTCACACAATTAGGTATATTTCAACATTTTCCTCTTAACAATTCACAAGGTAACAACTTTATTAGAGCCATATTAAGTAATTCATAAGATAACACTTCAATACATAATATGTTTCCGAGTAAAAAATGTAACGAAACAATTCATTTTAGTCCCAAAGTTTCAATCATAACTAAGTTTGAGCAACCAGATAATATAATTAATCATGCAGTCTATAATCACACATAAATTTGATACTTTTAATGTCTCAACTACACTATATAATACAACTATCTAAAACATTAAAAATCAGATCATGTTTTAAAATGCTAAAAATCAGATCCTCTAGATCTTGCTGGCATCTTGTGCATGATCACCATTCAGTTGTGCTTTAGGGACGACTCCATTAGCATGCTGCACTTCTTGGTGATTCATGTCTTTGAGTTTAGCACAAGTATGATTACTTCACTCTGGCCTCTACAACGTAGCTTGTCACATAGTGTACCCTTCAAGACTCTATGTTCCACTTTAGGACCCTCCTCTTACAACGAGAATTCTAGGGCTTCGTCCTGAGGTGTGCTAGATTTATGCGAGGGTCATCCATTTGAATCTTCCAAACTCTCTGACATTCAATCATGCAATCTGACAAAACTTCATATTTTATTTCATGCATATATGTTCGAGTTTATAATTATAGATTAGCACATGGTTAATTGCTGCAAAGCATTGATTGTGGTACTGTACAATTACAGTAACAATGGATTTTTGTTTTGAAAGGAAATCCTTGTGTAATCCCCTATCCTTCCTCGACACATCTAGATAGAGGGCAGCTATTCTGAGTCAGTTATTTTGATTTGAACCCATGATCAATGCCTTCCCCTTCAGAACTATGCCTTGAGTGGATGTTTAACCAATTTTTCTAACTGTTGGATATTATAGTGTTTGTTAATAGATACATATCCATCAGGTTTTTTACTCCATATGACCACGACCTTGACTGTTAGAAGAAATGGACTTCCTCCATTTTGTGTTACCACCAATGATATATGGCAGGTGCGTTTGAGCATTGGTCACTCCCTGTAGGATATCATCCAGCAATGGATCAGTCCATTCACAGTGGTTGATGAAGCTGAGGGCAAGCCCACATCTGAGCCTCCTTGTTTGTCCCTACAGTAGTCCTTGACATCCTCTCCGTCCTCTCTATTTTACTGAGCACTTAGATTTCCAGTCTCAATCATCTTTATTGTCCATGCACATTATCTTCTCTTACACTTTCTCATAACTAGACATTTAGCAATTAGTTTCTTGTTTGCTTGTAGACCTTAATATTTTTATGCTTTCAGCATTGTTCGAGGAGATGATTTTACACTTCTACTTTGTACCTAAACTAGATGTGCTATCTTAGTCCCTTTTACCTAATTTTGTGGTAATTTATTGGAAATTAATACAATTATCTTGTATTATCTTACATGGCAACATTTTTTAAGTGTTGTTCTTATGAAACAACTGGTGGAGATGTAGGAAAATTTTATTATTTAACTACAGGTGGTGGAACTGAAACAATTGATATTTTTTTCTTGTTTTTTTTTCATATATCTGGCATCCTTTAACAACACAATAGTTATGGCATAAACACTTATTTTCTGTATGGCTAAATTTTTGGTGTGCTTGTACAATCCTGCATATTTCTAACTATAGCACATGCAAATATGTTTTCAAATGAAGTATTTTCCCCAATGGAACTCATGGGATTTTTATATACACATCTAGATGAATAATATTATTTGTGTGTGCACGCAAGCGCTAATCTGCCTAAATTAGGGGTTTGGGTTTTGATCCCTAGCTGGAACTTGTATTACCTGCACTATTTTATCGTTTTCCTATTTTTATCATTGTTCTGTTACATAAGTTAAGTGTTCAGCTACTGGGAGAAATGGCTTACTGTGCACCTCAACAGCTATCATAATGTCTTCCAAAAATTGTTCCTAAACTGACTGAGGCCCTGGATCAATGAAGAAATATTGAAGTAAACTTTGAGATTGCTTAGGGTTCTAAACTATCACAATCTTTGTTTTACCTAATTATCTTATTCTTTTGGTTTAGTGATCTAATTATTTGTCATGGACATTGCAGGTTTTAACAGACACACACCCAAAGGTTCAATCCGCTGCTCAAATGGATTTACAGCAGGTAATATGCCTTGTATCCAAGTGTCAATTCCAATCGTCTCTATTTTTTTCAATAGTTATTGCTTATTCTTCTATTCAAATAATTTTTATTTGACTGGTGCTAACTGCATCAATAGGTTGGCAGTGTAATCAAGAACCCTGAAATATCTGCACTAGTTTCAACATTACTCTTGAGTATCTCAGATCCCAATGAATACACAAAGCATTCCCTTGACATTCTTCTGCAGGTATTTTTTAAAGTTTCATGTCAGGCCTTCTATACCATTTTTTGCAAGATTTGATGTTGTTTATTTATTACCAACATCTTGTATTCATTTATCTCTTACCATCATTGCAGACAACGTTTGTCAATACTATTGATGCTCCATCACTAGCATTGTTGGTGCCTATAGTCCACTGTAGTCTTAGGGAAAGAAGTGTAGATACTAAAAAGAAAGCAACCTAGATTTTTGGAAACATGTGTTCTTTGGTAACAGAGCCAAAGGATATGCTACCATATATAAGCTTGATGCTTCCTGAAGTGAAGAAGGTATTGGCAGAATCTTTTTCCCTGTATGTGTCTCCGCCTCCTGCGTACATCCCGACCTCTGAAAACAACCCAGAAGACTTTGAATGATTTGGTGTAGGCCGAGAAATGTTTGAAAGGCTTGCTTGTAGTGTTAATATTTTAATTTTTCCTAGGCTCTATGGCAGAAATAATGTATTTGCTTTAGTAGTACAGACTTCTAGAATCTTAAGTGACTGCTTGAACACCAAAAGTTGTCATTATATTTTTTCCCTTCGAATGAGAATACAAATTTTTAGCCTTAAAAGGAGATTGGATTCCAACCACTTCTATATTTTAGAAGCTTATATACATTTTTTTTAATACATATATATTGCAGAATTTTTCCTTTACTAATATTGGAACTATGGCATCTGGATAACAAGTTGAGCAAGCACATTTGATAAAAAGGAATTTTTTAGTCCAACTCCTTCAAAAAGCAATACCCTTGGGAAATGGAATAATCATGTTAGGGTGTTCTCATCAATGCCAAGCCATCACATCTTATTACATTTCGATATAACATTCTAGTGATTATTGGGTTACCCTTGTATAAGATGAGCATTATTGCTTGCTATGTTGCATTGTGTGGGTTCTGTTTTGAGATGTGTGACTTGCGCTGCTGTTTGCCATAAAATTGCATTGTCCTGACAGGTCTATGTGAGATGGTCTGTCAATGTGCCTTTATTTCTCATCTTGTAGGTCCAACCCAGGCATTGAGTCCAATTTTTCTTCCTTTATTTTTCATCTATTCATTTTTACTACTGTTTATGTGTACCAAAAGTGCCATTGCCAATGAAGGTAGGTGTTACTGAGAATTTTAGGTGCAATTTATTTAAATTTCTCAAGTTTTTGCCCTAAAATTTGAACTCTTGAGCATGCATTTCATCCTTGCCTCAGCTCTGTCTGGAAGAGCAGACTAAAAATGTAATGGCAGACATGTTTGTTCAATTGAAGCCTAGCCATATAGAACTACCACCTTTATGGACTCTGCAAGAGGATTGCCTTTTTTTGGTTGCAATTGAAGTTGCATTTTGTCATCAGGAAATACAAACTCTTATCAAATTGCAAGGTGTAATTTCAATCTAACTAATATGGGGCAGACAGCATGCCATGAACATCCAATTCAAAAGTGCTTGTTAGGGTTTAAGTAGCTTATAGTTCTTGTTCTTGACATTAGTTTTTGAAATATCAATTTGCTAAACTGTTTTAACCCAAATTTCTCTTTATTTTATGGAAATTGGGTGTTTGGATCTAGAAAATTTAATCTCTATTATTTTGGCTTCTCTTAGTATGAATACAATCTTAATATGTAAAACCCATTACAGTAAGTAATCAAGTGTTCACTAGAGAAGCAATACCCAGTTTCAATACTCATGCTCTCCTCCAAATTTATAAAGCCCGAGTATTAGGATTCATTAAGTTGGACATGGAAAGCATTTTATATGCGAGCTTTTAATGACAATTAAGCCGCAAGGGAACGAAGGTAAAGTTCCACATGAAGGATAATTTTAAATGGGTTTTATAACCATTTTATGTCCTGTTTTAAAGTTTCATTTAAAACAAAAAAATGAAACTGTCGTCGGTATACTGACGCATTGTAAGCGTCGCTCTTCCGACGCCCTATAAGTGTTGGTCTTCCAACGAGGTGAACGTTTTCCATTTTTGTCGGTCTTGTGACGTTTCATTTTTTTTTTTTTTAATTTTTAAATGCCCGTCGGTATTGCGACAGTTCTTCCTAGCGTCGGTATTGCGACGCCTCTTCAAAGAGATGGTATTGCAACACCTTGGGAAAGTGTTGGTATTGCGACACTTTAGTGAGCGTCGGAAGAGCGACATTGAAAAAATCGAACCACATATTATCGGAATTGCGACAGTTTACAAACGTCGGAAGAACGACAGTTTACAAATGTCGGAAGAGCGACATTCAAAACGTTGGACCACATATCGTCAGAATTGTGATAGTTTACAAATGTCGAAAGAGCGACAGTTTGGAAAATTTCAGAAGAGAAAAGGTTGTTTGGAAACGTCAAAAAAAGTGTCGGAATTGCGACACTTTGGCAAAGCGTCAGATTTGCGACGTAATGGCTAACCACGTTTTGTTCGGCCTCGAAATGTCGCTCTTACGATGACTATGTGTCGGAATAGTGACGAAGTGGCCATCGGAAATTGGGCCAAATTTTCTAGTGATGGGGTAGGTGGGGAAACCAAAGTGATCTGCATGATGAAATAATACTCCCCGAAGAACCAAGGCCCTACATAAAAGAAGTTAATTGAGACAGAGAAGCTGGAATTACACCAGTGTGTCGCCAAGTGTTGTAGCTGCTACAAACCCCTCCAAAATTAAGAAGAGAGCGAAAGGACACTATTTTGCGACCACTATCCAAGAATTGAGATCATTGAAGACTCCTTACCACCAAGGCATGTGGAGGAGAAAAGGAAAGCTCTTTCATGAAGACACTCAACTTTCAACAGCAGTGGTGGCTTGGCATTTCCATGTCATCAAGCAATTCATGACAATAGTGTCATTTCATCTCATGTCATGAGTGGTCATATGCCACATCACTATTGTATATCATGTCTATTGTAATCAAAATATATTGTAAAGTGGAAGTCAAAAGCACACACATGAATGTAAAGAGACATGTAATTTGAAAATTCATGGGAAGTCAAACAATCATGAGGGTAGTCAAAGGGTCACCCTTGGTTATATATAGTCCCTCATTGTATGAGCAAGGGACTTTTCACCTTGGCTCTACCAGAAAAGCATTAGAGAGATAAAATAGTTCTTTTATGGAGCAAGGAGTGGCTCCAATGGTCCACTATTGGAGCTAGTGATGTTCATTTTACATATGTGTCTTGTAACGTTTACTTAATAACATAAGCCTTCTGAGGCCAACATGTTATTCATGCATGGACTATGAATGTTTGTAAGACTATTATGTGGATGTTTGTATTTCATGTTTTATTTCACATGTACTAAGATAGTTGAACTATTTCAATTATTTTAGTGCTTATATTGTTGAGAATGTGTTGTAATTGTTGTTATTTTTGTCCCATACTTGTGGAATATTCCACAGGATATTAGGTAGATCTTTCTCAATTGGTGGTTGTAATGACCGTTGCATCCCTTGTGGACTATTCTGCTGGATGTTACACATATCATTTGGTTCATGTGTGTCTCTTCCTAGATGATAATATTACCTCTCTCTTAGAGGCTCCCTTCTCTCTCTCCCCCCGTAATAGAAGAACCTTGACATACTTGCAATAGGACATTCACCACACACACCACCTTGTTTTTCGAAAGTACATCTGCATTCATCTCTCTTGCTGACAGTGAGATCCGAGGAAAATATTTAAGAATATGGAAACTGAGAATTATTTCCAGATGGGACTCCTACACTAAATGGTGTGAGGTCTAGTTGGGAATTCATATCGAGGAAATCCCCTGAATGTTGGTGGATCCAACACCATCAACAGAATTGACAAAATTACTAGGGTGAATTTCACAATTTGGAGATCGGAAATGGAAGATATATTGACATTAAAATATTCACACCAGGCCATTGAGGGAAAATCAAAGAAACCCCCATCCATGAATGAAGAAGATTGGGAGAAGCTACATTGAAAAGAAATTTCCACTATTCAACAATATTTGGCAGACACAATATACTTCCATGTTTCTCAAGAAGAAAAAAAACAAAATCATTATGGAAAAAACTTCATGATTTATATGAACAAGATATAATAGTCAAAAAATTATTTTTAATGAAGGGATTGTCTAATCTCAAAATGAAGGAAGAGAGTCTAGTAGTTGAACATTTAAATGGGTTTAATATAATATTAAATCAATTCGCTTCCCTAAAAATTGAGATCCATACCTTGTTACTCTTGAGCTCAATGCCTAATAGTTGGGAAAAAATTATTGTCACAATAAGTATGTGACACCAAAAGGTAAATTGATTTTTGAAGATGTTTCTAATAATTTATTAAATGAAGAAATTCACAAGAAATATATGAAGGGGGAAATAAAAAATATGGAGGCATTAACACATTGACCATGGAAGACAACCATATAGAAGGAATAAAGGTCTTCCATTTCTAGAGGAAGATCAAAGTTAAGACAAGGAATAATAGCGTGCTACAATTGTGGAAAACCTGTCCATATCAAAAAATATTACAAGATATTAAAAGGAGATCAAAATGAGCAAAATAAAACCACCAACAACAACAATGAAGAAACTATTACTGTTGCATCAAATGGTGAGGTATTAATTATTGTTGCTTATGAATATGCATGCCTTTATACTTCTTGTTATGATAATGTTGTAGATTCTGGAGCCTCTTACCATGCTACTCCAAGTAGAGAAATTTTTATTTCATATAAATTTGGAAATATGGGAAATGTTCGCTTGGGTAATAGAAGTCTTTGTAATATTGAAGGGTAGGGGATGTACTAATAAAGACAGAAGATGGTTGTAGCTTATTTCTTAAATAGGTCAGGTGTGTTGAAAAGTTTAGCTAGGTTGGTATTCATATTGACTATGTAATTATGTATTTATGAATACAAGATTATAATATATATATTTTTGATATGCTTGACTCATGGGCTTCATGAGCAAGGTTTTAGCTCAAAGGACTTCTTCTTGATGTCCTCTAGGGATATTTCTTCTGGTCATAAATTGTATTAATTAAGTGTCATGTTTATGAAGTGTCAAAGTCAAAATTTTATGCCTCCAGACTGTCACATAAACCTTTAAGGCTGCACCCAAAAGATGATCAAAATAACGTTGGAAAAATCCCTCAAGTAAATCTCCTTAATGCTGGAAGACTCTCTCTACAAGTCGGCCTATAAACTAGTGTTCATGTTGGCCCCTATACATTTGAACAGTTCGGCTAAAATACATATGAAAACAACAATAAATACCCTAGTCATACTGCGCAGAAAAACAATGGCTGAAGTTCGCATTTTCGTTTAAGGACAAAAATATGTGGATTACACTGAAACAGGAGTGGGGATTAGTGCGGATTTTCTGAAGTTAAATGTAGACAAAAAGGAAAAGAGCAGAAGTGCGGATTAACTCTGAAATAGTACGGATTTCAGGAATGGTGCAAGTGCAGGGCAGAAGTGCAGGTGCAGTTGCAGTGCAGAAATGCAGGTGCAATGCGGAAGTATTCTATGATTTTATGCGAGCTACAGGACTATGTTAAAGTGTGGATTAAGGTGTTGAATGAAGACTATATTAAGGTGTTGAATGAATATTTTATTAAGGTGCAGAATAAGTCTTTGTTAAGGTGCATTAAAGTGCGAGATAAATCATTGTGTTAAGGTGCAGTGAATATATGACTATGTTAAAGGATTGTTAATAAGTGAAAAATGGGATTGTGCTAAAGGAAGTGCTGTGTTAAGATGAGGTCTGCTCATTGAAGAAAGTAACATAAGGATATAGTCAGTAAAGTTAAGTGAAGGTACAAAGGAATAAGAATACAAGTAGAGACTGAGATCTCTATTTCTAGTGCAGAAAGGTGCATGACAATGCAGGACGATGCAGAAGAGAAGGATCAATTAGTGACAAGGTCTTGGAGGCATACAAAGGTCAAGAGTCCGTGTCATGGTCATGGTATTTTTCATCTGAAAGTCTATGAGAATAATTTCTCGTGGGTTTTCCTCTACAAGAGGGAGAGGTTTTGGCCCTAGCTTGAAGAGCCTAAATTTGTGTCTCTTGTGTTTTTGATAATTGACTTGATGAAAGATATAATAAGCTAAGAAGAAAAGACATAAGTGAAATAAATAATCTCATAAGAAATTATCAAGTAGAGAATTTTAATTAATCATCGCCCCTCCAAATTCTCAACATGGAATCAAAGATAAGGTGTTAAAGACAAAGGGCTATTGGACAATAAGATACTCAAGGATCAAAATTCAGTTTTATAGAAAGCATCAAAGCAAAGTTCAAAATCTACATTGAGAAATTCAAGTCAGTTTGCAAGAAAAATCCTCAAGCCTTCTCAAAGAAGACTTTCAATCCTAATTCAAAAAATCCACACATCAAGGAGGTAATCTTTGACATCAAAGATTCTTGATATTGAAGAAATTGTTGGAAGTCAAAACATTAAGCACCAATCAACTCTATTGAAGACATATTCATTTTGAAGTAATCCTTAATCTTCTAGGATACAAAATCGCCTACTTTGAAATCAATCTAAGAGGGAGTTCTTGTCATCATCTTCATCATTATCAACAAGGAAGATGATAAAAGAAGCTCCTAACTCTGTTGTCATCATCAAGGAAGCTGCAATACACTCTACTCAAGTAAGTATCTATGACCTTACTTAAATATGTCAAGATGACTTATTGTAAAGAAAGCAACAAGATGGTTGGGTCATCAAACTTTAGCACATGGAAGAAGAGGACATATTTGAATTTAATTGAAGATGAAGTTATGGACTACATCGATGTATCAACATTTCAACCACCAAAAGAAGATGCTCAAGATCATGCCAAGTACATGAAGGGAGAAATTAGAGCCCAAAGGACTCTTACAGAATCCATAAAATACTCTCTCATCTCCGAATCTGCATCAAATCTAGAATCATTAAAAATAATATATGAGAAATTGGTGGAGCTATTCTTTGTGAGTAATGCAGGAGAATCAATATCTCTGAGATCATCTGCAGAAACTGGGAGAAGTTTTTTTTGACACTAATATGACTATAGTGGTGTTTAATTCTCTGCCAGAAGAATGAGGAAACTTCAATTCAGGTTTATACGGGAAGAAATAACGCACACCATTCCACGATTTAGGGTCTCTATTTAAAATAGAGGAAACGAGATTGAAATTCAAAGGTGTTACATGATCAAGTGGATGGAATCAAGCCTTTGCAACCACTTAGAAAGGAAGATTCAGTAAGTTTTGTCCTCATAATAGTATGGACAAAGAATGATGCTTTGGATGTGATGAACTTGGGCATTATAGAGGAGATTGTCCTAAAATTGAAAAGGACAAGAGAAATAGGGAAGAAGCCCATATCTCAGAAATGAGAGAAGAACCTGATGCAAAGAAATATAATGAATAAGAAGTGAGGGATCTCTACTATGATTGAGATAATATTCTTCTTTAAGTGGTTTCTATTGTTTGTATGATAGGAAGTAGTGTAGCATCTTGATGAAAGAAAGGGAGGAATTCTTAGTAAAACAACTCCTAGAAAGCCTCTCTGATTACAATACTGATGGAAGGCACTCATCAAGATCAAGGGCTGTCATGAAAAACATAATTTTGGGATGTGATGACATATTTATGGAGTAGGCCAAGGGAATGAAGCTCTTCATTCTAGTTGTTAGCTCCCTGTAGTCAGCAAGATTGGCAAAATTTTGACCGCAGGGAGAACATCGTTTCAACCACTTTGGGATTCTAGAATCTAGCCCTCCTGAATCCGGAGAGGGATCTCTCCAATAAGTTGCAAAGATGGATTTGTCTTTGAAAGGTTTATGGTAATAATATTATGCTAGTTATGAAGGCCAAGGGTTTTTTTTGTTTTTGGATGGTTGAGCATGATTATTATTTGAGGTGGAAAGTCCTCAATGCAATTTCAAAGGTGAGAAGTTGCAAGCAATTAGAACAAGCTTTGGCAAAAAAGATAGATAATTGCAAGTTTTAGTCCATTGGGCTATGGAGTCATAATAGGGTTTAATTGAAACAACAAGAGGCAAGAGTGGTCCATGGGGCAAGTCATCTATGTCTAAGGATCTCTCTAAAGTTTTATTTATGGAATGAAATGGTACAACAAGAAGGGGAATTTAAACAAATGAAGAAAAAAGAGTAGCCCAGGATCTGGTAAGTACTTTGAAACTAGCCAGCCTTTGACAAACACTTAAGAAAGACATAAAATCAATCCAGGATCTGGTAAGTACTTCGAAACTAGCTAGTCTTTGATACACTTTCAATAGAAAACATATAAAAACAGAGGGAAACTTGAAGGCAACTGTTGGAGTAGAAACTAGCGGGCCGGGCTCACCACAAATCCTCTCCTAGCTCTGCTTTACTTGGTAACTTTCAAGACAAACACAAAGATAACAAAGAATGGTCTAAGATCTGGTAAGTACTTAGAAACTAGCTAGATTTTAACACATTCCAAGGGAAACTTTCAGACAGTCTTTTGGGATAAAACTAGGACCAGGGCACACCATATCTTCCTCAGTTCATCTCTACTTAACATGAAATGAAAATAACTTTCAAGAATAACAATTAGCTAAGACAGGAGGATGAGGGAACGCCAACATTCCTACTACTTAAACTGAATTAAATCATTCCTAAATAACACAATTTGGAAGAAAACATACAGATAAAGATTTTCAGTCAGAGAAGGGTACTGATATACAGTAGGTCCTAACTCTATGCATGCTGTTCTTTATAAGAGAAGATGAACAAAGTGAA
Organism: Pinus albicaulis; assembly: GCA_034641835.2. NCBI lineage: Eukaryota > Viridiplantae > Streptophyta > Pinopsida > Pinales > Pinaceae > Pinus > Pinus albicaulis. Next base: position 35,116,177 of record MU968411.1, on the reverse strand, counting down.
AACAGAAGTAAAATAACAATTCACAATCAGAAATAACATCACCGTCGACATAGACTAGGATCCCATAAATCAGGTTGTATTGATGCTCCAAACCAGTTACAGCTTTAAGTCCAATGCTTTAGTTTAGCAATCATATACCCTTCCTAGACTAACTTATCTATCACAAGCAGAGCTCCAAGAGCCAGTGAACACTATTTACAAGTAGAAGTATCAAGCTCGAGTATATTTCAAAGTTAGTAACCAAAATTTTCTCATCCTCTACAGGAATATTTATAGAAGGAATGAGGATGTGGGAGAGGATAAAATATCTCCCAGGGAATTTAATACAGACTGAAGGCTTCTTGGCCTTTGAGGGGTTCGATGAAGAAGCTTACATATATGTCTTCTGTATTAAATGTTTTACATTAAGATTTGAGCTCGGTGGGAGCTTTTGTTGAATTTTAGGCTCTATTTCAGGATGTAATAACTCTGCTATATTTTTTGCATTAAGTTCCCTTAGAAGAATTAAAACTTTGGATGCGCCGAGGCAAATATCTTCGTTTGATCAATAACTTCGGCCTCTGTTTGAATGATTTGAGGCACAGGTGGCTTTGTGGTAGCTGAGAGGAATAAATTTGCCTCTGATGTGGTGGTGGAGGCCTTTCTGTCTCATAAACACTTACGATTTTCTTTAACTGTGTTTTAATTTGGAGGATTAGGCTTTTGATAATCAATCTTAGCCATAATCTCCAAAATGTCTTCAATATTTTGTACTGTTGTGTTTTGTCTTCGACACTAATACTCTTTTAATTTGATTTAAATAACGTTGTGTTTTGTTGATGTGTAGGCTGCGCAGGGATCATATGGCATCAATGCCTCATGAAACATTGACAAGACGTGGAGTTTGAACCCTGCGAATGGTTCCCTTTGATGAATCAAAGGCGTGGGAATCGTCATTCCCAGCCTTCGGCTTTTCTTTTAATATAATGGAAAACCATTGAAACCTGCAAAATACGAAACTTATATTATAAAATCCTGCATTATTGGGTAAACTGCTTTAGAGGGCGTGGGAAGAGAGCAGGGCCGTTGGATGGCATCATCCAACGGTTGGGATTCATTAGAGGCGTTCAAAAGGAGAGCAGAGGAGGAGAATAAGTTAGATCCGTCGATTGCGTGGAGATCGACGGTGGGGGTTAGTCGAAAAGCATAAAGTGGAAAGGCCCTTTATAATGACACAGAAGAAAAATGCAGAGGAAAAGGTTTAAAACCTTTGCCTTGGAGGAAAAATGGTTAAAAATAGAGGTGGTAGCTCGGGATGATCGTGGGCCGTTGGATGAGACCGACCCACGAGATCAACGATGGTGATCGTGCATTGAAAACCTTTGGCGAGGGTGGAGGGCGATATGTAACGAAGGTTTAAATCTGAACCGCTGATCTGTAGAGATCAACAGTGGAGGGCGCATGCGACAATGAACAAGGGAAAAGAGGGAAAGTGGTTTCGGAGGGAAAACAACTGTTTTCGCGCGGCAAAAGGGCGGGGAGGCGGTTTTGCCTTTTGGAACATGATATGCGTCCCTGCCCGACACGTGGCATCAGAAAACCACCCATATCACGTATTTTTTAAAAATTATCTTGCATGCTCGAAGTTGCGCGACTCGGGATGTGGGCTGTCTGATCAAGGGTCTCAGATCTGACGGTGGAAAAGTGAACGTGATACGAGGTAGATGCATGGGTGGTAGCCGGGTGGGCGATTTCATTCTGGGCCGTTAGATCTGAGATGGACGACTGAGATTAGCTCTGAAGGGAGGCAGGACCCATAGGGGTCAGGCTCAGTGGGGTTAATATGAGCCTTTGGATAGAAAAGATCAATGGTGGAGATTATATCTGAGGGTTAAATGGAAAAAATATAATGGCGGAAGACGGGTTAATGAGGGCCGTTGATATGTAGAGATTCAATGGTCGGGATTTAGCCTAAAAAATTATAGCAGGGGGTGCATGAATTTAAACCAAGATTGAGAAATGCGATCTGGACCATCTGATCTAGACACGTGGATGGTCCAGATGCAATTAGGGGCAAGGCATCGGCAGGGCAAAGAACTTGTAATGCACCGATGGGATTGAGTGCTGGCTGTTGATTTGAGGATCAAATCAATGATGGGGAGTGAATCGAAGAGACGACCAATCGGGGGTGGAGAAATATTTGATGCGCTCGGTGAAAACTCGCGATGCGATTATGCACTGATCATTGATCGGCTTTAGATTAACGGTCAATATTGTTTCAACTTAAGCACCGGTGGAAACCCTTTGAAACACATGAAGCCCAAAATTTTTTAATACAATACAAAAATTTTAAGCTTCGGGGCGGGTTTTAAATATATGAAATGGATACTCGCCCGACTGCGAGGCCATGGGATGTATGGAATATGATGGGCCCGAGGCTTATGCATATGAGGGCTAACCAGAATCAGAGGTCGGGCTCGGGCTTTTCAATCTAACCATTCAGAATCCTCCGATGCGATTAAGCGCCTTGGGACTTTAACCTTTGGTCCCGGGCATGAGTTATATGAATGAAGTGGAGGGTGTGGAGTTTCATATGATGAGCTAATCACATCGGATGTTTTGATGCGGTCTTTTCGATCTACCCATTTTTAAATTTAAAGACATAACTCCGATGCATTAGACTAAAAATTTGGGTAAAAGGGTTTTTTGGATTTACAAAGGAAAAAATGAATTGGGAATGAATATTTATAATGTTATAGTGCCCGACTGCGGGCACAAGGGTTTATGAAGTGACAATATGATCGGGGGATATGAAACGGAGGGCTAATCGCAATCAGAAAACTTTGTGAGGCAAAAAGACTTGCGTGCTGTGTTTTGTTCCGATGCGATAAGCGCTTGGATGGCTAGCACTTGGTTCCAGCACCAAGGCGTATGGAGGGGAAGTGGTTAGGACTTAGCCCAAGGGGGCTTAAGTCTTTATACAAAAATATGTATTTTTCATGAAAAATTTCAAGTTTTTCAATGGATTTGGGGGTTTCGGCAGAGTTCAAAAAGGAGTTTTAAACTCTGTAAAAAGGATTTTATGAAATGGGAAAAGGGGAAAATGAGAAAATAGAGGATTTTCATGAGAATGAAAGGGGTAGAAAATGAGGTTAGTTTTGAAGTGGAAGGAGGGGAAAATGGTGTTTGCAGCAGTATTTTCTCTCATGGAATCAACCGAATTTCTAATTTCTAAATGGAAACAGTAGTGATTGAAACAAGGGCATGATGTCTTCAAGAGTCTTCAAGAGATAACACTTTTTAGCAGTAAATTTTTTTCCTTGAAGACTCCAAAAATGTTTTAGCCACCATTTGATATGACAAATTTTATAGGTGGCTAACAATGGGTCCACTTGGGGATGGTGCCTTCTTGAACGCATCAAGAACTTCAGACTTGCATTCTCTGGGAGGCTGATTAGTGCCTCATCCATTGGGCTGCCCTTCCTTTGCTGGGATGATCTTGCTCTGAAAACATATTAGCAGCCATAAAAACAATGGATCTTTCATCAACAAGCTTTCCACCTACCCAATCCTACTGATCTAACGTTTTTTCTTCATTAGAGTGCACTTGGATTGGAAAACTCTTTTACAACATTTTATTCTTTTGAAAGAATAAAACTAATCTAATTATACTCCTTATCTCTCCATGAACTTAGATTAACCAGTTGAGTCCATATGCTTCTCTACCTAATCTACCATTTGTTGGGATTAAACTGTCCAATAGATTTTATTCACTAATTTCTAAAACAGAAATTCAAAAGCATACACGTCAAGATTGAACAGTCTAAATTGTTGCTGATATATGGCATAAAAAACAAGCTGCACATAGATCTTATTTTGCAAAAAATTAAAACAAAATGGAAGGCTTAGGATCTGAAAGTTCAAGCACTTCCTTCATCTTTTACAGCTCTGTTTTGACTCTTACTTGAGCTGTTCTTTGCTTGTCCTCTGGTTCATATTTTGAGCTAATTAGAACCAGATTTACATCTTTTTTGACTCAGAATTTTAAACAGATTTGAGTCATTCTCTTTGGAAACTTAGGTTCAGATTTTGAGCATTTTTGAACCTTTAATTTATATCCTAATCTATCTACTGATAAGCCAATATTAAACAATTTGGAAAATCAAATTCACTATCCTATCAGCAGAAAATTTAAAGCTAATTAGTCAAGATTAGGCTGTATGACTAATTAGAAGTGTGTTTTTTTAGGAGTGGCCTTTAAGCTTGCATACTTTCAGATTTGTTTCTCTTTTTTGGTATGGGGCTATACCTTTCTTGTTTTTACAATCTGCCCTCTTTTCTCTTTTCTATTGTTTTTGGTACTTTTTTTTAAAAAAAATTTCTTCAAAATAGAAATCAACAACTAACTAAATGCTCAAAGGCCGAGATTTATTGACATTCCTATGTAACCTATTCTAACTTGGAATATTTACATTTTAACCTAAAAATTCTCTTTTCCAATACATCCAGTCAATTAGATGATTCCATGACTGGTCTTTGCTCATCTCTTTGAGCATGCAGTACAGACAGGGGCATTCCCATGTTCTCTGTTTCTTGGCAGCAGCTCTGAAAAACTTTGTTGCACTTGGTGATATGTTGCTATCTGCAACCTTTATCCCTTCTTCAGATGTCTTCAAGAAATCAACATATGGATCTTGAAATAATTCCTAGTTAGGAATATTTAACAAGTAGGTTTCAACCAGGATTACTTCCTCTTCCACTGGGTCAAGGAAAATATTCTTTTGAGGAAGAAAATATTCCTCATCTTCATTTTCACATGAACTGGAAAATTCATCATACACTGCTGTGTTGTCTTCTTGTAGTCTTGGTGTGTTCTGTTTTAATGGACTAAGCTCTGTGAAGAGGTTAATATTTTCTTGAGCAAGGGTATGTTCACTTGCTTCCTCTTTTTCAAGAGAAGGCTCTTTGTTTTCAACCTGCTCAAAAATTTATTCATTGCTTTCCTCCTCAACCTTTGAGCTAAAAGACTGCTGATTCCTAATAACATGGAATTTATTACTGATGATCTAATATGGAGTAGAGCAAAGATCCAATGAATCGTTACTTACTTCCAAACTTTCATAACTTTCTTCATAAATATCATAAATAGTTTGAACTGGCTCATTACTTCTTTGAAGGAACTGATTTCCCTCCCATAAATCTACTAATGATGGTCCTGCAAGATTAAATTCTGTATGGGGAGCATCATCACTAGATAGATGAAAGTTAGGAGAATAAAAAATATAAGTAATACTATCAATCAAACATACTGGATTATCAGCAGGTCTTTCTTTATTTTGATTTACAGAAAAACTTTCCAAATATTTACAACAAATTTCATTATGTGAATGGGCAAGAGTATTTGTTTTGCAATAAATATCAGAGACTAACTGTTTATTAATAGTCTGATCTATCTTTCCTTCTGTCGACGGGGAGGATTTTTCTATGTCCCTTTGAACAGAAGTACAATAGTTCTCTGTCTCTTGTGAATACTGATTTTGAGGCTGGATGTCTTCTTGAGCCTCAGTTATAAGGGATGATGAATCATTGTTCATGTTTGCAGGAATATCTTGAGGAATTTCTTCCATTCTTGGATTGATTTCTTCCTCAATTGATTCATCTATAATCTTATAATTTTTCAATAAGATATTAAACTCATGAATGGCTGTCAAAAGATCTTCAGGATGCATTTGTTATAGACCTTTATCATTATCTATAATGTGTTGGGTGATGTTTTGTGATGGATCATAATATGTTTCACCCCACAATAATGATATAGTGTTTTCTTTATAGTTCTCATAAAACATATATTCAAGGTCCTTTAAAGAAAACAAACTACTAGATCTCAAGCATTCATACCAATCCCTAGCTTTTCCTTCTAATGTTAACATGAACATTTTCATTAGGCAGTCTTCATGCCATTCAAATTTCAACCTCCATACATGCATGTTAAATTTGATGAGATGTAATAAAGGGTCAACAAACTTTTCACCTTGAAAAACAAGCAAGTTGTCATCCCAATTCACCTGGGGCATCTTATGTGGAAACCCAGGGATATGATCTCTACTCATTAGGGCATATCTTCGTTGTATTCTTGGAATCATGTTTGTAAATCAAGAAAGAGGTCACTATGTCTGGTCAATCAGTTCAAGGTCTTCTACCAGTGGATTCATTTGGTCTTTTGGGATTTTCAGAGTGTGGAGTCGCCAGGTGGAATTTTTTTAACTCCTAAGGAGGTAAAAGGTTTAATGGTCCACCACCAATGTTTATTGAATACCAGTCTAAAATAATTTTTGGTTTTCTGAGTTATTTTTCAGTCCTATTGGTTGTTTAATAGTATGCTAAATCTGCTTCAAAACTTAGCTACGGTTATGAGGCAAAGAAAGTGTACTCTTATGGCTAAGCCAGCTGATTTTTCAAGGTTAGATAAACTCTTATGAGAACCCTAGGGTTTGCCTATTTTGTCACTAATTCAAACGAGTTTTATCATTATTACCACTGCTTGGCAGTGCTTGAAAAGGCTGCTTTTAACTCACGATGTTTGTCTGAAATTTTAAGGGGAACCAGAGATTTTGGGTTCGGTCCCCAGCGGAGTCGCCAGAAATGTTAGCTCCCTATAGTCAGCAAGATTGATAAAAGTATGACCACAGGGAGAACATCGTTTCAACCACTTTGGGATTCTAGGATCTAGCCCTCCTGAATCCGGAGAGGGATCTCTCCAATAAGCTGCAAAGATGGATTTGTCTTTGAAAGGTTTATGGTAATGATATTAGGCTAGTTATGAAGGCCAAGGGTTTTTTTTGTTTTTGGATGGTTGAGCATGATCATTATTTGAGGTGGAAAGTCCTAAATTCAAAGAGTTTCAAAGGTGAGAAGTTGCAAGCAATCAGAACAAGCTTTGGCCAAAAAGATAGATAATTGCAGGTTTTAGTCCATTGGGCTATGGAGTCATAATAGGGTTTAATTGAAACAACAAGAGGCAAGAGTGGTCCATGGGGCAAGTCATCTATGTCTAAGGATCTCTCTAAAGTTTGATTTATGGAATGAAATGGTACAACAAGAAGGGGAATTTAAACAAATGAAGAACAAAGAGCAGCCTAGGATCTGGTAAGTAGTTCGAAACTAGCCAGCCTTTGATACACTTTCAATAGAAAACATATAAAAACAGAGGGAAACTTGAAGGCAACTATTGGAGTAGAAACTAGCGGGCCGGGCTCACCACAAATCCTCTCCTAGCTCTGATTTACTTGGTAACTTTCAAGACAAACACAAAGTTAACAAAGAATGGTCTAATATTTGGTAAGTACTTCGAAACTAGCCAGCTTTTAACACATTCCAAGGGAAACTTTCAGACAGCCTTTTGGGATAAAACTAGGACCAGAGCACACCATATCTTCCTTAGTTCATCTCTACTTAACATGAAATGAAAATAACTTTCAAGAATAACAATTAGCTAAGTAAGGAGAACGAGGGAACGCCAGCATTCCTACTACTTAAACTGAATTAAATCATTCCTAAATAACACAATTTGGAAGAAAACATACAGATAAAGATTTTAAGTCAGAGAAGGGTATTGATATACAATAGGTCCTAACTCTATGCATGTTGTTCTTTATAAGAGAAGATGAACAAACTGAAAAATAAGTAAAATAACAATTCACAATAAGAAATAACATCACCATCGACATAGACTAGGATCCCATAAATCAGCTTGTATTGATGCTCCAAACTAGTTACAGCTTTAAGTCCAATGATTTAGTTTAGAAATCATCTACACTTCACAGACTAACTTATCTATCACAAGCAAAGCTCCAAGAGCCAGTGAACACTATTTAAAAGTAGAAGTCTCAAGCTCAAGTATATTTTAAAGTTCAGCAACCAACATTTTCTCATCCTCTACAAGAATATTTATAGAAGGAATGAGGAGTTGGGAGAGGATAAAAGATTTCCCAGGGCATTTAATACAGACTGAAGGCTTCTCAGCCTTTGAGGGGTTTGATGAAGAAGCTTACATATGTGTCTTCTATATTAAATGTTTTACATTAATATTTATGCTCGGTGGGAGATTTTGTTGAATTTTAGGCTCTGTTTTAGGATGTAATAACTCTGCTGATATTTTTTGCATTAAGTTCCCTTAGCAGAATTAAATATTTGGCTGCACTGAGGAAAATATCTTCGTTTGATCAATAACTTCGGCCTCTGTTTGAATGCTTTGAGGCACAGGTGGCTTTGTGGTAGTTGAGAGGAATAAATTTTCCTTTGATGTGGCGGTGGAGGCCTTTCTGTCTGATAAACACTTACGATTTTCTTTAACTATGTTTTAATTTCGAGGATTAGGCTTTTGATAACCAATCTTAGCCATAATCCCCAAACTGTCTTCAATCTTCTGTTTTGCTGTGTTTTGTCTTCGACACTAATACTCTTTTAATTTGATTGAAATAAAATATTGTCTTGTTGATGTGCAGGCCACACAGAGCTCATATGGCATCAATGCCTCATGAAACATTGATGAGACGTGGAGTTTAAGCCCTGTGAATGGTTCCCTTTAATGAATCAAAGGCGCAGGAATAGTCATTCCCAGCCTTCGGCTTTTCTTTTAATATAATGGAAAACCATTAAAAACTGCAAAATACGAAACTTATATTATAAAATCCTGCATTATTGGGTAAAATGCTTCAGAGGGCGTGGGAAGAGATCAGGGCCGTTGGATGGCATCATCCAACAGTTGGGATTCATTAGAGGCGGTCAAAAGGAGAGCAGAGGAGGAGAATAAGTCATATCCGTCAATCACGCGGAGATCATCGGTGGGGGTCAGTCGAAAAACATAGAGTGGAAAGGCCCTTTATAATGAAACGAAAGAAAAATGCGGAGGAAAAGGTTTAAAACCTTTGCTTTGGAGGAAAAATGGTTAAAAATAGAGGTGGGAGCTCGGGATGATCGTGGCCCGTCGGATGAGACCAGCCCACGAGATCAACAGTGGTGATCGTGCATTGAAAACCTTCGGCGAGGGTGGAGGGCGATATGTAATGAAGGTCTAAATCCAAACCGTTGATCTGTTGAGATCAACAGTGGAGGGCGCGCGCGAAAATGAACAAGGGAAAAGAGGGAAAGTGGTTTCAGAGGGCAAACAGCTATTTTCGCGCGGCGAAAGGGACGGGAGGCAGTTTTGCCTTTTGGAACACGATATGCATCCCCGCCTGACATGTGGCCTCAGAAAACCAACCATATCGCGTAATTTTTAAGAATTATCTTCCATGCTTGAAGTTGCACGACTCGGGATGTGGGCCGTCAGATCAAGGGTCTCAGATCTAACAGTGGAAAAGTGAATGCGATACGAGGTAGATGCGTTAGCGGTAGCCGGGTGGGCAGTTTCATTCTGGGCCGTTATATCTGAGATGGACGGCTGAGATTAGCTCTGAAGGGAGGCAGGACCCATAGGGTTCGGGCTCAGCGAGGTTAATATGAGCTGTTGGATAGAAAAGATCAATGACAGAGATTATATCTGAGGGTTAAATGGAAAAAATACAATGGCGGAAGATGGGTTAATGAGGGTCGTTGATCTGTAGAGATTCAACGGCCGGGATTTGGCCTAAAACATTATAGCGGGGGGCGCATGAATTTAAACCAAGATTGGGAAATGCGATCTGGACCGTCTGATCTAGACACGTGGATGGTCTAGATGCAATCGGGGGTAAGGCATCGGCGGGGAAAAGAACTTGTAATGCGCTGATGCGATTGAGCACTGGCCGTTGATCTGAGGATCAGATCAACAGTGGGGAGTGAATCAAAGGGACGACCAATCAAGGGTGGAGAAATATTTGATGCGCTCGGTGAAAAATCGTGATGTGATTATGCGCTGATCGTTGATCGGCTTTAGATCAACGGTTAATATTGTTTCAACTTATGCACTGGTGGAAACCCTTTGAAACACATGAAGCCCAAATTTTTTTAATATAATACAAAGTTTTTATGCATCGGGGCGGGTTTTAAATATATGAAAGGGAAAAGTTCTCGACTGCGGGGCCATGGGATGTATGGAATATGATGGGCCTGGTGCTTATGCATATGAGGGCTAACCGGAATCGGAGGTCGGGCTCGGGCTTTTCAATCTAACCATTCAGAATCCTCCGATGCGATTAAGCACCTGGGACTTTAACCTTTGGTCCTGGGCATGAGTTATATGAATGAATTGGAAGGTGCAGAGTTTAATATGACGGGCTAATCACATCGGAAGTTTTGATGCGGTCTTTTCGATCTACCCATTTTTACATTAAAAAACATAACTCCGGCGCACTAGACCAAAACTTTGGGTAAAAGGGTTTTTTTGATTTACAAAGGAAAAAATGAATTGAGAATGAATATTTATAATGTTATAGTGCCCGATAATATGATCGGGGGATATGAAATAGAGGGCTAATCGCAATCAGAAAACTTTATGAGGCAAAAAGACTTGCGCGCTGCGTTTTGTTCTGATGCGATAAGCACTTGGATGGCTAGCACTTGGTTCCAGCACCAAGGCATATGGAGGGGAAGTGGTTAGGACTTAGCCCAAGGGGGCTTAAGTCTTTATACAAAAATATGTATTTTTCATGAAAATTTTCAAGTTTTTCAATGGATTTGGGGGTTTCGGCAGAGTTCAAAAAGGAGTCTTAAACTCTATAAAAAGGATTTTATGAAAGGGGAAAAGGGGAAAATGAGAAAATAGAGGATTTTCATGAGAATGAAAGGGGTAGAAAATGAGGTTAGTTTTGAAGTGGAAGGAGGGGAAAATGGTGTTTGCAGCGGTATTTTCTCTCATGGAATCAGCAGAATTTCTGATTTCTAAATGGAAACAGCAGTGATTGAAACAAGTGCATGATGTCTTCAAGAGTGTTCAAGAGATAACACTTTTTAGCAGTAAAATTTGTTCCTTGAAGACTCCAAAAATGTTTTAGCCACCATTTGATATGACAAATTTTATAGGTGGCTAACACTAGTAAAACTATTGAAGCATGACTTAAATGAAAAAGGTATGAGGTATCTATATACTTATTTTCTGACATTGGATGTTTTGAATTCATGTCATATGGTTGCAGGTAATAGAATTCTATATTTATAAGTATGATCTATGAAGAAGGATCTTTCGGTTCACTAACAATATGAAATCAACATAATATATATCCTCATGGAATATGAGGTGGCTATATATGAACGAGGAACAGGGAATTGTGTAAGTTCCTGGGAATGTAGAATGTGCAGAAAGGAAGAGACCATGAAATGTAACCATGTCAAGAGGAAATTATCATTCGGAAGCCAAGAATATGTGACTAGGATATCTTATAGGAGGATATGTAGACTCTGACAGGAGTCTAGTAAAGAAGAAGACCCTTGAAAAAACATATCATCAGGAGATGTTTCAATCTGAATAAAGGACGTTGATGCCTACAGGAAGATGTCATGGTGAAATATCATCACTAAGGTAAAGTTTTTTTTAAAATCTCATATGTATATGTTTATCTGGATGAATTTGTGGAGGGCTGCTAATCATGAGAAAGGATGTATGATCCTTGGAGATAATTCGAAGGAAAGCAACATGGCATAATGGTGGACCAGATGATGAATCAATTTCTAATAGTGGACACGACTCCTGGCTAAAAGTGATGAATGATTTGTGGCCTAAGAAGCCAACATTTGAAGATTCCTCAATATCAAAATCCATGACATCGAGGGGAGGAATTCTTCATTAGTAGCTGGATTGCTGCTACAGGACCCTGGTTGAGAGATAGCCTCGTGGTAAGCTTCTTTCTTTGAAGAAACTTGAAGTATGTCCTTCCTAAGTTGAGAGGAAGTGACATATATGATTCTCTAATACATCTGTCATGCACTAGACTAGGACTAATAGTCGTAAGTCTTATTGAAGGTCATGTGGAGATAATGGATAGAAACATCATTCTGGTCTTCACCTGGAAGACAGAATGGAGGATTGGGTAATCATATGGAATTTGATACTCTTTGAGTATGAGATAGGGAATTCAAGATAAGAGCAGTCGAGGACCCATATTCTTTGAGGAATGGCTACCCAAGAGAAGAATAGTCCAAGAAGGTCATACTTTGGTAACACCTGGGTGTGTAGAAATTTGAATAACTGATATATTATTCACCGAGATTCTCCTGATCACACACTATTTTAGCTTCATGCATAATACAGAATCTCTTCTACCATTGATCATCATCATGAGGAAATAAAATCAATTGCATGCATACATTAAAACCACAAACAATCACACATATGAACACAATATTTAATGGGAAAGCTTAAAGCTGAAAACCCCAACTATCTGTATATTATATGTCATGGAGATCATGTAAAAATCATAGTACAAAACTCCTCACAGGCTCTCAGCACTACCTCCAATTCCTACACACTATCAAGCTAGATCTAGCAAAACACATGCTCCAATCCTTAGCCACTTGATAGCCAACCTCTATTTCATAATTAATGCTATGGGATGGATTCATTAAATAGATAAACCACCTGGCCTGAACTGCGCAATCCTCATGGGCTACTCCACCTATCTGTGTGTTGCAAATAGCAATAGTATAGTCACAACTGATAGTTAACCTGCTCTTTCACCTATCTCTGCACTGGTCTCCACTGAAAACCGCCCATCCACCGGCTAACCGATGTACCTTTAATATTTGGTAGTTTATAATTAGTGAATTAATTAATAATTAATTCACACCACCCTCACTAATTGTATCAATTAGTTAAACTGAATACAAATAGCTCAACTATGTTTAGATTAGTTAAACTGAATACAACTCCACTAACTTCCTCAATCAACTCCACCAAACTCTGTCACATGAGTTCTAACTGAAGTATCCTTGCAATAGTTCCACTTAACCCTTAGGAATAGCGTAATTCCTTCTGTCAGCTCCTGTGCCACATCTATGCACTTAACTGAAGTGCTCCAAGAGAATAAGATAATGTTTAGAGTCTAAATATTATTAAGAGCTAATAATATTTGACATATCTATTTTTAGACTGGCAATCTAAAAATAGATTCCACCCAATATGTCTAAAAATAGAAGTCCATATATTTTTTTTCCGACTTGACCAACCATCCACAAATAACATCCTGCAACTTATAGAACATGATCCATATGTCTAAAAATAGACATAGGCTAAAAATAGACTTTGCAACAAAAATAGCCTGTGGGCCCACTTAGTGAAGGCGACTCCTTTCCAATAAGCTCTTCATCTTGTTGCAATCTCAACACTCCCTCTAAACAAGATATGGATTGTCTACAACCCCTATCCTACCCCTGTGGTATTAGAATTTTCTCCTGGTGAGCGCCTTCGTCAAGATATCAGCATCCTGATCCTCCGTAGGAATGTATGAAAGTAACATGACCTTCTGCTGCACACAATCTTTGATATGATGATACTAGATGTCAATGTGTTTAGATCTATCATGAAATACTGGATTAACCGAGAGTTTGATGCAACTCTGATTATCAAAATAAATCACAGTAGTATCCAAGTGTGAACCGAACAACCCGACCAGGATCTTCCTCATCCATATAGCCTCGCATGCAGCCAAAATCGCTGCCATATACTCAGCCTCTGCTGAACTGAGTGCCACAAATCTCTGCTTCCTGCTGTACCAAGAAACTACTATCGACTCGATACTAAAAATCCCTCCAGATGTGCTCTTTCTGTCCGTTGGGCTCCCTGCCCAATCTGCATCCGTGAAGCCACATAGCTTCACCTCATCCGACTGTCTGTACCACAATCCATATCCCGATGTGCCTCTGAGATATCTCAATACATGCTTCCCCGCCTTCCAAAAGAGCTTGGTTGGCTTAACCATACCTTGTGAAAGCTAGTTAAGAGCATAGCATATGTCGGGTCGTGTATTGACCAGATACATAAGCGACCCCACCAACTGTCGATAAACAGTGGCATCCACTACCTCCGCTGAAGTAGCATCCTCCTTCCTCCATCCACCAGGAAGAGGAGTATCAAACAGTTTGCAGCCATGCATGTTGAACTTCGCATCTCCCATACTTACCTCGAGAAACAAATCACCCACCACTACGCTACCAAATTTCCAATCCCGTGGAAATAATGAAGGAGGCCCAAGTCCTTCATGTCAAACTCCTTTCGCAAGATCGCCATGAGTGTATCAACAGTTCATCACCCGTCAAAATCAAATCATCTACATAAAGTACAATGATCAACAACTTTCCCTCCACCACTATCTGGTATAGATTCAGATCCGCCTCACTCTTGGAGAATCCAAGTCCAGTGAAATAACTATCTATCCGTGTGTACCAAGCACGAGGTGCTTATTTCAACCCATACAACGCTATTTTGAGCCTACACACATGTGACTCGCTGCTGAAGATATCGAAACCTTCGAGCTGCTCTATGTACACCTCCTCCCCAATCACCCCATTGAGGAACACAGTATTCACATCCATCCGATGAATGTGCCACCCCATTTGTGCTGAGAGAGCAAGAATCGTCCGTATGGAAGAATACCTTGCGACAAGTTAAAAGGTTTCCTCATAATCGATCCCCTCAATTTGTGAGAAGCCTCGGGCAACAAATCTTTCCTTTTACTTCTCCACACTCCCGTCAACTGCTTGCTTCACTTTGTAGATCCATCTCAAACCCACCACTGATTTCCCTTCCTAGCCTCGGATAACAATGCATGCACTATTTCGACAATCATATCATACTCTTCCACCATGGCATTTACCCATGCGGGATCCTCCACAGCTTCCTCGAAAGAGGATGGCTCTGTCAGGATACACTTGCTTACAAGAGCCATGTATCCAGTATACCGGTCAGGTGACTGTCTCTGTCTGCGCTGTGATGTAGGTGCTCCTACAACCTTCTCTGCATCTTGAGCCAGTCGCTCAGCTTCTGTAGTGCGCTTCCGCCCTCTGATGGTTGGCGCTGCATGAGTGGTATCTTCCACTCCATGAACCTCATCTTGTGGCTGATCCACATCCTAAGACTCATCCTTAGGAACTAATAGCTCCTCATCTGCATGCAAGTGTGGCTCCCTCTCAAGCAAACACTTCATGGCTTTCTCCTCATGAAATTTGATATCCCGTCGCACAACAGTCTTGCGATTGTCTAGCAAATACACACGATAGTTGTGGGGCGTATCAGTGTACCCCAAAAATATCCCAACCTCCGCAGTCAGCTCCAGCTTCTTCCTGGCATCCTTGATCACATGAATGTAAACAGGTGAACCAAAAATCCTCAAATGGGAAATATCAGGCTTCTTACCAAAAAATGCCTCCTCGTGTGTACTCATGCCAAGTATCTTGTGAGGACAATGGTTCTGCACATATACTGCAGTATTGCATGCCTCCGCTCACAAGTGAATGGGTAAGCCCTAATCATGCAACATCGCCCGTGTAGCACCCACGATCGTTCTGTTCTTCCGCTCAGCAACCCCGTTCTGCTGTGGGTTATGAGGTGCTATGAGCTCTCTTCGAATTCCGTCTGTGCTGCAAAAGTCCTTGAATTCGCCAGAGATGAATTCACCACCATTGTCGCTCCTAAGAGCCTTCACCTGCTTCTCCGATTCTTTCTCAACCAGTGCCTTGAACCCACAGAACTTTGAGTATGTCTCGCTCTTCTTCTGCATGAAGAAGATCCAACACTTACGAGAAAAATCATCAAAAAATATCACATAATACCTGTGCTTTGTTGTCGAAGCTGTTGAGAAAGGTCCACACATGTCTATGTGAATTCTCTCAAGGATCGTCGCGGTGTGACTATCCTTCTCGTGAAAGGTGGATTTCACAAATTTTCCCAAGGTACACCCCTTGCACTGATTTGACTGTGCAAGAGTGCCTTTAGGAAGCCTAGTAGAAATCTGCTGCAGTATCTTCAAAGCTCCATGGTGAAGGTGGCCCAATCTCCGGTGCCACAACTCGCCATCATCCCGGCTCACCACTCCTTCTGCCTTTCCTGCCATTGCTGTGCAACCATCTACTTTCAATTGATAAAGGTTCTTAAATCGAACCCCTATCCTCCGGGTCTCACCAGTTGCCTTACTGCGCAAGAAAGCCTTTCCCTCGCTAAAGACAACATCATATCCCTTGTCTTCTAACATCACCACAGAGATAAGATTCTTATTCAATCTTGGAACATGCATCACTTCCTTCAATATGAAGGGTTTACTAGATTCCCTCTCAAAGGAAATGGTACTGATACCGGTCGCACTGTATCTACCATCATCGCCCATCTCGATGTGCACTCCAAGATCTTTCTCATCCAGATCAGTAAACAAATCTCGATCTCCTGTCATGTGAAAAGACACACCATTGTCCAGAAACCACACTGATCGCGTCATACTTGAGACCAAGCATGCGATCAGCGAAAAATCGAGCTCAAAATGTGATGCTAGGGCCTCTCCAGCTACAGTCCCATCAGCTTGCTTATTTTTCTTCTTTTGTGGACAATAGTGGCGTAATGTCCATGTTGGTGATAGTGAAAGCACTTCACCTTGGACATGTCCTGCTTCTTGCCTTTCGCACCGGAATGAGAAGATTTCTTGCTCTTCCCCTTCTTTGCTTTGGTAGCCAAAGCTCAATTCTCTTCATCAGAGTTCTTTGATGAAGATCCGTCCCTGGTACTCCACCTTATCTCCTCTTGCACAAGATCCGACCAAAGTCGCTCCCATCCTGGCAATTTCTCCCGACCATTGATAGAGTCCTGATAGGAATGCCAACTCTTCGGAAGCCCAAGGAGAGCCAAGCCAAGTCCTCATCATCAACAGTCACCCCCACACTTCCCAGCTCATCCCTGCATTGGATGAACTTCGTGAGGTACTTGGGCATACTGTCGCCTTTCTCCATCTTTATGTTCCTGAGTTTATCCTTGAGCGCCAACTTCCTCTGGTCGCTCCTTTCTTTGGAATAAATCTGTCAAGGTTTTCCACATCAAGAATGGAGAAGCCTTACCATGAAGGCTGGACACTATGTGATCCTTCACACCCTCCAACAGAATCCTTTGACACTTTGCTGTCTTCTTTTTCCATGCGTCAAGTACGGCAACATCAGTAGAAGTAGGCTTTGGGACTTCAACATCTATGAACTCCTTCAACCCATTATCATCTAGCACCGCCTCCATCTTGTCCTTCCATGCAATATAATTGAAGCTACCCTCAAGGGCATACTCCAATCGCAATCCGTTGAAAGACATCTCAACTTCGACATCAAGAAAACACTACTGCAAATTCGAATTCCACTAGCACAAAACTCAACCGCTTCAAAGTTTTGCAATTGCTCCAATGATCAATATCGCTCTGATACCATGTAGAAATTTGAATAAATGATATATTATTCGCCGAGATTCTCCTGATCACACACTATTTTAGCTTCATGCATAATACAGAATCTCTTCTACCATTGATCATCATCATGTAGAAATAAAATCAATTGCATGCATACATTAAAACCACAAACAATCACACATATGAACAAAATATTTAATGGGAAAGCTTAAAGATGAAAACCCCAACTATCTGTATATTATATGTCATGGAGATCATGTAACAATCATAGTACAAAAGCTCCTCACAAGCTCTCATGCACACCCTCCACTGCTACACACTATCAAGCTAGATCTAGCAAAACACATGCTCCAATCCTTAGCCACTTGATAGCCAGCCTCTATTGCATTTTAAATGCTATGGGATGGCTTCATTAAATAGATAAACCACCTGGCTTGAACTACGCAATCCTCATGGGCTACTCCACCTATCTGTGTGTTGTAAATAGCAACCGTATAGTCACAACTGATAATTAACCTGCTCTTTCACCTATTTCTGCACTGGTCTCCACTAGAACTGTCCATGCACTGAAGTTAACTGATGCATTCTTTAGTTGATTTATGAGTTTATAATTAGTGAATTAATTAATAATTAATTCACACCACTCTCACTAATTGTATCAATTAGTTAAACTGAATACAAATAGCTCAACTATGTTTAGATTAGTTAAACTGGATACAACTCCACTAACTTCCTCAATCAACTCCACCAAACTCTGTCACATGAGTTCTAACTGAAGTATCCATGCAATAGCTCCACTTAACCCTCAGGAATAGCGTAATTCCTTCTGTCAGCTCTTGTGCCACATCTGTGCACTTAACTGAAGTGCTCGAAGAGAATAAGATAATGTTTATAGTCCAAATATTATTAAGAGCTAATAATATTCGACATATCTATTTTTAGACTGGCAATCTAAAAATAGATTCTGCCCAGTATGTCTAAAAATAGAAGTCCATCTATTTTTTTCCGACTTGACCAACCATCCACAAATAACATCCTGCAACTCATAGAACATGATCCATATGTCTAAAAATAGACATAGTCTAAAAATAGACTTTGCGCCAAAAATAGCCTGTGGGCCCACTTAGTGAAGGCGACTCCTTTCCACTAAGCTCTTCCACTTGTTGCAATCTCAACAGGGTGGAGTATGTGCCTTGGAGAGGCAATGACTATGGTGTCTATAAGTCATGTGTCTCGCCAGCATTGTAGCCCATAGTCTCGTTGAAATATGGGGCTGTTAGTTAAGGCCTCGCACTAGGACAATGTTGGTTGATATGATGCTATACAGATGCGATTACCAATCTAATTCTTCTTATGGGATTCTTTAGTTTGAAAGTGACCATGTACCTATATGAATACCTCCCTAGTTAAGAGGGAGTGTTTAAAAGTGTAATTAGGTCGGTATTCATATTGACTATGTAATTATGTATTTATGAAGACAAGATTATAATATACATACATACATACATATATATATATATATATATATATATATATATATATATATATATATATATATTGATATGCTTGACTCATGGGTTTCATGAGAAAGGTTTTAGGTCAAAGGACTTATTCTTGATGTCCTCTAGGGATATGTATTCTGGTCATAAATTGTATTAATTGAGTGTCATGTTTATGAAGTCTCAAATTCAAAATTGTATGCCTCCAGACTGTCACATAAACCTTGAAGGCTGCACCCAGAAGATGATCAGAATAGCATTGGGAAAATCCCTGAAGTAAACCTCCTTAATGCTGGAAGACTCTCTCTACAAGTCGGCCTATAGACTAGTGTTCATGTCAGCCCCTATAAATTTGAATAGGTCGGCTAAAATACATATGGAAACAACTATAAATACCCTATTCATACTACACAGAAAAACAATGACTGCAGCTCGCATTTTCTTCTGTGTTTAAGGACAAAAATATGTGGGTTACACTGAAACAAAATTGCGGATTAGTGCGTTTTCATGAAGCTAACTGCAGACAAAAAGGAAAATAATAGAAGTGCAGATTAACTCTAAAATAGTGTGGATTTCAGGAAGGGTGTAGGTGCAGTGCAGAAGTGCAAGTGTAGGTGCAGTGTGGAAGTGCAGGTGCAGATGCAGTGTAGAAGTATTCTATGATTTTATGCGATCTACAAGACTGTGTTAAAGTGTGAATTAAGATGTTGAATGAAGACTGTATTAAGGTGTTGAATGAAGACTGTATTGAGGTGTATAATAAGTCTGTGTTAAGGTGAATTGAAGTGCGAGATAAATCATTGTGTTAAGGTGCAGTGAATATATGACTATGTTAAAGGACTTTTAATAAGTGAAAAGGCGGATTGTGGTAAAGGAAGGGTTGTGTTAAGATGAGGTCTACTCTTGAATAAAATAAGACAAGGATATAGTCAGTAAAATTAAGTGAAGGTACAAAGGAAGAAGAATACAAGTAGAGACCAAGATCTTTAGTTCTGGTGTAGAAAGGTGCAAGACAGTGCATGACGGTTCAGAAGGGAAGGATCAATTAGTGACAAGGTCTTGGAGGCATACAAAGATCAAGGGTCTGCAGCATGGTCATGGTAATTTTCATCTTAAAGTCTATAAGAAGAATTTATTATGGGTTTTCCTCTCCAAGAGGGAGAGGTTTTGGCCCTAGCTTGAAAAGCCTGAATTTGTGTCTCGTGTGTTTTTGATAATTGACTTGATGAAAGATATAATAAGCTAGTAAGAAAACACATAAGTGAAATAAGTAAGCTCACAAGTAATTATGAAGTAGAGAATTTGAATTAATCACTACCCCTCCAAATTCTCAACAAGGTGTGTACCAGATATTGGAATGAATTTGATTTCGACTGGGAAGTT
The DNA here is from genome assembly GCA_034641835.2 of Pinus albicaulis. Lineage (NCBI taxonomy): Eukaryota > Viridiplantae > Streptophyta > Pinopsida > Pinales > Pinaceae > Pinus > Pinus albicaulis. The sequence continues at coordinate 35,095,974 of MU968411.1, read as the reverse complement.
AGATGATGAAAGCTACTTTACAGTGTTTGGAAAAGGAGGTTGGAAAATTGTGAAGGGCTCAGTAGTTGTTGCAAAGGAGTAGAAAATTAGCACTCTATACACATTAAGGTCAAAACTTAAAAATTATATTATTGTTGTTGTTAAGGAGGAGTTTACAACAGATTTATGGCACAAAAGGCTTGGAAGCGTGATGGAAAGAGGAATGAAAATCCTTGCTGAGAATTTTTTTTTACTGGTATAAAAGTTACAAAATTTAATTTTTTTTTAACATTGTGTTATGGGTAAACAAAAGAGGGTGTTACTTATGAGAGATGATCCTAAAATAGATACAAAAATATTAGATCTAGTATATTTTGATGCTTGTGGCCCAGCCAATATATTTACCACGAGGAGCTTCTTATTTTTTTACTTTTATTGATGATGCGTCAAAAATGGTGTGGGATTTCCCTATTAAAAGCAAGTATCAAGTTTTAGACATTTTTCAGAAATTGCATATGGTTGTTGAAAGATAAACTTTTAAATTGTTGAGATGTATTATAATAGATAATTGCGCAGAATATTTCTCCAATTTGTTCGATGAATATTGTAACATCCATGGGATAAAACATGTAAAAATAATTCCGCACACTCCACAACAAAATGTAACAACTAAGAGAATGAATAAGAAAATAATGGAGAAGGTGAGAAGTATGGTTTCAAATTCTAGTTTTCCTAAATAATTTTGGGTAGAGGCTATCAGAACAACTTGCTACTTAATAAATCGGTCAACCACAACTTCATTGGATGGTGGCATTCCTGAAAATGTATGGACTCATAAAGATTTATGTTATGCTCATTTGAATTTTTTGTTGTTGTGAAGCACACATGCATATTCCTAAAGAAAAAAGATCCAAGTTGGATGAAAATTCATTAAATTATAATTTCTTAAGATATGTTGATAACGAGCTAGGTTATTGGTTAAGGAGTCCTTTGAAAAAGAGAGTTATTAGAAGCAATGATGTTATTTTCAATGAAGAAAAAATGTTTAAAACTAATGAAAAATATGCGGAGGAGAAAATAATTGTTGAAATTCCATAACAACAATAAAATCAACCACCATTACAAGAAGACACATCAAGAGATAATGAGCAGCTATTGCAACGAAATTAAAGTGAGGAACAACAAGGAGAAGAACAACAAAATCAATAACCATTGGTAGAAATTCCACCACAAAAATCATGAATTTGCAAGTATATGAGGCCACATAATACTTCACAAAGGTATTCTCCCTCAAAATATATTTTATTGATTAATGAAAGTGAACTTGATTATTTTCAGGAAGCATGTGAAGGACAATATAACATAAAATGGAGAAGATCTATGCAGGAAGATCTGAAATCCCTACATGATAATAAGACATGGGATTTAATTGAAAGGCCAAATGGAAGAAAGGTTTTAAAGAACAAATGGGTGTATAGAATAAAGAATGAAAGAAAGGAAAATCAACAAATATTTGAAGAAAATCTAGTGTTAAAGGTTTTGGGCAATTTCAAGGTATTGATTTCACATAAATTTTCTCTCCACTTGTTAAATGGTCATAAATACGAGTAGTATTTGGCCTTGTAACTTCTCTATATTTAGAGTCGGAGAAATTATATTTCATGACAACATTCCTACATGGATATTTAGAAGAAGATATATATATGGAGCAACCAGAGGGATTCATTGCAAAATGTAAAGAAAACTTGGTTTGCAGATTGAAGAAGATTCTATATGGGTTGAAACAAGCCCCGCATCAATGGTATAAGAAAAGTGAATCTTTTATGATTGATCATAATTTTAAAATACTAAATGCAAATCATTGTGTATACATTAAAATATATGAAAGAGGAAATTTCATTATCTTATTATTATATGTTAATGACATGTTGATTGTTACGAAAAATAAGAGGTTGATTAGCAGGTTAAAAGAAGAATTAAATAATGATTTTGCAATGAATAATTTAGGAACAGCAATAAATCTTTTGAGAATGTAGATTACACATGATAGAAAAAGGAAGAAATTATGGCTATCACAAAAATAGTACCTTGGAAAAGTATTGGAAAAATTCAATATGGTTGATGCAAAATCTGTAGGTACACCACCTGCTTCTCATTTCAACTTAACATCAAAACAATGTCCCACTATTATTGAAGAAAAATAAGAAATTTCCAAGATGCCATATGCTTCTGCAGTAGGAAGTCTTATGTATGCTACAGTATGCACTCGCCCTGACATTGCACATTTAGTGGGAGTAGTAAGTAGGTTTCTTGCAAACCCAAGCAAGGAACATTGTAATGTTTTTTTTTTTTTATCAACAAGTATGGGTCTCCTTCTATTAATTAGTTAAATGATTACATACATAGATCTACTGACACTCCGGAAACCAGACCTTGTGTCTAAAATGACCAAAATGTCTCTGCCCATAACGGGAAACTGGAGGAATATCCAGTCTGATGACCCCTAAAATGGGTAGACGAGCTAGAGCTCTAACTTGTAACCAACTAAACTTGCTATGAATTTGAACTATGTACAATATTGGGCTAAGAGCCCACCAATAGCTTAACATAAAAAAAGGGCACCTAATCAATCTAAGTCCTGGTTCCCCCCTCTCGGGATGTCCAACTATTGCATTGTCATGGCGTCCTCCTCTTCTCTGTCCCCGACATCTTCTAGTAGAAGCGCACATTCAGGCCGTAGAATGTCCAAATACCCTGCAATCATCAAGGTGTCCTGCAGCTTGCTAAGGCTTTTGTCTAGCCTTTCCCTAATGTTGTGTAGGTTCTCTCCAACCGCTTGTCCAATTCTCCTCCTCTAACATATCAAACAACCCAGGAGTATTTGTGTCACCCAGACCAGTTGCACCTCGACACCCCCCCTACTCCCGCCACAGGGACTTGACAAGGTCTGCCTCCATTTTGGAAATGGTGAAAGCATCCTCATCATTGTTATCGGAAAATAACAAAGCCTCCAAATCCAGTCTTCCACCCTAGTCCTTCGGCTGAGACCTATGTCACCCCGCTTCTCCGCCTCTGGATGCCTCTCCTCTGCCACTACCTACTCCGTGCCCCGCACAACGATGACCTTGAGCTGGGCGACCCACCATTCTCCCCTCTAGGATGGAGCGTTGATAGACCACTACCGCTACCACCTGTGTCTCTCCTGAGACCCCTCCACCTTTCCGCCTGTTCACCCTGTTGCACTAGGCTAAAACGATTCTGCCTCATCCCCTTTGCATCCTTATAAACCCATCCCAACCCCCGACTCTACTTTTCCTTCTTCCCTATGCCTTCTGACACCAATAAATCCAAACTTGAGTGGATGGGAGAGATGGTACCTCCCTCCCTCGGGATCCTACATTCCCATTACCTCCATCTCTGTTTTCCGATACTGCATTCCGCTAGTCGTTGTCACCATCCTTCCCCCTCTTAAACTGTCATCCTCTGCCACGCCAGCACCCATGTCGCCACTTACATGCAACTTACGCGTGCATGGCCTCCAGGTGGGAATGTGACACTCCTCCTGCCGCCCATGGGCCTTGGTCACTCGCATCCAGGGAAGGAACATTGGAATGTTGTTAAGTGAATCTTAAGATATATTAAAGGATAAATTGACTATTGTTTGTGCTTTCTAGGATTAATACGTTTTTGGAAAGATTTAAAAGTGTTTATTTCACAGGTGACATGTATTATGGAATATCTACAATGAGTTACATATATACTTTTTTAGGGGTTGCAGTATCATGGGTATCTAGACTGCAAAAGGTGGTGGATCTTTCTACCATAGAAGTTGGGTATATGGCAGCAACCAATGCATGTAAGGAAATTTTTGGATGAAGAGGTTCCTAGAGGAACTAGGTCTATAAAAATTAAATTATGTATTGAATTGTGATAGCCAAAGTGCACTCCATCTTGCTAAAAACCCCTCTTTTCACTACAAAAATAATATTTATGTCAGATGCCATTGGATCCATGAAGTGTTAGAGGATGATGGTATCCATGAAGTATTAAAGGATGGGATTGCTACAGTTGGAGAAAATACACTCAAAGGACAATCCAAATGACATTTTAAGAATTTTTTTGGATAAGTAGGATATTTGTAGAGCCTTGGATGGTCATTTGCAAAGATGATAAAATAAGAGTTGGGAAATATCTATAACTAAGAGATAAAACTTTTTATTTGGTCTCAAGTGGGAGATTTTTGTGTGTGAGACCAAATAAATAAAATAAAAGAATAATGTAATTTTATGACTTCTTGAAGAAGTATACAACTGTGGTTTTGGATTAGTGGTTTTGGACCCATGGTTTTCATAACACATGGTATTGCCCAAATAATATTTCCTTATATTATTCTATGAGAAATTATTTATATGTAGTCTTGGTTAGACATTGTGTGTGGAGTGAGAAGGAAAGAATATTGGAGTTGAGCAAATGGTTATAAGTTTTATTTAATAGAAAAGTAGATCTTTCCCCATGGTTTTTCCATGTAAATTTATTATTCATTTTGGTTGTGTGAATGTGTTTTACATTATTTCTTAGATTTGGGATTTAAAGTTACATGTTGCTATAAATATTTTACATTTAACATTAAAGGTGCATGTAATTTATTTTGGGAAATTTATTACTATGGAAGTGGAAAGCTTGGATATCATTGATAACGTGCGGATTGAAATTTAAAAATGAGATATTTTTTCTTATATATATATTCAAAAATAGTTGTTATAAAGCTTTCATAATTTAATGAACAATAATTATTAGGTGGATGGTAGGGAATATTCTAGCATATTTTTAGTAGTATTCATATATCTCTAAAGTAGTTATTCCTTTTTCCCCCTTTTAATTAGATTTATTAATTAAATAAATATTATATGAACAAGTGTCATATGAAACGAGTTGTGCTTTTTTGGGCATGTGGTATTGATAAACCATGGTATTGTACCGAAGTCTATTTACAACTTAACAAATTTGATGAGTCAAGGTGAATCTCCATAATTAATAGTCTTTTCAAATGATTTTAAATGATTTAACTTATATATTAATTCTCTTTATAAGTTATTAAGTAATAATACTAATAATAATAATAATAATAATAAAATCCCCAATCTGGGTGATGGAAATCTCAGCATTGGAGGTTGAGGAAGGTGTCGTCTCCTGGTGCATTTAAGAGAGGTTTGGGGTAGGAAATTCACCCCATGCACTATGCATGCGATTTTATTATCTATACACCATGTTGTGAATATTTCTATGAATATTTTGGCATTTTAAGAAAATAACTTCTAGTCATATTTTATCCAGTGTCAAACTTCCTGAGTCGCCATTGTTGGGATTATACCCTCGCCAATTTTAAGGTGTCAGGCCTGCGCTCATTTGAATGCCTATAAAGCTTTTGCAAGAATTTTTGACTTTCTTTGAAAACAAACTACTTGTTTCTGGGGAAGTAGGGGAAGTGTACTAGGACTACATGCTTGCCATAGTGATTTTGAAAATTTTTAGTTATAGAGGCTTGTTCAAGGTTTTGGATTATGATCCAGAGTCTGAAGTTGTATCTCTAGAATTTTCTAGTTGCACATTTAAGAAAACCTATATAACTCGGGAGGGAAAGGAAGTCAGCAGTGTCTCCATGCATGCAACTCCTACTTCCTCATCTGCTATGGAATGTTGGGACAACATTCTCCAAGTACTAGCTTTCTTATTAATCCATGCTATCTATTTTATCCTCTTTTTTTATGTGTGGCTCTTATTTGGTGTTTTAATTCCCTCGAGAGTTTTGTGCCCTATGCCTTGGTATCTTCTGGTGTCTAGGTTAACATTCTTTGTGGCTATCTTTTGGGCCTATAGTGCTTTGGCCTTGGCCGACGAGTTGGCTTCACCTTTGTCTTGTTTTGTTTCTCCTTCTCTTCTATATGAACTTGGTGGGTACCCTTAACCTTGTACGACATTTCCTCTCTTGGTTTATAATGCCCAGGTAGCACATGCGCAATTGTAGGGGTGGAGGTGGTAGGGAAAACAATGATTTTGGTCTACAAGGTTGGCCACATGTCCAAGTCCAAGCCCAGGAAGCCTCTGTAATCTTCCACTTTGCAACTCCTCATGACATATGAGACAAAATTTTCCAACTTGAAACCTGGACCATAAATGATATCCAATATTACTCTAATTATGAGATTTTGGAAGAGGTGTCTAATTAGGCTTTTGACCTTGGTTATAATAGGGGGAGATAGAATCAATACCTAAATTCCATCGACCTTCCTTTACGGATAAAACTATTTTGGGATGTGTCCTGAAAGAGAATGATGAAGATTATAATGATATCATCTCCTTCGTGAACGAGATTAAGTGGGTGTAGTGATATCAACGTACATGCTTGGATAGATTGGATGTTCATTTGGTTCATCTCGAAAGTGATACATCTAGAAAGCCACCTTCAATGCAAGCTAAATCCCTCCGCTCCATCCATCGATACAAACACACAAGATCCTGCTCCTATGACTTCATATGATTAGTCACTTACTGTTATATCTTTCTATAGTTGTCTTTTTTTTCTATGTAGTTCAATATCAATCAATTTTTGTTGTTCTCAAAACAGAAGACCTTAACTTCGTATAAATAGATTTGGTTTCCCTTGTGGAATATTGAGGTCGATAATATTTTTAACTATGGTGATGGAAATGATGTAATCTAAATTTTGAGGAAAACCAACTTACAAAAAAAATGAAATAAAGTTATAATTTAGTTGACTTTGTATTATGAGATAGTTGTTTTGATGCTTATCATGGATTTATGCTTATAGATGTTACTAGCCATTTAATTTATATGGTTGTGCTAGTTATTACATGGATGGTAGTTATTTAACCTCCATGAAATATTCTAGAATATTCATATTAGTGATTATAGATCAAAGATTGAGATTTATCTCAAAATTAGTTATGTCATTTCTATCATTTTAATTAAATTGATTAATTAAAAAATGTGTCATATGCACATGAGTTATGGTTTTTTAGACACGTCATATTTTCCAAGCCATGTTATTGGCCCATGGTATTCTAACAAAGTATATTTATAGGTTAAATATATCCATGGTAAAGTAAGGATAAATCTCCATGGTTAAAAATCGTGTTACATGTTTTTTAAATGTATATACATGTTTAACTTATATATTAATTCTTTTTATAGTTAATTAATATTAATAATTTAAAATAAAGTTATAATTTAGTTTTTTTTTGTTTAATCTTGCAACCTGACACATATGATTAAATAAGCATTTTGACACCTTTTTAAACCTTCCATTTGTTCTCTTTTCAACAATATATATATATATATATATATATATATATATATATATATATATATATATATATATATATATATATATATATATATATATATATATATATTTATATTTCCACTCATTTTTTTACATATTTCCACTTCATTTCATATTATTCATGGAATAAGAGTTATCTCGGTCATACAATTACATTAAAAAGGTAAAGGTCCATCATCAACACAAAATCTATGTTTTTATTTGTGAAATTGATTTAACTAGACAATAGCTACTAAAATGTGCATTTTTTTTGGGTAACTAACCTATTTTGTTTTTGTAGCTAACCTATTGTTTTTGCAGCGAGATCCAAAGTTCTATACATTCACATAGAGATCATCCAAAGCACATGAGTAGATGTCAAATGTCATCAATAGGTTGGGCGTATATCGCTAGTCAAACCTGTGGTCAACATGGTTAGGGGAGAGGGGTCAATGCCCGAACACCTCAGCGATGACTGGACCAGGTGCCACGTAATAATCACCACGTCATGTACGTCAGTTGTCCGTTCGCATGTCCTTCACGTGGCGGGCACGTGCAACTGGTCCTTCCAGTCTGTAACCTGCTCAACAGGTCATCTCCTGCCATATTGTGGAGGCTTCTCGACGAAGCCTCATTTCCTGCTCTGGGTCTGGTTGCTGTGTGTTTTGGTCTCTGTTCCTTGCGCGATGTTTCTCCGATGTCTGATGCCTCTACCACCACTGTCTGCGCGCTCCATCCGTCGTTATGGTGCCCGTGCTCTCCTGGCTCGAGCTCCCCTGGTCCTAGTTCAGTTGTGGCGGCATTCAAATTGGTACTAGTTTATGCTCTGTGGCTATTAACACTGGGTTGTGTGTTCGTTAAACCTGGGCTTTGTGGTGGTTTAACCTCGGCGCTATGATGGTTATACCTCGGCGCTGTGTGGTTATACCTCGGCACTGTGTGGTTATACCTCAACTCTTTGGTGGCTATGCTCGGCTCTGTTTTGTCATACCTTGGCCCTCTGGTGGTTTTACCTTTGCCTTTTCGTGGGTTTATTTGGCTCTGTAGTGGTTTTACTTGGCTCGGCCCTGTGGTGGTTTTAACTTGGCTTTGTGGTGGTTTTTCTCGGCTCTGTGGTGGTGGTGGTCATACCTTGGCTCCATGGTGGACATACCTCAGCTCTATAGTTCGACGCTGCATGTTTTACAGGTCTGTATGCTCCGAATTTTGTTTTCAGGTGCGTTTTTCAGCTCTGGATGTTGTGAATTGTGCTTTCAAGTGCGTTTTTCAGCTCTGGATGTTGTGAATTGTGCTTTCAGGTGCATTAGTCTATTAGTTTTAAGTGTTTTTGCAATTTTTTTTAATGTTGGTGCTCTATGAATGATTGTGTTTTTTATTTCTTTGCAGGTCAGTGCAGAAGCCAAGGACAATGCAGTTGGCTGGCAAGGCAAGGAGGAAGGCTAGGAGGGAGAGGAATTGGATGAGAGGAGTTTCAAGGTAGGACTCTATCCTACCAGTGATATGTATGTGTTTGTAAACACATTTAACCTTAAGGAGATGTTCTCTGTTGAGCTTCTTTACTGTTTTACTGTGGTTTTACTGTGGTTTACTGTGGTTTAGGGTTTTACTGTGGTTTTACTATGTTTAGGGTTTAGGGTTGTAATTGGAAATCGAGAGGTTTACTATGGTTTACTAAGGTTTGAGAGGAATTTTTCCAGTTAATGTAATGTCAATATCACATAATTTTATTGTGTTTTACTGTGGTTTAGGGTTTTACTGTGGTTTAACTGTGTTCAGGGTTTAGCATTGTAATTGGAAAATCGAGAGGTTTACTGTGGTTTACTGAGGTTTGAGGGGAATTTTTCCAGTTGCTGTAATGTCAATATCACATAATTTTACTGTGTTTTACTGTGGTTTAGGGTTTTACTGTGGTTTAACTATGTTTAGGGTTTAGGGTTGTAATTGGAAAATCAAGAGGTTTACTGTGGTTTACTGAGGTTTGAGAGGAATTTCGCCAGTTGCTGTAATGTCAATATCACATAGTTTTAAAGTTTCTAAGTTTCTGAAGGAGTCCAGTTAGTTAAAGAATTGTCTATGGATTTTGACAGACAAATGCCATTATTCACACAAACTTTAGGACTGCTATTTAGAGTAAAACTTGTTTGTCGGTCTGAGGATGTCCCTTGTAGAGAGTAAGGTCAGTATGGTCTCATTGCTCTTTTTCAAACATAAAATTGCAAATATTACGTCTTGAAATAAAAACTGAGACAAAATTCTACAATCTCGGTCAAGTAACACAAGCAACTAACAATTAAGAATCTAGAATTTTTATAGAGGAGACAACTTACAAGATATTTGTTGGCTACTAATGTCAATGGATATAATATCTGCATAAAGGAGTGAACTTACATGTCAATTTTCCCTTTGTACTTATTTCAAATGGTAATTGAAGCTTGAAGGTGTCATGGGTTGAGATCAAAACTGAAGGTTATGATAAAAACTTAAGATGGTAGGTAATGTCAATCATCAAATTCTAAGTGTGACAGTATAGAATGTGTGCTCATAACTTTAATATTAACAGTGTAGCCTGTCTCCTCATCGCTCAATATTTAATTAATTTTAATGAGAGGAATTGCAACCAATACAATATACATTAACATAACCACTACGGAACTCCACTCTTGTGACCTTTCCAGCGTCTTGTTTTAAAGATGTTGCTTTTCCTATTTTTATCACAGCCCAAATACTGACAGTCATAAGAAACATTAAATCAATCCTTTTATGCAGTATTGTATATTAAGTATGGTATGTTGATCTTGTATTTAAATATTTTTTGAATCACTTGACATTTAGATATATTACAATTCATCTCTCATCTTAATTGAATCACTTCAATTCAATAAAAGATGGGCAATGATTTAGTTGCTTTTGTTTAGATTGCACTTGAACATTATAACGTAGGATTTAAAGAGTTGTATAATACTATTAGTATTTACTCTTGTCATTGTTGCAATTCTATTTTACACGATCGCTCTTTTGGACTGGTTTATTGTATTTAGATATTTTTTGAATCACTTGACATTTAGATATATTACAATTCATCTCTCATCTTAATTGAATCACTTCAATTCAATAAAATATGGGAAACGATTTAGTTGCTTTTGTTTAGATTGCACTTGAACATTATAACGTAGGATTTCAAGAGTTGTATAATACTATTAGTCTTTACTCTTGTCATTGTTGCAATTCTATGTTACACGATCGCTCTTTTGGACTGGTTTATTGTATTTAGATATTTTTTGAATCACTTGAAATTTAGATATATTACAATTCATCTCTCATCTTAATTGAATCACTTCAATTCAATAAAATATGGGCAATGAATTAGTTGCTTTTGTTTAGATTGCACTTGAATATTATAACGTAGGATTTCAAGAGTTGTATAATACTATTAGTCTTTAATCTTGTCATTGTTGCAATTCTATTTTACATGATCACTCTTTTGGACTGGTTTATTGTATTTAGATATTTTTTGAATCACTTGACATTTAGATATATTACAATTCATCTCTCATCTTAATTGAATCACTTCAATTCAATAAAATATGGGCAACGATTTAGTTGCTTTTGTTTATATTGCACTTGAACATTATAACATAGGATTTCAAGAGTTGTATAATACTATTAGTCTTTACTCTTGTCATTTTTGCAATTCTATTTTACACGATCGCTCTTTTGGACTGGTTTATTGTATTTAGATATTTTTGGAATCACTTGACATTTAGATATATTACAATTCATCTCTCAACTTAATTGAATCACTTCAATTCAATTATGAATTCAATTTCTTTGTTCAATTATGAATTCAAAAATATGAAATAGGCTAAGGCTATAACTTCAATTTCTCCTTGTATTGATATAACTGATATAGGATAAGGCTATAATGTCTCGATTAGGAATCAATTGCTCCCCGTGTTGATATACTTGCCCGCCACGTGAAAGGCATGTGAACGGACAACTGACGTACATGATGTGGTGATGTCCTACGTGGCACCTGGTCCAGTCATTGCTGAGGTGTTCGGTAACTGACCCCTCTCCCCTATATAATCTCACAATCCTTTAATTATAGTTTTTACTGACAGTCATAAGAAACATTAAATCAGTCTTTTTATGCAGTATTGCATATTAAGTATGGTATGTTGAGCTTGATAAAAACATTTTAAAGATTTTGAATTAGGATGTGGGTATTCTGGGTACTGCATAATTTAATTTATTTTAGGACATCTACTTAACAAGATGCAATGCAAGGCCACTTCATCTCTCATATTAATTGAATCACCTCTGTACAATGTTCAATTTTAAATTCAAAAATCTGATATAGGCTAAGGCTATAATTTCAATTACTCCCTGTGTTGATCTAATTGATATAGGCTAAGGCTATAATGTCTCGATTAGGAATCAATTGATCCCTGTGTTGATATACTTGTTATTTAACATGATATTTGGTATCTGTTTCTGTTCATCAAAGAGCATGTAATGTTCAAGGGATAGTTTGTTTAGATGCAATTAGATTGTTTTATTAATGATGTTCAATTCAATTATGAATTTAATTTCTTTGTATAACCACCACAGAGCCGAGGTATAACCACCACAGCGCTGAGTATGTTAACCTCATTTTTATTGAGTGATTTTGATTGATGAAGTTTGCAATGAATTTTTATGATACTTGTTATTTAACAGGATTAGATGCAATCAAGGGATAGTTTGTTTAGATGCAATTAGATTGTTTTGTTATTGATGTTCAATTCAATTATGAATTCAATTTCTTTGTTCAATTATGAATTCAAAAATCTGATATAGGCTAAGGCTATAACTTCAACAGATTAACAAACTTGTAGGATTTAGAAATTGTTTGATATGTAGGAATTATAAACTGTTTGATATATAACTTCATAAAAAATCTGATATAGGCTAAGGCTATAACTTCAAAAAATTAAGAAACTTGTAGGATTTAGACACTGTTTTATACATACTAATTTGAAAATGTTTGTAGCTTCCCAAACATCCATGGATGCTATCATTAGCAAACTTATTTGATCCTTACCAAAATCACAGTGTCTTGTAGTTACAAAAATTAAGTCATGGCACCTCTATGCTTGATGGCTTCCATTTCCTGCATTTCCCAACATTGGATGATTAGGATGTGCCTGAATGGTAGCATATGGTTGACTCTAATTTTCTCCATGTAGCCATGGTGGGACTGAGTAGCCCAAGTGTCCACTTGTGTTACTAACCCCAACACTGACTGCAGGTGTCATATAAACACAATTAGGATTCAAACCTGCACTGGTAGGGGTATAAGAGGTGGGCCTAACCCCTACCTGATAGCTAGGGACTTGGATGTTAATCAGGTCTTGGAATGATGGTGTCTGCTCTGCAATGTGGTCTAGCGTGTTAGACATCAACCTATTTGCCTCAAACTGGCTTGAACCATGGTCTTCTCTGCTTGTCACCCCTTGTCATTTTTCCAACTCTTGCTGAACCTTTCTTGCATCTCTTTGTTGCCTTGCCAATTGGTTTTTATGTTCCTTATCTTCCCTTGATTTTTTTCTTTCCAACCTTTCCTTTGCTCGAGCTTCTACTATTGCAATCCTTGCAACCCTCTTTTCATTGGCTAACTCCTTCTTTCTCTTTTTAGCTTCCTGAATTTCATTCTTTTTACGTTCAGACTCGAACATTAAATTCATATAATCTTCAGATGTGAGCAATTGTGAAATCCTCCCTAAACGAAGATAATCTGAGGTTGAGTTCCTTGATGAGGCCCTCACTCTCTCCACTGGTAGCTTTCAGAATGCACCAAGTAATCTCTTCTTTTCCGGACCTTCCTGCTAGATTTCATCTTCTAGGACAACTGATTGGCCCCCATTGTTGTCTTCTTCAGGTACTTCATGCTGAATAGGCTCCTCTTCTAGTGATCCATTGTCCAAAAAATAATGAACAAGTTCGGTGTTCAACCCTGATGGTTGTGAATGCATGTCCATGATGGTGCACTTACTTGGGTTGGCATGGTCAATTTCTCATTGTCAGCTGCATCAGTGGGTGTCACAACCTCATTGATATTGTTAGTTGGTTCATCATTGAACTGTGTCTCACTAACATGCTCAGCATCATCACCACCACAGAACAACCCTTCAGAAAGAGACATTATACCTTCAGTAACAGCGACATCTTCTTGGGCACCAACATGCTCTTCTAAGTTCTCTGCTTCTTGACCTTCCACTTCAAATTCTTGGCTACATGTGGTATCATGCATAAGAGCATCAAAATTGAATGGCCATATACCAGTCCTCCTAAATCCAGCCTTGATATTAGAAGGTGTGAGAGCCCTTTTAAATGCTTTACTTGCAAGCTCAGCTAGCTCAAACCTATTTACTTCCACCCCTGGATTCTTTTCCATCCATGAAGCTCGCTCGACCCTGAAATATTTCTTGAAAGGCCCAAACACGCTCACATCAAGGGGCTACAATCTATGAGTAGTATGAGCCGGCAATGTTAACAGGTCAATGCCCAACTTATTGGCCTCCTCGATTGTCTGCACATCCATGTGGCTTCCATGGCCATCTAAAATCATCAAGTGCCTGTTTTCAGGCGAGACACCACCCAGTACAAAAGCAGCAAAGTGTCAAAGCCAATTTAGGAACAGTTTTTTTATCATCCATGCATGTGGATGTGCAGCCATGCATGTCCCTGGTTCACAATTCTACATATAATTTTTTAGTTGAGTATTACCTTTAAATAGATAAAATCCTAGTATTGATGAACCAATTTCATTGACACAGGCAAGAATTGTGATCCACTCCCTGCTCTTAGGCAATATCTTAGGCACATTTCTACTCCCTCTCTTGGCAATTACCCGCATACCACAATTTCTTCCTGCCTGTAAGCCTATTTCATCACGATTCCATATATTGTCTGGGGCATATGAGTGCTGGTCATATGCAGCAGAAAGAGTGTTATAGAACTTGGAAAAAATTGCAGGCCGTAGATTTAAAGCCAGGTCTCTGTCAAGGCCCTCCGCTATACGTAACACAAGGTCTGGATGCCTCTTTTTAAACCCACTCCACCATGACTTACCAGGGAAACCATCTTTAAAGGAGTTTGGCCTCCCTTGAAATATTTGAGCTACATCGGATTTAAGTTGTATAAGCTCTAACCCATGTCCCAATTGGGCCATCTCCTTACACCACTCCACCACCTCATCTTCCTCCTCTTGAGTCATGACTGTAACAGGCCCTCTACGCTTTGTATTAGTCAACCCATTTATCCAATAATGTATGTTAGAGGCAGCAATACCATGTTTTTTTGTAGATGCATGGATTGAATATCCCTTAAACTCAATGTCATCAATTGCAGCAAGCATGTGTTGCTTCATCCAGCCTCTGATTGCACTAATTTTCTTTGTTGAAATCACACCTTGTATTGTGATCGAAGGTGGCTCTGTGGCCGATGGTGGGCTGGGATGATCTGCAACCACAGGGTCCTTTTCAACTACATTACTGGGAGCAATGGGAGCATTGACATCCTCATCTAATGAACTGCTCCACAGTTGGGTCCCCCTTCTCCCTCGCCTCCTGTTCCTTATCTGATCTGCAACAGAAACTATTGGCATGGCTACAACCTGCAATTTCCAACATCGTTAAGAAATTTGATAAGTATTACAGCACAACTGTATAGAGTAAACTATAATTATGTATGAATTCCAAAATTTCTGCTAATAACATGAAATCTTCAGTTGTTTGTTGTGAATTAATTGGCATTGAAGAATTACTTGTCAATTATTTATTACTTGTAATATTAACATGAGAAAGATATGTGATACCTACATGGCTGTTAGCTACATGGAATTGTCTAAAATCAGTAAGTGCCTATTTTAAAATGGACTTATCTTTGCACATGGACTGTGTGTTAGAACTATTTTTATTGAAATATTTTATTCAATGTAAAGTCAATATCCAAATCTGCTTAATAAGCACAACAAAAGGAGGAGGCAACTACATTTATATTGTAGGCAACTAGAAATGTATGTTTGTTGTGAATTAATTGACATTGAAGTATTACTTGTCAATTATGTATTACTTGTAATATCAACAAGAGAAAAATATGTGATACTTACATGGCTATTAGCTACATGGACTTGTCTAAAATCAGTAAGTGTCTGTTTTAAAATGGACTTATCTTTGGACATGGACTGTGTGTAGGCGTTCAAGGTTTATGAATCCTTTTTTTTCTTAGGAAAACCCTCTGCCCAATAGGCATTGTTCCTATGTATTTAGTAGGTTGTTGTTCTTATAAATTTTTAAGGGCATTGTTCCTATCTAGTTAGTAGGTTGTTGTTCCTATGTAGTTAGCAGGCACTGTTCCTATGTAGTTAGTATGTTGATGTTCTTATGTAGTTAGCAGGCACTGTTCCTATGTAGTTAGTAGGTTGCTGTTCTTATAATTTTTGAAAGATTTTACTCAATATAAAGTCAATATCCAAATCTACATAATAAACACAATAAAAGGAGGAGGCAACTACATTTATATTGTAGGAAACTAGAAATAGCTACATGGACTTGTAATGGCCTGAACGTTGTTAGCTACATGGACTTGTAATAGCCTAAACGCCGACAACTACATTTTCTCCACAAAAACTGATGTACTGTTCTTAGGGGACTGTGTGTTGGAACAATTTCTTGAAGGATTTTACTCAATACTGGACTTAAAGGTTTAGAAAAATTCCAACTTGAAATTTGGAGTAGCTAATTAGTAAGCTAGTTTGAACACTCATAGCTTCTTTAATCTACGTGATTTTATCATCTAAAATAATGATAAAGTACTCAATATCTTGAATAACATTATTGAAGAACAACGAAATACCTGTATGTCTCTAGCAACGCTCTAGCAACTGACGAAGAGAGTGAATGTATGGCTGTGCACAAACTCTGTCTGGAGTGTAACACTGAGCACACTCTGTCTGTATGTCTAGAACACTGTCTGAAAAGGATTGTATGTCTGCAAAATGGAAACTCACTGTCTGAAAACTCACTTTCTGAAAACTGTATGTTTGCAAAATGAATGGAACACTGTTTGAAAACTCTGAATGTATGTCAACAGTAGTTTAAGAGTATAATGAATGCATCAAATGCAGTAAGAGTTGATGTTTTATAGTTTTATGATCTAGAATTTAATTGGTAGGGAAGATTGGCATGGATTTCCATCTCCCAAATTTAATTCTGTGTTGTGGATTGATTTGTACATGATCCAATGGCTAAAAAGCTTTCATGGTTGATCCTTGTGCTTTCCTGAATTTAATTCGTGAATTGAAATGCTTTCCTAAATTTAATTCTTGTAATTCCAGGGCTGTTGTGTTTAATTCTTGAAATGAAAGATTAGGTGAACTATTTCGTGAATTGAATGGTGTCATTTAATGTCTTCAATAGGCTGAATGGTTAAACAAATATGTACATATGGCTGATAGACATTTCAACTATTTTTGTGCAGGTGGTACTCAGTCCTTGTGCAGGTGTTACCCAGTCTTTGTCCAGGTGTTACTCAACAATGAGATCTATTGCCCCAATGCAAAATTAGTGGGGGCGTGTTTGATGGGATAACTGTACTTTTGGATGGGTAGCATTGTAATGTTTTGTAGTGCATTTTGCCTTAGTTGGTAATTCAGAACTGGAGGTACTTGAGACAATAGGTCTTGTCAACTTGTGATGTTAGACTTGGTGTATGACATTTGTTGGTCTAGTAAAAAACTGGGCCCATTTTGGACATATTTATATAAATTATATAACTTATTATCAAATATTTATGTGCATATTTTAGTGAGTTTGTAATTTATGTTTGATGGATGTGTGGGACCAGTACTATAACTACTACTAGTCCTTGCACAACAATAGAAGCCTCTCCCCTATGACATACATGTTATGCGTGGAATATTAAGTGATTAGTTCTCTAAAATCAAGCAAGTGAGACTATTGGCTAGCGAGTGAGACTATTAGTGAGTGAGTGATATTTGAAGACCATATTAAATTTAATGATGTGTCAGAAGTTTCTTCTCATGATTTAATTCTTTAGTAGCGAATCATGAGAAGCGAAACTCCTATTTCAATTCAAAGACCTAGATGTTGATTTCAATTCTAGTTTGTAGGCAGTATTTCTTCAAAGTTGTTTAACTTTGAAAATAGTTGAAAATAGGCGGTATTATAAAAATGCTTCACTTGTAAGCAAAATCCAATCAGTTAAATCCAGAGATTGTTATTATTATTATTGAAGTTCCTTATTGTGAAAACTTTGTTTAAACACTACAAGTAATATAAGTTTTGGTCATGCAACTCTCGTAATTGATGATGGTGATTTTCTTTGTGTGATCCGAGCTTTCAATCCCTCGCACTCATTAGGAGGGCCCCTTGAAGACATGTGAGACTAGTATAGTTTTTTTTTTGGTCAAGAGCTTGATAAAAATATTAAAAAAACAAAAAATAATTACTTTTATTTTCTTTTCTAGCTTAGTCTTAGCTTTATGTTCGATAAGTTATGATTAGCTTTATTTCAACGCACACACTAGTAATCTCTTAGGCTTCATGTTCTTTGTTTTTTGTTAGTTTCTTTTTAATTTCAGTGCTCTTTGTTATTTCTTTTTAGAATAGTTTCAATTCCAAAGTCTCATATATCCTATACCAACTTTGTTTTCATAGTATAATATTTTAGATTTCCTTCTAAGTCTTGTAGATTAAAATTGCTTCAAGTTCCATAGATTAGATTTCTTTTCGGATACCCTAGGTTGAATTTCTAACTTATATATGAACTCAAAGGAATACTTGATCTAATACAAATTATGGAATGGGTGTATCGGAAGGTGGTGTGGCACTACTACATGGTCTAGCAGGGGTGGTTGGTAATGTTGGAATTGAAGTACATCCTCTACTCATAAATATACCTCTAGAATCTCATTCTATATACATGCATCCAAAATGATTTCAATATGAATTAATTATGCATCTAAATAATGAATACAAATATAATGAAATGCAATTGTGATAGCTCTAGTTTAAGAAGAACCCCACAATCTTGATGAAAAAGTCCTTACCTCTTGTCTTATCATTCTTCCTAAATATAGTTGTGTAAATGAAAATGCATCCAAGATTAAAAGTGAACACGTATGCATACTTTCCTAACAACGAAACCAAAAATATTGGGTAATTTAGTTGTTGGTTAAATTACTTGCATTAAATTATCAATCTAAGGTTCGTGAGCTTGTGAAGTATATTGCATATAAAGTGCTTATTTTGGGATATTATTAGCCTTCCTTTTCAAGGATGCCAAGGAATATGTCAAAAGATGTGATAACTTCGAAAAAATGGGAAGACCTATTCAATCACACGAGATGCATCTACAACATATATACTAATAGATCCTTTTGAAAATTGGGCTCTGGATTTTGTTAGACCCATTAATCCTCCATCCAAGCAAAAAAAGTGTATAGTTGTTTGCACCGATTATGTTACCAAATGGGTAGAAGCTAAGCCACTTACTTTTGCTACTTAAAATGTTGTATTTATAGTTCTTTTTTAGCATATTTTCACTTTATTTGGTGTTCCAAGAGAAATTGTAACAAATCGGGGTGCTCAATTTACATCTAAGATGGTGAATAAGGTTATGGAGTAGTATAAGATCATACGCTATGAATCCACTCCATGTCATCCACAAGATAATGGGCAAGTGGAATCCACTAACAAAGCACTTGAAGATATACTGACCAAGCATGTACATCTACATAAAAGGGACTAGGCAGATAAGATTCCAGAAGCACTTTGGGAATGTCGTACCATATGGAGAATTACTACTAGACATACTCCTTATGATATTTTCTATGGGAACCAAGATTTTATTCCTATTGAATTCCAAGTGGAAACTTTCAAGACATCAACAAAGTTGGGGCTTGGTCTCTTCGAAGCCTAGAAATAAAGAATGGCACAATTAAATGAATTAGATGAGATCTGACAAGATGTCATACAAAGAAAAAGTATAATCCAACAACAGAGGACAAAGTGGCATGATAAATTCATCAAATTAGCAAAATAGTTCAAGCTAGGTGATTGGGCTCTTCTATTTGATTCCAAATTTAAATATTTTCAAGGGAAATTTCAAACACATTGACTTGGTCCCTATGGGATAGAAGCTATTTTTTATAATGGAGAGGTTATTGATGAAGAAGGGATCAATTTCCTTGTCAATGGGCACAAATTAATTTATATCATAAGCCTTTGAAAAGAGAAGAATTTGTTAAAAATATGCATGAAAATTTTGATCTAAAGTTGGTAGAAAAAAAATAGTTTCTTCTCCTCTACTACCAAAAAAAAGTGTAATTTCTTTTTCTTCAAAAAAAAAAAAAAAAAAACAAATAAAAAAAAATAATAAAAGCATAGTTATGAAAACCAGCATTGTTGGCATTCCTATGCAAAAAATCTTAGTGGAAAACCAAAGGATCTTTGGGAACTTAGATTTTCCCATTTCTTTTATTCTCTTTCTTCTTTCTAAAATAAATTTTCAATTTCAAATACATTTCTTTGAAGAATTTATTTCTCTTTTAATGAGAATTAATCAAAAGACATCAACACCATCAATCATTGTTAGCATCTAGCATAAAAAAATCTTGAGTAGTAACCAACATCTGAAGGTTTGAAGATAAAATATTGGAGTTGTCTACATTTTGCAGTTGATTCAACATTTCATATATCTTCTCAAATAAACCTTAGACCCGCAAGCAAGAAAAATCAACACATAAAAGTGAGGTATGCATCATAAGATAACTATATGAAAGTTAGTGAGTTTCATTAAAGTAAAATTATAGATTTTTGAGTTGATAAATTTGTTATAAACATTTAGATAAACTTTTGAACTAAGGACCTGCAATTATTTTATTAATAATCTTAATCATAACCCATTTTATACCATCTCATTCCCATTACTCCCTTCCATCATATCTAAACTCTCTTTATCGCATGGAAACAACTCAAATCCCAATATCCATGACAATATTAATGGATCAGACCCAAACAAATATTGGGTAATTAAGAGTTAAAAAGTAGAATCCTACTCTCGCATGACCATTGTTAGATATTCATATCATACCACTTAAGCCTCAACACTATCGAGTTCTCATCCATTTTGCCACTCATTTTTCCATTGATACAATGTCAAAAGAGATAATTTGGAGGTGAAACTTCTTCACAACGATGAGGTTTATTGTTCGTCGTGATCTAGTTAGAGTTAATTTATTGAATGCTTATCCTTAAGTACGAGAATGACTGCATAAGGTGGGATGGCTCAGATTCTCTGAAAATTTTAATGGGCATGAAATTGAAGTAACCAAAGCATTCACCTGAGCTTTTGATGAAGTAGAGACAAAAATTGGGGACATAAAACTGAAATTGACTAAGTCCTTCATCACTAAGGCAAAAAAAATTCCAAGGAGAGGTGATAGTTAGTTTAAAAATAAATGGTTGAAAGATGAAAAATGGAAGTCCTTTCTCCATAATCCAGGTATGGACATCTCAGCCTTCAAGAAAGAAATTCTTGTCTCTGAATTAAAATCCCAGTGGAAAAATTTATTGTTGGTGTTACAATTTCTTATTTGTGAATGGAGGTGAGGAACCCCACTCTTCTATCACGCTAGACTTTTAATTCATTTTATCAAAGTAAAATAATTCAATCCATGACTTAATCTGCCTCACAATCCTATGTGGATCTTGATAAGTATGGCATTCAACATCCATAGGGACTCTAGAAATATAGGTTAGGCGTTATATCAACATGGGTTGGTAATGATTGTACAAGAACAATTGAATATCAATGGTGATAAATGGAGAGTTTTCCTTGCAAGGAATAATTTTGTGGAAATAGCATAGGACTAAGATGTCAAGAAAACTAGGAGAAGCCAAAGGAGGGTTTCTACAATCCCTAACACTCAACTTGAAACTAAGGAAAATGAGAATTTGACAGCATGCCAAAGACAAAGGTTCCAAATGTTGAGGATACAAAAGATAACATTCCACTCAGTGATTTCATGAGGCACACAAAATTTTCAAAGGGAAAATCAAATAAGAAACAACAAAATCAAATAAAAAAGGAATTATAAAAACTTAGAAGAAATAGAACCAACAGAGAATAAAAACAAGTAGAGGTACCAAAAGAAGAAAAAGAGAAATAACAAAAACAAGGTAATAAGAGGAAATGTGTTCAAAAGATGGTGGAACCTATGCAACAAGAGAGGAAGAGTATGAGACTAACAAGAAGCATGACCACACAGATTAGTCATGGTCCACCTTGGACCATACAAATTGATGAAGCAAAAGAAGAGCCACCAATATCCTCTACAAGGAAGACTCTAGAATTAGATTTCTTCCAACAACAAGATTATGATTATTTTGAGACATTAGAGAAATAAGCACAAAAGAAGGTAAATTCTCCTCCTGAACCTGAATTACATGATGATATTTTACATGATCATACTCCTATGTTTGATCAACTTGAGCAAGAAGAAAATATTCCTTCTCCTAAGGAATAAGGACCCATTAAAAGATTGAAGTAGGAGGTTTATGAACTCGAGATATTAAAAAAACATATAAAGGATTAGAATCAATTGATAAAAGGTAAAAATGACACTTGCTTCTTAGAATGCATTATTGGTATAAGAAAAATAAAAATTTTAAGGGAAACAATAATATTCTTAGACAAAAGATTAGAGGGTTAAAAAGTAAGTCGTTGATGAGAAATACAAGGTGGTAACTCAATGTAAGAAGCAAGGGAATACAAACGAGTTTATATGTTTTGGTCTAGGAATGAGAGGCAGTCCTCTGAAATACAACACTACAAGTTTTAAAAAAATTTCATCTTTAGATGCATGAGGACATGCAACACCTTCGACGTGGGGGAATGTTGAACCTCCAATTTGTTCTCTTTTCGAAAATATTTCTTCCCTTTTCCACTAATTTTGTTACATATTTCTACTTCATTTAATATTCTTCATGAATTAAGAGTTATCCAGGTCATACAATTACATTAAAAAGGTAAAGTTCCATCACCAATTCAAAATCTATGTTTTTCTTTATGAAATTGATTTAACTAGACAATAACTACTAAAATGTGCATTTTATGCAGTTAACCTAATGTTTCACAACTATATCTAAAGTTATATAGATTCACATGTGCTAGAGATTCGCCAAAGAATATGGGTAGTTGCCAAATGTCATTAATTGTTGGAAATTAATCCCAACTAGAGCCTGAGCAGGAGGACAAAACCATCAATTTTTTATTTCATTTGAAATGGAAAGACGCAACAACAATTTTTTTTTTGGTTTGCTTTTCACTCAACTCACGCATTAAATTTGTGTTTAATTTCTTCTGCAATAGCCGGACCACCGCAACCCATCCAGATTTGAAAATCGTGGTTCATATCCACGCAACCTCCCGCCTTAACCATTCGCACCTACCCGTAGTTATTAACACACCATTTCCGCATTCAAACCTCCAGTCCACGTCAAATTCCCGCATCCAATCAAAACGCTATCATACAAGTTCATGCCTACATCACCACCTCTCTACAAACGCGCGATAGCGCTATTCCATCACCGCCAACTCACCTTCCCTCGACCAATAACGGCTTATTGCAAATCTTGGAGGTCTAGACACCCAACGTTTTAATCGATATGAAAACTCTTCGCATTTGCCTTCTCGTTTTTTTTGCATGATTTGCGGATGACGTCACTTGGCTCATCA
Organism: Pinus albicaulis; assembly: GCA_034641835.2. Lineage (NCBI taxonomy): Eukaryota > Viridiplantae > Streptophyta > Pinopsida > Pinales > Pinaceae > Pinus > Pinus albicaulis. The sequence goes on along the minus strand of MU968411.1, from coordinate 35,072,849 downwards.
ATCGATGCGATAAAAGCTATCGCAATGTTTTGTAAGTTTTTGCATATTGTAATGTTTTGTTTTATATAAAGCTTTTGTAAAAAGTCACGACATGAGTTTATTTAAAAGGGTCTTACACTTAGGTTAATTTCTTTTGATATGTATTGTAAACATATATGTTTACAATACATAAACATAAGTGATATATATATATATATATATATATATATATATATATATATATATGCATGTGTGTGTGTGTGTGTGTGTGTGCGCTGTGCGATAGAGAGTAAAAAAAATGGTATGCCGAGAGTAGAGTCGATTGTGTGTAAGACAAAGAGAGTTGTGTGTGTAGCAGCCAAGAGAAGCACTCCTTTTGTAAATCTAGAGCAACTGTTCTGATGCTTTGTAACAATAAGAAATTTTGAATGATAAACAATGAATTTGCTTTCCACTGTGTGTGCAATTTTGCTGTAGTGTATTTGTTTTTTATTGTTCTCTTTGTGTTAGAAGAGGAATTTTTGTTTCCTCTCTATTGTTCAGGAATAATAAGAAATTCCAACATGTATCGGAGCTATTCTAGGCTCTCAACAGTTGCTGAAGAAGCTAAAGGACGAAGAAGTTTGTTGAATTTCTCTCCAGCAGAGTGAAGGTTCAACAAAGTCAGGTATTTACCAAAATAGAGTTTTATTTTTTTTTTGTTTTAAGAATACAGTCCAGAGAGCTGTAAAAGGAAGTCTTTTAGAGATAGATTTTATCTCCCCAGTAGTGAGAAAGTTTGTTTAAGAAACACAATCAAGTTTTATCATAGTTCTGTAAGGCTAGCAATGGCAGGAACCAGCACAAGCACAAGTATGGGAAATACTCAACTCCCACAGTTAAATGGGAAGAACTATGACTATTGGACAATCACAATGAGAGCCCTGTTTGCCTCTCAAGATTCATGAGAGCTAGTTGAAGATGGTTTATAAGAACTAGCAGATGAACAAGCATTTAATGCCTTAACACAGGCAGAAAAATATTTTCTTGAAAGTAATAGAAAGAAGGACTCAAAATCCCTCTTCCATCTCTATCAGGCAGTGCGTGAAATAATATTTCCAAGAATTGCAGCAGCAAAGAAGTCCAAGGATGCATGGGATACACTCCAGATAGCCTATCAAGGTATGGGGAAGGTAAAGACAACAAAGTTTCCACCAATGAGAAAAGTTATATGCATGAATCAACAATTGATTCATTCTTCACATTGTTGATTGGGTTGGTTACCCAAATGAGATCTCATGGAGAGACAATAGAAGAAAGAAGAATAGTGGAGAAATTATTAAGGATATTACTCTCAAGATTTTATGTGATAGTAACAACCATTGAAGAGACAAAGGATCTCTCAATGTTTACTGTTGATAAGCTTCATGCATCATTGATGACACATGAACAAAGATTGAGTAGAACAACAAACTCATATTTGGAGCATGCCTTCAAGACCCAAATTTCCTTTAGAAGAGGAAGAGGTCGAGGTAGATCAAACTATAGAGGAAAAGGTAGAGGCAGAAACCAAAACAGAGGAGGAAGAAACATCCCTCAACTACTAGTGGAAGGGGCAGCAACCAAAGTTAGAATCAAAGCCAAGGAAACAACCAACAAGGTGGAAAAAATCAAGCACATGGACAAAGGTATGATAAATCCCTGGTCCAATTTCATTACTGTAAGAAGTATGGGCATTATGCTAATGAATGTAGGAAGAAACAGAGTGACATGGGTAGTATACCCAGTGCCAACTTTACAAAAGAAACTCTGAGCCAAGAGAATTTATTTTTAGCATGTAATATGGCTGAAGAGAAAAATGAAGATATATGGTTTCTAGATTCAGGATGTAGCAACCAGATAACTGGAAAAATTTCTATGTTTTCCACGTTAGATGAAAATGTGAAGTCTCAAGTAACATTGGGGACAAAAAGTAAAGTCTCTCTCATGGGAAAATGCAGAGTGAGTGTTTTAACAAAGAAAGGAGAAAAGAAAACCATATCAGATGTATACTATGTACCTGGTATGAAGTGTAACCTTTTGAGCATTGGACAACTCATTCAGAAAGGCTACAATGTATTCTTTGAGGATGATGTATGTACCATCATGGACATACCACCAAGAAAATAGAGGATTGCACAAGTGAAGATGACAAGAAATATAATGTTTCCTCTCAAGATGAGAGCAGATTTGAAGAAAGGAGCTGCAATGGCAGTAGTGAAACAAGGGACATTCCAAAGAGAAGCAAAAGATGAAAACTGGTTATGGCACTTCAAATTTGGACATCTCAAATTTGGAGGTCTGAATTTTTTGCACAAAAAGGGAATGGTAAAGGGATTACCATTGATTGAGAATCCAGACAGCCTATGTGAAGGCTGCATCTGGGGAAAGCAACATAGAGAAAGCATTCCATCAGGAAATAGCATAAGGGCAAAGGCACCCTTAGAAATAGTCCATTTTGATTTGTGTGGACCAACGCAAACACCATCATTAGTAGGAAGCCACTATATGCTGACCTTTATTGATGATTACATAAGAAAAACATGGGTATATTTCTTGAAGTTGAAGAGTGAAGTGTTTGAGAAGTTCTACCACTTTAAGGCTCTTGTAGAGAATCAAAGTGGGCAGCATATTAAAGTCCTTAGGGCTTCTAGAGGAGGAGAATATATCTCCAAATAATTTATGTGTTTTTGCAGAGAAAATGGAATTCATAAGCAATTTACAACAAGGTATACACCACAACAAAATGGAGTTGCTGAAAGAAAAAAATAGAACCATCATGGATATGGTAAGAAACATGTTGAAAGCAAAACATTTGCCAAATGAATATTGGGCTGAAGCTGTACATTGTGTAGCATATGTTTTGAATAGATGCCCAACAAAGAGTGTAATGAACAGAGTTCCGGAAGAAGCATGGAGTGGTATAAAACAATTTGTCACCCATATGAGAATATTTGGTTGTGTGGCTTATGCACACATTCCAGATCAACTAAGTAAGAAGTTGGACAGTAAGGGGGAGAAGTGCATATTTGTTGGATACAATGAAGAATCCAAAGCATACAAATTGTATAACCCATCTACCAAGAAATTTATGATAAGAAGAGATGTGCAGTTTATTTAAGACGAAGCTTGGGATGGAAGCATTGAGAAAACAGTGATTGTAAAAACGTATTTGTCTTGTGATGAAGATGAGGAAGAAAAGGATGAAAGAAATCCCTCACTAGCAACACCACCTCCACCAACACAAGGATAGAAAGGGATGCCACAAGTAGGTATGAGAACACCCATGAGAAGTGATGACAGTACTTCTCCAAGCACATCACAAGGAGCAGATTTGAGTGCTTCTACAAGCACAAGTTCAGCAAGTGAAAGAGGAACTAGATTCAGAAGTCTGAATGAAATTTATGAGAAAGAAGGTATGAACTCTTTATTTGCAGTGTATTATCATGTAGAAGATCCTATTCATTTTGAAGAAGCAGTAAAAGATAAGAAATGGATAGATGTTATGGATGAAGAAATAAATGCAATAGAGAAAAATAAGACATGGGAATTAGTTGATCTCCCAAAAGGTAAAGAAGTGATTGGAGTAAAATGGGTTTATAAAACCAAGAGCAATACTGTAGGTAAGATTGAAAGGCACAAGGCCAAACTCATTGTCAAAGGCTACAAGCAGCAACAAGGAAGAGACTATGAGGAAAATTTTGCACTAGTTGCAAGAATGGAAACAATAAGAGCAGTGTTGTCCATCGCAGCACAACACAAGTGAAAATTTCACCAAATGGATGTGAAATCAGCATTCCTAAATGGAGTATTGATGGAATAGGTTTATGTTGAACAACCTCTGGGCTATGAGAAAGAAGGCCAAGAGCACAAGGTTTGCAAATTGAAGAAAGCTCTGTATGGGCTGAAACAAGCACCAAGAGCATGGTACAATAAGATATATGCCTATCTACTAGAAAATGGGTTTGAAATTTTTGAAGGAGAACCCACATTATACATCAAAGAAAAAAATGGTAAGATGCTCATTGTTGTTTTATATGTTGATGATGTTATATTCACAGGTAATGATACTTACCTCATTGAAAATTTTAAGACAGTCATGAAAGAAGAATTTGAGATGACTGATATGGGATTGCTAAGATACTTCTTAGGAATAGAAGTGGAGCAAAATGAAAATAATAATTTTATTTCTCAAGATAAATATGTGAAATAAGTTTCGGAAAGGTTTAACATGCAGGACTGCAAAGAAACACTTACTCCTACAGTGATGGGATTAAAGTTAAGCACAGAAGACAACAGCAAGGATTTTGATCCAAGTTTGTATAAGAGCATAGTTGGCAGCCTTATGTATTTGACTAAAACTAGGCTAGATATTATGCATGTTGTAAGTTTAATTTCCATATTTATGGAAATGCCAAAGGAGGCACATTGGAAAGCATCAAAGATAATTATGAGGTATGTGAAAGGAAAAAAGAGGTATGGTATTGTATACACCTCTTAAGAAAATTTTGAATTGATTGGATATATTGACAGTGATTGGGCTGGAAGTATAAATGACAGGAAAATCACCTCTGGATATTTTTTTCATATGGGATCAGGAGCCATCTCATAGGCTTCTAAGAAACAGCCAATTGTGGCTTTATGAACAACAGAGGCAGAGTATGTGGCAGCTACAACAGTAGCATGTCAAGCATTATGGATGAGGAGAATGTTAAGAGATTTGTACCATGAACAGGTAAAAGGTACACAAGTTTATTGTGATAATAGCTCAGCAATATCTTTATCCAATAATTCAATGTTTCATAAGAGGACAAAACACATTGATGCAAAGTATCACTACATCAGAGTATTAATGAACAATGGAGAAATTGTTCTAAAGCATTGCATAACAGAAGAGCAGTTTGTTGATATCTTAACAAAACCATTGGGGTAGAAAAGTTTTAATTATCTTAGAAAATGTCTAGGAATGTATGAAAGTCACAGTTTCGATTAAGGGGGTGTGTTGGAAATTAATCCCAACTGCAACCTGAGTAGGAGGACAAAACCATCCGTTTTTTATTTGATTTGAAATGGAAAGAAGCAACAACAATTTTGTTTTTGGTTTGTTTTTCACTCAACTCATGCATTCAATTTGTGTTTAATTTCTTCTGCAACAGTCGGACCACCACAACCCATCCAGATTTGAAAATCGTGGTTCATATCCATGAAACCTCCCGCCTTAACCATTCACACCTACCCGTAGTTATTAACATGCCATTTCTACATTCAAACCTCCAGTCCACGTCCAGTGCCCACAACCAATCAAAACGATATCACACAAGTTTGTGCCTACATTGCCACCTCTCCACAAATGTGCGATAGCGCTGTCCCACCACCGCTAGCTCACCTTCCCTCGACCAATAGCGGCTTATCACAAAGCTTGGTGGTCGAGTCACTCGGAATTTTAATCTATGCGAAATCTCTTCACATTTTCCTTCTCAATTGTTTTTCGCATGGTTTGGGGATGACTTCACTTGGCTCATCAATCAATGCGATAAAAGCCATCGCAATGTTTTGTGAGGTTTTTCATATTGTAATGTTTTGTTTTATATAATTTTTTTGTAAAAATCCATGACATGAGTTTTGTTACACAGTAATTTGTCACCGTCCCTACCATTCCCCATCCCGCACAATGGAGGACCCATTATGTGACCTGTGAGCAATGTCATGCCTTGAAACCATCATCATCGCATTCCTCTAATCATGAGATTCATTTGCCCTAAAGACATCTCCTTGCAAAAAACCATGAAAACATCTCCTTTTGCATTGGCACAAGCAGACAGTTCATCACTCGCGCCAATGGGGAAAATCCTACAAAGAGGCCACGCCAACTGGCGCTCTGTCCCAGAGTAGCAGTCGCGCCAGCCAATTTAAGGAGTGTTTTTTAAATAAATATTGCGGAAGTTGTGTTTCAACCAACTCATAAACCATTGCTTATCTTGAGTTGGAGGTTTTGCTATGGGAGTTCTATGGAAGGGAAGTGGTTTGCCACCTTTCATGGAACCTTCCTTCATGATAGGGCCAATCCCACAATAATAGGGATCCCAATTCCCTCCTTCCCCATCTATAAAAGCTTGCTGATTGCCATGGCAAGCTAGTCTTGAAGTGCCTAAGCTTTGAATCTCCAAATTTCCAAGAGCCTTTGTGCTGCAAGAGCCCTCTTTCTTCCCTAAAGGCCGACTCAAGTAAGGAGACTATCGTCGAGAGACTCACGAGAGGTTTTCCCTTTCCCTGGCGAGATTTGTGAGACGTGAATGACTGGGGACCCTTCCGAAGGAGATCACGGCGTCAGAACATTGGTTGTACTCTCTTTCGATTGTTATTTAATGAATGATTATGGTTATGGTTCCACTCTATTTTCACTTGTGTTAATATGATTTATATCCTTTCTGACTGATATATAGTTATGTATTCTAGATTCTAGGCTTGTATTCGTGTTGTTTCTTGCGTGTGCAAGTGTCCATCCGCGGAGATCGTGGAGGGATTGTGATCTGCCGAGGCTGAGGAACAGGAACACTTTCTTCTACGGATCATAGCATTGGACTCCAGGTAGGCCTCCGTCTTTGGTCTTTTATCCGTAACCAGGAACTTGCACTATAACATTTTACGATTGTTGCTAGACCCCTGCTGGGCTAGTAGGGATCGCCTCTGTCCGCAGAGGGGATTTACCTCCTCAACAAGTTTATTTCAAAGTGTCTTACACCTAGGTTAATTTATTTTAATATGTATTGTAAACATATATGTTTACAATACATAAATATAAGTGATATATATATGTGTTTTGCGATAGAGAGTAAAAAAAAATCGTATGCCGAGAGTAGAGTCGACTGTGTGTAAGACAAATAGAGTTGTGTGTGTAGCAGCCGAGTGAAGCACTCCTTTTGTAAATCCAGAACAATAGTTATGATGCTTTGTAACAACAGGAAATTTTGAATGATAAACAATGAATTTGCTTCCCATTGTGTGTGCAATTTTTCTGCAGTGTATTTGTTTTTTATTGTTCTCTTTGTGTTAGAAGAGGAATTTTTGTTTCCTCTCCGTTATTCAAGAATAATAAAAAATTCCAAAATTAAAATGGAGGTCCACTTATTGGCTGTAGATGGAATTTCACAGGTTTGGCATATCTCTTTGGTCAAACAAGTGGTCAACATAGTTATGGCATCCCTGTTGTGAACAAAATATCATGTGGCGGGTTCTAAAATAAAGAAATCGAAACTATTAGAAACCAAGAGAGCTCTGAAGACCATATTAAAGTTGATGGTGTGCCGAGAAGTCTCTTCTCATGATTTTCTTTTTTAGTGGCATATCGTGAGAAGAGAAACTCTTATTTCAATTCAGGGACTTAGATGTGATTTTCAATTCTATTTTTTAGGCAATATTTCCTCAAACTTGTTTAACTTTGAAAACATTATAAAAACACTTCATTTGTAATTAAAATCCAGTAATTTAAATCCAGAGATCATTATTATTATTATTGAAATTCCTTATTTTGAAAACTTTGTTTACATGTTGCAAGTAATATAATTTATGTTCATGGCATTCTCGTAATTGTTGATGTTGATTTTATTTGTGTGATCTAAGTTTTCAATACCTCGCATTCATCAGGAGGCCCCCTGAAGACGCGTGATACTAGTATAGATGTTTTTTGTTTAATTTAATTTCTTTATGCTTTGTGTTTAGATTAAACTTTGTTTCTTTTAGATGCTTTGTTCCATTTTAATGTTTTTTTCTTAACTAAAATTTTACTAATTTACCTTTGCTTTTGTACAGGTTAAGTGCTTGATAAAAGGATAAAAACCAACCAAAAAAAATTACCTTGATTGTATTTTCAAGAATAATCTTAGATTTATGTTTGATAGGTTATGAATAGCTCCTGTTCAACATGCACACACTAGTAATATCTTAGGCTTCCTGCACTTTATTTATTTTTAGATTATTTTCAATTTCATTTTTCTTTCGTTATTGGTTTCTATATTAGTTTCAATTCCAAAGTCTCATAGTTCCTAGGCCAACTTTTCTTTAACGATATAATAGTTTATATTTCCTTCTAAATCTTTTAGATTGCATTTGTTTCATGTTCCATAGATTACAATTCTTTTCAATTCAAATAATCTTAGATTTCCTTTGAAATTATAATAGAGTAAATTTATATTTTCAAACTTCAATAGAATAGGTTTCATCGCTTTCTCAATAGAATAGAATTTCTACATATTTTAAAGTTTAGAATTAGCATAAGTTTCTTTGAATTCATTTAATTTTCATGTTTGAAATTTTGTAACTTATTTGGTTTCGATCTCTGAGAAAAATGTGAGCACATCTTTTCATAAGTAGGTTTATTTTCATCTTTCAATTATATTAGTCTTCTTTCAAATTAAAAGTTGATATACCAGCATATAGAGTGCAAGTATACTCCGCAAGCTCAAAAACCCTGGATTGATAATTTAATGCCAGTAATTTAACCAACAATTAAATTACCCATAAATACCTATCCACATTTACCAACCATATAAAATATATGGTTATGGTAGTAATATTTCCAATTATAATTTTCAAAATGAGTGATGATACATATAGACCTCAATATTCATAAAGGAAACCACAATAAAGGGTTAACATCCTCCTTTTAGGTTTTAATCCACTCTCTCTAAGGAGAAGATAATGGATAAACTTCATATCCTCTCTTTCAAAGGTGCACAAAACAATATAATCTACCCCTTTGGAAACAAATATTCCATTATGTCACTCACACACACACACACACACACATGTGTAATAAAACTCCTCTAAATTCTATAATTTATCAGTCCAACATGTTTTTCCCAGCATATTCCCATCATATAAAAATCTCAATAAGTAGAGTGACCTTAATTGGATTCTAGTTTTTTTGAGGTTATTTGTGCAATAACTATCCAAGTGATCAGTCCTCTTTAGTTGGTAGGAAGTTTAAGTTAGGAAAAGAAATTAAAAAAATAACCAAATAACCTATTCTAGCATCTTTAATTCCAAGTAATTGGTTGAGCTAAAATCATTAGTATTTGAATAGAAAGGTGGATTAAGCCTTAGAAAGATCTTTGCAAGATTGGAATCTTTGTAATATTCAAAGTTGAGCAAGATAAGAAGGATGTAACAACCCCTGGTTGATTTTCCATGTAAATAAAATAATACCAAGGTCATGGGATGCGTATTCCAAGCTGAATGTTGGGAAAAACATTATACTGGACATCACTTTGTGAATTAATAATGGCTGTGGAAATTGGTAAAGGAAAAGAGGCAATAATTGACATTTAATTATGAAAATAAAGGACAATAGGAGAAGAGGAAGGTGAAGAGACAAAAAATTGCATGCAAAGGAAATTAGAGGAAAATGAAGAAAATAGGGGCCTCAATGATAAAAAGGCTTTAGAGAAACATTTGCTAGCTTTTGATAGTTTTAAGTTGATCTCTCCTTTCATCCTCTCATTCTATCATACTCTTGCACACTTAGAGCATTCTTGGAGCATGCTTGGAGCACTCTAGTATGTTCTTGGATTGGAGAAAGAAAGTAAGGGAAAGCAAGGGATCACAAGGGAAAAGTTGGATCGGTAGCTACAACATGGATACTTTACAAAGAATAGGTTGCATGTGTGATTTCCTTGCTGATTTTTGGATGCATGGTATATGCATGTGGTTCGTTGGCTATGTGTTTTCATTGGCATGGAGATTTTCCTATGTAGAAACTATATGCACTACGCATGCATATGTCCAAGATTATCCTCATCACACATTATTTTAATTTCATGCACAATACAAAATCTATTCCACCATTGATCATCACATGCGGAAATTAAATCAATTGCATGCACACATTGAAACCATAAAAATTCACACATATGAACACAATGTTTTAACAGGAAAGCTTAAAGTTGAAAACCCCAACTATCTGTATATAATATATGTCATAGAGATCATGAAACAATCATCATACAAATATTATCACAAGCTCTCAGTACAATCTCCAATCGCTACACACTAATCAGGTCTCGATCTAGCAAATCCAAAATCATATTTGGCTACCTTTAGCTGGTCCAATCAGGTAATCCGCTCGGTTATTTTGCCTAGATAAACTCGAATTTCCTCACCTACTCACGCAATACTAAAAGGCATCTTCATCAAATTTTTTGGTGCAAACAATGCAACACTATAGTCACAATTAGATCATAATTTGCTCTTTCACCTACCTCTCCACTAGTCTCCACCGAACCTGGGTCTATGCACCGTAGTTAATCGATGTATTCTTTAGTTGATTTATGAGTTACTAATTAGTGAATTAATTAATAATTAATTCACACCACTCTCACTAGTGTATCAATCAGTTAGACTAGATACAACTAGCTCAAATGTGTTTAACTGAGTTAAACTGAATACAACTCCACTAACTTCCTCAATCAACTCCACCAAACTATGTCACATGAGTTCTAACTGAAGTCTCTATGAAATAGCTCCATTTAACCCTTAGGAATAACGTAATTCCTTCTTTTAGCTGCATGTGCCACATCTGTGCACTTAATTGAAGTGCTCCAAGAGGATAAGATAATGTTTAGAGTCCAAATATTATTAAGAGCTAATAATATTCGACATATCTATTTTTAGACTAGCAGTCTAAAAATAGATTCTGCCCAATATGTCTAAAAATAGAAGTCCAAATAGTATCTTGCAACTCATAGAATATGATCGACATGTCTAAAAATAGACATGGTCTAAAAATAGACTTTGTGCCAAAAATCACCTGTGTGGGCCCCACCTAGTTTAGGTGATTATTTTCCAACTAGGATCAGAATGATGTTTCAGGATGCCTCCTTCACTATTTCTTGTTGCAATCTTCAAAACTCCCTCTCAACAAGAAAGGACTGTCTTTGCATGCAACATGCAACTCCATGCATTCGCCCTGCAACATTTGCAAGCGCCATGCAACTCCATGCATCTGCTCTGCAACTCTTCCAAAACTGAAAAGGCTCCAAACAACTCAATCAATATGATGCATCTATCATCAAAGTCTTTGACTTCTGCTTAGCTACTACACATGTCTTCAGGAACCACTGCGCTGTTGAACTCTGCACCCATGCACTCTGCACTTGCTGTCAACTCTGAACCGCGCTCTAGTATCTGACACTGTCACTTCCCTTGATCTTCCTACATCAATCCAACTGATCATGCTACTTCTGCTCTGTGGGCACCTCAGAGCTAGGTTCAATTCATGATATCCACACCATCTCAATGAATCTTGCCCAGAAATCTCCTCTTGGGATTACTCATGCATGTTGCCCCACCTCTCACCTAGTGGTATAGCCGCATGCACTCCCTCTGCCCATCTGGCATGAAATTTCTCTGCATGAGTGGTTGCTCCCACTCCATGATCCTCATCTTGTGGCTGCTCCACATCCCGAGGTTAACTCTTACCTGCATGCAAATCTAGCTCCCTCTCAAGCTTCAATTGCATGTCTTTCTTGCACTTCCCAACAGTAGGAAGCTCCGTAGAAATCCCATATAATTCATGTCTGTAGAGATTCTTGGCTCGAATCCCAACCTTCTTGACTTGTCCTGTTACTTTATCCCGAAGGAAAAATTCTTCTTCACTAAAGACAACATCATACCATTTATCCTCTAACATTGCGACTGAGATTAAATTCTTCTTTAAACATGGAACATGCACTACATCTTGTAAAAGAATGAGTTTACCTGACTCCCTCTGAAAGGTAATGGTACCAATGCTGGTCACATTGTATCGTCCATTGTCACCCAACTCAACATGGCAACTGGAGATCTTTCTCCACCAAGTCACTGAAAAGGTTCACATCTCTCGTCATGTGAAAGGATGTGCCACTATAAAAATACCAGCCCGATCCCAATGCACTAGACACCATGCATGCGATCAATGATAATTCTAGCTCAAATTGCGAGGCAAGAGCCTCACCAGCTGCAGCTCTAGCAGCCTGCTTGTTCTTCTTCTTCTGTGGACAATGTGTGGCGAAATGCCCATGTTCATGACAGTGAAAACACTTCACTTTGGACATGTCATGCTCTTTGCCATCCTCAAGATCAGATTGAGGAAGCATTTTTTCTTCCCCTTCCCTTTCCTTGCTTTGGCAGCCAAAGCGCAATCCTCTTCATCATCATTCTTTGATGAAGAGCCATCCTTGGTACTCCGCCTTATCTCCTCCTGCACAAGATCCGACCAAAGTCGCTCCCATCTTGGCAGTTTCTCCCGACCATTGACAGAGTCCTCGTAGCTATGCCAAATCTTCGGAAGCCCAAGGAGAGCCAAGATCACCAAGTATTCTTCATCCACACTAACTCCTACACTCCCAAGCTCATCCCTGCAGTGGAAATTTTTTGTCAAGTATACCGGAATAGTGCCATTCTTCTCCATTTTTATTTTCCTGAGCTTGTCTTTAAGTGCCAACTTCCTCTGGTCACTTATGCTTTTGAACAATTCTGTCAAAGCCTTCCACATCAAGAATGGAGTGGCTTTACCGTGAAGGCTAGACACAATGTGGTCCTTCACACCTTCCAACAAAATCCTTCGACACCTTGCTACCTTCTTTTGCCATGCGTCAAGTGCGGCTGCATCGCTAGAACCCGGTTTAGGAATTTCAACATCTATGAACTCCTTCAACCCATTATCCTCCAGCACCGCCTCCATATCGTCCTTCCATGCAATATAATTCAAGCTGCCATCAAGGGCATACTCCAAATGCAATCTTTTGAAAGACATTTCAATGAATGCTCAACTTCGACACCAAGAAAAGCACCGCAACAAATTCGAATTCCACCAGCACCAAACTCAATTGTTTCAATAATTGCAATATGCTCCAATGATCAACGCTCTGATACCATGTAGAAATTATATGAACTACGCATGAATATGTCCAAGATTCTCCTGATCACACACTATTTTAACTTCATGCACAATACAGAATCTATTCCACCATTGATCATCACATGCAGAAATTAAATCAATTGCAATGCACACATGAAACAATAAAAATTCACACACATTAACACAACTATTTTAACTAGAAAGCCCGGGCTAAAAACCCCAAATATCTCGTATATAATATATTTCATAGAGATCATGTAACAATCCTAATACAAATCTTATCACAACTCTCAGCACAATCCAATTGCTACACACTTATTAGGCCCGATCTTGCAAAATCCATGCACCGATCTTTGCCACTTCTTTTAGTCAGCTTCACTACGCAATCCCCGCTCGGGCGCAATGGCCTCTGGATAAACTTGAATTGCCCCAGCTTTTGCTCTCTCACACAATCCTTAAAGGCATCTCCACTAAATTTGTGGTGCAAACAATGAAACACTATAGTCACAATTGATAGTCACACTTGCTCTTTCACCTACCTCTCCACCTAGCCTCCACCGAATCGTCTATGCACCGTAGGTTGAACTCATGTATTCCTTATTGACAATACACGTTTATTGAATTAATTAACTAATTAATTCACTCCACTCTCACTAGTGTATCATTCAGTTAGACTAGATACAACTAGCTCAACTGAGTCTAACTGAGTTAAACTAAATATAACTCCACCAACTACTTCTCCAACTCCACCAAACTCTGTCACATGAGTTCTAACTAAAGTCCTCCATGCATTAGCTCTAGTAAACCCTCAGGAATAGCGTAATTCCTTCGTCGCCATCACACATCTATGCACTTAACTAAAGTGCTCCAAGAGAATAAGATAATGTTTAGAGTCCAAATATTATTAAGAGCTAATAATATTCGACCTATCTATTTTTAGATTGGCAATCTAAAAATAGACTCCGCCCAATATGTCTAAAAATAGAAGTCCATCTATTTTTCCAACTTGACCAACCATCCACAAATAGCATCCTGCAACTCATAGAATATGATCGACATGTCTAAAAATAGGCATAGTCTAAAAATAGACTTTGCGCCAAAAATCACCTGTGTGGGCCCCACCTAGTTTAGGTGATTATTTTCCAACTAGGATCAAGGATGATGTTTTGGGATGCATCCTTCACTGTTTGTTTTTGCAATCTTCAACATCCTGGATTGAAAATGGTTTCAACCTTGCCTTGAAACTTCCTAGATAATCATGATGTTGTGGGTTTCCCACTTATTTTTCTGATTGGTTCTCAGGTTCCTTATGGTTGTGGGTTGGAGCAAACACACTGGAGCCCTGGAACAACTTGGGTTGAGTTACTAGTTCCTAGAGCTTGTACGTTGGGAAAAACACTTTGGAGCTTTGTGGATTGAGTTATTATTCTTGGATCCGCGATTTGGAACCAATTCTCTAAAGCCCTGATTTAGCTATGGGTTGAGCTACTAATTCTTGGACCCCTGGACAACTTCAGTAGAGACTGATCTAGTTGATGTTAGTGATTTCTGGACCATATAGGTGAGATCATTTTGGTTGATGGTTGAGGTGGTTTTTCCTATGGAAGCCCTGGTTGGTTTTGTTTTGGTTTAATATTTATGATCCCACATTCATTCTTGAAATATGGCATGGGAGTGATTGACTGAAAGATAGATTTGGTTCAAACCAATTTATGGTCAGGTGGTACATGGAAGTACCTAACTTGGTTGGAAATTCCATATGTTAATAAGAGTTAGTTTCCTATTTTAATCTATGGGAACCTGTATCGGTTATCATGCTCACATTATGGTTGATTTTTTAAGGTCTCTATTTTGGTTATATGTTAGTTATATACTTGGTTATATGATGTGCTCTAGTTATTAAACTTGTTCATGATTTGTTAAGTTACTACACGATTGATGAATGCATGGAATAAAAAGTGTTTTTATAGCTAGTTAGAGATGTCTTGAATCCTTCTTGGTCACTCTCAGATGAAGATCAAAAGTTTATGATCAAATATGCATCCATGACATGTAGCTTATATGTTTACCATATGTTTGATGAAATGTCTATCATGGATCAGGCATGCCTAGGTCAATTGCTTTCTTGAGTTTTGAATGGGTGTATTCTTCATCACCGTGTTTGTTTCTAGGAAGTTATAGGTAGTTCGGGGCATGGGTTTGGAGGATAGCCTAAAAAAGTGGCTCAAATCCCAAAATCGTTGGCACAAAATTGGAGTTTTTGGGTCATAACCGTATGGAAGAAATCCTGTGAGTGTGGTTAAAGGTTTCCAACTACATGGATGCAGTTTCAAGGGTGCGTTTATGGATCTATGTCAATGAAAAAAATTCGAGCTCAGGGATTGATCGCCTGGGGTGGTTTGATGCCTCCTAAGTGGTTTTTAGTCCCTGAGGGATGTTATATTGTTGTTGGTTTGTCGGCCCCACTTCCATAACTCGAACTTGGATGTTGATTCATACCATAGTGATACTCGGCTCATGTTTACCCTAGAGAGCTTGTAAAAGTGGGTAAACGTGGGAGGGGTGGTTACAGGTTGATATCAGAGATTCTAGGTTCAAACACTTGAACCGGATGGGATAAATGAATATTGTCGTGCATGCATGTCAGTTGTGTATGTTTCCATTATGTCTGCATTGTAGTGCCTATGTTTATCATGTGTATAGTTAGTGCTACAATTTTTCGTCATCATGCATGATGTTATGATGTTGAGATGTTGATGTTATGTTGTTGATATGTTGATGTCCCATGAGATATACTAAGATATGATTTTGAGTATGTCTATATTTTGTTTATCTAATGTTGGCTCGAGGGGTCCTGACCCAAGTTCGGAGGTTAAAGTTTGCCAAAAAACCCCTATACTACTGGCCCTTTTGGTAGTGACCTGCGTGCGCAGGTCAAAGTATCACCCGAAGCAGTATGGGTGGGTGCTAGAACCAGGTTTCCACACCCTGAGAGAGGATAGGTAAGCCAAGCATAGCTGCGTCTGGATTTATAATGACCAGATTGCATATCCCAGAGACGAATCTATAGATCTCCTTTGCATCCACGTGCACAATGTAAACTATACCTACTGTATTCATCAAATCATACACTTCTAAAATAGTAGGGCAACATTACAATTATTCTTTGCATAAAACATAATAGAACAGACCTAGATCGAAGATTTTCACAGCAGAAAAACTTAACACAGTTACTTTCGCAGCTTAACACAAAATATGCATAACATAACTGCTATCAAAGATTCACATCAACAGTACAAATAGATTTAGTTACTCAACAACATTTCTCATTCATTAATCCTTCAGGTTCTTCTTACAATACCCAAACCCGACTTGCGCACACAGCAGCAGGGTCCACACACAGCAGGACTAGGGATCTCTACGCACACAGCCAGCAAGAGTCCTTTCCCAGAAAACCCAAAAATATCTACTAAGCCACAATTCGCATCAAGACCTCATCATCTTCTTCTTTTCTTATAAAATTTTCCTCTATTTGTAACAATCTAGCCTAATATTTCCTATGGTCCGCACACCATGGTTTGTGGACTCTAGGTCTAACCTTTGACCCATTACAATGCTCTCGAGCTTTGTCGCACCCCAAAACCCCTGCGCTAGACTAAATATAATAAAAAATATACAAAATCGGACAAGTTTCGCAGCTTGTAGGAGACCCTGTTCCAATAGTCCCCCAACACAATCTTGTGACTCGTCTCGAGTCATTGTGGTGGTGCGGTCTCTACCTGTGCACGTAGGGCATTGATGGTTGCGATTAGCGGAGGTAACACTTCTTGACTCTAAGAAGTAGCACTCTACGCGATGTATACAAGCTTCTGGGAGGTCGGTCCTTCAGTAGCCGCGGTAACCTGCTCTAATGTCTGGTTGAGTCGCTTGATCGCGCCATTGGTATCCTGTGAAAGTTGGAGGGTGACGTCGACCCATGGATTCAAGCATTCTGTGATGGCATGCTTCGTTCATCGGAGTTCCTCAATCTTATATTGGAGTGCTTTGCTAGTCTTCAAGTGTGCCAGACGTTGCGCAGGGACTAAGGAGGGCAAGGTAGCTTCGATATGATCGAAAGAAGCTTCCTTCTGTCAAACTAGACCGTTGTCTATAGCTACATGGCTGACTCAAGAAATTGAGTACCCTGATAAATCTGTCCTATAATGATGTCTGTAGCTTCTGTTACTAGCGCACCATGCTGGGTGCGTACCTCCAGAGATGTGGCAGGTTGTAATTGGGCCTGTAATGTGGCGGTTTGTCGTTCCATTTGGGTCTTGAGGGTCTGCATTTCAATTTTGGACGTATTTAGTGCTGCAACCAAGCCTTCTACTCTAGACCGGAGTGGAGCTATAGCCAGGAGCTTGTCTAGGACCTTTGTGCCGAGCTGGTGGACCATTTTTTCGAGTTGCGTCTCCTCCGAGATAGCAAGGGAGACGTCTGTGGTCTGTTTTGAGAGGATTGGCATGGCCACATCGAGCTGTCATTGTGCGGTCCAGTCGCGATGATGGAGCTCTTGAAGCAAGATGGTGTGGAAACCCTGTAACACCTCGAGGGGCAGCTTTTCCAAGTCCAATTGTAGTCCCGTATCCACTGGAAGGTGGGTGCCGACCAGGACAGTGCTAGGAAATGAATAAGCACGGATTTCTTTTGCCGTTAGCCCGGTACTTCTGGATGTCATGGGTGCCTATGCCTGTATTATGGTAGGGTACAACGTATCCGTCTTTTTCCAGAGGTCATGAAGCTCAGCCTGCATGGCGTTGATTGCAACCTTTTGTTGTGCTTCTATGGCTGCCCACTTATGCTCTGTAACTAGATTAAGTGCATCCGTAATTTGCTCGAGATCACCATCAGTTAGCATGATCGTTGGGTCATATTCTTGGCGTTGGGCGTGCTGCTTTTTCCAGGGCCACTTTGCAAGCTCCCTATGCTACTTCGTACCCTATAGGGATGCAGTATCCTTGTTAGTTAGACCTTTTGATCACAAGACTAACTGTGAATTGACCGTGTCAGCTCTTATAGTGATATGCGGAAGTTATGTAACATCTTCCGTGGCTGCATCTAAGCCCATCTGGTTGGACCCTGCGATCATCCCAGGTTTGACAGGGGCGTTAAGTTCCGTCATATAGCTTTGACGCCAATCCATGTAGGGTTTGAAGTTAATTCTCCATGCAGGGAGCCAGTGGGCAATTAGCTTATCAATTTCAGCGTCCCCAGACCCCCTCAATGTAATGTCCGTAGGCTCTGGATTGGTAAGCGCCGAAGCATCTGCGGGGTTAGGGGTTGCCATATTAATGTAAGGAGGGGATCCTGAATTTGGAGACTCAAAGGCAATGGAAGTGGGTTGATTGGGTATGAACAGAACGTTAAAGGTCCAAAAAATCATGCAGCAGAACAATACATGCGGATTACAAAGATGATATGGAACCTTGGTCAGAGTTATCCTTTCTCCTTTAGAGTGCCCGTGGCTATCCATTGGTAAGGTGAATCTTACTTGGAACTTACCATCAAGAAAACGGTAAAAAATCACAAGAAATTGCCTCATTAATTTCCAGCCGCCTGTTTTCCTTAACGGTAATATTCCCTTTTTACTAGAGTTCAGCATCCTGACTGTCATCGTTCGCACCCTATGGGCTTCCCACGTATCTACTAACCTCGGATGAAGCATCCATGCTGCTTGTGCATCCTTAATTATAACCGAAGTTGGGTGTGCTGTAATGCAATTCAGGTGCAGCCTAAACAACTTGGCAACCGTGTGCATCCCATCCAGTTGGGGATCATCCTTTCCTTCCATTGGGTTGAGGCTGCAGTATTCAACCATGTGTGGTACCTACGTTACCCATGATTCATATGCGATGTACATTCGCAGAAACACATCCCTCAAAGTCTCCCAATGGCGAGTGCACTGATGGAGCTCTGTGTCTAAATACCATGTAGCTAGACATAGTCCTAGAGCATGGATAAATAGGTGGACCCATTCTTTTGGGGTTCTATCGCACCACTGTGTTTCCCATGCGAGAAAATATCTGCGTGGATCTTCTGACCCAAGGAATATTTCGATCTGTCTCATAGCTGGAGCTTCAAATCATAGGATCATCCTCTCCCAACATTCCTCCCAATCTCGGAATACCTTCCCATGCATCGCCCACCAGTTCACAGGTGTTTCGCGTAGGGCTAGCTTAAGGGCCCATAGCCTGCGTCCCTTGGGAACTTCTGCTTCGAATGCACGTAAAAATTCCTTAAAGTTACCCGAATCCCCAAAGTAAGGCAGGTTTCTTACCTCAAAGGAGATGCAGCGGAATTTCCTGGTGACCCGAAGACATCACAGTGCCGAAACCTCATGCAATCGACCTTGTCAATTCTCTAGTTCCCCATCAGAGTCAGAAAAGCATTCACTATCTCTTTTCCAGCAGAGTACTCCTTCCGCCGTGGGGTTAATCCAATCTTCGTCCTGTGTAGTCAACTTGTAAATTTTATCCACTTCCTCCTCATCGCGCACTGGCTCTGTATACCATGCACCTTCCACGGGATCCAACAGTACTATTACTCATGTACCATTATTTTCAAGCACCATGATTTGCTTTTTTAGGTTGATAACACCCCCATATCTATAGCCCAGTCCAGTCCTAGGAGTGCAGGGTAGGGGTCCGCATCTTCTATGATTTCCATTACCTAAAAGTTAGCTTGGGCCTTTACTCCTGCGATATCTACCATGATTTTTGGCAGCCTTCCTAGAGGGATGATCTTCTATTTATTCGCCATGTGTAGCTGGATGGTGGACCATTCCAACTTAGGTTCTCCCATTCATTGCCATGTTTGTTTAGGTAATATGTTCGCATCTGATCCAAAGTCCAAAATAACTTGATCCATCTTGTAGTTACCAATCTACGCAGTTAACCGCATTTCTCTTCCAGTGCATTTTTTATACCTGTATAGTTTGTGTACATCCTTAGTCCCTAGGGTCGGATCAGGCTGCGTTGCACAGCTATTTATTAATGCTTGAAGGTTCTCTATAACCTTTGGGTTACGTAGTAGCTTCATACAAGCCTGCAGAAAGGGCTTGACCCCCTCATCTGTCTTGGGATGTGTCGGTACTTGCACAGTAATTGCCCCTACCTTAGCAAAGTCCTAGCAAGCTATGGCCATTGTTTCTTGTCCCTTTTTCATGTCCAATCCTTCTTGTTGGGTCAGAGGATCCATGGCAGCCTCTTCCTTTGGTCCCCGGGTGGCCATCTCACTGCGTGTTACGACTCTCACACTTGGGTCCATATTTCTTAGTTCGTATTTAACTCTCTTCACATTCTGCATAGGGTTGGGCTGCTTTTCCTGCATTTTTTCTATTAATATTGGGAAATATTCAATCACATGGTCCAGCTATCTGCAATATCGGCAGGATTTCCATGTAGGATTTGGGTAGTCCCTAGCAAAGTGCCCTGCTTCTCCACAATTATATCAAATTAGCTATACACGTCCTCGACCTGTGCTTCCTCCCTGACCTCCTCCCCTGCCCCTTGTTGGAGAGCCATCAAAGCTCGCGGTAGATCTGGGTGACGCAGGGTCTGATTGTACCCTATAAAATTTTCCTCGATCTATCATCAGCTCAAAAGTTCGACAGTTCTACTCATCGTGTCCTACCTACCGACAGAACCTACACCATTGTTGTTTAAGTTCTGGGACATACGCTCCTAGCCGAGGGCAATGATTCGTATCATGCAACCCTATTATGTGGCAGTCATCGCACCATGACGCAGATTTGGTTGAGCTTGGATGCACTAGGTTAGGTTCTCCTGCCTGTATGTAATCTGTCAATAGTGGGCACTGATCCTTCGTATGTCCAGATACCTGACATCATATGCACCATGGATCTGTGTTGGCTCCTTTTCCTCGTTCCTTTCGTAGATTCTGAATTTCCATGTGCATAGCTCCGAGCTGCTCCTGAATTTGTTTTACCCCTAACAAAGTATCTTCTCTGGGTGAAACTTCTAGTTTCATAGCGACTTCCACAGCTTTTTCCTGCGACTCAAAGGTTTGGTGACTCATTGGTATGAGTAGGTGAGGCAACAACATAGCGATGAACCATTTTGTATGTTGTCTATCGTCATACTCAAATCCTCCTTCCCTGATTGCTCTCTTCAGTCATTGATCAGCCTCCCATACAGACTCAGACGCTCCTTGCTTGAAGTCCTTCACATATGCTACTAGCTGAGAGTAAGAATTTGGCTTTCAGAACTGTTGCTTCAGAGCATCCTTAATATCTTGAATAGATGCATTCCCATTCTGAGATATGTATTGCATATACCAGTCCAGAGCTTTTTCTTCGAATACCAGGGACAACTATGCCCTCTTCACTGTATTTCTTGTCACATTTTACGGAATCCATACAGAATCTACAAAAAACCAAAATTGGTCCATATCCTCATCTCCTACCCCCTTGAAGGTAGGTAGTTTCCGGTGCGCAGCCATATCACTGTTCGGCGGAGGTGGTGGTATGGGCGAATTTGTACCTCTACACGGCCTGGATGACAGTGTAGCTGGGGGGATCTGTGTAGCCATCTCTCACAAAGGGATATAGACAAATATTCCCCCTTCAAGTTTGGTTCGATAGTATTTACCACTGCGTGTTGTTCTCTCATCTGAATCCGAGGTCATTCACTCGGTATGACTACACAGTATACTCTTTTCGCACAGTAATATTTTAATCAGCGAGGGTAATTTCTTCAGAAACTTGCCCTGGAAACCTTTAAAGAATCTTTGCTCTGCTTCGGAGTAGGAGATGAATTGATCAATGACAAATTATGTCACAAACCCTCCTAGCACACTATCCACCCAGTGATCCACCGTGCGAGTGATGGTATTATCAGTCCTTTCTAGCTGCTGGATCAGCCCTGGAGTCCACTGAGTGACCCGTTCGTCCTTCCAACACTTCTGGAACTCTACGAGCCTTGCCAGCCACTCCTAAAGCTCGATTGAAAATGTCACAAAGAAAATTTTGTAGCTTTCCATAAGAATGTACCTATCTTTCCAATTTTCCATTGTTAACCTTGTGCCGTGATCCTAAATCTACTTTTCGAACCACTCTTCGATTTCCTTCCTCTCAAGCTTCCAGCACTCTCTTGTCATTACTAGACCCCTCTCTCAAAATGCTCCTGGTCCCGGCAACGGAACCATTTGTTGGCTCGAGGGTCCTAACCCAGGTTCGGAGGTTAAGGTTTTCCAACAAACCCCTATACTACTGGCCCTTTCGGCAATGACCAGTGTGCACAGGTCAAAGTCTCACCCGAAGCAGTATGGGTGGGTGCTGGAACCAGGTTTTCGCACCCTAAGAGAGGATAGGTAAGCCAAGAAGAGTTGTGCCCAACTTTATAATGACCAGATTTCATATCCTGGAGCTGGTTCTATAGATCTCCTTCGCATCCATGTGCACAAGGTCAACTATACTTACTGTACTTAACAAATCATACACTTCTAAAATAGTAGGGTAGCATTACAATTATTCTTTTCATAAAACATATCAAAACAGACCCAGATCGAAGGTTTGCACAGCAGAAACACTTAACACAGTTACTTTCGCAGCTTAACGCAAAATATGCATAACATAATAGCTATCAAAGAATCGCATCAATAGTACAAATAGATTCAGTTACTCAACTACCTTTCTCATTCGTTAATCCTTCAGATCCTTCTTACAATACCCAAACCTGACGTGCGCACACAGCAACAGGGTCCACACATAGCAGGACTAGGGATCTCCACGCACACAACTAGCAGGAGTCCTTTCCCCGAAAACCCAAACAGATCTACTAAGCCACAATTCACATCAAGATCTCTTCATCTTCTTTTTTTCTTATAAAATGTCCCTCTATTTATAAAAATCTAGCCTAATCTTTCCTATGGTCCACACACCATGGTTTTCGGACTCTAGGTCTACCCTTTGACCCATTACAATGCTTTCGGGCTTTGTCCCACCCCAAAACCCCTGCGCTAGACTAAATATAATAAAAAATATACAAAATCGGACTAGTTTTGCAGCTTGTAGGAGACCCTGTTCCAACATCTAACATGACATGTTTGCAAGAGATAGAAGATCAAAGATGATGAGCAGAATGGTGGATTACAGATCACATGACTCTCCTTCCAAATTAGATGAGCAACAAGGAGATGAGTATTTTTGTGATATAGTAGATACACTGAGAAGTTTAAAGGAAGAAATAAGAAGTTGTAAGGCAACTAATAATAGGTTGTCTGAGGCACAAGAAAGGCTTTCCATAGCTCAAGAAAATAAATCATAGGGTAATTTAGTCATACTTCAAAGTCTTACATACTTGCATAAGTAGGGATAATTGAATATCAGTCATGGACATGAGGAAAAAACTAATGGAGCATATGGTAGTAGGTCTCAATCAAGATATAGGTTCGACATGGATGACACAATCATAGGTGGTAGATCTTTAGATACACATGATAGGTGGGACAGAAAGCATGGATTCTCTTCTAGTTTCAGTTCTGAGAGACATCATCATCATTACCACCAACATCCTTACAAGAGAAGTGAGAAGCAATATTTTCTACAAAAAATTCAAGAAATCCAAGCCTCCTACTTTTCATGGGGATGTGAAGAAACCATAAGATCCAGAAGCATGGTTTCTTGGTATAAAGAAGTTCTTCGAATTGAATTATTATTCATAGAATATGAAAGTCGTGATAAAAATCTTCAGTCTCAAGGGAAGAGCAGATATTTTGTGGGAATATGTGAAGTGTGTCAGAGGAATCAAGATAGAGGAGTTGAGTTGGCTTGATTTTAAAATACTCTTTCAGGAAGAAGTACTTGTCATAGAGATATTACATGATGAAAAGGCCAAGGATTTCTATTAGTTGAATATGGGTTCCATAATAGATGAAGAGTACATGACCAATTTTCTGGAGTTGTTGAGGTATGTTTCCTACATCAAGAATGAGAAGACAAAGGTCCAAAGGCTCATCAATGGATTTCTTTTAGAATTTAAATATTGGATTGAGTATGATAAGCCTCATTCATTGTAAGAATTCATTGGGAAGTTGAAGCATTTTTATGAGTCTAAATGAAAGTTTGATCCTAAGTGGGATTGGAAAGGTAATGAGAAGACTAAAGGAAAGTGGGATAAGAAGCAAGGAAGACCTTAGGATGAAGCTGATAAGGAGAATGCATAACCTTATAAGAAGTTCAATTTAGTTGACATAGAACATGGATTTCAACCTGAGGAGTAGAATAATGGTGATGGCAGGAAGCCTTTTCAATGTTGGACTTGTGGTGGAGAGCATCGTAGGAGAGATTTTCCACAACACCAGGGTGGCAAACCTCATATTTACAGTGCTCAGGAGGCACAAATAGTTAGAAATGTTGGGAAGAGTATTCCTCGGATTTAGGAAGTATTGGATAAAAGGCATACCAAGATCATCAGGAAACCATTATCGAGATGGAAGGTAAGATTCATGATCATGTTGTTTCTATTTTGATTGATCCTGGATCTAACTATAGTTATATCAGTCATGTCCTGTTGGATAAGTGTTGCTTGAGCAAATAAATGCATGTAGAATCTTGGTTGGTGCATTTTGCTACAGGAACCAATAAAAGAGTTCATCATTAGGTCAGAGCTTGTGCATTTTAGATTAATGGTATGCATACATCAACACATCTAAATGTTCTTCCTTTAGGTTCATATAGTATGATTTTGGGCATGGAATGGATATTCATTCACAATACTAAGGTGGGTTTCTATGAAAAGGTTATTGAGTGACTAGATGATGATGGGGAAAGAAGAATATTGTAGGGAAAGAAGAAGCCTACAACAGTGAGAATGGTTACAATAATGCAGGAAAAGTACAATTTCTGGAAAGGATGTGCATCATTTGCAATTCATATTTTCAGTGAAAAAGGGAAGGATTTTGAGGATGATGAATTCCTAAAGAGGTTTCCTATTTTACAACAGTTTCAGGTTGTGTTTTCAGCAAATATTTCAATTTTTCCTCCTCATAGGGAAGTGGAATTTTCTATTGAGTTGATGTCAGGGAGCAACACTAGCATCTAAGGCACCATACAAGACAAGCAAACTAGAGTTGGAGGAATTGAAGTTGCAACTTAAGGAAATTCTTTATAAAGGATACATAAGGCCAAGTGTGTCACCTTAGGGTGCACCAAGTTTCTTTGTAAGGAATAAGGATGGTACTCTCATATTGTTCATTGATTACAAGCAGTTGAACAAGGTGACGATCAAGAACATGTATCCATTGCATGGGATTGATGATTTGTTTGATTAGCTAAATGGGGTAGTAGTATTCTCAAATATTGATTTGAGATCAAGGTATCATTAGGTGCACATCAAAGAAGAGGATATCTACAAGATTGAATTTCCTACAAGGTATGGTAATTATGAGTTTGTGGTGGTTCCTTTTGGTCTTATTAATTCTAGAGCTACTTTAATGTGCTTGATGAACAATGTGTTGCGTCCTTATATGGACAAGCTTGTGATATTGTTTATTGATGACATATCTGTATATTCTAAGAATGAGGAAGAACATGCAAAACACCTCGAAATAATGTTGATATTTTTGAGAGAGAATCAGTTGTATGCTAAGCTCAGTAAGTGTAGTTTATTTCAGGTTGAAGTTCATTACTTGGGACATGTTGTTCCCAAGGAAGGGATAGTATTGGACCCATAAAATATTAAAGTTATCATGGAGTGGACTACTCCTAGGGATGTGGATTAAGTCATATCATTGATGGGACTAGAAGGTTACTATAATAGGTTCATCAGGAACTTCTCAATGATTGATTATCCTATCACATATTTGCAGAGAAAGGGGAATAATTTTGAATGGACTGAGGAGTGTGCAACTAGTTTTAATCCATTGAATTATTTTCTTACAAATGCTCCAGTTTTGAAGATAGCATATCATGAAAAAGAATTGGTGGAATTTTGATGCAGAAAAGATATGTGGTTTGCTACGATTCAAGGAAGCTGAATCAGCACAAGTAGAATTATGTGACTCACGACCTTGATTTGGAAGCTATCATTCATGTATTGAATATGTCGAGACATTATCTCCTTGCTAGAAAATTTTTTCTAATTAGTGATCATAGTGGGTTGAGGTACTTGTTTGACCAAATTAATCTATATGTTAGGAAATCCTGATTGTTTTCTACCATCAATGAGTTTAACTTTGAGATTAGGTACATCAAGGGTGAGGAGAACAAGGTTGCATATGCTCTTAGTAGGAGAGTGTAGGCGAATCACATGTCAACCATGAGTTCTTATGGGACAAATTTGCAGAAGAAAATATTGTATGTAAGGAAGCATGATGACAGGTACCATCAATTAAAGCAGAGACTACAATAGTAAGGTGAAAGTGATATGTATGAGGAGTATCACCTTGTGACAAATGGCTTCGTGAGATTCAAGAATAAGATCTATGTGACAGATAACATCGAATTAAAGAATCTTATCTTGAGGGAATTTCATGTCAAGCCATATTCAAGCCACCCAGGATATCATAAGACTTTAACAACAATAAATAATTTTTATCATTGGCTGAGTTTGTTGCTAGATACTTGGACTTCCAACAGGTGAAGGAAGGTGTAAGTATCCAACTGGTTTTTTGCAACTGATTCATATTCCAGAATGGAAATTGGAGGTAATTTACATGGACTTCATTACAAGTTTTTAATGGACATCGAAGCAACCGGATTCCATCATGGTTGTGGTTGATAGGTTGATCAAGGCAACTCACTTCATTGCAGTAACGTATACTAATTTAGCTAGCGTGGTAGCTCAAATCTTCATCAGGGAGATAGTGACGTCTAATGGTGTCCCTAAGAAGATCATATCATATAGAGATTACAAGTTCACTTCCATGTTTTGGAAGGTGTTGTTTGCAGGCTTGGGGATAGATTTATCCTTCAGTACAAATAATCATCCACAAATAGTTGGACATGCAGAGAGGCTTAATAGGATTCTTAAGGACATATTGAGGAAGTATGCCATGCATCAACAGAGGAAGTGGAAGGAGTATCTTCCATTTGTGGAGTTTTCATATAATAATGGGTATCACGAATCCTTAAGGATGATTCCATTTGAGGCTCTTTATCAGCGAAGTTGTAATACTCCTATTAGCTGGAGTGAGCCATTGGATAGGGTGTTGATTGGATCAGACACGTTGGTTGAGATGGAACATGAGATGCAGGTTATTAAGAGGAATTTAAAGGAAACACATGACAAGAAAAAGAGTTATCTATATCAACATAGAGCATTCTAGGAGTTTTAGGTTGGGGAGCATGTGTACTTGCACATCAAGCCCAAGAGGATCTCCTTGAGGATTGGATCATGTGCCAAGATCACACCTAAGTATTGTGGGACTTTCGAGATCCTTGAGAGGATTGGACTAATGGCATACATACAATAATGAAATTAAATGATTTTTTCCATTTTTCGTTGCTTAAGAGATATGATTAGGATGTTAATTATGTGATTGATTGGTTTGTATTATAGGTGGAACCACAGGGAGAGTTCCAGCCAGAGCCTTAATGAATTTTTCAATAGAAACAACTCATGCTATATATCCGAGCAATCAAGCAAGTTAAATTTCAATGGAATCACTTTGGGCCCGATGAGGCTACATGGGAGATGACTGATCAGATGTGGGCTTTGTATCCTTCCTTATTTTTGGTTGATAAGTTGTGTTGGTACACGTGTTTTGGTATTTTGCTTTTGTTATATATATATATATATATATATATATATATATATATATATATATATATATATATATATATATATATATATATATGCATTTATGTATTGTAAATACTACAATGAGCTGTGTTATAAAGCTCCAATAAGTAGTATGGTGTTCATGGTTTCAGTATTTTGGTATGACTTAGATGCTACATTGAGCTATGTTGTAAAGCTCCATGGGCAACATTTTTTTCTAGTTATAAGTATCATTGAACACCAAGGACAGTGTTCCCCCAAGAGGGGTTTGCAATAGCCCCTAGTTGATTTTCTATGTAAATAAAATAAGACCAAGGTCATGGGACACATATTCCAAGCTGAATGTTAGGAAAAGCATTATATTGGGTATCACTTATGGATTAATAATGGATATAGAAATAGAAAAAGGCATTGGTAAAGGAAAAGAGGCAATAACTGACATCGGATTATGAAAATAAAGGAAAATAGGAGAAGAGGAAGGTTAAGAGACACAAATTTGTATGCAAAGGAAATTAGAGCAAATTTGAGGGAAAATGAAGAAAATAGAGGCATCGATAATAAAAATTCATCAGAGAAACATTTCACATTGTTTGTTCATTCAATTTTAGCTCTCTCCTTTCATTCTCACACTCTCATACTCTTGCACACTTAGACAATTATTGGAGCATGCTTGGAGCACTCTAGCATTCACTTGGATTAGAGAGAGAAAGAAAGGGAAAGAAATGAGCGCAAGGGAGCACAAGGGAAAAGTTGGATCAACAACTACAATAGGGATACTTTTTAGGTAACAGGTTGCATGTGTGATTTCATTGCTAGTTATTGGATGCATTGTATATGCATGTGGTTCCTTGGTTATGTGTTGTCATCGTCATGGAGATTTTCTTAGATTGACAATGGTTTCAGCCTTTCCTTGCCATTTTTTGGATAGCCATGGTGGTGTGGGTTTCCCACGTGTTTTTATGATTGGTTTTGAGGTTCCCTATGGTTGTGGTTTGCAACAAACACTCTAGATTCATGGAACAACTTGGGTATAGTTATTAGTTCTTGAAGCCTATAGGTTGGGATAAACACTCTAGAGCCTTGTGGGTTGAGTTATTAGTCCTTGGAGCCACAGGTTGGAACAAATTATTTGGAGCCTTGATTTATATGTGGGCTCAGTTATTAGTTCCTAGAGCCTTTGACAACTTGAGTAGAGACCGATCTGGTTGATGTTAGTGATTTATGGATCGTATAGGTGAGATCACTGTGGTTTAGGGTTGAGGTGGTTTGGCCTCTTGAAGTGTTGGTTGGTTTTTTTTTGGTTTAATATTTATGATCCCACATTCATGGTTGGAATATGGCATGAGGATGATTGGTTGAAAGAGAGATTTGGTTCAACCCAATCTATGGTTGGGTGACATATGGAAGTCCCTAACTTGGTCGACATTTTTATATATTAATAAGAGTTATTTTCCTATTATGATTTATGAGCACTTGTACTGGTTATCATGTTGACATTATGGCTAATTTTTTATGGTCTCTATTATGGTTATATGTTGGTTATACCAAGTGCTATAGCTATGGCTCTTGTTCATGATTTGTTAATTTACTGGAAATTTGATGAATGCATGGACTAACAAGTGTTTTTGCAACTAGTTAGAGAGGGCTTGTATCCTTCTTGGTGACTCTCAGATGAAGATCAAATTTTTATGATCAGATATGAATTCATGAATTGTAGCTTATATGTTTACCATATGTTTGACGAAATTTCTATCATGGATTAGGAATGCCTAGGTTAAGTTCTTGCTTGAGTTTTGAATTTTTTGATTTCTCATCATCTTATTTATGTTTATGGAAGGTTGCAATAATTTATACGCAGGGGTATGGAGGTTAGCCTGAAAAATTAGCTTAGATCTAGGAACCGCTGACACAGAACTTGACTTTTTGGGTCATAGCCACATGGAAGCAAGTCTGTGATTGTGGTTATAGGTTTCCAACTGCATGGATGCAGTGTCAAGGGTGCGATTATGGAGCTAGGTCAGTGAAAAAATATTTTAACTCAAGGAGGATCACCCGGGGTGGGTTGTAACCTCTTGAGTGGTGTGTGGTCCATAAGGGATGTCAGATTGTTGTTGGTATATTTTCCCCACGTCCATAACTACAACTCGAAGGTTGGGTCATATCATAGTGACATTCAACTCATGTTTATCGTGGAGAGCTTGTAAAAGTGAGTAAATGTGGGAGAGGTGGTTATAAAGGAGCTAAGTATATTATTATTATTATTATTATTTCTTAATGGTATTTCACATGAGAGTCCAACAATTCAAATAATCTATTATTTCCTACAAAATATTATTGTTTCAAATAATTAGCTCAAAGACAAATGAAAAGGCATTAATATATTTAACTTATTATTTTTGAGGAAATAAAAATATATATTTGTGTTCACTAATGGGGAAAAATATAAACCTAAAAAGGAAATCACCGTGAGGAATTTTTAAAAATGGGTTTCCTTCTTTCTTATTTAGGGTTCTTGATTCTTCAAATAGACCTCTCTTTGTTCTTGGAGTGATTTCAACATCACTATTCCTTATAAATTATCATATGAAGGTAAAAATTTAACATTATAACACTATAGTTGTTTATTAATAGGAGGATTGAAGTAAGTGGTATTCACAATTCTTGGAGAAAACAAAAAAACACTATAATATGAAAATCAATAAAAGCAACTTATAATAGTTCTCATTTGCAATAATACCATATGAAATCACCTTTTAACATAAAGCATACAACATTAATATGTGAAAACACTCAATATTCAAAACCTTAACCTTAGGAGATGTAGAAATTATTAGTCTATAGATAGACTTTGTTACAATACCATGGCTTATCAATACCACATGCACAAAAAATCATAACGTCATATAAACTTGTTCCTATGATATTTTTTTAATTAATCAATTTAATTAAAATAGAAAAAAATGTACAAGTACTGGGGAAATAAATCTCAAACTTTGATTTGTGTATACTACTAATAATATTATATAATATTTAGTGGAGGATAATTCCCTACTGTCCACCTAATCATTTGGAGAGTTGCAACTCAATTCTTAGAACCATTTAAGGACATATTGTTAATATTTTCTAAGTGTGTAAAACCAAAGATGCATCATTTCTCTTCAAGTCTCTTTGGTTTATTTTTCATCTAACAAACAATATTTATTCTTTATTTGGATGTTAACATCCATTGATTGATTCCAAAAGAGATAGAATAACAACTAAAGAAATAAAAGCAAAAATTCCTATGTATGTATGACTTTCAATCAACATTTTTGTAGTTGCAATTCAACTTTGAATGGGGATATTTTTGGGGATAAAAGTTAAATAAGTGTGGGGATTTTGCACAAAGGTGGAAAATTCATTGTGCATTTTGAAAATCCTAGTTTTGTGGATTTTGAAAACCATAAGAATGCAGAAAGTGGAAACTCCAACATATTTAGTTGAATATAAAAATCTATTATGTCTTCAAATCGAAACAATTATCTCAATGAGTTAAGTGGCTCACCACAAGTTATTTTTACTATAATTTTCCCCATTTTATAGAGAAACTAGGACCATTTCTATTGAAGAGAGGATGAATGATTTAAGTGAATACTCATAGCTTTCCACCTCTTTGGTTGACTCAAATTGGTTCTACATATTAGAAGTTATACTATAGTTTTGTAGGCCCTGAACTTGTAAAGCATTTTTTGAACATTCCCTGTGCATTTTCGATAGTTAAAGGCCATATAATATCTAATTTAGAGGAGTTACAAGCACATATAACGTGGAATAAGATTTATAATTGTCGAATAAGTTCCCCAAATATATTTTATATGAAAAAATTGTATTCTTGAGAAGTTGATATATCAACTAGACTCCTTGAATCCCACATTCCTTTTTGCACCTTCCAACAAGTTCGGGACCTCAAGGAATCTTTTTGATGCCCCTTAAGATTCCATGAGCAAGGTTCCGCTGCTCTAGCCGCTCATGGTTCCGCGCCTGCAATAAAAAAAAAGTATTCGTTGAAGAACATGTTGGTTTGCTCCACGTTCTGCCTCTGCTTTGCTGACGGCTCCATTGGTGTCCCTGTGCCCTCATCTCTCATGTATTCTCCATGGTTTCCTTGAACCATTTGAATTGCATTTTATAACAAAGTGTGAGGGTGAATAAGACAAAGTGTGAGGTTGGCACATTGGTTGGCATAATCATATTGAGATACTTGTTGTTGGGAGGTTTTGGGTTCAAATCCCATTGACTCCCAATATTGTTTTAAAGCCCAATTTTAGTTTTAATATAGTTTTTTCAAACTATATAATATATGGAATTCGTATGTCCATATTTTAATGACTCCCAAAAACATGAGAATAAGACAAAAAATCGAGGTTGCACCATCCAAGGCCACTTGGGACTAATTTGAGGTGTCATTTGGCACCATGTGATTGAGCCATGTGGCAAGCCCTCATTGGTCCACATCATATGCCACCTCTACCACCTACTTTCCATGTGTCGACTTGTGGTGCTTCCACATCACCTTTTTGTGGGTCCACCTATTTTGTTGATTGGGCTACCACATTAGCTTTGTGGGTCCCACTAAGCCTACCACATGTCATCCATATGGCCTGCCATGCAGCAGAATGTTGAGTTTGACTTGTTTTTTTGTTGTTTGGTACAAACTAAAATAAATTTCTCATACAGACTCGGATTTGAGTGTCATTCATGCCGTTAGAATCGAGGCAACGATAACTACAATCGTGTCATGGTTCGAAATAATTCTGACCACTTTTAATTTTGACCATTTCTGAGCCCTCTTGGTCCCCTGAGGGTGTCTGGAGCCACCTAGATCAATCCTCCCCAATGAGGCACTTTTGGTCCACCAAAAGCATGAAAAAAATCTTGAGCTACTTTGTACCTCGTCTCCACTAGACGTGTCTTGAAAGGTCACCCTTCATTCTCCTTCACCTTTGCTCTTCAAAGCCATAAGTGATGAGCCAACACCTGCATCCTCTGCAAACCTGTAGTACAATTTTCTTACAAATTACCTACTTAATTACATGACCAATATAACCCAAGCATCCCATACTTGCCACGAGTTTATAACACACACTTTGTGGTCAAGTTTACATCAAAATGGAAATCAATACCCCAGATACAAGGCCAAAAAATCATCGTCGCGTAACAAGTGATAGAAAACACATCATCACTTTTACATTTTCAATTGAAGCAAATGATTTACAAATTAAGGAAAAAACAAGCTAACATATATAGAAAAATCATCTCTCACTTATCAAAGTGAATGGGTTATCTTCCTGTGGCGGATTTTCTTGTCGAACAACTGTTTCATCTAGTTCATGCACTGACACTTTGTCTTTGAGACATTGCCTTGGATGGAGCCTTCAACACCTGGCTCTTTGATGGCTACTTTTTTGCAACGACTGTAATGAGTCTTATTCCTCCAGAAGGCCTTTCACGTCTCATCCTCTTTCGTGTTGCCATTCTCTTCCAACACTAAACAAATACATGGTTATGAAATCCAAAAAAAAACATTTTTTTTTCGATGCCATGATTTATGTTCATTGTTAGCGACATGCTTGTAATCAAAATGAACATTAGAATACTGAGACTTGCTATACCTTTCTTGTTGGTATCTGGTGCAATCATGGTGATAAGAGCTTGCCTCAGCTCTTTCTTTGCAATGTGCATTGTCATAGGATGATGGTGAAGTGTTCCCATCATTCTCTTTCCCCAATGATTTCAACCATGTATTGGAAGCTTCTGACACCTTCAATCATTGTCCTTCGGTGTATCCCAAACCCATGAATTGAGGTCTCTGCACAACCTCCAATGGCTAAGTTATGCCTTGGCCATTCACACCAGGTCCTCCTCCTTTGTACCCCATTTTGGTAAGGAGTCTCATGCCAGTTCCTATAATGGGTATCTCCACATTTCCAACAGAAATAATATCATGTGAAGATGAAACTGAAGAGAAATCAACATTGTTTACCTCAATTGTTGATTCAGACACAAGTGATGATGGATTCTTTAAGCCTTTGTTGCGCTTCAACTTCTCCAAGGCCTCTTCTATGGCTCGTAGCTGAAGCTACAATCTCTTCTTCTCCTCTTTCTCTTATCATAGTAGCCTCCTTAATTCATCATTCTCTTCCCGAAGACTTTGGTTGATCTCCTCATTCGAATGATGAGAAGATGATGAAGGTGACGAAGAAGATGCATAAACACTGAAATATTTGGATGAAGCATCGTTATCTGATCTTTCTTTCTCCTCTTCCTCTATTCTCTTCTCATAAGCGTCATACATTATGTCCACCATTTTGGACATCCTCAGCATGGCCTAATACATGTATTTGTTGTGCTCCATTGTTTCACTTTCAATCGTTTTTCACACTCGCAATTCACATCAGTGAGAAGACCGCTCTGATACCATCTTGATATGGGTCCGTCAACTACCATATTTACCCATGATATTTTAATTTTGTGATGTGGTTAGAATTGTACTAAAAATAGCATTAAAATAACACATATGCATGCTTTAAGAAAGAGGAAACAAGACAACAATCAACAACATAAGAACACGAGACGTTGATAATGGAGTTCATCCAATTTGGACTACGTCTCCGAGCCCAGGGTCAAAATGGGGTAGGCCGCTTTATATAGTGCTGGAAATGGTGATGATGTATATGGACTATGTTTTCTGTCATACAAGTATATATGCCCTCAACATGAGTGGCTTGTCTCTCCACGAGACGTTCCGCTATAGGAACTCTCACTCACAATAGGCCTCCTATCAACATGACATAATCTCACACACCATGACGATGAGGATCCCTTCAACAAGGTTACATAGAGATCATAACAATACATGGAGAATACATCTCACATGAAGTAGAAACATAGATCCCGCAACATACATCAAGCAAGGATCTAAAAAACATATTACATCTCAAAACAAATGATAAAAGAGTCACATGACATTAATATTTCATATACCTCAACCCCAAAAGTTGGTTGTAGAAGTGGATGCTCAGTTGCTGAATCTATCTACACCATCAAATTCCTGGCATCGAGAGGCATAAAATCAACTGTCCACACTTGGGAATCTGACAATGTCACTCCAATCTGGAAAATGGCCAAAAAATGGGAAGCTATGCTACTGAAACGAACATCGCCATTGGATTCTTATCGCCGAGAGGTGTAAAATCGACATAACATTTTTTAAATTCTGACTCTGATAAGCTCGAGACCTAAAGGAATCTTTTTGATGCCCCTTAAGATTCCCTAGGCAAGGTTCCGCCCCTTTGGCTGCTCATGGTTCTGCACCTGCAATAAAAAAAATATTATTCATTGAAGAACGTGTTGGTCTGCTTCACATTCTACCTCCAATTTTCTCACAGCTCCATTGACCTCCATGTGCCCTCATCTCTCAGGTATTCTCCATCATTCTCCATGGTTTCCTTGAACCATTTGAATGGCATTTTATAACAAAGTGTGAGGGTGAATAAGACAAAGAGTGAGGTTGGCACATTGGATTGCATAATCATATTAAGATACTTTTTGTTGGGAGGTTATGGGTTCAAATCCCATTGACTCCCAATATTGTTTTAAAGGCCAATTTTAATTTTAATATAGTTTTTTCAAACTATATGATATATGGAATTCGTATGTCCATATTGTAACAACTCCCAAAAACATGAGAATAAGACAAAAAAATGGAGGTTGCACCATCCAAGGCCACTTGGGCCTAATTTGAGGTGCCACTTGGCACCATGTGATTGGCCCATGTGGTAAACCCGCATTGGTGCACATCATATGCCACCTCTACCACCTACTTGCCATGTGTTGACTTGTGGTGTTGCTACAACACCTTTTTGTGGGTCCACTTGTTTTATTGATTGGGCTGCCACATTAGCTTTGTGGGTCCAACTAGGCCTACCACATGTCATCCATATAGCTTGCCATGTGGCAGAATGTTGACTTTGACTTGTTCTTTTGATGTTTGGTACAAAATTCAAACTTCAATAACTTTATCATACAGTCTCGGATTTGATTGTTGTTCACGCCATTGGAATCAAGGCGACGAGCACTATAATTGTGTCTTGGTTCGAAATAATTATGACCAATTTGAATTTTGACCATTTCTGAGCCCTCTTGGTCTCCTGAGGGTGTCTGGAGCCACCTGGATTAAGAACCTTTTTCTTCCACGTGAGACAGATAAAGAATTTAATCTTGGTGGGTATGTGAAATTTCCATATTTTTGGAAATGAGGTCGTCATGGCCAGTCCCAGTTTTTGTTGTAGTAAATGGTGATACGTTTCAGAGACCACCACTGAGCCCCCATTAATAGTGCCACCCCAAGTGATTCTGTCTCTAACATGTTGTCTATATAGCCCAATATTCCACAAAACTTGTTTGTAGTGTTCCCATTCCAGTGCCTTGAGTTCCTGAAGTCTGATCTAAGAAGTCGTTAGCCATGTTGGAATATCGTGGTCCCAATGAGATATAACTTATTCCAAATAAAATTAACCCCTGTGATGGATGGATTCAATGGTTTCCATGGTGATAATTCATGACTCATTAATCCAAAAAATTCCATCTTGACCAATAAGGATAATATTTCCATGCTCGAAAGTCCAAACTAGCCTCAGAAAAAACTGTGTTTTAATTTTTCGAAAATTGGTTGAAATGATGGAGTCATGTTTTGAGCCGAAATATCTCTTAGTAATATAGAAGGATAAAGGAAAATTTTTGAGATATTTAGTTGAAATAATGTGGCTCCAGGTACCAACACCAAAAAAATCCTGCTAGAGAGATTTGAGAAGGAGTGAAATTCTTAAAACTCGAGAGTCAAGGATCCCCCATCCTTCTGCATACTTACGTCTAGAGATGTTATCCCAGGTCATTAGATGAAATTTTTTCTCCCTATTTCCAGACCATAGAAACCTAGATAAACGATATCTGATGAGGTTGGTCACCCTTTTTGGAAGGGCGCTCAAATGTGACCAATATGTTGTGATCTGCTATAGGACATATTGGATGAGAGTGAGGCAATCACCGAGGGATAAATAGTGTGAGGACCATCCATTAAGTCTTCCAGTAAAATTTAGCAAGGAGCCATGCCCAGTCTTTGCATTTGTAGCATGTTGGCTTGAGGAGGAAGCCAAGATATGACAGTCCATGCTTGAACAGAGCCATCATCATGTTAAAATACCATTAGTGTGTGTGACTTCGAGGAGGTCACCAGAGGAGAAATAAATGCAAGATTTGGGGCCATTCAAGTACAAACTAGACAACGCCCCCAACCTCTAAAAAATGTTATATATAGCTTCCCACTGTTCATTTTTAATAATATTGAAAGACAGTATATTATCAAAAAAAAAGACGTGCATAATGCATACCTGGGGTTCCATCCTCAATCCTTGAAAAATATTCATATCTCGAGAAATGTTAATTTTCCTGCTAAAGCCATCCATGGTGAGAAGGAAAAGTGATGATGAGAGCGAGAAACCCTATCTGAGGCCTTGATGAGCTTGGAAAAAATCAGTGGGGTATCCTTTAATGATAATTTCAATCCAAATATTGGATGTGTAGGCCATGATCCATTCCACATTCTCGTATGTGAGACCAATCTTAACAATAATGAAGTGCAATAATCTCCAATCAACACAGTCATAGGCTTGTCGCAGATCAATCTTCAAAACTATCTCATTTTTCTTCTTAGTGTGGATGCATGATGGAGTGTGTTAGAGTCCTATAATTTACAGTATCACAAGGTGACTGTGTATTTATTACTTGCAAATTTTCATATTGTATGTATGTTTCAATATTCAAAGCATTTCCAAAGAAAATAGAAAGAAACAAAAAAAGAAGAAGAAAAGAGGGTGTAAAAAAGGGAAAGAAAACCCCACAAAAATGAATAGTTCTAAAAGTGCTGCAAATCAAAATGCCACTACTTTTTAGAAAGGTTAGTTCAATCATACAGCTTAAGCATGATTGTACAATTTGAATTTTCTGCTGATAGCTTAGAAAATGAGGATTTGCCAAACTATTTAATCTTGGCTTATCAATAGATAGGTAGAAAATGACATTGGTTCAACAGCTTAATCTGGACCAATAGGAGAAATAAGGGATAGGGGTTAGGTTAGCAGTTAAAAAGAAAAGAAATTTAAGGGTCTGCAAGTCTAAATGCACCCTATGAAAGAAGAAAATTGCTAGATTTGTAGTGAGGGTAGGTAGAGAGGTCAAGGAGAAAGAATGAAAGGAAAAGGTGAAATTATTCCACCAGGTACAACATCAAAATATCCTTTTTTCTATGATAAAAGAAGAAAAAATCAAAATGAAATGATATTCATACTGTAGGGTTCGAAATCAGGTGATCCTATAAAGTTGGGGACTTTATGTTTTATTTCTTATTCTAAGTCCCGACAATGTTCATTTCTCCTTATTCACCCCCGCGCATATTTTCTTTATCCTAAGTCCTATACAAATTCCTCCAAGTCCCAAATCAAAATTTGCATTGGCATATTGAAAATATTATTTGCCAATCCATTTGTTATTTCAAAATCTTTCGATGCGATATTAAGGGAACCCGCCTCCTTTCTACCCATCACACTTCACACTTTGCAGAATTTAACATTGACTTCCCTACCGCTCATAACAAAAGCACCGACCTGCGGGCAGACCCACCTCCTTGCCACATCACTCCTCCGCTCATCGCACTTTTCACACCGCAAATCTTAAAGTTTACCCTTCACCACTCATAACCTTGCGATTTGCGATGTGCGGGCAGCCCCCACCTTCATCCTCCCACGTCACTCCTCCACTCACTGCACTTAGCATCGTAGAATATAACATTCAACCTTCGTCGCTCATAACCAAGACTGTCGATTTGTGATATGCAATGTGAGTTTGGGCCCGACCTCCTTTCCACGTCACCACCTTTTCGTCACCCTCGCACATCATCCCACATCCGACGGTTCGTAATGTTTTTCGCCCCCCCCCCCCCCCAACCTCCGAGCTTTAACCACCAAGGGGGGGGGGAAGGGACGTCAGAACTAGGAGGTACCATTACTGCCGACTAGGCTATGTGGTGCCCCCATAATACTTCACATCCCCCCATTCCGATACCACTCACCACTCTCACCCCCCTCCGAAAAGCTGTTTTTCCTATCCACCAAATTGTTGCACCTTTTTACTATTGTCTGTACCTTTGGCGCCACATCTGCTCTTGCCTACTTGCTTCACCCAATCACATCACTTCCTGTCAAGAATCTGTTGTGCCATGAATGGCCAGATCGTTATTCAATGGGCCCACGCCTAATCAACGACCACCAAATCACAACTTAAAGCTTAAATTCAACATAATAGCAGGGTTTACTTTGTTATTACTGTCAATTTGTTACAGGTTTCGAAGCCACACTAAAATTACAGATATTTTACTTTGTTATTACTGTCAATTCGTTGTAGGTTTTGAATCCGCAGTAAAATTACGAAGAAAGACAGTGGAAGAAAAGACTTTACCCATCAAAGAGAAATTATCAGTTCTCCACAGTTCAATAGAAAGGTTCTCTTTCAACTCTGCTCATAGTCCCTTTTCATTATATCCCCTCCCTAGTATTGATCTGCGACAAATACCTCTCTCTGTTCCCTTATTCTTTCATCCCATTCTTCGCTGCACAGAGAAGAAACATGCTACAGAAAACATAAATGCCTCCAAAGCTAGATCAACAACCTTTTAATCCTATGGTCTACCCACAAGTGGACCTAGATCACTTGGCTCTAGCAGACAAAGACTATAAAATCCATTAGACAGAGTCAGACTCCGATTTATTCGATGTATACTGCTGGCTCAAGGAAAAATTTCTTGATGCAGCTGATGACATTGGCCTATGGGAGACCCAACTACCCCTTTAAATCTTTCCTAAAACCCATAATTTCCCAGAATTCATTAAAAAGTGAAAATCCTGCTATGACATTAATCAAAGGACCATAGTCACCCCAACAGGGGAAATATTGTTCGCCATCAATGCCCAATCCATCCAGCAATTGTTGCAGGCCCTCACTCCTGAACAAGCAGTTCCTTTCTCGTATGAAGCCCTTAGGGAATTTTATCAGAAGCTTGACTTTGCCAGCAAAGCCAAAACTTTGCAACTTTTCATGGATATTGATGCCCCAATGCCTACAATGAACCCTCCATATCCCTCATTTGTATTTCTTGATATGACCAAGCACATTGTAACTGTTTTATCTTATTTATTGGGGTATCACATTGATAAGTGGGTAGATGAAGCTGTGATAGGTTTTTTGTCCATTATTTCCTCAGATGCTAAACCCACAATCATATTCAACTATTCTCAGTTTCTTGCAAATGCCATTCATGAATAGTTTTTAAAGTTTAATACAGAGGAGGTTTTCAAATACACCTCTTTGTTGGTTTATACATTTGTCTATTTCCAGTCCAGAAGGTTTCGATTTCAAATGACCAAAGTAAATGAAGATGTCAAGCCTCAATCAGTCATTTTTTGGACCACTTTGCTATTAAAGGATCAAAAGAATTATACATACAAGGATTTTGTGGATTTGTTTGTACACCCAGCCATCAACACACTCAACAGTACAGTAGAGCCCAGGATAAGTGAAGAAATTAGGAAAACCCCCATCCTTCTGCATACTTACGTCTAGAGATGTAATATCTATAAAAATAATATAAATATAAAATTATAAATTCTATTTTTAATATAAAAATTAAAAATATATTAATATTATAAAAATCATTTTAATATACACAATATGACATAAATAATATAATCCAATACCATATTGAACAACATATTTCAATATAAACCATATATAAAACAATTGAAAACAAAATCATTCTTATTATTACAATATTTTATTAATATATTTAAAGTAAAGAAATAAATTCTTTAAAATTGTAGATTGTTTTTCAAATTTTGTACTGAAAGGATTGAACAAAATACATGTTTAAAAAAAAAAAAAAAAAATCAAAATAACTTCATAAATAAAAAATTTAGTGATAGAAACATGTATCCAACCTCGAATGAAGATTGGCAATAGAAAGATTGTCGAAGATATAAAAATATATCATTACTCTAAATTAATAGGAAATTCAGTGATATAAAAATCGTGCTTTACGTGAGGTTGGAATTGTTTCTTTAAAATTGGAGATTGTTTTTCAAATTTTGTGCCAAAAGGATTGAACCAAATACATGTTTAAAAAACAAATAATAATCAAAATAACTTCATAAATAAAAAATTTAGTGTTAGAAACATGTATCCAACCTCGAATGAAGATTTTGACAATAGAAAGATTGTCGAAGATATAAAAATATATCATTACTCTAAATTAATAGGTAATTCAGTGATATAAAAATCGTGCTTTACGTAAGGTTGGAAGTTTTTGCTTTTGTAGTATTAATGTTATCTTAATAAAGATTTTAATATTTAATTATGAAGTATTAATAAAAATAAAAATATTGAAAAATTACAAAGTTTAGTTGAGATTTTTTTTTAAGAAATTTGCTTTTAAAGAAATTTTAGAAGTGTTTACGAGTTTTGGATATCGGGCTTTTATTAAGATATTCATATTCCTCGTTTTATTCATGTGTTATTCTTGGATATGACTATGATGTAGCTTCATAGTTGTTGATCTAAGTAATCTTATAAAAGGAAAATCACCATATAACTTTCTAAATATGTGTGTGGGCCACACTAGCCCTTAGCATGGCTAGATTTTTAGTCATGGTGTTTTGAACTATTGACCTTTATACCAAGGAGTGCCTTAATAGAACACTCTCTCACCTATGCTCTAAGCCCCTTAGGCTAGCCGTTAGCATGGTTCGATTTTGCTCACAGTGTGTTGAACATGTGACCTTTACACCACGAGTACCTTAACAAAACAACATGTCATTGTCTATCTATGTCGAATATTATGTTTTTCAAAAAGTAATCATTGTAAGTAAATATTCACTTTGTGATTCAAAGTTTTTTTTTTTTTGTAAGCCAGTGTAAAATTTTCTATAATAAAAATAGTTTACATTGAAAACATGCTTGTCCAAAAAAGACTAATGTGGGAGTGCAAAACTCTAACCACATATCTTTGATCAAAGCTTCCAGAAAGTAGAGACTAGTTTAATTATCATTTACTATTGGTTTTACATAACATCACACAGGTGATAAATATGTATGTTCCCACACAAAAAAAAATGACAAGATTCTGAATTCCAAATTGAAAAACCATAAAAGGAAAATTTGCAATGAGTATGGTGAAACAAGAGACCACCATCTGCTTGATTCAAAAGTTACAATTTTTTTTTTCAAAAGAAAAAATGAACTAGTCTTTATTGATGTAAAGCTCAATTTACATGTTCAAAATATATCAGAAGTGCATATATGGAAAAATAAAACATAATGCACCATATGAGAAGAAATAAGTACCATGAGAGTCTCGTATCAACATCCACAGAAACTGCAAAAATTCCCAAGTCCATCAGGTCATGAAGTAAAATCATACTAGCAATTGACCAATGAAAGGTTCGTCCCAAAACAGGAGAAATATATAAAAAAACATATTGCGAGAGGAATCATAAAAAGTGATCATAACCAATGGAAAAAGTTATGGAAGATGAAGACTTCCATACTGTGTGGCAATCCCATGTGATGTCCTGGAGAAGAAAATATGGCCATGTACATATCAAAGGCGCATCTTCGATAGGGTGTCAGGTGCATAATTGAACTTCCGAAAAATATGATGCATCTGGATGTTTTGGAAAGATTGTGTGATATGGTGTATGCGCATCATCCAATTCATAAGAAATGGAGGATAAAAAAGAGTTGATCTAGAAATACCATCTATGACCGTCTTGGAGTCCCCATATATATGGATGTTGTGAACCTGATTGTATGTAGAAAACCAGAGAAGACCCCACAAATCCATGAGCCCGGCCTTGGTATTAGTACC
Source organism: Pinus albicaulis (assembly GCA_034641835.2). Classification (NCBI taxonomy): domain Eukaryota; kingdom Viridiplantae; phylum Streptophyta; class Pinopsida; order Pinales; family Pinaceae; genus Pinus; species Pinus albicaulis. The sequence continues at coordinate 35,030,167 of MU968411.1, read as the reverse complement.
AGGGACACCATACTAGTGTAATTTGTAGACCAATTCCCTATGAAGGATAAGAACCGCATCGCACCCATATATATTATGCTATGCTGCGTCATCGAAGAAACAAGCAGGATGTTGGATGGGGGGGAACAGTTTTTGTGGTGTACATTCTGTATCCCTCTTGATCTTCAGCTTCATGTGTTCCATCCATCCCATAATTCTAGAAATGATGATGTGAACGTTAGTTCTCTTGCCCCGGAAATAGCATGATTTTGAGACTTCCATATTTCCCATAGTACATAAGAGGGAAGGAGCATGAGAAAATCCCCAAGAGCCAATACCCATATAAGGCACGTGTCAATAGTGTAGAAATGCATGGCAACACTATGGAATGTAGTGACCATGAGGTTCAAAACCTATAGAGCAAAAGAAAAATTTAAAAACAAGTGAAACACAAATTCGTTGTCAAATAAACACAGTGGACATATATCGGGGTCAAAACAACCACTCCTACATAAGTTATCCCATGTAAGACTTGATCCAGGTATGTCAGCTACGCATTTACCCATGATATTTTACTTCTATGATGTGGTTAGAATTGTACTGAAAAGAGCATTAAAAGAATGCATATACATGCTTTAAGCAAGAGGAAACAATACAACAATAACCAACATAAGAACACGAGACGTTGATAATGGAGTTCATCTAATTTGGACTACGTCTTCGGGCCCGGTGTCAAAATGGGGTAGGTCGCTTCATATAGTGTTGGAAATGGTGATGATGTACATGGACTATGTTTTCTGTCATACAAGGATATATGCCCTCAACATGAGTGGCTTGTCTCTCCCAGAGACGTTCCGCTACAGGAAATCTCACTCACAATAGACCTCCTATCAACATGACATAATCTCACACAATGTGACAATGAGGATCCCTTAAACAGGGTTACCCATGGTGAATACATCTCACATGAAGTAGAAATTTAGATCTTGCAACACACATCAAGAAAGTATCTAAAAAACATATTACATATCATAACAAATGATAAAAGAGGCACGTGACATCAATAATGCATATAACTCAACCACTGAATTTGGCCGAAGAAGTGGATTCTTAGTTGTTGAATTTGGCTGCACCATCGAATTCGTGGTGTCGAGAGGCATAAAATCAACTGTCCACACTTGGGAATCTCACACCGTCACTCCAATCTGGAAAATGGCTAAAAATTAGAAGCTCTGATGCTGAAACGGACATCGCCATTGGATTCTTGCCACCGAGAGGGACATCACCAACGGACACAATAGGCCTACCTCCTTGCCACGTCACTCCTTTGCTCATCACACTTCGCACATCACCAATATTAAAGTTTACCCTTCACCGCTCATAACCTTTTGATTTTCGATGTGCGGGCAGCCCCCACCTTCATCTTGCCATGTCACTCCTCCACTCACTGCACTTAGCATCGTAGAATATAACATTCAACCTCTGCTGCTCATAACCAAGAATGCCGATTTGCGATATGCAATGTGAGATTGGGCTCGACCTCCTTTCCACGTCACCACCTTTTCATCACCCCCGCACATCATCCCACATCCGATAGTCCGTAATGTTTTTCAACCCCCCCCTCCCCCCACAACCTCCGAGCTTTAACCACGGGGGGGGGGGGGGGAAGGGACGTCCAAACTGGGTGGTACCATTACTGCCGACTCGGATATGTGGTGCCCCCACAATACTTCGCATCCCCCCATTCTGATACCGCTCACCGCTCTCACCCCTCTCTGAAAAGTTGTTTTTCTTGTCCATCAAATTGTTGCACCTTTTTACTGTTGTCTGTACCTTTGGCGCCATGTCTACTCTTGCCTACTCGCTTCACCCAATCACATCACTTCCTGTCAAGAATCCGTTGTGCCATGAATGGCTAGATCGTTATTCAACGAGCCCACGCCTGATCAACGGTCACCAAATCACAGCTTAAATCTTAAATTCAACATAATAGCAGGGTTTACTTTGTTATTACTGTCAATTTGTTGTAGGTTTCGAAGCCGCAGTAAAATTACGGATATTTTACTTTGTTATTATTGTCAATTCGTTGCAGGTTTCGAATCTGTAGTAAAATTATGGAGAAACACAGTGGAAGAAAATACTTTACCCATCAAAGAGAAATTATCAGTTCTCCACAGTTCAATAGCAAGGTTCTCTTTCAACTCTGCTCACAATTCCTTTTCATTATATCCCCTCCCTAGTATTGATCTGTGACAAATACCTCTCTCTGTTCCCTTATTCTTTCATCCCATTCTTCCCTGCATAGAGAAGAAACATGCTACAGAAGAAAAAAATGCCTCCAAAACTAGATCAACAACCTTTTAATCCTATGGTCTACCCACAAGTGGACCTAGATCACTTGGCTCTAGTAGACAAAGACTATAAAATCCATGAGACAGAGTCAGACTCCGATTTATTTTATGTATACTGCTGGCTCGAGGACAAATTTCTTGATGCAACTGATGACATTGGCCTATGGGAGACCCAGCTACCCCTTTAAATCTTTCTTAAAACCCATAATTTCCTAGAATTCATTAGAAAGTGAAAATCCTACTATGAAATTAATCAAAGGACCATAGTCACCCCAACAAGAGAAATATTGTTCACCATCAATGCCCAATCCATCCAATAGATGTTGCAGGCCCTCACTCCTAAACAAGCAGTTCCTTTCTTGTATGAAGCCCTTAGGGAATTTTATCATAATCTTGACTTTGCCAGCAGAGCCAAAAATTTGCAACTTTTCATGGCTACTGATGCCCCAATTCCTACAACAAACACTCCATATCCCTCATCTATATTTCTTGATATGACCAAGCACATTGTAACTGTTTTATCTTATTTATTGGGGTATCACACTGATAAGTGGGTGGATGAAGTTGTGATAGGTTTTTTGTCCATTCTTTCCCCAGATGCTAAACCCACAATCATATTCAACTATGCTCAATTTCTTGCAAAGGCCATTCATGAATAGTTTTTAAAGTTTAATACAGAGGAGGTTTTCAAATACACCTCTTTGTTGGTTTATACATTTGTCTATTTCTAGTCCAGAAGGTTTTGATTTCAAATGACCAAAGTAAATGAAGATGTCAAACCTCAATCAGTCATTTTTTGGACCACTCTGCTATTAAAGGATCAAAAGAACTATACATACAAGTATTTTGTGGATTTGTTTGTACAGCCAGCCACCAGCACACTCAACAGTACAGTAGAGCCTAGGATAAGTGAAGAAATTAGGAAAACCATGTAGCTAATAGAGAAAGTGAAGACAGCAGATTGGTACTTGTACCAAAATTACACAAAGATTCGAGTCTATGGGAATGATCTAGCCCCTTACAAATTTCCAAAGTTCCTCTCTAGGAGGGTCTTTGCACTAGAGTACATAAGGAAAATGATACATGCAGATGAGCTCCACTTTGTTTCTACAAAGAAGAAGGCTCAATTCAGAATCAAGACCAAATTGGGCCTTTCATATGTAACAGTAGAGCAACAGGAGAGGAGGCGGAGAAGATACTGAAGGGGATGGGTTTCAACCACATTTTCACTGGGTCTTATGACCCTGCAGGGATTATCTCCAAGAAAATGGTGGAAAATAGATCCACACCATATGTTCACACACACAGGCCTGCAATTGAGCAGTATGCCAATCAAACAGAATGGGTGACCAACACCCTACAATAATATGAGGAGCAGGTGATCTCCACCTCGGGCATTCAAACCCCAAACCCTCAAGAAAGGAAAGAAGTAGAAGATAAAGATATAGGGAGCAATAGGCCAAGAGAGGATCAGTAACCTTTGGTGACTATTGCCTCTAGTAAATAATTCAAACTAAGATATAGGAAGAGGGCCAGAATTCACATGGATATTGATAAAGGAGGAGAATCAGAGCAGCAAATAGTGATTCATATTGTAGACACCCCTAGGTCATCTCCAGTGAGTGGTCAAACAATGGCCTCCCCTACATCTTCAGCCATAATGTCTTTGCAGCAACAGGGCTTGTAGACATCTACTTCTAGGCCTGCCATAGAAGGCTAAGAAAAATCTGTTTATGAAACATTCAAGGAGATAAAGTTAAGAAATGAGGTGCTGAAGACTAACACATACAATCAATTCTGCAAGTAGACCCCAAGTTCACAAAGTAGGCTATTATCTGCCTTTGACACTAAGAAAGGAGGGATGCAGATGGAATTTCTAGAAGCCTTGGCTCCACAACCTCAAGGAGTAGGCGATTACAATAAGGCATCATTCGAGTTCAATATAACCAAGGACATCCATCCTATTTACCAAATGAAATTACACAAGCAGACCGGACAGATGGTAGCCTCCACCTTGACAAACACTGCTATGAGCTTGTCAAAACTGTAGGTATCTTTATCCAATACTCAATCACAGCTCAAGATGGAGAAAATATCTACCATGGCTAAAGCAGATATCTGCCATGGCTAAAGAGTCAAGGAACAAGTCTTTGTTGGGTGTGGAGCCTGATTATCTTGTTTATTTTGTATCATAGCATTGGACCCATGTACCTTAATGGGGTGGCAAGACCGCCCGTAATTAAATGTTGCCTGGGGGGTCCAGGGGGGGTGGCTGCGACTTTATGGAGCCCCCCCTCCTGGTGGGGGGTTTTGGGGGCAGCGCCCCCGAAGCTAAGAACAAATGTAAAATTTTCTTGTGAAAGTGTAGTAATTTCTAGTCAATTTGGGTCGTTAATTAGGTGAATGATCTGACAGTAGAAGTTATGTTTAGTTTAGGGTTTTTTGCCCTAGAAGGCAACCCCTTGCTTTGTATGAGGGTATTTTATTGTAGCTATGTATGGGATGTGTATTCTCAGAGCGAGAAATAGATAGGGAGACTGTGAGAGAGAAAAAAGGATATTACAGCGGATCTGTTGTAGGTTGTGTCTTTTCATTTTGCTGGATAATAGAAAGGAAGGACTAGTTGTTCGGGGTGGACGTAGCCCAAACTGGGTGAACCACATATATATGTGTCTCTCTAATTTTATGTGTTTTCTGTGCTTGTGTTTTTTCTGCATATTTTATGTGTTGCATTGCTCTGTAATATTTAATTTTCTAACAGTCTTTAGAAGATTTAATAGTGAAGCTCGGGTATGACCCAACCAATGTTTAAGCTATGAAGGAAATTTTGAAGAAAAAGAATGCTGACATCGCAGGCCTTAGGAAACAACTCAAGATGCCGGTAAAAAAATACCCCTTGGATAAATGCATTGAGGAAGATGATTCATAGAAGGTAGAGTTATTAAAGCTAGTTACGAAACAATCTACCCAAATCAAACAGATGGAGACCGAGATGGAGAATCTACTGAAGGAAAGAGAAGAAGCAACTCGAGAGGCACTCATCCCATTAGAAGTTGTCCCCATTTCATCAATTCCATCAGTTGTTCTTGAAATTTTTGGAGCATCCAGTGGGACATATCAACTACCCAAGGCCATGGAAAGTATGACCCTGCAGTCACAAGAGATCAAGAAATTTGAGGCACAGATTGGCATCCTGAAGGATCAAAAGGCTAGATTTGAAACTGCCCATGAGATAGGAAAAAAGAAGATTGAGAGGTTGGAGAAGGCAGAGAAGGAATTTTCGCCCATCAGCATTCTGGGCCAAATGAAACTGATAATCTGGGGCAGTATCATAGAGTCAGTGGATTCAATATGGCATTCCATCCACATTATTTTTGAAAAAAAAGAGTTGATTGACAAATGCACAGTGGCTATTGAGAAATAAAATTAGGAATTGGGAAATATGCTAATCATAGCCCCCAAGATCATAAAATTCCCGAACTCCAAAACCAGTTATGAGCTTTAAGAGTTGGATGTATAGGACAGAACAACAACGATATTAGAGGTGAAAAGGGTCCTCACTAAGAGGAATTTAGTGAGGCAACTAGAGGAGAAGTGTCATGAATTGGACATGGCCATCAACAAATTTTTGAACAAGATCGAGGCCCTGAGGGAAAAGGGGTTGCCCTCACTGTATGAAATTAATAACAAGATGGTCCAAAAGGGATATTATATGACCAAGCTCAGAGAAACAACTAATGATACCACCAAATTTTCCAACATCAAAGGAAATGTGACCGGGAAAGTTGTCTTGGATCTCTTAAGAAATGAGTTCTTTATTGAACATGAGATGAAACATGTTTTCCTCACCAAGCCCACTTTTAGCAAATATACAGAGGTGGATGAAGTGTACCGTTGGGTCATAGGTATGAGAATTGTAGGAAAGAAGGAGTGGGGAAAATTGTGCATGTACCAAGATTGAAAAGGTACGGTGGACACATCAACACAACGACCAATTGATTGGAAGTGCCAGCATCACATCATCTTTAATGATCCAGCAGAGGTGGCCCAAAAGTAGAGCCAGATGTAAGATCCACCCATCATTTCCTCTTCGTGACCACCTCAGCCACCTTCAAGCCTACTTTTTGGATTCACGAAGAGCTGCCTAAGTTTTTGAATTCATGAAGAGCTTCCGAAATTAATTCTACAGGCGATGTTTTGTCATATATTTTTTGCTCAGGCCTTGCATGGCCACACCTGTGTATTTTTAGCTTAATTGTAATTAATGAAGGTTGCCGAAGTAGATTATGGAAACCAACATAGTTGTTAGTTAAATATTGCATACATTGACAGTATCAAGGGTTGGACGTTGTTAGACCCTGCATTATAAGAACTACTGTATTGGAGCATCATAATTTTGGAGCTGGGCATCAATACACGAAGACCGTTTACATGATACTTGAGCTGTGTTAAATGGTGATGTGCTATTTCTCTGTGTTAAATGTTTCCATTGTTTTCCTTACTGTGCATGTATTCATCTTATTGTAAAACATAAATTTTAGATTAAGATTTGTTGTCAGAGCACCTTAATTCTATCTACATTTACAATCTTAATGTTTTCTGCTGAAGTTTGATTAAATAATTCTTAACTTCTCTTTAGTCACTATTGAACCTTACTATTTCTTCCACCTCATAATTCATATTGCTCTAAAGATCCATTTAGCACAGTTAGCTTTCCCTATGATTCTCTTGAAAGTTGATGCACCAATCCAGCCTTTTGACTCCATAGCCCAATGGTTTAGTCCCTGCAGACTTTCTCATCCAACCAACAAAATCACTCAAAACAACCAATACCACCATCATTGTAACTAGCCTAACATCAATATTCATAATATTAAGGAAAAATTAAATTAGAAACAGAGAGAGCCCTCTCTAATTCTAGGAAGGTTAGGTCCTATATTTCAAAGCAGTTTGATGTTGTCGTATATCATTTATTCTTGATGTGGAAAGCTTTGACAGACTTGTTCCAAAGCAAGAGCTACCAGAGGAAGTTGGCGCTCAAAGATAAACTTAGGAAAATAAAAATGGAGAAAGGCGACAGTATACCCAAGTACCTCACAAAGTTTGTCCAGTGCAGGGATGAGCTGGGAAGTGTGGGGGTTATTGTAGATGAAGAGGAATTGGTGAGCTTGGCTCTCCTTGGGCTTTCGAAGAGTTGGCATTCCTATGAGGAATTTGTCAATGGTTAGGAGAAACTGTCGGGATGGGAGTGACTTTGGTCAGATCTTGTGCAAGAGGAGATAAGGTGGAGTACCAGGGATGGATCTTCATTGAAGAATGAAGATGAAGAAAATTGCGCTCTGGCTACCAAAGCAAGGAAGGGGAAGGGCAAAAAAAATACTTCTCAATCCGGTGCGAAAGGAAAGAAGCAGGACATGTCCAAGGTAAATTGCTTTCACTGTCACCAACACGGACAATACACCACTAATTGTCCACAGAAGAAGAAAAATAAGCATGTTGTGGATCTGCAGCTAGAGAGGCCTTAGTCTCGCAATTTGAGCTGGATTTTTCGCTGATCGCATGCTTGGTATCAAGTGTGATGGGTTCAGTGTGTTTTCTTGACAGTGGTGCGTCTTTCCATATGACCGGAGACAAATATTTGTTTGTTGATCTGGATGAGAAGGATCTTGGAGTGCACATCGAGATGGGCGATGATGGTAGATATAGTGCGACTGGTATCAGGACCATTTCCTTTGAGAGGGAGTCTGGAAAGCCTTTCATCTTGAAGGATGTCATGCATGTTCCAGGATTGAAGAAGAATCTTATCTCTGTGGCGATGTTGGAAGACAAGGGATAACATGTTGTCTTTAGCGAGGGAAAGGCTTTCCTGCACAGTAAGGCAATTGGTGAAACCCGGAGGATAGGGGTTTGAGTTAAGAACCTTTATCAATTGCAGGTAGATGGATGCATAGCAATGGCAGGCAAGGCAAAAGGAGTGGTGAGCCGGGATGAGGGCGAGCTATGGCACAGGAGATTGGGCCATCTTCACCATGGTGCTTTGAAAATTTTGTAGTAGATTTCTACCAGGCTTCCCAAAGGTACACTTGTGCAGTAAGATCAGTGAAAGGGTTGTACTTTGGGAAAATTTGTGAAAGCCACCTTTCATGAGAAGGATAGTCATGCCACGACGATCCTTGAGAGAATTCACACAGACATGTGTGGACCTTTCTCAGTAGCTTCGACAGCAAAGCACAGGTATTATGTGATATTTGTTGATGACTTTTCTCATAAGTGCTGGATCTTCTTCATGCAGAAGAAGAGTGAGACATTCTCAAAGTTATGTGATTTTAAGCCACTGGTTGAGAAATATTTGGGGAAGCGGGTGAAGGCTGTTAGGAGCGATAATGGTGGTGAATTCATCTCTAGCGAATTCAAGGACTTTTGCAGTGCAAAAGGAATTCGAAGAGAGCTCATAGCGCCTCATAACCCACAGTAGAATGGGATCGCGGAGCGAAAGAATAGAACGGTCGTGGGTGCTGCACGGTTGATGTTGCATGATCAGGGCCTTCCCATACACTTGTGGGCTGAGGCATGCAATACTGCGGTTTATGTGCAAAAGCGTTGTCCTCATAGAGTACTTGGCATGAGTACACCCGAAGAGGCATTTTCTGGTAAGAAGCCTGATATTTGCCATTTGAAGATTTTTTGCTCACCTGTTTACATTCATGTGACGAAGGATGCCAGGAAGAAGCTGAAGCTGACCGCAAAGGTTGGGATATTTTTGGGGTACACAGAAACACCCCACAACTATCATGTGTATTTTCCAGACAGTCGGAAGATTTTTGTGCGACGAGATATCAAATTTCATGAGGAGAAAGCCATGAAGTGTTCGCTTGAGAAGGAGCCACACTTGCATGCAGATGAGAAGCTATTAGTTCCTAAGGATGAGCCTAAGGATGTGGATCAGCCACAAGAGGAGGTTCATGGAGTGGAAGAAAACACTCATTCAGCGCCAACCATCAGAGGGCGGAAGCGCACTACAGGCGATTGAATCTTGATGCAAAGAAGATTGTAGGAGCACATACATCATAGCACAGACAGAGACAGTCACCTGACCGATATACTGGATACATGGCTCTGATGAGCAAGTGTATCGTGACAGAACCATCCTCTTTCGAGGAAGATGTGGAGGACCCTGCATGGGTAGATGCCATGGTGGAAGAGAATGATTCGATTGTCAGAAACAGTGCATGGGAGATTGTCCCAAGGCCAGAAGGGAAATCAGTTGTAGGTTGGAGATGGATCTACAAAGTGAAGCAAGCTACTGAAGGGAGCGTCGATAAGTACAAGGTAAGATTTTTTTTCCGAGGCTTCTCACAGATTGAGGGGATCGACTATGAGGAAACCTTTGCACCTATCACAAGTTATTCTTCCATACGGAGCATCCTATCTCTCTCAGCGCAAATGGGATGCCACATTCATCAGATGGATGTGAAGACTGCATTCATCAATGGAGTCATCGAGGAGGAGGTGTACATAGAGTAGCCCGAAGGTTTCGAGATCTTCAGTAGCGAGTCAAATGTGTGCAAGCTCAAAAGAGCGCTATATGGGTTGAAACAAGCACCTCGTGCTTGGTACACACGGATAGACAATTATTTCACCGGTCTTGGATTCACCAAGAGTGAGGCGGATTCGAACCTATACCAGATTGTGGTGGAGGGTAAGTTGTTGATCATTGTAATTTATGTAGATGATTTGATTTTGATGGGTGATGAATATTTGATACTCTCATGCAAGGCTGATCTTGAAAAAGAGTTTAAGATGAAGGACTTGAACCTCCTTCATTATTTCCTGGGAATTGAAATTTGGCAGCGCAGTGATGAACTATTTGTGTCTCAAGGCAAGTATGCCCGGGAGATACTGGAGAAGTTCAACATGCAAGGCTACAAGCCTATCGACGCTCCTCTTCTTGGTGGTTGGAGGAAAGAGGATGCTACATCGGCAAAGGTAGTGGGTGCCACTGTTTACCGACAATTGGTTGGTTCGCTCATGTATCTAGTCAATACACGACCAGACATATGCTATGTTGTTAACCAGCTTTCACAAGCTATGGTTAAGCCTACCAAGCCCTTTTGGAAGGCGGGGAAGCATGTATTGAGATATCTCAGAGGCACATCGAGTTATGGATTATGGTACAGACAGTCAGATGAGGTAAAGCTGCATGGCTTCATGGACGCAGATTGGGCAGGGAGCCTAACGGATAGAAAGAGCACATCTGGAGGGATTTTTAGTATCGGGTCTACAAAATTTTCTTGGTATAGTAGGAAACAAAGATCTGTGGCACTTAGTTCAGCGAAGGCCAAGTACATGGCAGCAAGTTTGGCTGCATGCGAGGCTATATGGATGAGGAAGATCCTCGTCGGGTTGTTCGGTTCACACTTAGATCCTACTGTGATATATTGTGATAATCAGAGTTGCATTAAACTCTTGGTTAATCTAGTATTTCATGATAGATCTAAACACATTGACATCCGGTATCATCATATCAAATATTGTGTGCAGCAGAAGATCATGTTACTTTCTTACATTCCTACGGAGGATCAGGATGCTGATATCTTGACGAAGGTGCTCACCAGTTGCAAATTCGAATACCATAGAGGCAGGATCGGGGTGGCAGATAATCCCTATCTTGTTGAGAGGGAATGTTGAGATTGCAACAAGATGATGAGCTTAGTGAAAAGAGTCGCCTTCACTAAGTAGGCCCGCAGGCTATTTTTAACACAAGTCTATTTTTAGACTATGTCTATTTTTAGACATGTTGATCATATTCTATGAGTTGCAGGATGCTATTTGTGGATGGTTGGTCAAGTTGGAAAAATAGATGGACTTCTATTTTTAGACATATTGGGCAGAATCTATTTTTTGATTGCCAGTCTAAAAATAGATATGTCGAATATTATTAGCTCTTAATAATATTTGGACTATAAAAATTAACTTATTCTCTTGGAGCACTTCAGTTAAGTGCACAGATGTGGCACAGGAGCTGACAGAAGGAATTATGCTATTCCTGAGGGTTAAGTGGAGCTATTACATGGAGACTTCAGTTAGAACTCATGTGACAGAGTTTGGTGGAGCTATTGAGGTAGTTGGTGGAGTTGTGGTCAGTTTAACTTAGTTAGACACAGTTGAGCTAGTTGTATCTAGTCTAACTGATTGATACACTAGTGAGAGTGGTGTGAATTAATTATTAATTAATTCACTAATTATTAACTCATTAATTAACTGAAGAATACATCAGTTAACTACAGTGCATGGACAGTTTCAGTGGAGACCAGTGGAGAGGTAGGTGAAAGAGCAGCTTGACTATCAGTTGTGACTATAGTGTTGCATTATTTTGCACCACAAATTGATGGAGATGCCAATGAGGATTGCGTGATCAAGGTTGGACCAATTTGAGTTCATTCAGAGCCAATATTCAGCAGGGATTACGCAGTAGAGGCAGGCTAGCAGGTGGCAGAGATCGGTGCATGGATTTGCAAGATCTAGCTTGATTAGTGTGTAGTGATTGGATTGTACTGAGAGCTTGTGAGAAGCTTTGTATGAGGATTGTTACATGATCTCTATGACATATATTATATATAGATAGTTGGGGTTTTTAGCTTCAGGCTTTCCTGTTAAAACAGTGTGTTCTATGTGTGAATTTTTATGGTTTCAATGTGTGCATGCAATTGATTTAATTTCCGCATATGATGATCAATGGTGGAATAGATTCTGTATTGTGCATGAAGTCAAATAGTGTATGATCAGGAGAATCTTAGACATATAACATATTAGTTGTATAATTTCTACAGCTATGAAGGAAGTTATTAAGTCCATAGCAAACTTATGAACTAGTTTTTTAAAATTATTCAATGATTTGACATGAAGCATTTAACCACTATGGAGTGCGTGTTACCCAGAGTTTCCAATAGACATAGTTGGACAAAAAAATTATCCAATATCTTGCCGATGAAGTCATCCCCGGATCTGCCATTGTTTTAGGTAGGCAACATAGGGGAGTGAGCAAGTGTAAAATTAAAATCCCCTGCAAAAATGAGAGAAGGGAAATTAATAATCATGGAGTCTCAATTCCCGATTCTAGAAGGAGAGGCGATCAGAGAAAGGTGCATAAATTTTTGGGACGTGAACATTTTACAGAAAGCCCAAAATCCATCTGGATAGCAAGCTCCCAGCAAAGAAATAGTAAGCCTTGAAATTCCCCCACATTGGATCCCATAGGGCGATGATCCCTCGCACCCCCAATAACCCAATGGAGTTAGTGGCGACCATATGACAGTGAGGGCGAATGTGTCTGAAATATGTCAATGATTGGGTCGCGTCGACCATGGTTTCCTAAATGAGAACACAAAATGGGTGGAGAGAAGGAAGGAGGTTGTGCACTGAAAAAAAATTTGCAGTGTCCCCGAGGCCACGAAGATTTAAAGAGAGAATAGTCATGGGTCCCTGGTCACATTGGGAAGCGTATCTCTAAGGGCCATAGAGGAAGATGAATTGAGAATCATAATGTCTTTAAGGTTACAAAAATCAATATTGAGGGGAGATTCATGGTGTCGTCGATGGTGGCAGACACCTCTGCCAGTTTTACGACGCAGACACCTCTGCCATTTTTACGATGCATGGTGATATTCTTGGCAGAGTTGGGGTTGATGATAGGTATTTTACCTGTGTGCAGCATAAGGGAGGATAGGTCTATAATCAGATTACGAAGAAGGAAATTTATGTTGTTTTCAATGGAATTATGAGGAGAAGAAGGTAAGGTGGGAGAACTGGAAATCACCAGCGGGGGTGGGGAGGTGATGGGGAGAGAGGAATTATGTCGAGTTGGGTAAACGAGGGGGGGGGGGTGGTGTTCATAGAGAGGGGAAGCAAGATGGTTGGGAAAGTTGACAGAGGGGCACGAGGATGAGAGGGTGGTAGGTGAGGGTCAAGGTGGGTATCCACGATGGAAGAGGGAAGAAATGAAGCAAAGGCATGTGGAAAACACTAAGAATATTGTGAAGAAACAGATAGTAGTATGTGAGAATAATGAGAGGGATCATCAGAAGGAACATAAGTACCTAGTTCCAAAGACGAACCAGGTTGTGATGTCGCTAGTCCTGACTCGAAACGATGATAATATCATCTATTCAAGGCCGCCAAATTCCTGCGTGATGGGCATCTATCAATTATCCAGTATGGTGACAGTGTAAACACCTGAAAGGAACCCCCTAGTAATCGATGCTCTAAGTGGTGTGAATAAGACCCCATTCCAATATGATTTCCTCCAGCAGACCACCCACTTATTCCACCTTCACAAGAAGCCATGCGACCCGCTTATCCTGAGAAACCAGTACTTTCAGATCACTATAAATGAATTTACCCACATAATTACCGATAGCCTCCAAGGTCGACCTGGTCCAAAATTCAAGTGGTAAGCTTGGTAATTTTACCCAAGTGTATCGATTATACGGGGAGTTGCTAAATGGGTTAAAACATATGTACCAATGGTTGAACTGCAAGAAACTGTGACCCTGCACCCATGGTCGCTTCATAATCTTCAAAGCATCCGCTTGGTGGAGGAAGTGGAAACTGAAACATTGGTTCATAAATTGGCTCACCTTTGGTGTATCGCCAAGGAGAGGCTTCCACTATGCAAGGAAAAAGATCTCCATATCCAAGTTTTGTGTGCCTTTGAAATTCCATATACCAACTAAATCCCTATTTTGTAGGTTGTGTACACGATCCCAAAGAACCTCATGGAAAAAATTGAGAAATTTTCAAGCAGAAGCCACATGGACGTGTTTGTATTGACGTCCCACACGTGACCGTCAAAACTCAAGGCCCCCCTCCAAACCATTTGCATGTGTAGAGTGTGTTTCCATGGAAGGGGCGTCCACATAATCAACCCGACAATCCAGTAACCGGTGTTCCAAGTGTTCATTCCTACGTGCCCAACTCTGCTCCAGCTCCAACGTGGCATGTAGGAATGACTCCTAGGCGGAAATTTCCACATTAAGTGTAGCGAGGTAATCCTCCATCTACTCACAGGGCATAAGAGATACACATACCACAACCAATCCAAGGAAAATCCCCAAAACCTCCATCTCGGGAGTGTTAAAAAGCCCCAAAAAACCACAAAGTGGGGTAGGATATTGTGCACGGCCAGAAAAGGAATGAAAAAAAAGGTAAGAAAGTACAAGAAAAAAGAAAATTCGAGTCATACAGTGGAAAAATTCTAGCACAAGAGAACGTTAGGAGCATAAAATACTCACACCAAGTGGAGGCCAGGTCAAGGGTGGCGTTAGAAGGAAAGGAATGTTGCAAGTCTGTGAGAGAAGTGGAGGAAAATGTCGGTGAGAAAAGGAGGGAAGGTTGCACACCTCCCAAGGCAAAATATATGTTGTATACACAATTCACAAGGAATGTAAACAAACCACCAGGAAATTAAAAACAAAGTAGGTTTCTACCGGAAAATTACTGTCAGAAAAAAATAACATAAACGTCGTCCAATCACCATTGTCCAGGAACATGGATGGTCACCCGTCGTACCAGAACAACATTAAAACATAGCACCACTTCCCACCCGTCACCACCCAAGCACCACCACCCACCCGTCACCACCCAAGCACCACCACTCACATCCACCTAGGTACCACCACTCGCGCGGGCCGAAAGCACCATAACCCACAAGTGGCCACCCAAAACTCCATAAGCACCGCAATAATCTGAGTTCTGTCCGCGCCAAAACTCGAGCAAAATCTGCCCCACGTGGACATGGACGTGGAAGTGCACTAGAACCCGCAAACACAACACCACCCAGGACCAAAATAATAAGTAAGAATGTTACCCACAACAACACCAATAGCCACAGAAGTTCCACCACAAGTTGCAGATTCGAAAGCCGATATCCCGGAAAGGCCGAGAGATGATGAGAGAATCATGCCACTTACGCCACAGGTAAGGAAACCTGGAGATACCCATGTGCCCAAAATCCACAGAAGTATCCTCGTTGAACAAACTTCTAAGAGTGATGCTCCAATATTTCATTTATACAAAAAGGACGCAAAAAAAAAACGAGAGAAAACAAAGCCAATAAGAGTACCCGTCAGTGTCGACGTTAGGAGGAACGTTTCGGGTGGCGGAAGTGAGAAAACAAAATTTATGTGAGAATGAAAATATCGAAGAAGAAAATAAAAATAATGTGGTAGTTGCGTGAATGTGGGAGTAGGTTTGTGTATGGGTTCATCGTTGGGTTCACATAAAGAATTTTTGAGAGTATAAGACAAAGGAGAAACTTAGCAAGGCCAAGTCCGCCTGTGCGGTGCTAAGCAAGCTTGTTGAGACGCCCCTGCTAGAAATTGGTATCAGAGCCAGTGGTATAGTTGTTAGCTAGCGTCAAATTTCTAGTTCAAGAAAAGGTCAGTACTCAATCCTTTCTCTCTCTTTATATCTAAACTAGATTCCATGAGAAAATCAGTTTCTTTCCGTGAAATAGAAGAAAAGGATAGGGTTGAGCAAGACCCTCTCAGAGACATGTTTGCAAGTTCTTCTAGCAGAGTAATAAATCAGTCAGAATTGTTATATGAAGAGGCTGAGCCTCAGCCTAAATGGGTTCTACCCAGGATTTCTGCATCTGAGGTATATGGAGATCTGGGTGTCTGGGACCTTAAAGCTGCTACACACATTTCCATTAAAGAATCTATAAGTTCCATAGAGGAAAATTCTGACTATGTTCAAACCATCCTGCTATTGGATCCAAAACAGCTCCAAGCAGAAGCCAAAAAATTGGGGACAAAATTCCTGCATCTTGGATGCATTCGGGTGGGAATCCATGCCTTGACCCATCAAGGCCTTGATACGTATGTGTTAGCTACAGTCTGTGACCTAACCCATAATAGATATACTGATTCCCTGATAGGAGGTATTGTTGCACCATTATCAAATGGACCAATCTGGTTTGAATGTTACCCGAACTTCTCTGTGTCTATCAATGATGAAACCCTGGTCGATATTTTACAATTGCAAATCCAAACTTATGGATCTTACATGAGGCGAAAAAGAAACAATATCGCCATCCAGACTAGAGGATGTTTCCGCCACACCAGTACTCTGTTCCCTGCAGTCCTCCATCCCCCCAACAGAGATTCAAAAACTAGTGTCATTGTCAAGACAGATCCCAAGAACCAAAAGGTTGAGCATCAAGCCATTAAGTAAGAGGATCTAGAATTCCTAGAACACTGGGTAGTGCCTAATCCAAAGCCCATCTCTGCACAGAAAATAAATTCTGCAAATAATTCGGAAAATCAATCTACAGCCACATTATCTTTTCCCAGAAGATCTACAATAGACAGGCGTAGGATTGAAGCCGAATGTAAAAAGTCACCACTGTACATACCACCTAGTTTGTCAGATTCTGCATGTTCCAGTGCTGTAAATACTTCATGTCAGCATATTTCTCTTTTTGAATTTTCATAATTAGTAAATTTCCAACCTCTCTCAGTTGCATGTCCTCAATGTCAACAGCAAGTCAACCTAAGTGAGCTTGCATACCTTGTGATACATAAGAACCATAACCTTAGGACTGGTGAAGCTCCTCCATCTACTTCAGTCACCCCCTGTCCTAATCCAAAGTGTTCAGATATCCCATTTCCACATGAAGATGAACACGTTCTTATGATGCATCTAGTACCCTCACTAGAAGAATAAGATCCAAGGTTAACTTCTATTTTCACAAACATGAGGCCTGCAAACAGCCCCAAATATGGACTTGGTTACCTGGAACAAAAAGATACACTGATCCCAGAATGCAGATTCAAGGATCTGCCAGAAGGATGTAAGAGACCATTAATCCCTAAAATTCAAAAGTTTTATACCTTGATGGATGGATGTTCTAGACATCAGATCCCTGCTCAATGGATGAAGCAGATGCTGAATTGGGATATTTACACACATCCACAGGCTGATGAATTTGGTCTCACACATACACCAGAGGAGAAGATAAAACTAGCCAATGAATGGAAAGCCTATATGGAAGAAAGAAATGTTTGGATTTCATTTTATTCATGGAAAATGGCTAAAGAATCAGATGTTGTTTTGATGACTAATTCTGCAACATCCTCTTCACATTTTTGGACAGCCATTGACGGTAGAAAAAATGAAACTTCCATCTCTTATCCTCCTTTCAAAAGTTTTGTCCTAGGAGAAGGACATAATGCAGCCAATGCCTATCCTTTAGTTCAAAAGGATAATGCAGCAGTAGGAGTTGAAGGTAGAGTCCAGAAAGTTAGTGAACAAGTTAACTGGACAAACACATCCCTCACTGACTTGGAGAAAAATGTTGCTAAAGCTGCCTCAGTAAAGGATCAGATTGATAGAGTCCACGTCTCTATTAATGACGTAAATAATGCTTTGAATTCATTGCAGTGCAATTCTTCTGTTGTAAAATATTATTCTTTAGAGTCTTTCAAAAATATTGATGAAGTAGAGAACTGTATCATAGAATACTCTATCTCTACACGACATTTGATTTCTAATCTGTCCGATAAAGTTGACAGAATGAGTTTGAAGAATTCTGATAAGCCTATTCCAGCTTCATTTTTGCATAAAGGAAAATCCATTCATACTAATGAACTTAGTGAAACCCCAGTCTCTAAGTTTCCTCAGTTATTCCCTAAAGAAGCTGAAAAGTCATCACAACAGTCTAAGCCTGAGTTGTCTAAATCTGAAAAGCTTACCATAACATCTCTCTCCCATGAGTCTGATTTAGAGACTCAAGTTCTCCCTATCTATGAGCCACTTGAGCCACAATTCACCAGACATTCTGCTCCTGATCTTTTTGGTGCTGGAAAGATTCCCCCAAGGGAAACATTTTTTGATAGTAGTCACAAGGAATGGAACTTGGATAATTTGACTACTGCACAAATCAGGAAAATTCTTGACCAAATTATTACAGAATATAAGCTCACGTGTGTTGCAGGAAAGACCGAAGTAGAATCCTGCAAAACTTTGATTCAGTGTTTTACAAGAACACTAGCAAGATGGTGGGAACTATAATTTTCCCCTACTATGATTTAGAAAATGGAAAGGGAAGTATTAAAAGATGAAAATGGGGATGTTATGTTTAATCCAGATGGCACTTCTATAAATAATATGATTGGTGCACTGACTGCTATGATCCAAGAGCACTTTTGTGGTGTTGATGTTACACTTTCAGATAAACATGAAATGGTTTTAATGAATCTGAAGTGTAGGAATATAAATCAATATGAAGAATTCCACAGAGATTGGATACAGAAAATCTTTTTGGTTAAAGAACCAAAGAACATTCTATGGAAACAAATCTATCTTGCAGCACTTCCTTCAAAGTTGGTTGACATTCTAAAGCTGCAAGAAGTTTTCCCCTTGCCCCTTGAAGTTTATTTATGGGGAGAAATTTATTCTATTATCACTAAAGTTTTAATCACTCTTTGTACCAGTTCTAAGATGACAAAGTCTATTGATAAGTTAAATAGACTACCTGGTACCAAGTATTTCTGCAGCAAGTATGGTATAAAAATAGATGATCCTCTGGTTACTCGCAGAAAGTAAAAAAGACAAGAAAAGAACGCTCAAAGAAAGTCCAGAGCCTCCACTTATCATTTGAGCTCTAAGAAGAGAAGTGAGCTCAGATCTCACAAAAGAAGACCTACAAAGGGGAGAAAGGGATATTATAAATATGTCCCCAAGACTCACTACTATGAGCCCACAGACATCAGACCAAAAGAACAGAAGCTTGAAAGAATGAAGAGTGTTGTTTGTTGGTTATGTGGCCAAAAAGGGCATACCTCAAATATATTTCCTACTGCCCTTGAGTCTAAACAAAATCGTGGCAAGAAATCACAGCCACCACACAGACCTAGCACAAGCACAGCCGTAAAAACTAAATCTAGATGTGCTAGATGTAATTCCTATTTTCACAAAACAAAAGATTGTAATCATCTTGCTATTCAGCAAGTTGAAGAAGTTTCTTCCTCAGATATTTCATCTAAATATTCTGTTTCATCTTCTGGTGAAAGAAGTCCATGCTTATTGCCAATGTTTTGATTCACATAATTGTCACTATGATTGTTCTGATTCTGATTCAGACTTTTCTTCTGATGACTCTCTTCCAGATGAATTTTCAAGAAAATTGAAGGTCCTCATGGCACAAACTGATGAAGATGATCTGAAAGTGTTTGCACAGATCCGTGCTATGGAGGAAAGTGATTTGAAAGCTGCATTACTTAAGACTTTTATGCAGCATGGTACTGGCACTTCCAGTCCAATCACGGGTAAGAAGCCCATTTTTGTTGATGCTTCTTATGACCGGAATACCAAATCGTATCTCTAGCACAATTCAAGCAAAGTTCATACACTCACTTTGGAGGAGGTGATTAAGGAGATACATGCAATGAAATCTGGGATTTCTGCCCTGAAATCACAAGTTGCACAGTTGGAAAAGGCCAAACAAGAAATAAGGCCTTCTACTTCTATTTCAGGCAGACAGACAAACTACACTCTGCACGCTGCTCCAGGACAGACATCAGTCTCTCAAGTAGAGATTGTAGAAGGAAGACCTGATCCGACCATTGGATTCAGAGAAATGCAAGTCCTTGCAGTCTAGTACCAACAACACCATATCAAAGTAAAAATTTGTGTTGAAGGTAAAATATATAATCTGACTGCACTAATTGATTCAGGTGTAGATGTGAATATTCTTTCTAAAAAAATTGTCCCCTCCAGACTCTCGGTATTTGCTTTCCGGAAAGTCATAGGAAATGGAAAGAAACAGTTAGAATTTGAAGTTCCAAAAGTTGCAGTGTGTTTTGACTCCCACTATGTCAAACTCAAGTTTGCAGTAGCAGATATTCCCATTGATTGCATATTTGGTAATGTATTTTTGGCAACAGTAGAGCCCCATGGTTCTTTCAGATTTCCAGATAAATCGGCAGGCCATTTCATCATAGTACCTACATCTGACAAAAAGGGTAAGAGGATAGAACTTCCTTATATTTCTAATCCTCGCATTTCAACAATGGTGCAGATAATGCAGGAGCTTCGCAAAGAAGAAAATAGTCTAGCTGAACTCAAGGATCATAAGAATATGATAAGAATTTAAGATTAGTTGAGTTCCCCAGGAATTCAGAGACAAATCTCTGAATTGCAAAAGCAGTTTGAAGACACTTGCTGCTTAGAAGAACCCAATGCCTTCTGGCATTGCAAGAAACACTATGTAGAGTTGCCCTACAAAGATGGATATATGGGCAAACCTTGTAAATCCAGAGCTATTCCAATGTCAAAAGAATACAGACAGCTCTGTGAGAAGGAAATAAATCAACTTCTCCAAAGAAAGTTGATTCGGGAGTCTAACAGTCCATGGAACTGTTATGGCTTCTATGTCAATAAACGGAGTGAACAGATAAGAGGCATCCCTAGACTGGTTATTAATTATAAACCTCTTAATTTTGTTCTTGCAGATGATACATATCCTATCCCGCACAAGGGAGATTTGTTGGGTAGGATATCCGGAGCCAAGGTATTTTCAAAATTTGATCTAAAATCTAGGTTTTGGCAAGTGGAAATTGCTGAGAAAGATAAATGGAAAACAACCTTCAGCATACCAGCTGGCCATTATGAATGGAATGTGATGCCATTCGGCCTGAAGCATGCACCTTAAAAATTTCAGAAGGTAATGGACTCAATATTCAAGCCATATGATGAATGGTTACTTGCATACATAGATGATCTCCTCATTTTTTCAAAAAATTTACAGGACCATTTTAAGCATTTAAGAATTTTTATGAAGTTGGTCCAAAGGAATGGATTTGTCTTGAGAAAAAAGAAGATGGAATTATGCAAGACCAAAATAAAATTCTTAGGGCACACCATAGAGAATGGAAAAATTTCTTTACAGAGTCATGCATTAGAATTTGCAGACAAATTTCCAGATATTATTCTAGACAAAACTCAGTTACAAGGTTTCTAGGTTGTTTAAACTATGTAAGCAGTTTCTATCCATCTTGTGCCACTGACAGGTCTCTGCTCAATCAGAGACTCAAGAAGAATCCAAAACCTTGGACAGAAGCTCACATAAGAGCTGTCAAGGAAATTAAATCCAAGGTTCGTAGTCTCCCTATACTCTATGTTGCAGATGATAGTTCATTTAAAATTGTTGAAACTGACGCCAGTGACATAGGTTGGGGAGGTGTCCTCAAGAAAATACCAAGTGATAAAATCCAGAAAAATGAAGATTAGGTTGTGCAGTATGCTTCTGGATTCTGGAGTAAAGCTGAGAAGAATTACTCCACAATTGAAAAGGAAGTCAAGGCTGCATGGAACTGCATCAACAAGTTCTCCATACACTTGGTAAATAAATTCTTTTTACTAAGAACTGATGCTCAAGCTCTGGAAAAAGTTATTAACAAGAATATAAAAAACCCTGAAGATGCCAAGTTTGCAAGATGGCAAGCGCTATTTGCAAATTTTGATTTTAAAGTTGAACACATAAAGGGTTCTGAAAATTGTTTGCCAGTTTTTCTTAGTAGAGAGTTTATCCAGCAACAAGAACAGATAGCAGAAAAATACCAAGACTATGTCATGGTCATTATTATAGAATGGGATCAAGCCCAACAAAAATAAACACTCAGATCCATATCTTATGATGAATCGTGGGTTGTATATAGAGAAAAATGGAGGCTAACATGGCAGCTCCTAATACTAAAGTGTTAGATGCAGACTTGCAAAGTCATTCAGATATAATGCATCTTGTACCAGAAAGGAGAGTATATCCGAAAGGAAACAAATGGATTCATGATATGATGTACTCCAGCAGTATGATAGCTTCACATGAAGCTGAGAGATCCCTATCTGAAGATTTTTGTGACCTATTTGTCATATGTACTGGTGGCAGTGATAGGACAAAAATCTATTACAAATCCTATGCTATCAACAAAACACGGTATCCAGGACGGAACTGGACAGGAATATTCTTGACATGGCCAGGTAATAATCCTGACCTTATTTTTCCTGAAAATGTGTATAATTTTGCAGGTTATAAGAAACACTGGTGGAATCTGCTGAATAAAGATGGGCGTAATGAAACTCATTACACCAAATTAAAGTTCGGACCGACTTGGATAAACCAAGCAAGCCAAAGTCCACCTTGGTTAAGAGAATGGTGGCGTGATTATGGGTTAAGCGCTTATAGTATGGATCCATATTATTATGAATCCTATTATCAAAGCCGATGTAACGAATGTCTGGAAAGTTGCCTAGGAGAATGTTTCCATACTCCTTTCCAAACTGTTAAAGATATGAGCCAGCTAGAGTTCAGACTGATCAATCCTGTTTTAGAGTCTCATATGAATATGCATCATCAATGGCTGGTGTTAACTAAAACAAAACACCAGATAATTCTAAAAAAACCCATGATTGTCTGCCGAATATACACAAAAGCTTGGGATGATACTGTCTATCCAAATCTCATATTTCTTGGTATCAAAATCTTGGAGGATCCTGCAGAAGCCAGTACAAGAGGTTCTCATGGGCTCTGCTAAAACAAAAGTATCCATTTTGTCATGATACCCAGTCACGGGTCTATAGTGACAAGTTTTTTCCCAAGGGTTTTTCTACCTGTTAAGAAAAGCATCCTCTCTGTACATAATAATTATGTTTCCTCGTGGGCCTTGTACATAAAAGGCATCCCCAGTGTAGTACACCCACTTTCACATGCGTCTATCTGAAGGACAAAATCTCTGCGCGGATGTCACCTCGGTGTTACCCGAAAGCAATGATTCCCCTTCTACATGTCAATAATATGACGGACCGATTGAATTGTTTGTCCCTCCTCATTTCCTATATAAGGAGGGTAAGGCTCATTCATCGGCATGGGAATTCGGATTAGATTTTGGTGTGTTAGAGTCATTTGTGTTTTGAGTCGAGTCTGAGCTCCCTGCTCTGCATCTGCGAGAATTTTCTCGATCTGCTTGCATCACGAAGATTGGTCTCAAGTCTGTTAGGTGACTCAACTAGCCTTCATGTCTATGTGCTCGGCATATGCAAGAATCTAAAGTGGCAGGGTCATTAGATTGAGTCTGTAAGTAAGTCTGTCTGTGTGTTATGTGTTCTGTACAGAACTCTGAGACAGAGTCTGCATCTGGCCAGATAGCCTCCAGTAAGCTCGCTCATTTATTGAGTAGCAGAGACTGGTAAATGCCATTGCAGTCAATCTATGGAAAGAGATCTTGATTTTGAGTCCTGTAATTCTGTAACATCATTCTGATATATCAATAAAGAGAGAACATTTTCATATTGAATTCCGCATTCTTAAGTACTGAAACTTTGTGCATTTATATTGTCTGCTAAGACATTGTTTGTCACTCTCAACGTCTTGAAAGTTCGCTAGAAGTTCGCCAAACCACCGAGGGACGCCAAAGTCGTAAGAAGGCAAGGGAAGCCACAGAAAAAGGTCAATAGTTGTGTGAATGTGGGAGTAGGTTCGTGTATGGGTTCATCACTAGGTTCACATAAAGAATTTTTGAGAGTATAAGACAAAGGAGAAACTTAGCAAGGCCAAGTCCGCCTGTGCGATGCTAAGCAAGCTTTTTGAGAAGCCCCTGCTAGAAATTGCCAGGAGTGTGAAAATTTTCATCACAGCCACACAGAACAAAAACCTTAGAGACAAGAAGATCCAAGAAAAATGAACAATATTCCCCACAGGAAGAGGCTGATAAGTACAACAAAAATGAACAAATGGAAGGTGTGGCTACCCGAAGTGGTCAGTCTAGGCGTCAATATAATCATTCAATGCTGACATGGAAACAATGATATGGAAAATGGTTCACGAATATAAGATGCCACTCGATTCTGTAAGTGATAAGTAAACAAACCTCGTTTCGTTTTTATCTTACAAGTAGTTTGGCAATGTAAATTCGGAGGTGACCAAAAGTGGAGTGGTTGTGCCGCTCACTAATCCCTCTATATTTATATATTTATCTCTATAAGAGGAGGTTTACAATTTTAAATTTATATGGTTTCTCATGTGGAAATTTAATGATGTTAATTTTTTATTTTATTTTTTTAATTTTAATTTTAAATTTTGGATATTAAATATTTCATTGTTATATGCAGATTTTTATACTATTTGGGAAACAAGTTTGAAAAGTAGTGATCCTTAGAAAAATAAAGCAAAATAACTGGCTAATCTAACTTCATAATATTAAAAAATGTTGTTTATGAAATATAAGTCAATGTTATTTATTTATAAAATCTAAATAGTCTAACTTTTCTCTATATTCTTTTTGTTTTTATATAAATCTCATTTCAAACCCATAAGCAAAGAATAGTGACCATAAATACATATTATAATTAAGTAGAGTGTATAACTTGAATTATGTCTAAACTACCCATTAAATATAAAATACAACCTAAATATATAAACTTGAAATTTAAGATCTCAATTATTTTTAAATATATTACTTTGGATGTTTCAAAACCGTCGATCACCATCGAATACGTTAAAAAAAGGGGGGGAACATTATGAAAAACATTATATTCTAGTCTTGTGTAGGAGTGTTACCCAAGAATTTGGGGCGATATTTTACACATGCTTATTACTAGAATTTGCACCAAAATGGTGCAAATACATGTCGATAGAAGTGTAGATGAATGTAGAGTGACATAAAGGTAGCACTGCAGGAAACAAGGATATGGATGTAGAATGCATGAGGAATCAGGAGGCTAAAATATTGGTAAGGTAGAGCTTTCCAAGTGGGTAAAAATGCATTATAGAATCTTCAATATATCTGATTTCTACTACCGAACTCATAACTACACTAAAAGCAATATTCAAGGAGAAATTACTATGATATTCTACCATCTTCTATGAACAACATCTTGATATCATGATGAGAAGTTGCTTGTATAGGGGAGAAAAAAAAGAAATTGAGAAACACAAATTTTTCATGGGGTGCTCAAAACAATAAAAAAATTGAATTGGTGTCATTCTTTGCTACAATTTAAGGAATCCTTGAGTATTTTTATCATGTTGTGATTTTGGATGGGAAACAAGTGGATTATGTGCTCCCATTCTTGTTTCAAAGTTTAGAAAATTAAGCTTGGAGGACTAGATAGATTGAAAAGGATAACTTTTTGTTTTCAAACAAAACATTGAAATTTTGAAAACTTAATGCGTAATACGCACCAATTCTCCTTCCAAGCACTTCAGGTTTGAAAGCAAGAATTCCCTTACCATATTTTAATATTTTTCAACTCTTGAAGATGTCCCAAGCATCTTTTCCTTATCAAACTATTTTCAAGTATAGGCTATTATGCCATCTCCATTGTGGCATATTCCAATCACAACTGCCCAAATGTATTTATTATCCTTGATCTAAACCTATCCAGATAATCTGTGTGTTGCTCCATCTATTAATTGTACTTTAAGAACACCTCAAATGACTTCGGGAAACTACTCACTTATGATTTCCATTTCTTTGATATATGTCAGGAGAAACAATTTGCCATGTAATTAGTGTTGAAATGAGAATATAAGAGGATGATGAAGTGGAAGAGTAAGAAATAGCAATATACAAAAACATTTCATATGAAGTTAACGCATGAAGTAATAAAGTACCATTCAAAAAAAAATTGACCGAAAACCAAAGTGTACCCCATTCCTTCCCACCAAGAGAATTATGTGCATTCTCATATTGTTGAGCATTCAACTGAGAGTCGCCAATAATCCCCACAAGTACAAAAGCGATCCTTGAAATGATGGAATCAATTTTCATTCCTTACAATGATCTCTTTCCCAATGATCTGAGTTATGAACTTAGACGATATATGACAATAACCACAGATGTGAAAGTTTTAAAAAATTCTGATAGGAGCACATGGATGTGCGCTGATAAGACCAAAATCAATGGATAGCTTCTCACTGTGTGGAAAAGAGGGTGTTCCTTCTTCTCCTTCTCCACATATTGTAGCACAAATTTTGTGTTAGGAACATACCCTAAAGCTTTCATTTGACCACTCAATCTCTCTACCATTGCATAAATATTTTTTGTCTATGGGTATGACTTATATTCTGCAACAAACACATGTAAATGGTTCTTGACCTAAATCTAGTTGTGTACTGGCTCCTTTTTCACTTCCCTCTCTTCCATCAATTTCGTCACCTTTGCTACATCAGCCCATCTTCCAAATGCAACATAAATATTTGATAATAACACATATGTTTCAGAGTCTTGTGGCTCCAACTCAAGAAGACATGTTGCCACGCAGCTTCCTACTTCCATGTTGCCATAAATTCTACAAGCACATAGAAGTGTTTTCCATATCAAATCTCCAGGATTTAAGGACATTCTATTGATAAAGTCCTACGCCTCATCGAGATGGCCAACACTGCCAAGGAGGTCCACCATGCAGACATAGTACATTTTTCAACTCTTGAAGATGGCCCAAGCATCTTTGCCTTATCAAATTGTTTTCAAGCATAGGATATTATGCCATCTCCATTGTGGCATATTCTAATCACAAATTTGTTTCACCAAAATTCATTTTTTATCCTTTATCCAAACCTATCCATATAATCTATGTGTTGCTCCATTTATTCATTGTAGTTTAAGAAAACCTCTCATGACTCAAGGAAACTACTCACTTATGATTGCCATTCTTTTGGTATATGCCAGGAGAATTTTTTTTCCCTAGAATTAGTGTTGAAATGAGAATATAAGAGGATGATGAAGTGGAAGAGTAAAAAATAGAAATATTCACAAACAGTTCATATGAAGTTAAGGCATTAAGTAATAAAGTACCATTCATACAATTGTTTATTGAAAACCAAAGTGTGCCCCATTATTTCCCACTATTGTGTGAAATAAT
Source organism: Pinus albicaulis (assembly GCA_034641835.2). NCBI lineage: Eukaryota > Viridiplantae > Streptophyta > Pinopsida > Pinales > Pinaceae > Pinus > Pinus albicaulis. Next base: position 35,002,919 of record MU968411.1, on the reverse strand, counting down.
TGTTGAATTAATTCACTAATATTTGTATATCAATCCGGGCTCGTAAACACGAGCTGTACTACGCTTTCAAGATTCAGCTTTTCGAGTCGAAGTTTGTATGATTCCTTATGATATGTAATTTAAGAATTAAGATACACAAATATCTATAAACACACAATTGTAGAAAAGAAATCAATTCATCTTATCATTAAAATAGGAGCAATCAACAAACTTTGGTTGAACACTAAAAACCCTTATTCAATTTATCTCAAAATTAAATCCGAAATCAAAAACATTATCAAATCAACAATAACTTTGATTCAACAACTCACTGTTTGCAAAAAATCTCAAAACCCTAATTCTAATCTTCGGAGGTCACACGTAAAAGGAATTACCTAATCTGAACAGACCTACAAATTGATTCCACACTCACACAATGAACTTAAAATTACTAATTGTCTCCCTCATTAAACTCTAATGAAAAACACTTCATACCAATTTCACTATACTGGTGTCAAGAAAAAGGGTGCGCTGTCACATTGGTTTGAATATTGATTTTACACACACATTTCAGTCATGATAGCCATTGATATTTCATACCTATCCAACCTATATCTATATATATATATATATATGTATGTATATATGTATATATGTATATATGTATGTATATGTAGATGTATATGTGTGTGTGTGTCTATATATATATATATATATATATATATATATATATATATATATATATATATATATATATATCTGTATGTATTACCCATTTTCTGACAGTTTTAATCTCCAAACCCAACTTCTACTTTTCAAACCAAACTGAAATAAACTTAAGCTATCAAAATGCACAACTATACTCTCGAGATCAGCTTTGAATTACAGTTTTCTTTCATCAAATTACCAACTACACTTTGGAAAAGTTATTCAAACATCTACATCAATCGGTATTTTGGTTTATGCAATAAGATAACACTACCAATTCAATCAACACACACTGTGTTAATACATAGGAGCATAAATGGATTCAATCTTGAAATTAACAGTTAACAAGCTCACGTAAATCACCACTGGTAGTCATCTAATCATCCTCTGAAACTTGCAAAAAATTGTTTCACAATCTTCAATGAATAATTACTTTCGAACCAAGTTTCAAAAGTTAAATCACTTCATCACTTCTATTTATATGGATTGGAATTGTGAAATTTGCACCAAATACAAACCCTAATGTGTGATTTCAAGCAACAATCCACAAAGGAAACGTTGGTTAATATCCTGCCATGGTTGTTCTGTTCTTAAGGGAATATGCACTGACTCAAAATAGTATTACCAATTCAACCCTAATTTTTATAACCGAAAAGCTACAACAATCTTTGTAAATGACCTATAATACCAAACCCTAATGCTATGAAAAACAGAGAAAGACTATAAGCCTGTACTTAATCACACCAGAGGAGTGACGAAAACCCACTCATAACTATTCTATGAATCATTCAATATTCTAATTTGTGTACAACTCGTAAGTTCACTCTAAACCTAATTATCCTACCTATTCAACACATGGACCTTCTAGTAACTTTCCGGCTAAGACCCTAGAAGAACTTATAACTTTTACTCTTCAATGAACAAAACATCACACTCCTATTATACCTGAAGCAATAACAAATCTGAAGCCACAAACTCCAATTTGAACGAAAATATACTTCTTCAAACCAAACGCATGGAATTCAAATAGAATTGTTTAATCTAAAAATGACACACATACTGCTATGAGCATTTGAACTATGTTTACTTACCGATCCAAGCTACAGGCATGAAATGGAATGAATATTACTTCAATTAACACACAAAACCAACTTCCATTAAATCTGATGTGAATCCAAGCTTTTTTCTCCTACTAAATCGATCCAATAGTTCTACACGTACTCTATTCCTATCTACTTAACTTCGCAAAAGATTTAATTAAATGCATATAACCATGCTCTATCCATTTACAGAGGAACACATTTGGTAAGATCATTTACTCAAAAGGGTGAAAGAGTATATGCCAACTATGTTTCTAAACAATTAAGAATGATGTGTATGGAGTTTAAAATGGAAAGCAGTCCTTGCGGAAAGGAACCAAGCACACTTATAGCCACAATCACAGAGCTTTTACTATGACACTCTCAAACAAAGCCTTGATGTGTGAAATTACCTCTCCTACAGCAACATAAATCAATTACTAGGAAATGAAATCGATTTTCAAAAGCAAATAATTAAATTGGATCAAACTACACTTACGAATTACCTCTAGCTACGTCTATAGGAGCTGATCCGGTTGTGGTGGGCCCTTGCCACACCCGGGAAGGCTTAGGATTACAAACCTAAATATGCCTACAACAACTTATTTCAGAAGTTCATCAAATCAACAACACTCCACAATGAATCAAGAACACATCATAATAGCTACAATTCAGATTTTTTTCAACAAAACATGAAATCGTAGTCTTTGTATTGATAACTGAAACGAAAAATATATTCACCACAACAATCAAACCATATGTTTTTTCCTTTATAGGAATCCTTAATTACATAATTAGTGTCAATTCTATTACAGAGTAGGACGTTGAAAACCATGGATTATGGTAATCCATGAAATCAACACTAGCTGCCCTAAATTTAAACTATCAGTTTCTTATCAAAAACCACATGCTGCTATAGGAAGGAGGTTCCTAATCCTTGTCAATTGAACTTCGCTATATGGATAGTAACCATCTGGACCTTCATAGATCTTTGAATCTGTCGAAGCGCTGGAAGGAGCATCAAACTTTTGGAACGCTAAGCTGGAGCTTCTATCTTGAGGCATGCTGGATTATCAACTGAAGGATGGTTTGAAGGAACATAGCTTTCCTCCAAGTCAAAGTGCCAACTAAACAAGTCCTGTAGGAAATTCATCAGTCTACCCATAATAGTAATTTAACAATAAGAATGCTACTTAAAATACCTAACCTAGCTACAGAATAGTAAAAAAAATTATACTTGTACTGCTTTTTACCTTTAACAATAATTGATGAAATTTTGGCCACATTAGGGATAAAGAGAGGAAAAAGGAAGTATATATGTATCAAAAACGGGGCAAAAAAGGAAAATAAGGTAAGGAAAAGAAGACAAAAGATGGGCTCAACATCTCCCCCACACTTAATCTGATGCATGTCCTCATGCATCCATGTCATCAATGTCCAGTCAAAAGCTAGTTACTTGGGGCAACTTCTCTAGACTTTTCCCAAATGAGGCTAAGCATCTTGTGAACTGTGCAGCCAATCTTCTAGCACTTGTCCTCTTTGCAGGCCAAGGGTTGGATGTCTTCCATGTTCAAAGCCTTCTATTCTTCCTTCTAATTTCATCATTATGTGCATACAATCTAAGATTTTCCTCTCTCAACTGATCATTTGCCTTACTGACATACTGAAATAATGTCTCAAATTTGTGGGCCTTGTCCCTTAATTTAGCAATTTTCTTCTAAAGCTTGACTGATCTGATCTTAAAATTTTCTTCATTATCAGGAGCAAGAATCCATGTTGGGGCTGCTGATTATTGAGAATGGCTCCCTTCAGGCATATGGCCCACACTTTGTTTTGGAAAAGGATCTTGTTGTTATGGGCTTACTGAAGGCCGAGTGGGAGTGAAAGTGTGAAAATATTGGGTAATGTCAGATGGAATTTGAAACTGATGGGGAAGTGAAGAAAATTTGGGAAAATATGAGGAGGATGGAATGGCAGAATCAGGGGATGAGGTCCCAAAAATGTGTTGGGGATCAACAGTGGTGCAAGGGGACTTACCCATGCTCCTGGTCCTTCTTCTCTTTGGGGTGACAATTTCTAGAGTGAGAACTGAGGTTTTATGGGCATGAATTGAAATTTTTCTAGACCTGGGCTTGTAACTTTGTTGAACTGGGGACTTGGAGGGCATTTCAGGCAACTCTGCAGTAGGAAATAAGGCCTCTCTTCTTCGTTTTCCTGGCTTCCTTTTTGAAGGTCTACCTTCATGACTAAAGGAAGGATCGGGCCTTGTGGAATTTCCAGTTGGAAATGCAGTAGATTGGATGGGTGAAGTGGGTGTAGCAGGGGTGTTTATTTTTAATTTTGCAAATTGACTTAAATATCTCTGTCTCCATTTCACCTGAGTTTCCTCACCCAGAAAATTCTCTATGAGGAAATCCTCCCATGAATTTTTCCTCTTGCTCAGTTCAAACACAACCAAGATCTTGATCAAGCTATGATGATACAATGAAGTCCCTGGCTTCCGATTCTCAGATTGAACTCCCCTATCCATATTATGCAAACTTAATTTCAATAAATGGGGAATATCTATAGAACAATCCTTGATTAGATGCATTAACAATTTGATCTGATAAAGAAATATGATTGCATACCTGCCTTCACAAGTTAGAAAGCGTTGGATCATGGTTAGCAGTGACTGCCATTGATCTTGAATGCAACTCCGTAGCATTCCCTTCTGCCAACTCAGTGACTGATATGTTGGTTTTAAGAATTTCATGAAATTTGTTATGCTTAATTTCCCCCCTTTGAAGAATTTCTCACCCCCATCGGGTAATCTGATTGCTCTGCATAATGATTTTTTTGTGACTTCGAGACACAGGTTCCCAATATTTTCTCTCTTTCCATCGAAATTTCAGGCAAATGCCAATGCCACCGTGTCATTGTATCCTTGGAATTTTTGAAGAAAAACCTTCCATCCCCTTCGCTCGATGGAATCCTTGCATAATTGATAGTTTGCAGTTCGAGCGAATTGGGTGAATGTGGGCTCATGTCTATCGGTTCCCATGATCCAAGAATATTCAAACATCCCTGCACTAAGCTTGTGGTATGCAATCGCATAGGAAGAATATTTGCAGGTGTCCACCTCCTTATGAAACCAACCCATACTCCAGTGTCTCCTCTCTTTATCAAAATTTACCTTAGCCTGCACAAAGATGCTGCATCACTTAGTGTGGAGAGGGATAAAGACGTGATCATGACTTACAGTGGGGACATTATCCAGTAATCGGATCATGAGGATGGTCATAAATTAAAAGAATGTGATTACCGCACCGTTTTACCCCATAAATTCCAGCATCGTGCTTAATTGATTATGATGGAGACTTGGTGGCATTCATTCACCTATGGTTAGACAAACATGGCATATAGGCTTATGATGGAAGATTGGTATGTACGAATGCTTGGTCCCTGTTGTGTCATTATGCCCACAATAATGTTCCAGTGTAGATGGTGCCTTCCCTTGTCATCACATGCTTTTCTTCCCATCATGCGTCCTCTTCAATCATCAACTACACAGCCCTTATCATCACCTATAATCATATGAAGTTTGGACATGGGTGGGCGGGAAGACAATGACAATTTTGAAGGGGATGGGTGATTCTAGGATTTAGGATTTTAATTGGTTTGGAAGGTGAAAATGAAGGTAGAGGCATAGGGAATCTGGTATACAACATGTACTTGTAATAATTATTAAACTATCTATAACTAAATTAAGCAAATCAAGCACATACCTTTGTCACTTAAATGATATTGGGAATGAAAATAGCATAATAACCTACCAATACAAAATCAAGTCCATTGTTTGAGATGTAGCTTCTACTGTAACGATGTTCATGGTCAACAATAAAATTTGTAACAAGTAGTGACATTCTGCTCAATTAGACTTTTAGGCCTAGGCTGTAATTCCGAGATTGTACTGCTGTTAAGAATAGAGCTTTTCACAGTTCATTGATACCACAGATTATTCATGACCATACTGAAGTCTCTAGACAATAGATTGACAGAAGAATATTTCGGTCCAGTATTAAATGTCTAGGTACAAAGATGAAAAATTTAGAGTAACTAAAGCATGGCGCTGGTTATTGTGAAGAATAGAATATAGAATATCCAATTTCTCTGACAAAGTGCTACTCAGTTTTTGTGAGGTGGCGTTGGAACCTGTCCACCATCTCATGGATTTTAACCAGGCCTAAGATGATAACTGCCTGGGGAATTTCTGTTTAGGGAGCTTGAAATGTCCTGAAAGAAGGCTCCAGGGGGCTTCTTTTTCGTAGTTATTCCAGTGGGTCCAGAAAAGAATAATTCAATACCCATTGGATCCCTAGGCTACCACCACCTTATTGTTTTATCGAGCCTAAGGTAGTCTCTTCTCAGGGCATTCATGTTTAGAGAGTCTGAGTTGCCTGTATAAGACTCCAGAGAATTTCCTTTCTGTAATTATTCCCTTAGGCCCGGAAAAGAACAATTCTATGCACAAGGAATCCCTATACTGCCACTGGTCCATAAATTTTTACAAGCCTGGATCAATTAATGCTCAAGAGCTTCACTTTTTGAGAGTCTGAAGACATCTAAAGAAGACTCCAACATGCTCCTTTTCCATAAATAATCCACCAGGCCTGGATAAAGGAATAAACTTATTCCTAACGAATTCCTCCTTTATTCTACATGGGCTGTGGGGACAACCACCTGTGGATATGAGAAAATAACAAAAAAATTCGCTTAATATATATATATATATATATATATATATATATATATATATATATATATATATATATATATATATATATATATATATATATATATATTTGTAAAAAAAAAAATCAATTGATGGAACCAGCAAGAGGTTGGTCATTTGCATGAACCAGCTCCAATCCTAGATCCTTATGAACTTCCTGAAAAATAATTATTTGAAAGTGGTTTGTGATAAAATTTTAGCCGATGGCCATTCACCACAAAAGAAGTCTGCTCATCATCGATGGTATTAATATGGACTGAGCCGTTATCAAAAAATTTTGCTACTTCATAGGGGCCCAACCATCTAGTAGAAAACTTACCTTTAAAATGCTTGAACTTATTGTCATATAGCAATGGCCAGTTGCCTGGACGAAAGAGTTTCTTCTTGATGAACTTGTTGTGCCACCGAGCTCTTTGGTCCTATACCAATGAGGTTTTGTGATAGGCATCTCGTCTGATCTCATCTAGCTCATTCATCTGCATCAGTATCTGCTCTTGGGCTTTAGTCAAGCTCATGCCCAATTGTTCAACAGTTCTAAATGTATTTACTTGGAATTCAATGGGTAAGAGTACTTGTTTTCCATAGATGAGCTCGTATGGGGTGTGCCCTGTCACATTCCTCCAAGTAATCCTATAAGCCCACAATGCTTCTAATAACTTGTCTTCCCAGTCCTTATGGTGCAGTTGAATGGTTTTTGTGAGGATAGATTCTAGGACTTTGTTCGTGGACTCCACTTACCCATTAGCTTGGGGGTGGTAAGGAGTAGATTTACGGTGTTTAATCTGGTACTGCTCAGTGAGTGCCTTGACCAAATTTGATATAAATTGTGTACCTTGATCGGTGATAATCTCACGCAGTACCCCAAATCTTGTGAAGATGTCCTCAAACAAAAAATATGCTATTGCTTTTTCTATGGCAGCATATAGTGCCTTAGCCTCCACCCACTTGGTGACATAGTCGATGCACACCAAGATATACTTTTTATTTTTCGATATTGGGGAGATGGGTCCTACGAAATATAATGCCCACTTCTCAAAGGGTTAAATGGCTATTTATGGCTGAAGAGGCATCTCGTCGGAGGAAACCAGTCTCCCCATCCACTGGCAAGCATCACAACTAGAAAAAAACTTCTTGGCGTCCTTTAAGAGTGAAGACCAATAGTATCCAGTACAGAGAACCTTGTATGTGGTCCGTTTATCAACAAAGTTCCCTCCACAAGGCTCATTGTGGCAAGCTCTCAGAACATCGTACATCTCATCTTCCTTCACACATCGCCTCATGATCAAATCTGGTCCAGTGTAAAAAAATCCCCCTCAGTCCAAGAGTAATTGGCACTACGCTGCACAATATTATGTTTTTCCCGGGAAGACATGCTCTGAGGTAATTTCCCTAACACCATATAATTTGCAACATCAGCGAACCAAGGAGTGATGGCAGAAATGGTGAATAGTGATTCATCTGGGAATTCATCGGGCACTGGAGTTGTTGTGCTTCCCCATCCAATATTTAAATGAGACAAAAATTCATCTGCCAAATTATCACTTCCAGGCCTATTAATTATAGTTATATTGAATTCATGTAAGAGCAACAACCATCTAGTTATTCTACCATTAGTAATTGGTTTATTCATTAAGAATCTAATAGCAGAATGGTCGGCATGGACGAAAGTCTCATAGCCGGTAATATAATTCCTAAACTTCCCTATAGCATGTATAATTGCTAACAATTCTTTTTTCGTGATACTATAATTCAATTCGGCCAGGGAAAGTTTTTTTCTAACAAAATAAATAGCATAAGGGTAGCGATCTTCCCTTTGTCCCAGGACTACTCCTAGTGCAGTGTCTGACGTGTATGTACAAATGTGAAATGGTAAAGACTAGTTTGGTCCTCTCAATACTGGAGCGTTCAAAAACCTGTCCTTCAATGTCTAAAAATCCTATTGACAATTGAAATTCCACACGAAGTCAACATCTTTAGTCAATAATTTAAATAATGTTGCTGTAATTTTAGTAAAATTTTCAATAAAACGACGATAATAACTGGCATGTCCCAAAAAACTTCTCACCTCCTTTTGCGAACTGGGAATAGGGATATGTGTGATTACCTCGATTTTCGCCAGATCAACCTTAATTCCTTCAAGTGACACATGATGGCCCAAAACAATTCCCTTAGTTTGCAACATTCTACATTTATCACTACTAAGGGCTAGATTGGCCTCTTGACAACGAATAAAAACCTTTTCTAGATTTTCCAAAGCCTGATAAAAATCATCTCCATAAACTGTGAAGTCATCCATATATACCTCCACACAGTCATGGATTAAATCGGCGAAAATGGCAAGCACAACTCTCTGAAAAGTAGTTGGGGCGTTGCAAAGATCGAAGGGGAGGACCCTATATGCATATGTACCCCATGGGCATCTGAAGGTGGTTTTCTCTTGGTCTTATTTAGCTATTTGTATTTGATTATAACTATTGTACCCATATCGAAAATAAAAATACTTCTTACCTAAAAGCATGTCGAGTACCTGATCGATGAATGGTAGTGGAAAGTAGTCGCGCAATGTGGCCTTATTTAGTTCTCTGTAGTCAACGTAGATACACCACTTGCTGTTCTTTTTTGATACCACTACCAGAGGTGATACCCACCTACTGTCTGAAATGGGTATATGAGTTCCGCGGCCAGAAGTTTCTAAAGCTTTTCTTTCACAATATCTTTTAATGTTGGGTTCATTCGTCTACGTGGCTGTCGGACGGGTCTCATTTCTTTTTTGGTGTAAATATGGTGGATGCAGGTATCTGGATGGATGCCCCGCATGTCCAAGTAATCCCAAGAAAATTCTCTAGATTTCTCACGAATCATGACCATCAACTACTGCTTTTGTTCCGTAGTCAATTATGTACCGATGTGTAAGCTCTTTCCTTCAGTGATTTCTACAGGCTCCGTGGCAAGTTCATGGCTTTCCTCTGTTGTTTCAAAATATGTGAACATGACTGGATAGAAAGCCTCCTAGAACTCATCACTGAAAACATGCTGGTAACCATTAAAAGAAATAGGATAATCAATACAAGAACTATGAGATAAAAACCGGTGCAAGATATGTTCATCGGATTGTTCTTGGAGACCTCTAGATTGTTCTAATGTCAGCAAAGGAAACATAAAGTCTTCATCTTCGTAGGGGCTCTCGAGCCATAATGATACCTTAGCAGTTGTCTGAGCAGGGGGGAAAATAGACAATTTTTGGTTATGGGAACCGTTGGAAATGATCATTTCTCCATTTCTCCACCCTATGACGGCATCAGCAGTTGCCAACCAAGGGCGTCCCAGAACTACAGGATGTCCAGGTCTCGAGGTTTTCAAGGAAATGATGATCAATTCTATAGGATATTTCCAGGAAGCTATAGTGACCAATATTTCTTCTAGGGTTCCCATTGGTTTGACAACGGATTTGTCTGCCTTCTAGAATGATGGGGTGGGTTTAAGGCCAGTTAACTGCAAAGATATCATTGTATTGTATGTCATGGCATTTATTGTTGCCCCTAAGTCTACAAGTGTGTTCGACAGAAGTAATCTGTTTATTTCAATGGTGACAATGGGATTCCCAGGGTCATGGTACTTCACAGGCAAGTCAAAAATCATGGTGGACATTTGGCCCATGATCTTTATGCTTTAGTTCTTATGCCCCTTCCTACCTGGCTTCTTGATGCAAAGATCCTTGACAATTTTGGTGTAAATAGGGATGTCTCTGATAGCTTGCAAGAATGGAATTTTAATGCAAGCATTCCTTAATTCATTTTCTAGGCTGTATTCAAGAGGAATCTCTTATTTCTTTACAAGGATTCTTTCCTGGTAGGGTGCTTCGTTTGATTCTTCTTCTTCTTGTATTTTTTTTCATTTCTCATCTTGTATATGATTTTCGGATGATGTGGATGGAACCTCTTCCTCTATGACAACAACTGATTTCCCTTTATTAACTGTCTTCCCTGATCGTAACAGAATTTTGTTCATGGGGATGGTAGCAATCATGTATGTAGGGAAAGGTTGGATGTTTATGTTCTATGTAGGTTGAGGTGGTCTATTGTGATTTGGGTCAGGTACGGGTTGCGCAGGCAATAATTTAGGGCGAGGTGGGTTTTGAGGTGCCTGCGAAGATGATGATGGGTAAGATGGTGCAGGTAAAAGTTGATGCAAGTGAGGGGGTTGTAGCAATTGTTGTTGATATGTGTGAGGGTTATACCCTTGCTGATAGGATTGCATGGTTGGGTTGTACGAGGTGCTTGGCATATTCGGGTAGGGTGCATAGAACTAGTTCTGGGGCTGATAAGGGTTGGTATAAGGGTTTGCTCTCCAGTTTGAGTTCCATGGAGTATTATACATTTGAGGGGTAGCCCAAAGGGGGTAACATGGCTGGAAGGTCCAGGATTGAGTTTGACCATACCCTTGGTGATTAGGTTCTAGGAACATGTTTTGACTGGGGCTTCTAGAAAAAGGTTTCCTATTTGTTTGTGACGGATCATTTGTTTCAACATTCCATTTATAGATAGCCTGCAGGCCGGGAAGAGATGGACACTTGCCGGTTGCATGTTCTAAGGAGCAGATTCCACATACCTCAATAACATTTATGGGACACTCTCTTTCCATGTGCCTTTGTCTACATTTGGCACAAAATATTTCCATAGTAGCCCTTTCATCTTCTTGTTTCTTCTTATGTTTCATTATGTCGAGCTGGTTGCCAATGGTGTTTAAGATGTCAGTTTTAAATTTTTCCAGCAGGTTCCCTAGTTCAACTCTAGTGACAGAAGTAGTGGCAGGTTTTTTATTTCTAGATGTAGTATCTCAGAGACTGTTGCGAATCTTCTTACCTACTTTAGCCTGGCTTCTAGAATAGGTTTGAAAAAGCTCGACTATTTCAACAAAAAATATTTTTGTAAATGTCCCCACCACTTAAAAGGTTTAGGGTTTCGATGCATTCATCTCTTAATCCCTTTAGAAAGACCATTTTGACCATTTTATCATCTAGATGGGCTCCTCAAGACTTGTGAAAATGATACAGGAAGCGCTCAAGATATTCTTCTAGGCTCTCGTCATCTAGTTGTTTCATTCTAAGAATATCATTGAGGTCCCTAGTTTTGCAGAAATCCTGGTATTTCTTAAGGAATATAGATTTCATGCCATCCCAAGTGTATATGGTGTTTTCCCCTAAGCTCATAAACCATCGAATTGCGACGTCTTTCAGGATGGCTGGGAACAGTTTCAGTTTGTGTGAATCATTGTAGTAATTATAGCTTCTACACAGAATATCAAATTTGAAAAAAAAGCATCAGGATCCTTAGAGGACTTACCATAAAAGAGTGGAAGGGAGGTCATTGGAATGCTCTTCATTGTGATGTTCCTGGTGATGTCGAGGGTAGGGAACTCGAAGGTAGTTTCTTCATTGTTGTCATTCGGTCCTCCACGTGGTCCATCAATTTTTTCTCTCCTTGGCCCATCAATGTTTTCTCCCCTTCATCCATTCATGTTTCCCCCAAAGAAAGTTGGTCCTTCCTCTTCTTCATGATTCTCCTTGTTGTTTTTGTTCTCACCTCCATTGTTCGCCATATTGGTGCTGATGTTGGTGAAGAAATATCCAATGGACAACCTTACTTCTTCTTGAATTGCAAGTTCCTCTTCTAGAATCTCCTTTCCACTGGTGCTCCCTTTTTCGTATTTAGTACCTACGTAACGATCAACAAGGTTATTTAATGGAGTTTTTACCGAACCAAAATTTAGAACTGGAAATAAATCTACCTTTACTATCCCCAGATCTACTTCTACGCATAAGGAAATAAGAATAAAGTTTGAGAACATGCAGTAATTGGTCAGAATTTGGAGCAACCCCACAAAAGTGGATGCGTGGCTCTTCACTCATGTCTTAGCATACTCTCTCCGCCCTCTGACATCCCTTTAAGATCTCTGAAACCTAGACAATAATGATTACCTGAATCTTGAAATTACAACTATCCCCAACAATGGCACCAAAAAATGTCGTGTGAAATAATTGTCGAATTAATTCACCAATATTTGTATATCAATTCGGGCTCGTAAACATGAGTTGTACTGCACTTTCAATATTCAACTTTTGGAGTCGAAGTTTGTATGATTCCTTATGATATGTAATTTAAGAATTAAGATACACAAATATCTATAAAAACACAACTATAGAAAAGAAATAAATTCATCTCATCATTAAAATAGAAGCAATCAAAAAACTTTGGTTGAACACTAAAAACCCTTATTCAATTTATCTCAAAATTAAATCTGAAATCAAAATCATTACCAAATCAACAATAACTTTGATTCAACAGCTCATTGTTTGCAGAAAATCTCAAAACCCTAATTCTAATCTTCGGAAGTCACACGTAAAAGGAATTACCTAATCTGAAAAAACCTACAAATTGATTCCACGCTCACACAATGAACTTACAATTACTAATGGTGTCCCTCCTTAAACTCTAATGACAAACACTTTGTACCAATTTCACTATACTGGTGTCAAGAAAAAGGGTGCACTGTCACACTAGTTTGAATATTGATTTTACACACACATTTCAGTCATGATAGCCATTGATATTTCATACCTATCCAACCTATATATATATATATATATATTACCCATTTTCTGACAGTTTTAATCTCCAAACACAACTTCTACTTTTCAAACCAAACTGAAATAAACTTAAGCTATAAAAATGCACAACTATACTCTAGAGATCAGATTTGAATTATAGTTGTCTTTCATCAAATTACCAACTACACTTTGGCAAAGTTATTCAAACATCTATAGCAATTGATATTCTGATTTATGCAATAAGATAACACTACCGATTCAATCAACACACGTTGCATTAAGACACAGGAGAAGAAATGGATTCAATCTCAAAATTCACACTTAAAAAGCTCACATAAATCACCATTGGTAGTCATCTAATCATCCTCTAAAACTTGCAACAAAATTTTTCACAATCTTCAATGAATAATTACTTTCGAACCAAGTTGCAAAAGTTAAATCACTTCATCACTTCTATTTCTATGGATTGGAATTGTGAAATTTGCACCAACTACAAACCCTAATGCATGATTTCAAGCAACAATCCACAAAGGAAACACTGGTTAAGATCTTTCCATGATCATTATGTTCTTAAGGGAATATGCACCGACTCAAAATAGTATTTCCAACTAAACCCTACTTTTTATAACTGAAACGCTACAACAATCTTTGTAAATGACCTCTAATACCAAACCCTAATTCTATGAAAAACAGATCAATACTGTAAGCCTATACTTAATCACACCAGAGGAGTGAAGAAAACCCACTCAGAACTATTCTATGAATCATTCAATCTTTTGATTTGCGTACAACTCATAAGTTCACTCTAAACCTACTTCTCCTACCTGTTCAACACACGGGACTTATATTAAATTGCCGGCTAAGACCCCAAAAGAACCTATAACTTTTACTCTTAAATGAAAAAAACGTCACACTCCTATTATACCTGAAGCAATAAAAAATCTCAAGCCACAGACTTCAATTTGAACAAAAATATACTTCAAACCAAACGCATGGAATTCAAATAGAGTTGTTTAATATAAAAATGACACACATACTACTACGAGCTTTTTAACTATGTTTACTTACCGATCCAAGCTACAGGCATGAAATGGAATGAGGATTACTTCAATTAACACACAGAACCAACTTCCCTTAAACCTACTTCGAATCCAAGCTCGGTTCTCCTACTGAAATTGATCCAACAGTTTTACATGTACTCTAGTCCTATCTACTTAACTTAGAAAAATATTTAATTAAATGCATATAACCATGCTCTGTCCATTTATGCAGGAACGCATTTGGTAAGCTCGTTTACTCAAAAGGGTGAAAGAGTATATTTTAACTCTATTTCTAAACAAAATTCCAATTAAGAATGATACGTATGGAGTTTAAAATGGAAAGCAGTCCTTGCGGAAAGTAACCAAGCACACTTATAGCCACAATCACAGAGATTTTACTATGACACTCCCAAACTAAGCCTTGATGTGTGAAATTACCTCTCCTACAACAACATAAATCAATGACCATGAAATGAATTCGATTTTCAAAAAAAATAAATTATGCAACAAGAATTGGATCAAACTACTCTTACGAATTATCTCTAGCTACGTCTATAGGAGTTGATCTGGTTGTGGTGGGCCCTTGCCACACCCAGGAAAGCTTAGGATTATAGACCTAACTACGCCTACATCAACTTATTTCAGAATTTCATCAAATCCACAACACTCCACAACGAATCAAGAACACATCATAATAGCTACAATTCGGCTTTTTTTCAACATAACATGAAATCGCAGTATTTGTATTGATAGCTGAAACGAAAATTATATTCACCACCACAATCAAATGATATGTTTTTTCCTTTATAAACATCCTTAATTACATAATTAGTATCAATTATATTATAGAGCAGGACATTGAAAACCATGGATTATGGTGATCCATTACATCAACATTAACTGTCCTAAATTTCAACTATCAATTTCTTATCAAACAATGCATGCTACTATAGGAAGGAGGTTCCTAATCCTTGTCAACTAAACTCCGCTATATGGATAGTGACCAGTTGGACCTTCATCGATCTTTGAATTTGTCGAAGCACTGGAAGGAGCATCGGACTTCTGGAACGATGAGCTGAAGCTTCAATCTCGAGGCATGTTGGATTATCAACTAAAGGATGGTTTGAAGGAACATATCTTTCCTCCAAGTCAAAGTGCCAACTAAAAAATTCCTGTAGGAAATTCATCATTCTACCCATAATAATAAGTTAACAATAAGCATGCTACTTAAAATACCTAACCTAGATATAGAATAGTAAAAACAATTATACTTGCACTGCTTTTTACCTTTAAAAATAATTGATGAAAGTTTGGCCACATTGGGATAAAGAGAGGAAAAAAGAAGTATATATGTATCAAAACTGGGCCAAAAGAGGCAAAGAAGGTAAGGAAAAGAGGACAAAAGATGAGCTCAACACCCACCAAGAGAATTATGTGCATTCTTAGATTTTTGAGCATTCAACTGAGAGTCACCAATAGTCCCCACAAGTACATATGCCATCCTTGAAATGATGGAATCAATTTGCATCCCTTACATTGATCTATTTCCTAGAAATTTGAGTTATGAACTTTGATGATGTATGACATTCACCACAGATATGAAGGTTTTTTCAAATTTTAATAAGAGTACATGGATGTGTTTTGATCAGAGAAAAAGCAATAGCTACCTACTCATTGTGGTGGAATAGGTAGAGCTCCTTTTGCTCCTGCTCCACATCCTGTATCACAAAGTTTGTGTTAGGAACATACCTTGCAAATTTCATTTGACCACTCAATATCTCTACCATTTCATAAATATTTTGTGTTTGTGGGTGTGATTTATCTTCTGCAACAAACACATGGACATGGTTCTTAACCTAAATATAGCTGTGTACTGGCTCCTTTTTCACTCCCCTCTCTTGCATCAATTTCCTCACCTTTTCTACATCAACCCATATTCCAGTTGCAACATAAATATTTGATAATAACACATATGTTCCAAAGTCTTGTGGCTCCAACTCAATAAGACATTCTACCATGTGCCTTTCCACTTCCATGTTGCCACAAATTATACATGCACCCAGAAGTTTTTGCAATACCAAAGCTCCAACATTTAAGGAAATTTTATTGATAAAGTCCTCTGCGTCATCAAGATGTCCAGCACGACCAAGGAGGTCAACCATACAGGCACACTGCTGCATTATGGGGATAACATTATAATCAACACTCATGGAATCAAAGTAGTAACGAGCTTCTTCGACAAGGCCAAAATGGTTACATGTAGAAAGGACACCCACAAATGTAATATAGTTAGGTTTCATGTCTTCCTAATACATCCTTCAAAAAATTTGGATAGCTTCCTTACCATACCCATGCTGAGCATATCCCATGATCATTATAGTCGATGATACAACAGTGCATTTAGGAAGAGTTCAAAAAACTCTGTATGAATCCTCTATGCTTCCACATTTACCATACATGTCATCAAAAGCACTCCCAACAAAAACATTCGACTCAATTCCAAATTTTATTGTGTAGGCATGGACCTTTTTTCCCTGTTCCGAATCAGCTAAGCCTGCGCATGCCCTAAAAATATTGGTGAATGTGAACTAATTTGGCATGCCACCATATTTCCGCATGTGGCAAAAGAAAATTAGTGCAACCTCACTGTTGGAGTAGGGTCCCTTAGGAACACATTTTTGGGGACAAATAATATTATTTTTGTATTTTTGAGTTGTGCGCACTAAGAAATGAACAGTCAAGTGGCTTTGGGGCAGGTCAAAGTCCCTTCATGAGTTATAATGGGTTAAAGGGTAAATCTAGGGGTCTCAAACTACGATTTTAGGACCATAGTATGAGCACAAGCTAAAGTATAAGTAGAAGTCTAGATCAAGTTGGATAAGGCATTTTTTGGATGGAAGCTAGTGTATGTATGTTTATGATAGAACTCTGAAGTAAGTTTGTGCTAAGTGTTTGTGTCTGAAAGGCTCCTATTGTATGTGTGCACGGAGACCTTAGTCCAGCTGTGTGTGGATCACGCCAGTTGTGTGCGCAGGTAGATATGAAGAATTGTAAGGGTTTCTGTGAACAACTGATGAATAAAGATATGTTTTGGAAAATATGAGTATCAAATACATCTATGATTTACTCTATGTTTTGTCTTTACATATGATTTATGTTTCCTGCATATGATTTCTATTAATTGTGATTGGATCGGGTGCGTACCTGTTTAGTGTTGAAAGATAATTACATAGATCTATTGTTGTAAAATCTGAATATTACACTGTTATACCAATTCAAGGGATTGCAGATATATTGTCTGTGTGCGCGCGCAGGGTTAACCTGTGGTAATTAACCTAGGGTTTCTAGTTAGGGTTTATGATGCGCAAGGAAATCTATGTAATAAGATAGATTTGAAGACACACACTTCATTTAATTCTCTCTCTGGGTGTGGAAACGTGGTTCCAGCACCCCCCCATACTGCTTTGGGTGAGACTTTGGCTTGCTCAAATATGTAATTTCTAAAAGGGCCGGTAGTAAGAGGGTTTTGTTTGTTATGCATTAACTCTGAACCTGGGTCAAGACCCCTCGAGCCAAAAAATGGTTCCATTACCGGGACCAAGAATAATTTCGAGAGAGATTAAATGTTGTGGTAGCCTTCAAAGACTGAATTAGAGGACTGGTTTGAGCAAAAGATACGTGAATTATCCATCAAAGAGAACATAAGTAAGAAGTTGTCTGTTGAAGAGTGGGAACAGATGTACATTTTTACATAGGCCCACGAGGTTGTGACCTTTGCGCATGAATTACAAGAGTGGTTATTAAGGTTAGTTGAGTTTTAGACCTACTGGAACGACGATAAGATCACTCAGTGGAACCTAATAAAAACATCACTCGAATTGTATACCATTGGTTTTATAGCATTTTGGGTGGGTTTGTGACAGAGTTTGCAGTAGATCAGTTTGTGTCATATTCTGAAGCATAAAGGAGGTTCTTCCAAGGACTAAGAGGTAAGATCATACGCTCTCTGACTTTGCTTATTAAGATGCTATTGTGTGAAAAGGGTATTCTGTGTAGTCACACCGAGTGAATGACCCCAAACGAAGTTGAAATCACTACGCACAGCAAAAATTACTTTCTGGTTAACCAAAGAGGAGACAGATCTGTATACAACCCTCTTAGAAACCCTCCCAATAGTGATATAAAGGGTGGTGAGGCTACGCGCACCAGAGGTAAAACTCCAGCTACCCCACAATCACACTTGCGCAAGGGTAGGTCATCTCCTACTCCACCTCCACCACCACCAGGAGGTGATATGGCTGCACATATGAAGCTATCTACTTTTAAACGTGTGGGATATGAAGACATGGATAGATTCTAGTTTGTTGCAAATGCAGTATGGATTGCGCAAAATTTCAACAATGACATTATCAAGAGGGTGCAACTAGCTATGGCATTTGAAGGTCATGCACTCGATTGGTTTATGGGCTATTTGGCTAAGAACGTTGATCCTATTGTTGATGAGATCAAGAAGTATTTGAAGTAGCAATTCAGAAAACCAAAGTCCTACTCGCAATGTGTAATAAAGCTACTGACAAGAGCCAAATGAATCTCTCTGGAAGGCAGATCAATGATTGAAGCGCACTATCAATGATGGAGGATTTGTCTATGATGATAAGCAGCATAAAGAATGGTTCATTTCCATGCTCTTGCCACATCTGTGCAACCCTTTGAATCAACATAAAATTGATTCCCATGCTGAAGCTCTTGAAGTATCCATGAAACTGGAAGCCACACACAGAACTGATGACCAATTTGGAACTTTAAAAATCCAAAATTAGTTAGAAGTGATGCATTTGGAAATTCAAAACCTACGCAGAGATATAGGGAAATAAGTTGGCATAGATGTATGGTGTGTACGTTGTAATGGTTCTGGTCACACAAAATATCAATGTACCTTGCTTCAAGACTACATGCAAGCGGGAGGTCAAATCTGCTATGACCAAGGGATTCTGCAAGGCCAAGTGGTGCCCCCAGGTTATGGTGTGCTAACTGTAAAGTGGCTGGACAACACAACACAAACCATTTGCCT
The DNA here is from genome assembly GCA_034641835.2 of Pinus albicaulis. Taxonomy (NCBI): domain Eukaryota; kingdom Viridiplantae; phylum Streptophyta; class Pinopsida; order Pinales; family Pinaceae; genus Pinus; species Pinus albicaulis. The sequence goes on along the minus strand of MU968411.1, from coordinate 34,983,661 downwards.
CAATTAGGAAGTTATGTACTAGAACTGAAACAACAGTGGTGTAGGTTTTGCTCTTCGGTTGGCCATGATGAGCATCACTGCCGCACATTCGATCTGACGATAAAAAATTCCAACCTCTATAGAGTGCAGGCCCACCCATATTCACCAGTGCCCCCCTCTAGGTATGGTGGATCTCCAGCCAGAGGAAGGGGAGGAGGGAGAGGTGGAGGTGTAGGCCGCAGACGAGGACAACTGATATGATACAATTGTGGAGATGCTGGGCATTTTGCGTGCAACTGTATGAACCCTGTGCGACAGTCTTGAAGGTATTGTAGACAATTTGATCATGTTATTGAAGATTGTCCTATTTTTATTGCTAGAATGCAGGAGAAGAAACAACAAACACCCACGCAAAATATAAAAACGGTTAGAGCTGAGCTGCGAGATGCTGATCCTATTGTAAACATAATTACATGCAGTGGTGCTTCCACTAGGGGAGATGAGGGAAAGAGGGTTGATCCAAAACCGTGGATCAGGAAGGCTTCTGAAAATAAGGAAGGACTCAACCTGCAAAGGGAGAAGGAGACTTTTTTATAATCTAGAAACGATTTTTCTATTGTAGGTGCATCCACATCCAAGTCAATCACAAAATCAAAGATCGATGATCAAGTCAAACCTTTCTTGCAAGCATGCATTAAGCCATCTCGTAACCATAAAGCAGTGGACAACCTTCAAGCTCTAATAGATAGTTATGTAGATAAGGAGTTTCCTTGGACTGAGAGCAAGGTTGTAAACAATTTCTACAAGAATAAGAAGAGAACTAGTTGGGAGATACACATGACTATGAAAATTGGGGAATACGAGATGGATCAGGTCATTTTGGACTTGGGATTTGATGCGAATGTTCTACCTAAGAAGACCTGGAAGAATATGGGCAAACCAAAAAGCTAGAATGGTCCACCATTTAGATGCGCATGGCCAATCAACATAATATTATCCCATTGGGAAGACTCCCACAAGTTCTAGTAGATATTTCTAGAGTAAAGGTACACACAAAATTTGAAGTAATACAAATTTTTGATGATGCAGACCCCTACGCTGTGATGTTAGGGTTGGAATGGGCTATCGACATGGGGGGCATCATCAACTTGAAGTGCAAGAGTATGATATTTGAAAACAATGGTACTCAGGTTATAGTACCTTTGGATCCCATGAAAGGGAAGAGATATATAGAATCAATGTGAAAAGGAGATGATGTCGACCATATGTACAAGTTGACTGCATGAGATGAGGATTAGATCAACCCAACTACTGATGGGATGTTGAATTGGGAAAATTATATCTCATGATTCTCTGATTCGGATGGGGAAATGGAAAACTAGCTGAATCACCTTCATGATGTTTCAGCGTTGTGCTCCCTCCGAGTCACAAAAATTTGGCGATGCATATCCTCAGAGGTACGAGAATTACCCTATTTTGATGGTTCTAGTAATGTTTCTTTATTTTTGGAAAAAATGGAAAAGGTTGTCCCAAAAGAGCGAAGGTTCTGGGCACTTGATCTTGCCATGCATGCAACTCCATCACGTTGGTGGGATACACACAAAGGGAAGTTTTAGGATTGGGAGGAATGCAGCATAATGATGTGGTTACGCTTTGAGCTGCCCACTACGCCACCAACTGAGATTTTTGGTGGTCGAGGTGATCCGCGCAAACACATGGCTACATGGATGAAGTTTTGCAATAAGAAGCCCAGGGCCGAATGGGTTCACATGTTTATCCATACGTTGGGACCAATCCCTACTACGTGGTATTTAGAGATAGAGTTGCGTCAAGGGACTCTTAATTGGTTTACAATGAGTGAAATATTTATGTTAACCTTCAGCATGGCCGATGGATCAAAGGGAATAGACAAAGCCCTGCAGGATTTAGAAGCAATTGTATTTGATGATTCCCGACCTCGGATAGAATGTGTTGCATCAGCATGGGAAGCATAGATGCAAGATATTGACAACTACAAAAATATGTTAATGGAAGATAACGATGAAGATCCAAGAAATATCAATATCCCAGAATCTGAGGGGGAGCACACAGTTGAAGGGCCCTTGTTAGGAATGATGGATGTGAGTAAGCCTTTAAAACTAAAGGAAGTCAACATTGGGATGGAGGAACAACCCAAGTTGGCCAAAATATGAGATTATTGGGATGATGACATAGTGTGAAAGGTTGTGGAGCTGTTGACAGAATATCAAGACCTGTTTCCCACAAAGTTTTTTTAGCACAAAGGAATTGTAGGAGATTTGGGAGTTATGAAAATCACTCTGAAACCAGATGTGCACCCCGTCAAGCAACGACCATGCCGGTTGAATCCAAAATATAAGTAGAAATTAAAGGAAGAATTGGAGAAAATCATTGTTGCAGGAATCATTGAGCCAGTGGAGCAATCTGATTGGATGATCCCGATGGTTGTTCAAGAAAATAAGACTAAGGGAGAAATAAGGATTTGTGTGGACCTGTGAAAACTAAATGACGCATGTGTACATGACCCCTTGCCTACCCCATTTTCAGATGAGATATTGGACAATGTTGGAGGACAAGCCTGGCCTACTCTTTCATTGATGGATTTTCAGGGTATCATCAGATTAGGATCGCGCCAGAAGATCGAAGTAAGACCAATTTTGCAACAAAATGGAGATCATTCCAATACATAGTCATGCCTTTTGGGTTGAATACTGCACCTTGTATATTTTCACTTGTAGTAGTAGTTATATTCAAGGAATTCATGCACTAGTTTCTGGAGGTGTACTTTGATGATTAGACTGTGTTTGGACTGCTGAATAAGCATGTTTCGAACCTGCGCATGATGCTCGATACTTGCAAGAAGCATCAAATCTCTCTTAACATAAAGAAGTGCATATTTTGTGTTCCTTTTTGGATCTTGTTGTGGATATTGTCTGTCATCAAGGGATGATGGTAGATCGAACCAAGATTGCAGTTATTATTAACTTGAAGGTTCTTGTCAATGAGAAAAAACTGTGCTCTATTCTTGGACATACGTGATATTATAGAGAATTCATTCGGGGATATGTCCTGATGACTACACCCATGGATAAATTGCTAAAGAAAGATGTGTCCTTTTTCTGGGATGAGGAATGCCAAAAGAGCTTTGAACTGCTGAAGGAAAAGATGGTTACTACACTTATTTTAATATTCCCTAACTGGTCCAAGGCCTTCCATGATTCAGATTTATGCAGGAATGCAACATAATACACATATATCCATAAATACAAATGTCCAATAGAAATAACACTTCATTTCATTAATATCAAAGAACTGAAATTTTTTTATAGACAGAATGGAAATAAGCTAGCTAGGGCACTGGTAGCTTATCTCGGAGAAGATATGTGGTGGCTATAGGCCTCTGAACTATGTTACAATGAGGCTCGAGGGCCTATTAAACATCCAAAAACCTAGCCCTAGGAGATGAATTCCCAAAACTATGGGCCCCGTTTGGGTAAATTGGTACACCAAATTCCTGGAGAGGTAACTCTAGCATACGATCTCCATTTGACACACTCAATACCTCATTGGAAAGATATATTTGAGGAATAAAACTTTTGAGTGAGAAAAATTAGTCTATACATCCATGTTTTTCTCTATTTTACCAAAAAACATCATTTAGGGCCTCAAAACGGATCCAGAAGGGCAGGACCCAAAAAACTACTAAAAATAGTAAACTATGTTATAATTAAGGAAAATGAAAACCTGAAAGAAACAATGGTGGGGCCCGAAGTGGAATAGGTGGGTGGACACCAATATCCACCTAGATCATCCCCCCCCCCTTAGGAATCAATTATCCCCATTGCGTTGAGTCCCTCCACGAGATGATGAAACTTATGCTAAACTTGGTCCCTGCTGAACCACTTTCCTTGGTGCAGGGGTTGGCCAACTTTGACAACCCGATACAGTTGGATATTTTGCTGGCAAGTGTGCTTGATTTGCATGTCCATGATACAACCGGTGGTGCCTTGTTCCATGCAATCTAGGTTTAACTCTATTGGTGTGAGTTTTTCTGCAATGTTGGAGGTGTACAATAGAGGTGGGAAGTAAGGCTGAAGGCGGTCCACATTGAATATTCAGTGTAGAACAAGGAATGGTGGAATAATGAGCTAGAAGGAATTGTTCCCTATAGCCTTGGTGATGGTGTACGACCCATATCAATGCGGGCGAAGCTTGCGATGGGGTCCAGTGAGGCGCTCCTTCTGCAAATGTAGCCACACTTTGTCACCCACCTGAAAGTTGTGTGGCACCCAATTTTGATCATTTCTTTGCTTGTACTTAGCATTGGCTCTGTCCAATATTTCATGAAACTACTAGCGGATGTGCTGAATGTGCTCAATGAATTTGTTCGCTTTGTCAGCTTCAGACTAGACATGAGCTGAATCACCCTGAGTAACTAAAAATGGCATGGCTATGTCAATGGGACATAGTGGATGGAACCCCAGGCCCACTTGAAAGGGGTTGCGGCCAATTGAGTTGTGGAGAGCTTGATTATAACTATGTTGTACATAGGGAAGGCTCTCATCCCATGTGTGTGGATGCTTTGAATTGTACAAGCGCATAATGTGTACAATCATCCTATTGATGACCTCTGTCTGGCCATCATTTTGGGGATGGAAAGATGTGGACTCGAAGAGCTTGGTGTCTAGCATTGAATAGAGGCTAGACCAAAATGTGTTGAGGAACCTGTTGTCTAGATCTGAGATGATAGACTATGGGATCCCAAAGTGCACCCATACTCGTTCAAATAAGAGTTTAGCAGTGGCTTCTGCTGTGATATTATTCTTGCAGGCCGACATAATGGCCATCTTCGAGAATATGTCGATAACCATGAAAACATAGTCGTTTCCATGCTTAGTAGAAGGAAGGCTTGAAATGTAATCCATGGAAAAGGACTCCCAAGGTCGACTAGGGGTAGGTAGCGGAGTGTAGAGGCCTGGATTCTTAATGGTCGATTTGGCAATGGCGCAAGCAGTGCAGGATCTGATGTACTTCCCAACATCCTATCGAAGGTTCATCCAATAGAAATACTTCTACAGTACTGCCACTGTTTTCTTGACCCCAAAATTCCTAGCGACTCGACTATAGTGTGCTTCCAAAATCATCTTGGAATGCTCACTTGAATAAACACAAAGGTGTCTGAGGTGACATAGCAGTGCATCCTAGAGGTGAAAATTTGGAACTTTCGTACCCTCCAAGAGTGTTTTGTATGTGTGGCCGGATTCCGGATTGCTCTTGTAGAGAAGCGGCCAATCAGAATTCTCATGTCCACATGAGTTGAGAACAGTGGTTAGCGCCATGATCGGTGGTCAGCTGAGGCAGACTGCAACATTATTGGTGATGCCCTTCTTATACTTGATTTTCAAATGAAATTGTTATAGATATTTGGACCACTTTTTATGGAAATCATTTTGCAACTTCCCTTATGTCTAAATGAACTATAGGGGTCGGTGGTTTGTGTGGATTACCATTTCCTTCCCCAAAATGCAATGTTTCCATTGGAGGCATGCCTACACAATGGAATACATTTCTTTGTCATAAGTGGGATACTTTCGAACTGTGTCATAAATTTTCTCACTGTGATATGCCACTGGATGCCCTTGTTGAGTAAGAACTGCACCAATAACATAGTCAGAGGCATATGTCTCGATCTCGAATGGTTGTTGCAAGTCTAGTAATGTGAGCACTGGGGCAGAGAAATGACGATGTTTCAATTATACGAATGCCTTATGTTGAGAGTCCGACCAAAATAATTTTTCTTTCGCTCCTCCCTTAGTGACTTGACTCAAGGGCCAAGTGATATGAGAGAATCCCATCATGAACATGCAGTAGAAATTAGCAAGACCTGGAAAGTTGTGAAGCTCTATTAGAGTGGTTGGGGCCAGCCAATCACGAATTACTTGGATCTTGGTTAGCCCCACATGCACCCCCCGTTCATGAATAATGTATCCCAGATACTAAACCTGGGTCATGCCAAAAGTGCACTTCTCCAAATTGGCACACAACTTGTGTTGCCGCAGTGTTTGGAGGACCTATCATATGTGGTGGAGGTTCTCTTCCCAAGTCTGGTTGAAGATCAAGATGTCATCCAAGTATACTAATACAAATGAGTTGGTGAATGGCGACAAGATGTCTTCCATCAGCCTCATGAAGGTTGCAGGAGCATTCATCAACCCAAAAGGCATGAACAGCCATTCGAAAAGGCCCTCCTTGGCTTTGAAGGAAGTATTCCACACATTATATGGTTTGATTGGTACCTAGTGATACCTGAACTTCAAGTCGATCTTTCTGAAATATTTTGTCCCTTTGAATTCATCTAGAAGGTCATCAATTCATGGGATCGAGTACCTATTCTAGACAATGATCTTGTTCAGTGCCTGATAGTTAATACAGAGTCTCCAAGTCCCATCCTTCTTCTCCACCAACACGATCAGGCTCCCACCGGGCGATGAAATCGCCTGGATGTGACCTTTCTACAACATCTCCTGAATCTGCCTCTTGATTTCATCGTTCTATAGAACAGAGTGCCGATAGGTCAGTCCATTGGGTAGTGGCACATATGGGGTCAGATATTTGGGGTATTTGACTTGAACTGAAATAACACTTCATTTCATTAATATCAAAGAACTGAAATTTTTTTACAGATAGAATGGAAGTAAACTAGCTAGGGCATTGGTAGCTTATCTCAGAGAAGAGATGTGGTGGCTACAGGCCTATGAAATGTGTTACAATAAGGCTCGAGGGCATATTTATTATTGAGAAACAATGGAAAACCCTAAACATCCAAAAACCTAACCCTAGGAGATGAAGCGCCAAAACTATGGGCCCCATTTATGTAAATTGGTACATCAACTTCCAAGGGACATTAGAAATATCTATATGAGGAATACAACTTTTGAGTGAGAAAAAATGGTCTATAGACCCATGTCACTCTCGATTTTCCCCAAAAAGTGTCTGTTAGGGCCTCAAAACGGCTCCAGAAGTTCGGGACCCAAAAAACTACTAAAAATAGTAAACTGTGCCATAACTAAGGAAACTGAAAATATGAAAGAAAAAATGGTGGGGCCCCAAGTGGAATAGGTGAGTGGCCACCAATATCCACCTAGATCATTCCATGTGTACGTTGATGCATTCAGAATTTCACTTGGAGCTATCTTAGCACATCCAGGAGAAGGAGATATTGATAACCCTCTTGCCTTTGCAAGTATGAAACTCTCCAGTGCAGAATGTAACTATTCAACCATAGAGAGGGGAATTTTGCCTATGGTCTACGCTTGGCAGAAATATGGGCATTATCTGCTAAGAGGACACTTCAATATGTTCACGGACAACTCTGCTTTGAAGTACCTGGTTAACAAGCCTGTGTTGTAGGGGAAGATTTATAGATGGTTGTTGCTATTCAAAGAATATGATTTTGAAATCATTGTTAAGCCTGGTATATTGAATGCTAGACTTGATCACTTATCACACATTGAGAATGGGAAGGAACCGACCAATATGGAGGAGGGAATACCTGATGCGCAACTCTTTTCCATTAAAGTGGTTGACAAACACTTTGCATATATCATTCACTTTCTAACTAATAGTAGTGCGCTTGCTGAATAATTGGTGCAACAAAAGAAGGAGTTGGTTTCGCACGCAACTGACTTTAAATTCATTGTTGGTAAACTGTACAAGTTGGGAGTAGATGAAGTGTTGAGAAGGTATGACTTAGAAAATGAAGGACAAGACATCTTGGCTGAAGCTCATGGGGGAGTGGCAGGAGGCCACTATGCAGGGAAGGCCACTATTCAGAAAGTGCTACGTGCTGGATTATGGTGGCCCAGACTGCACAACAATGCACATGCATATTTTGGGGCTTGTGATGCATGCCAAAGAACGGGGAAGCCATCGTGTAGATATGAGATGCCATTGCAGCCATAGATGACCCTGTAAGCTTTTGATAAATGGGCCATAGACTTTTTTGGACCTATTAATCCTTCTGGGAAAAATACTGGCACACGCTACATCATCATTGCAACAGATTATGTAACCAGGTGGTTGGAAGCTAAGCTCGTAAAATATTGCACTACAGACACTGCTGCGCAGATTATTTTTGAAAATATATTAACTAGATTTGGGTTCCCAAAGATATTGATGAGTGATCGGGGTACGCACTTTGTTAATGAGACCATTGAAGCTCTGACAGAGGAATTACAGATACATCACCATAAGAGTAGTCCCTTTCATCCTCAGGAAAATGGTGCAGTGGAAGCCTTTAACAGAATCCCGGTGAATGTGCTCACAAAGATCTGCAATGAAAACCGGAACGATTAGGACATGCACATCCCTTCTATCTTATGGACTTATAGGAGTACATGCAAGAAGTTGACTGGTAAAACATAATTCAGGATGGTTTATGGCCAAAAAGAAATCAGGCAAATGGAATATGTTAACACTCCACCGGATCTCCGAGGCTTAGAAGAGACTAGCAAAGATAACCACATACCAAACTCTCGCCACGTAGCTATCCCTACTAGGGAGGATAGGGCTCTCTCCAAGGTATCACAACCAAGAGGGATGGATCAATTAGGTTCTAGGCTAGGTATAGTAGCACAGGGGTTTTGATTGGTTGATTTGGGTGTGGGATGTGTGAATTAGGTCAAAGAGGATATTAGGTCAAGGAAAAAGGACCAGCAATTGCAGACATCTGATGGGGCAAGGATGGTAGGTACTTTAACACTTTAAGGATATTTTTATGGAATGAATAGACTTATGAGGTGCTAAAAAGAGCATGCAATACATGAATTATTTTTAAACTGAACAAATGAACACAAGTATGATGATTCTCCAAAAACAAAGCATTAAACATGAATTCTAATTATCTCACTTAAGAATAAACACATTATAGAAATGAAATGATCATGGAAAGTACAAAACATTCATATATATGTAAAAATAAGGAGAAACTATGTCAAAATACAATACCATAAGAATCCCACCAAAATAATTTCAATTTTGTCAGTAAATTCTTGCCAAAAGTCTGATACAATAGTGTTTTGTGATCAATACAACAACATCCAACCTATCAAAAGAGGGAAGAGGTTAAATATGTATGGAAGAAACAATTTATCCCAACCTCAGGGGTCAAATCCCTGAGTTAAGGAGCTGATCCACAAAAGGATGATCTGAAAACCCAAATACTAGGGAGGTCAAACAAACTCTTCCCTAGTTTTGGTGAAACTGATTCATTCATCCATGAAAACACTTTTACCTAATGTATTTACCCTCTAGTAACTCAAAACTATATTAATTACATTTAAATCCATCATTTACATAAGTAAAATTCACATTTTCCATGGTCAAACTCAGAAAACTAGGAAACAAATCTGAAAAATCAGACAATTGTCAGGAGCGCAGCGCCAACTTCAGGCTAACATTTGAGGGGGTTTTTGATGTCAAAATTGAGCTCAGGATAGTTCATTGGAAATCATGTCCTGTCTATTTTTGAAAAGTATACTCAGATTCAAAAAATGATGACTTTTAGCCATCCAAAAATTGAATCTCCCAAGTCTTGTCAGGAGTGCTACGCCTGCCTGAAAATGAGGGCATAAATGTCATTTGTGACATGTTTTTGGCCATTTCTCCTTGCCAGATTGTCCAAATTGAGTGTGAAAAGTGTCAAAATTACATTTTTTTTGTGTTATGAACCCAACAATGGTCTTCGTTTTTCATTTTTAGGCCTCTAGAGGAAGTGCAACGCCTAGGGCATTGCGCTCCTGAAAGTCAAACTGTGCTGAAGACTATCAGAAGTTTGCACAAAAACCAAAATTACAAAAATTGCTCAAAAAAATTCAAAATTTGTATGTGGAATGCTGATGAATTATGCTAAGAAATTAGAGAGGCCTCAACAAGGATTTCAAGTTTCCGCTTCTCCTCTTGGGTGATTAGGGTTTCTAGATTTACCTTCACCTTTTGGAGTTTTGACCTTGCTATTTGATTTCTTCGTCACTAATGCTTAGCCGTGCGTCTCTGGATATCATTGCCTTTATTTTCTTTCTAATCTTCTTAGGATGATTGTTGACTCTTTCAAACCAATTTTCCCTGTTCTCATTGATCAATATGGAAAATTGCTCATTAAGGGTGAGCTCCTCTACTAGTTCAGCTTCTTTCTATCTCTCTAGCTCTAATGCTTTATTCAGGCCTTTGGTTCTTGGCCTCTTCCTTGATACTTGTTCTTCTTATTCATCTGGATCACCATATTTCTCATATGCTTCATCGAGTAAGGTCTTAGCCTTTGTCTCTTCTCTTTTGGCCTTGAGAAGTTCTACCTCCGTGATTAGTTGTTTGGTCTTGAGTTGTTGGTTTTCCTGCTCAAGAAATGAAATGAAACACTTATATCTAGCCAAGTTAGTTTCCAGCTCTTTGATTTCGGCCTCTTTCTCTTTGATGATCAGGCTTGAGGCCTCATTACCATCTTGTTGATCCAAGTCAACTAGATCAAACTTTGTTTCCTCCTCATGAGGGTCTTCATCCTCTTGCATGACTTCCTCATAAAAATTTTCCTCTTTTTTCTTTTTCTTTCCCTTTTGTACCTGCTTTGTTGATGAAGAAGACAAGGTCCCTTCTACAATCTGTGGAGAAAACACTTGCCTATGCCCTCTCTGATAAGTTTTGGCCAATGTGTCTTTTTCAGCCTCTTTGGTCTTTTTGGGCTTGTTAACTACATCTCTATTGGATGACCCAATTTGGATCTGAAATACGTATGATGGTGATGAGATGGGTCCAGTAGGTTGAGCTGATGCAGGAATAGGTGCAGTGGGCTGAGGTGGAGGAGGCATAGTTTCAACATGTTGAGCTTGTGGAGCGGTGAAGACATCATTGACAATGAAAGTGTTCCATGAAATGTTCATCTTATTAGATGATGAAGGAAGATTACCTTGAACAGAGAGTGGTAGAAGAGGTTATTCATTTGTTGATCACACACTCTCTTCTATACTATGTAGGCCATTTTATCAATGCTTCTGAACAAGTAGTATGGTATGTTGAGAAATTTCACTCTTGTGAAGTGGATGATCAATCTGATATGATATGTGTAGAGTCTGGAGAATTTCCTTCACAAGAGAAGTATTTCATGATTATTCTCATCATGGGAGAATATCTATCAAGAAGGTAATTGAAATGGAAAACTCTCTTTCCTTCATTTTTGTATCGAGCCTTGAGGAATGGTTCATAATGTTGGTCATCTAGATATTTGGCCTTGAAAAATTTATCACCCACATTGGGTATCCCCATGGAAGCAAAAATGATTACTGTGGAGATGGTGAAGTTCACACCTGCAAGGGTCACTTGATTGTATTGAAGGTTTGAGATGAAAACTCTAGTCAAAACATGGTGATGTTGAACTCTTTAGATCATTTCACAAAAATCAAATCAGCCCACATGTTTGAAGCAAGTGACTACCATGGGTGAGGCCATAAACTCTCTGGTGTTAGTGGGCTCAAGCCTCAAAATCCTCCCTCCCTTGTGAGGTCTTCTTTCCTCTCTGTCCTCCTCCATGAAATCTCTATCTTCCTCCTCCGTGATGCTTGTTTTGGTTATGAAAACCCTGAGAAGGGAAAGGGGAGTGGGAAATAGGTTTAGGGAGTGGGTATGGGTGTAGGAAAAATTAGGGAAGTAGGGAAGGGGGTTAGGGAACTTAGGGTAGTGATAGAGGATCAAAATACTTAGGGAAATGTGATTTAGAAATTTATTATAGGTATATGGAGGTTGCCTAAGAAATTTGTAGCCTAGGAGCTAGGGTTTTGGGGAATGTGTCTTAGGAATGGGGATTTAGTGATATAGGGATAGGGATAAGGTTTAATGAGATGTGGGGAGGGTAAATTTTGGTTTAGGGGAACAAATTTAGGATGTGGGAGTGAAACTAGGATTTCTAGCTTGAAAACTCAAAACTTGAAACAAGGAGAATGAACACCATGAAATTTGCAATGATGAAATGTATGGAGTGCTTTGATAAGGTTAAATTACTTGTTTACAACTAAATGAACCCTTAGTTGATGATTAGAAAGACTTGCAAGAGGTTTTGTTCATTTTGAGCGAAGTTGGGCAGGATCGCAATGCCTTTTCCAGGAGCACAACACCTTTTCCAGGAGCGCAGCACCACCCAAAAACTCTGTTTTTCTCCTTACAAATTTGATTTTCGAGCTGAGGGAGTGAGAGATCGATGACTTAGAGAGAAAATGAGCACCTCTTTGATCATTTAATGGGCTTTATACTTGATGGATTGGATGAATTGGCTCTTGGGACCCACTTTTCCTCCTCACATTCACTTTAAGCATTTGAACCTTTACCTTGCACTTTGACTTTGACTTTTTGAATTTGATCATTTGATGGATTTGAGAACACTAGAATTTTGGAAACTTTGATCTTCTTGGCATATGGAACTCTAAGTTGCAAGCTATTTGAAACCATGAACTTATTAAATATTTAAGAAAACATAAAATTGCATAATGGAATAAAAATTAAATTACATGTCAACTTTACATAGTAAAGTGAGTTTATTTGTCACCCTCTTACTTGCTAGTATGTTATGCATGCAGATGGTAGTTTGATGGACCTTGGAATCCCTAAGACCTAATGGAAACCCTAACTGAAAAAACTTCATGGCGAAATTACTAAAAAGGTGATAAAAACTCATGAATGATGGGCACTCAGCATAGTGATGAAATGAGCCAGCAAGTGATGATGATTTTTTTTTGAAAAGAGTGAAACTTGATTTAAATCTGCACCGAGTGACCAAATTTTTTCATGACCTAGTGGAATGACAAAAAATTCATAATGGGACCCCTAACATGACATGAAAGAGTTAATTTGATCACTGGTGGAAGGATGAAAATACTGACACTAACAGAATACATCGTCCCAAGCCTGTGCATCGCATCACTAACTAATATGGCTGAACTAGACATCATGGAGGAATGTCTTTCACAATTGGTTGCATTAGGGGAGGATCAATTTATTGACAATTTTCATCAGCAAGTACAGAAGGCACACGAAAAGGCCTGGCATGATAGGCACGTCCGACAGAAGGAATTCAAAGAAGAAGATCTGGTGTTATTGTACGACAGTCAGTTCGCATGCCACTCAGGGAAGTTTAGAAAGCATTAGTTGGGGCCGCATATTTTGAAGGAGATCACTAATGGAGGTGCAGTGCACTTGGCCATGTTGCGTAGTGAGAATCTCCCCGAGTACATCAACGAAAGCCGACTGAAGGCGTATATGGTTAACCCTATGCCTACCAAGTGACTATATGGTCAGAGAAACATAATCCACTTTTCTGTGCATTGCCTGGAGGGCGTACGCAGGCAGGTGTGACATGAGCACAGAGGATATGGGCGATGGAAAAAATTAGTCGTTGGAACAGTAACTTTGGGTCAAAAATTGATTTTACTATTGGATGGAGCGGGTTTTTGACAATTAATGAGGAGATATTACGGGATTTTAGATTTTTTTTACGGGGATAAGGTGCCATTAATGAAGTTTCGATCATTTTTACCATGGATTTCCTATAAAAGTAAGGAAGTGGCTCACATTTTGTTCCTTTTTTGTTTGAGTGAATTGCGCTCTGAAATTATTACAGTGCACTATATTTCTAGTCATGATACCCCTACATCAGATGTAAGCAATCTCGAGTTTATATTCAAGCCCATAATGAAGAATACTAACCCCGCTGTTGAGAGTGCGCAATTGGAAGAGAAATCTTTTGAATCACGACATCCACCGACCAGGGCTTTGAAGAAGTCCATGAAGTTATCTCGGAGGTCTGAGAAGTAGTATCAATACCTGTCAAAGGAAAGGGTAAGGTGAATAAGGGATCATCATCAAAGTCATGGGCGTCCCCTAGACAGATTACATCCCAACACCATGAGACAAAGGAAAGATCCCTTATTGGTGACCCAAAAAAGAAACCTATGACCACAACTGAAGAGGTTGCACTCTTTGTTGTGCCCATCTCATGGCTCCCTAATTATGTTAAGCCTGCAGAGCTTCTGTTAAAGCTTCGAAGGATGTGGGTACGGTATGCGACTACCTGTAAATGTTGTTAATTCCTGAGGCAATCACATTTGAGGGGGATATGTTTGGAAAGATCCCATTGCTGAATTTTGACGACTATGATATGGCCAATTAGAATAAATTCCCTGAATTGGCACCAGAATACTACCTGGAGTGTGTGTTGTATGGTAGAGTCATGAAGGTAGAGCCCATGCCATGGGCACACAGGCTAAACAATGCCGAGATTCTCAAATTTTTGAGGATTCCCCACTTTGGAAGGTACCCCATCATCGATGCCTGTGTGTACCAGCTGCTTGCTTTGGTGCAGGATGAGTGTAAGTGGATTCGGAACCAAATTCCTATAGACAACGCGCTGATCCATCAGATCACTGACCTGCCAAAGAAAGGACCTACCCGATGGCGAGTTATGGAAAAATCCATGAGAAAAATGTAGCCACGAAGGTAAAAGTTGACTGTAAGGTGGGACATGACTCTAAGTGCTTCCTGGTGCATCAGATTGAAGATCCAACAATGTGCTTTGGAACCTTAGTACTGGGATGTAAAATGATGCACAAGTGCAGAAATAAGGTGGTCCCTTTGCATGTCATCACACTGGCAGGGTAGTGTGAGAAGGGCATAAGCTACAATTGGTCTCAATACCTGTGCACAGAGTTCTTGGAGAACGAGTGTGAGGTGCAAGAAGAGGGGAAAAAGTTCTGCTATTCATGGTTGCTCCTACTAATTGCTCTGTTTTCATGGGAAATGCTAGAGAGTGTAGTCCTCTCGGATGTGGAGCCTGGTGTCTTTGAAGGGGCATGCTACCCCAACCTATGGGACTCTAGAGACCCAAAGTGAGTGATGGAAAATAAGATCTTCTGGGTCTTATTTAAAGGAGCATTGGTCGCAGCAATCCACTCGCGCTCGCAGTTGTCCCCAGCTACATATGAAAAATACAAAGTCATTGTAGTCTTTCAGGTGAGTATGAACAATATACAGATACGCGTGCGCAAAGATAGGGTATGGTACATTCTTCCCTACATGGTAAAAAAGGTTGAGATTTACTAGGTCATTGCAACCTAGCCAGCATCATGGAAGACTGAGCTAGGCTCTTCCAAGCCTATCACAAACTCAACGTCTGGAAAAGAAACAACCGATGCACCCAAGGAGAAAGAAGCCAAGAAGGAAGAAGAGAAAGACGCCGAAAAAGAGGCAGAAAAGGAAATTGAGTCGGAGATGGAAGTTGATCTTGGGGGCACAGATGGAAAGAATAGTATCGGAGTTGAGTCCCCCAGAGGTACCAAGCGGGGAGCTTAGACCCCCAAGGGTGCGCACAAGAAGAGAAAGGAATTGAAGGCAGGAGGTGCAGATGATCTCAACCTCATAGAGGATGACCTGGATAAGATTTCCGATGCAACCACCACCGCCTCTGAAGACCGATGGACTGCACTGGAGGAGCAATACAAAGTAGTGGTGGAGGCGATGTAGACTAGATTATATGTACTTCAATTGAAGACATACAACATTCAAGCGAGCGTTGCTCAGGAGAGGCTGGATCAAGCAAGCATAAGAACGAGAATGATTATTAGCACATCAAATAGCCAAATTTTCCCATTCCTAGGAGCTACAATTACTTTGGAACAGATAGATTTACGCGCACAGGTGCAGACTTGATTTGAGTTCAGAATCGACTTGTCTATGCTTCCCAACAAAAAGATGAATGCCATATAGACTGTCATTATAGATGAGTTGCAGTGTTAAGAGGATCGATTGCACCAGTAGCTCACAGAGGCAGAGAAAAATATTGCAGCACGAACACAAGAGTCTTTGCAGGCTCAAATGACACAATCAGCAACGGTGGCCCAGTGCACCAAATTAGAAAGTTTAATTGATCGCGTTTGTGGTGACCTTCCTAAGTTTTCCATAACTGCCTCTGCTGAGCCTCAAGACAAGATTGAAAGTCTAGCAACTACCTTAAAGGCCTCCCGTTTCTAAGTCCAAGTGGTAAAGGTAGATTTTGAACAGAAAATTGTGAAGTTACAGGCAAAGCTCCAAACAAAGTCTCTGCCAGAAGTACGAGCGCAACATGCCCCCTTGGTAAAGGATCAGCCAGCATTGCAACAACGGTCAACAAGGGCACTGAACTCCTGGACGCAGCCATGGGAATGTGGAATTCAGTACAAACCGACCCACTCGTTATAAAAATCTCATAGGATCTTCGTGCAAAAGAGTAGATTCGATGAGCTTCATGAGGCATTGCCCACACTTGTGCCTACTCAGAGATTGGTGTGTTTGTAGAAAAGTTAGGTGTTGCGTGACGAAATTGAAGATTTGCGGTGAAAGAAACACATTCTAAACACCCATATGAAGCCATGGGTTGATGAAGAAATGAAGCTATCGTAGGACCTAGATGTTGCGTAAAGAACCTGGGCCAGATGTACCAAAGCGTCAGTCTTGCAGTAGAAGGGATTACTTCTCAGAAGTTGGTGGACACATCTCAGAGTGCTGTTGATTAGAGCACAGCGTCCTTGCTCCCTTTACTGCCGCAATCGAGGAGCTGAAGACGAAGATGAAGACCGAAGTTTATTTGTGACTTGGGATGAGTCACAAAATTGTGTTGGGGGACTGTTGGAGCAGGGTCCCTTAGGACTGCATTTTTGGGGATAAATAATAGTATTTTTGTAGTTTTGAGTTGTGTGCACTAAGAAATTAAGATTCAAGGGACTTTGGGGCGGGTCAAAGTCCCTTCATGAGTCGTAATTGGTTTAAGGGTAAATCTAGGGGTCTCAAACCACGATTAGAGGACCATAGTATGAGCGCACGCTAAAGTATAAATATAATTCTAGATCGAGTCGAATAAGGTATTTTTTGGATGGAATTTAATGTATGTATGTTGATGATAGAAATTTGAAGCAAGTGTGTGATAAGTGTTTGTGTCCGAAAGGCTCCTATTTCCTGTGTGCGCAGCGACCTTAGTCCCATTGTGTGCGGACCCCACTAGCTATGTGTGCGGGTAGATCTAAATAATTGTAAGGTTTTCTGTGAACAATTGATGAATAAAGATTTGTTTTGGAAAATCTAAGTATCAAATGCATCTATGATTTACTCTGTGTTCTATCTTTGCGTATGATTCTTGTTTCTTGCATATGATTTATGTTAACTGTGATTGGATTGGGTGCATACTTGTTTACTATTGAATGATAATTACATAGATCTATTGTTGTAAAAGACGAATATTACATTGTTAGAATAGTTCAAGGGTTAACTGTGGTAATTAACCTAGGGTTTATGGTTAGGGTTTCTGGTGCGCAAGGCAGTATGTGTAATAAGATAGATCTGAAGACACCCACTTCATTTAATTCTCTCTCAGGGTGTGGAAACCTAGTTCCAACACCCCCCCATACTGCTTTGGGTGAGAATTTGGCCTACGTAATCAGGTCATTGCTGAAAGGGCCAATAGTAAGAGGGTTTTGTTAGTTACGTGCTAACTCTAAACCTCGGTCAGGACCCCTCAAGCCAACACTCACCCGACCCGTACTGAGCATATTTGACAATCATTGCAGTCCACAAGACAATGTTTCTTTTACGAATTTTCACAAATACATGATGTGCATCTTCTAGTTTCCCACATTTCAAATACATATTAACAAGGGAAATAGCCACAAAATTATCTTGCTTGAATCATGTTCTAAAAATGTGGGTATGAACCTCCTTTCCAACTCCAAGTGTGTTAAGGCTAGTACATGCCCTAAGAACACTACTAAATGCCAACTTGTTCAGTTTCATATCTGGAGATTTTCCTTTGCAAAAAAGTTCCAAAGTTGCATCATCATCCCCATTAAGTGTATAACCTGCTACAATAGCAATCCATGACAGAAAACCTTGCATCGACATTTCATCAAACACTTGACGTGCAAAACCAAGTCTCCCAAATTTAGCATACATTGTAATCAGGGCATTCCCTGCAGACATATATGGCTCAAATCCTATTTTTATGACATGGGCATGGATCTTCTCACCCTATTTCAAAGCTTCTGAATTCCCACAGGTACTAAGAAGGTTGGTGTAAGTGAACTCGTTACCAATAATACAAGTCCATTGCATCTGTTTAATTGGATTGATTTCGTTGGCCAGTGGTGATTTTTTTCTTGAATTTCCTTGGTAGATTGAAAATTGAATGAAATTAAAACCTTTCAATGATCCATTTAGGTGAAAGAGAGCTCGTGTTTACCAAAATAAGTCTATCTTCTATCTTTGAATGTAGGGTGTATGATAGTCTGGATGGTTAACATGGTTTCCATCGAAAATGACAATTGTTGTAAGAAGAATAAATGTGTTAATAAAGCGTTTCATTCAAAATAAGTAGACCCAGAAGCTTAAGAGGTAGATATGAGATTTTCTGAAAGATTCATTCTTCAAATCAACTCGACGTAGGAAGGAGAGAGAATTTACGCACCTGCTCCATCCGCCAGGGAATAAATAATTGATAGCTCAAGTGCTTGCCCTATTCTTCCAGTCATGAATGATATAATGTTCCATCCAATCCCATGACGCCAAGGAAAGATTCAATCCCCCTCCTATATGTACGCAATTTATTATGATCTGATTCAATTGGTCAACGAGAGACACTGTTGAGATTTGTGCACCTGTTGAGGATAACGAATCTCAACAGTGTTACCAACAACAATCTCACCATAAAATGTCTATAATCATAATTAATATATTCAATGTAAAAAAAATGTTTTGTCAAACAAATATTTTTTTAGTCACATTTACCTATATAAAAAAAATTTATTGATTTTGTATTCAACAATTTTTAACAAAATTTTCTTTATTTTCTTTATTATTTTTACAATAACTTCCCTTTTTTCCACATTTATGTTTTATTGAGCACTCTCTTTTTCAACATTTCATTCTTGAGAATGAGTACAATGTGCACTTCGAATATTTTACAATTCAAAAAATCACATATCCAGAAAAGTTCAAACAACAAGGTTTTATTTATTTATTTGACAATTTTATTGTAATTCAAAGTCAACATTAACATAAAAAATAATGGGTGATATTCGATTGTATTTTTCTCTCATATATAAATTGGTTACCCAATTCTTAATTTATAATTATTTTTTTAATAAAAATATTAAAAAAAAGTGATGTTAAATTAAACAACTAAAACATCCAAAATTGTCTAATAAATACATAAACAAAATTCATCATTAATATTTATAAATTTCCAAATTATGATATATAATCTTAACATTCCAAATTATGATATGTAATCTTAACATTTGCAATACTTCAGATTCAATCTACTTAAAAATAATACATTTTATTAGAGCATTTCGTAAAAGAATTGTCACATAAACCTAGTCACTCATTCATAAATTTGGTAATTCTTATGAAAATTTCAAAATTGTTATGAAGACGTTAATAATATTTATTTCATGTGAATGTTCAAGATTATATCCAAATTTTAATTATTAATGACCACATCAAATATTTTACTTATCTTTAACCAAAATCATTATACAACATAACAAATAGAATATTGAAACAATGAGTTTCAAGTATTTAAGATTCAAAATTATAATTGGTCAAATAAAATTGAGGTAAAATAGTCAATTTTTGGGCTCCAATTTTTAATAACTTATGGTGTGTGTGGGTATATATATATATATTCTACCATTCTAGATCCATTTTAACTCTGGATCTACCAAGTGTTGAGAGGATAAAAAATCTCTTGAGGTGCAAACTTATTTTTTAGAATGAAAAGAGATGTAATATCTCTAAACACTTGATATATTCTCAATTAAGATAGATTCGTGCTAGTTATCAACTAGTACACCCATATAAATTAAATGACCATCAATATTAATAAGAATCAATCCATAATAAAATCATAAAAACTAACTAAAATTTTAACTAATACAACCACATTAAAAATATTAATGTGGCTTCATTTGTATCTACTATTGATAAATACATAACAAAAAAAAAATATTGAAACAAAAATACTATTATTAACTTTGATTTCACTCAACCCTTTAGAATCCTAGGTCTTGATAAAAAACATAGTTCTCAAAGAGTTTCTATCCTTTGCAACTAAGATATAAGGCAGTTTTTCTAAAATTAGGTATGCTTTGAAAATCCCTAGGAAATTGGTGGGCGTTTGTACATAAAAAATTTTAAATTTATTAAACGTTTATGCAACCTAACAAACTCTCTAACACACTAGAGTCTTTGATAAGCATTCATTTATGCAACCTAACAAACTCTCTAACGCACTAGTCTTTGATAAACATTCAGGCAAAGCATATGCTGAGCATATTCCCTTGAGAATCAATCTCCCTCAATTTTAAAAAAAAAATGGTCAATAGATCCTCATCCACCTTAAGTGAGATAGGAATCCTTGAGGTAAAAATCATTAAAACTAAATAAATTGTAAATTATTATTTTATTATTATTAATCACAAATTAATTAATATAAAATTCAAACACATGTACATTTTAAAACATGGAACAAGATTCTTAATCATGGAGACTTATCCCCACCTTACCATAGAGTCAGAATATGAAAAATTTTATGTTGATTTTTTATCTGAATGGAAAATGGCATCCACCCATGGTCTTCAATGATTCCCATGAAATTTTACACCTCCCAGTGGCAAGAATCCAATGGCGATGTCCGTTTCAGCAGTAGAGCTTCTAATTTTCAGCCATTTTCTAGATTGGAGTGACGGTGTGAGATTCCCAAGTGTGGACAGTCGATTTTATGCCTCTTGACGCCACGAATTTGATGGTGCAACCAAATTCAGCAGCTGAGAATCCACTTCTTCAGCCAAATTCAGTGGTTGAGTTATATGCATTATTGATGTCACGTGCCTCTTTTATCATTTGTTATGATATGTAATATGTTGTTTAAATACTTTCTTGATGTATGTTGCAGGATCTAAATTTCTACTTCATGTGAGATGTATTCACCATGGGTAACCCTATTTAAGGGATCCTCATCATCACATTGTGTGAGATTATGTCATGTTGATAGGAGGCCTATTGTGAGTGAGAGTTCCTGTAGCGGAATGTCTCGTGGAGAGACAAGCCACTCATGTTGAGGGCATATATCCTTGTATGACAGAAAACATATTCCATGTACATCATTACCATTTCCAACACTATATGAAGCGGCCTACCCCATTTTGACACCAGGCTCGAAGACATAGTCCAAATTAGACGAACTCCATTATCAACGTCTCGTGTTCTTATGTTGGTTATTGTTGTATTGTTTCCTCTTGCTTAAAGCATGCATATGTGTTCTTTTAATGCTCTTTTAATTACAATTCTAACCACATCATAGAAGTAAAAGATCATGGGTAAATGCGTAGCTGACGTACCTAGATCAAGTCTTACATGGGATAAATTATGTAGGAGAGTTTTTTTTGGCCCCGATATATGTCCATTATGTTTATTTGACAACGAATTTGTGTTTCACTTGTTTTTAAATTTTTCTTTTGCTCTTCAGGTTTTGAACCTCATAGTTACTGCATTCCATAGTGTTGTCATGCATTTCTACACTATTGACACGTGCCTTATATGGGTATTGGCTCTTGGGGGTTTTCTCATGCTCCTTCCCTCTTATGTACTGTGGGAAATATGGAAGTCGCCAAATCATGCTATTTTCTGGGGCAGGGGAACTAATGTTCACATCATCATTTCTAGAATTATGGGATGGATAGAACACACGAAGCTGAAGATCAAGAGGGATACAGAATGTACACTACAAAAACTCTTCCCCCCCATCCAACATCCTTCTTGTATCTTCGATGACGCAACATAGCATAATATATGTGGGTGCGGTGCGGTTCTTATCCTTCACAGGGAATTGGTCTACAAATTACACTAGTATGGTGTCCCTGGTACTAATACCAAGGCCGAGCTCATGGATTTGTGGGGTCTTCTCTGGTTTGCTACATACAATCAAGTTCACAACATCCATATATATGGGGACTCCAAGACGGTCATAGATGGTATTTCTAGATCAACTCTTTTTTATCCTCCATTGCTAAGGAATTGGATGATGCGCATACACCATATCACACAGTCTTTCCAGAACATCCAGATGCATCATATTTTTCGGAAGTTCAATTCTGTGCCTGAGACCCTATCGAAGATGCGCCTTTGATATGTACATGGCCATCTTTTTTTCTCCAGGACATCACATGGGATTGTCACACAGTATGGAAGTCTTCATCTTCCATAACTTTTTCCATTGGTTATGATCACTTTTTATGATTCCTCTCACAATATGTTTTTTGATATATTTCTCTTGTTTTGGAACGAACCTTTCATTGGTCAATTATTGGTATGATTTTACTTCATGACTTGATGGACTTGGGAATTTCTGCAGTTTCTGTGGATGTTGATACGAGACTCTCATGGTACTTATTTCTTCTCATATGGTGCATTATGTTTTATTTTTCCATATATGCACTTTTGATATATTTTGAACATGTAAATTGAACTTTACATCAATAAAGACTAGTTCATTTTTTCTTTTGAAAAAAAAAATTGTAACTTTTGAATCAAGCAGATGGTGGTCTCTTGTTTCACCATACTCATTGCAAATTTTCCTTTTATGGTTTTTCAATTTGGAATTCAGAATCTTGTCATTTTTTTTTGTGTGGGAACATACATATTTATCACCTGTGTGATGTTATGTAAAACCAATAGTAAATGATAATTAAACTAGTCTCTACTTTCTGGAAGCTTTGATCAAAGATATGTGGTTAGAGTTTTGCACTCCCACATTAGTCTTTTTTGGACAAGCATGTTTTCAATGTAAACTATTTTTATTATAGAAAATTTTACACTGGCTTACAAAAAAAAAAAAACTTTGAATCACAAAGTGAATATTTACTTACAATGATTACTTTTTGAAAAACATAATATTCGACATAGATAGACAATGACATGTTGTTTTGTTAAGGTACTCGTGGTGTAAAGGTCACATGTTCAACACACTGTGAGCAAAATCGAACCATGCTAACGGCTAGCCTAAGGGGCTTAGAGCATAGGTGAGAGAGTGTTCTATTAAGGCACTCCTTGGTATAAAGGTCAATAGTTCAAAACACCATGACTAAAAATCTAGCCATGCTAAGGGCTAGTGTGGCCCACACACATATTTAGAAAGTTGTATGGTGATTTTCCTTTTATAAGATTACTTAGATCAACAACTATGAAGCTACATCATAGTCATATCCAAGAATAACACATGAATAAAACGAAGAATATGAATATCTTAACAAAAACCTGATATCCAAAACTCGACACTTCTAAAATTTCTTTAAAAACAAATTTCTTAAAAAAATCCTCAACTAAACTTTTTAATTTTTAAATATTTTTATTTTTATTAATACTTCATAATTAAATATTAAAATCTTTATTATAACATTAATACTACAAAAGCAAAAACTTCCAACCTTACGTAAAGCACGATTTTTATATCACTGAATTACCTATTAATTTAGAGTAATGATATATTTTTATGTCTTCGACAATCTTTCCATTGTCAATCTTCATTCGAGGTTGGATACATGTTTCTATCACTAAATTTTTTATTTATGAAGTATTTTGATTATTATTTGTTTTTTAAACATGTATTTGGTTCAATCCTTTTGGTCCAAAATTTGAAAAACAATCTACAATTTTAAAGAAATAATTCCAACCTTACGTAAAGCACGATTTTTATGTCACTGAATTTCCTATTAATTTAGAGTAATGATATATTTTTATATCTTCGACAATCTTTCTATTGCCAATCTTCATTCGAGGTTGGATACATGTTTCTATCACTAAATTTTTTATTTATGAAGTTATTTTGATTATTATTATTTTTTTAAACATGTATTTGGTTCAATCCTTTCAGTACAAAATTTGAAAAACAATCTACAATTTTAAAGAATTTATTTCTTTTCGTAATATATTTCTTTTACTTTAAATATATTAATAAAATATTGTAATAATAAGAATGATTTTGTTTTCAATTGTTTTATATATAGTTTATATTGAAATATGTTATTCAACATGGTATGGAACCCTAGCCGCCTCGGCCCGCCGGATCGTGCCTTCATTCGTCCGTGTTGCTGGGGCTTTCTCTCTGTGGGTGCCTTTGATGACGTTTTGTTCTCTTTGCAGTGTCCTCAGGTGCTTCGGCAGCTTTCTGTGCGTGGTCTTCTACTTCCGCCGGCGATCTTTAGCGGTGGTGCCGTTGGCCTGCTCCTCTTGCCGCCGCTTTCTGTTTCTGATGCCCTTCTATGAAGTTGTGGCCGCACTTTATCGAGGGTTTTTGTTTACCGCCGAGATGTTGTTTTGGCTTTCATGGCGGTCTAGGTTATTTGGCTCGGATTTTTGGGAGTTTTCCTTTTCAAAAGATATGGTTTCATGCGCGAGGGATCCGGCTGCCACCTCGCCGCTTCGGCGCCTTCTCATCCTCTGCGGCCCACTCCTTGCTGGGGGTATTGTATCGTTGGCGGCGGGTTGCTATTTGCTGCGGCGCTCGTTGGTTCGTCTCCTTCCAAGATTTCCATGTTTGCTTTGGATTGGGCTACTTTTTTGTGGATGTTGCTCATGGGTCTGGGCTGTTGCTCCGGATGCAAGTGCCATTATTTTGGGGCTTGTATTTGGCGGTTTCTTCATCTGGGTTTCTAGCTTCATGCCTTTTCACCACTTTCTTGGGGTGGTTGTTGCCGTGCCTTGCATGGTTTTGCCTATTCTAGGGCTTTATGTGGATCCTTTATGGTTTTGATAGGCCTTCCGGCCTGGTTTATACTGATTTATTTCAATGATTATTGTTCAGATGTATGTACCCACAGTGTTTTGGATTTACATTTTTTGAGTTATTCTCTGTATTTTGATCCATGACGTTTTTACTAATATATTAAAATATATTATTTTTTGAGTTATTCTCTATATGCTATATGCATGTTTATGTAACATATTTTTATCTAATAGAAAGTTGTTTTTTTTCTTCTGAAAAAAATCATATTATTTATGTCATATTGTGTATATTAAAATTATTTTTATAATACTAATATATTTTTAGATATATATATTTTTTATTTTTATATTAAAAATAGAATTTATAATTTTATATCTATATTATTTTTATACATTTTAATTTATATTAAATATTAAAAATATTATACATATATTAATTAATTTATAAATAATATATATTAATTAATTAATTAAAATATTTTTATTATTGTTTTAAAATATTTTTATTAATATTTTTTAAATATAATATTATGAGATAATATCTCATTCATAGTCAATATAATTAATATTAAAATTATTATAATTTAAACTATCACATTTTTGGGATGAAAATGATTACTTTATAATTTTAATTTTTAATAAAGTTTAGATTTTTTGTCGTGAAAGATTGTGTTTTTATAATTTTAATTTTCAATAAGGTTTGATTTTTGTGGTGAAATATTTTGTTTTCTGTTGTGTTTAATAGTATATTAGTATTTATTATTTTAATATTGGGTTTTGTTTGTTATGACATTTTTTTAATGTTCTTTTCACTTAGCAATGAAGTATTGAAACATTATGATTGTGAAATTTGTTAATGTTCCTTTCACCCAGCAATGAAGATAATGAAACATTATCATTTAGTAATGTTTTCACCCAGCAATGAAGGTAATGAAACATTATCATTTAGTAATGTTTTAATGGTTGATGAAGAATTCGTGTTATTGGAATGTGATACATGATTAAAAATCATGTGTATGGTGGTGTGTATGGCTCATAAGTAGTTATTTTTAGATAGAAATATGTTTTTTTTATACCAATTCAATTCGTTAATAATTTAGTTTATTTAAGTTATTATATATTATTGAAAAATAATTTGGATATTACATTCATATTTTATGTAGATGTATTAAGAGTGAGTTATGGTGGATGATGGTGATGTAGAGGAATAAAAAGAATAGATATAAAAAAATTTGATAGAAGAACTCTTCATAAATCATGTATGAGAAAAATAATTCTATACTAACTAATAGAGTGGATGAAAATCCATGTATTTTGGTGGATTTTTGGTGGATTCTTACATTTTATATGGACTGCAATCATGCTTATTTTTTATAGATAAAATGTATAAAATGTAAAAGATAAATAATGAAAACATAAAACCAAAAATAATGGATTTGTAATTAGGTAGATTAATTCTAGTTTATATGTAAATTAGAGATGAAAAATATGAGAGAGATTGGGGATGAAGATCCACCAAAAGATTCATAGAGCAGGTGTGGAGATAGTTGTAGTGATGGTTTGAAAAAAATTCTAGTTATCATGTATTCAATATAATCACCTAGTCTTACATAAAATTACTCTTTTTATTATAATGATACAAACAAAAATGTTTTAAAAATATAATATTCGTTTTGATATTTTTATAGAACATATATTCTTGATGTCTATTGCTTTGCATAATGTAGCATATATATAAGTTTTATTTATAAACAACTCCAGTTTCATTATTTTCCATTTGAAGGAATGTCAAAGACTTTGTTGCTTGTTGTTGCCTTTGTTATTTGCATTGAGGCTTCACTAGGAGAGCAATAACATACCAAATGCATTCATATCTCGGGATATATATTGAGGAAAAAATGATATAATATATTGGGGGATATATAGGGGGTTTAAAATAATTTTATATTGGCAATTATAAAAAATGGTGTTCAAAAATAATGAAAAAATATAAATAGGTGTAAAATGTGTTAATGAAAAACAATATCTAGTGAAAGTAAATATTTTTTAAATTGGGAAGGTGTATTGAGTTTACATTGGTAGGGGTTAAATAATATGATTTTTAAAGGTATTTTCCAATATATAGTTAAATTAGGGGTGTTGTTTAGTATGCCATGAACACAAGTAATATATTCATTGAATAAAGCTCCATAGTTATTTGAGTGAAGCCCCATAATTATTTACATATATAAAAATTGCAAAATTGCAAAATTAAAAAAAATTAAAAAATGATAAATTGCTTCCATTGGATACCAAATAACTACACATGTCTCAACATTTACCTATAGTAGATTAAATTGCCATAATCCTTTGTATTCGGTAAGAGCTATGGCCCAATGTAGAGGAGTGTAATTTTTCACTGTTCATTTATTTTTATTGCATTTTGTAAAACAGTTTGTGTAGAACCAAGAAACTTAAATTTAGGATCGGTGCAGCTAAATCGAGGGCTACCATGTTAACCTAGAATATTACTATTATAAATATATTTACAAGGCCAATGTTATTATCCAATTTGATCATTATACCTCTGAACCTAATTAGGTTATACATTTTATAGGTTAAGTACATTATTTAAGTATTTAATTTTGCTCTGTCTATCAAATTTCTAAATTTCTAAATTTCTAAATATTTTACATATGAATTATATATAGATGAAAACAGAAATTCACACTACTGAGTAAGTCATTCCACCTCTAAAAAATGGAATGGATTGAAAATAGTAGTTCTAATATAACTGAACCTAATTTGGTCACGGTTTTGACACAAGAATCTCCCTAACTCACAGCATGAATGTAGTTCAAAGTTCAAATCACGAGTAACTAAGGGTGTGGAAATGGTTATTTCTTTTCTTTTATTTTAAATTTTTGGTGCAATATTCTCCTTTGTGGATAAATCTTCATGCGAAGTGGATATGTGGCGATGTGAACTTGTGAACCCTTGATATTTGTGCAGTACTTAGTATGTTTGTAACGAAGGCTCTCACATTTTGAAAGCATAACCTGGTTAAAAAATATCACAGCTTGAAACGATACATTCCTCTCACAAGTTGAGGTAGAAACTGAAGGCAAGGCCATACACATTTGAAGAAAATAGGAAGCGAAAGAAAATTTTGTTCTACAAAGGCCAAGCACCTCGCAGTTAGAAGAAGGAATAAAACAAAATGGGATTATGGTGTACTTGCATTAGTGAATTGAAGATTGAATTCACTTGTTCGAAGCAGGGGTTTTTATGTTATAAGGAGACAGTTTGGAATCTAGTTCAATAGTTCAATCTAGTTCAATAGTAAGTGTTTGATCTCATAAGATATCATTGAATGCGACTTACAGTGCTTGTTAATTGTTGGAAAATTAATCACAACCATCGTGTTTAATTTTTTGATAGCCATATCTTACTGAATGTTTTGCAAGTTGGGGATTTAGTTTTCACAGAAGGACAAGGTTTAAGAAGAGTACATTTTACCCATTCCACAAAAGAGTAAATTAATTAAAATTTAAATAGAAATTTAATGCATTCTAGTAAAAGTGTATTGGCAAATATTTAATCCGCAAGTGTTTTTTATTTCACGCAAACTCTGTAAAGTTCAGAAATTCATATTATCCCATCATGTGTATTAAATTTTGTCTGTTGTGAATTAAATGTCTTACATATATATGTTTTGATTTTACATGTAAGTTGTAATCAGATGGCGGATGTAAGATGTCTTAGATATATATGTTTTGATTTTACATGTAAGTTGTAATGGTGGATGTAAGTCTGGAAAGAAAAGTCTGTAAAGTTCAGAAAGTCATGTTGGTCCATCGCATGTATTAAATTTTGTCTGCCATGAATTAAATGTCTTAGATATATATGTTTCGATTTTACATGTAAGTTGTAAATTTTGTTTGTCATGAATTAAATGTCTTAGATATATATGTTTCGATTTTACATGTAAGTTGTAATTACGGTGGATGTCAGTTTGGAAAGAAAAGAAGGAAAAATTGGTGGAGAAAAACAACAATTACAGGTTTTACTGTGTTAATTTAGCAACCATGGTGAATGTAAACAGCACTAAGAACAGTTGTTTTACTGGTGAAGGAGTCACAACCTCCATATGAATAATGTGTATGTTGTGTTTTTGAATTATAATCTAAGTTTGGTTAGTTGTGATTTGGTTGTGAAAATTTCATGTATGAGTTTTACCTCAACAACTTTGTTTAACCTTGAATAAAATTATTTGATGTTATTTGCTCCTTATAGTTGTGATTTTAATCTCCGTCACTCTGTATTAAAAGGAAGACCTTCATAATTTGATTTATGCAACTGTATGGTCTGGATTAAGTGAATTCCGAAAATCTGTGTAAACATCCTCAACTATGTAAACATTCACAATTGTGTTGTCATATGGTCTGGAATAAGTGAGTTCCCCAACTCTTTGTAAACATCAACAACTGTGTTGTCTTGGTTAAAGTCATTTCAGCAACTCTATGTAAAGTCTCTATGTTGAGGAAAAGAATTTCCCCTGTCTTTTAAAAATGTTAACATGGTATCCGAGCGGGTTTAAAATCTTAGTAAAAGGTAGTGTTTTTATTGAGGAGTTAAAAGTTTTTTTGAGGAGTGTATTTATCAACAGAGAGAAAATTTTTACATAGTGAGAAAGTTTTGTTTACACAGTTAAAATGGGAGCAACAAGCACAAGCTTGACTAATCCACAAATACCTTACTTTAATGGCAAAAATTACGAATATTGGGGTATTACAATGAAGGTTTTTTTTTCTTCTCAATAAATTTTGGAATTGGTGGAGAATGGTTTCCAAGAACTAGCAGATGCAGTAGCATACAATGCTTTGACACAATTAGAAAGAGATTTGTTGAGGGACAACATGAATAAGGGCTCCAAAGCTCTCTTCTATATTTTTAAGACAGTTCATGAAAGTATTTTCCTAAGGATTGCAACAACAAAGAAGTCCAAAAAAACTTGGGATACCCTCCAGGCAGCCTACCAAGGCATGGCAAAGGTGAAGACAACAAAACTATAGATGCTGAGAAGATATTTTGAGACAATTTGTATGAAAGAGTCTCAGAATGTAGACTCAATTTTTACACATGTAATAGGGTTGGTTACCCAAATCAGGTCTCATGGTGAGACACTTGAGGAAAGAAGAATAGTTGAGAAAATTCTAAGAATTTTGCGAGCAAGATTTGATGCCATAGTTGTGGCCATAGAAGAGACAAAATATCTCTCACGGTTTTCGGTGGATGAGATTCATGCATCACTGATGTCTCATGAGCATATGTTGAACAGAGAAACAAAATTGTCATTGGAGCATTCCTTCAAGACAAAATTTTCATTTGGTCAAGGTAGAGGTCGAGGAAGAACAAATTATAGAGGAAGAGGAAGAAGCCCACACAGAGGTGGAAGAAACACCCCTTCAAGCTCAAGTGGAAGGGGAAACAATCAAAATCCAAGTTAAGGCCCAAGCCAAAATCAAGCACAAGGTCAGAGATATGATAAATCTCAAGTCCAATTTCAGTATTGTAAGAAGTATGGTCATTATGCAAATGAATGTAGAAAGAAGAAATATGACATAAGTATCAAACCAAGAGAAAATTTCATAAAGGAAAATCATAACCATAATAGCATGTTTTTAGCTTGTAATGTAGCACAAGAAAAACAAGGGGATGTGTGGTTCTTAGATTCAGGGTGTAGCAACCACATGACTGGAAACATAGAAATGTTTTCCAATCTAGATGAAAGTGTAAAATATGAAGTAACATTAGGGACTGATAGCAAAGTCTCTGTCATGGGAAAAGGTAGAGTCGACATTCTAACAAATAAAGGAGAGAAGAAGTTCATGTCAGATGTTTAATTTGTTCATGGTTTGAAACATAACCTCATAAACATTGGAAAACTCATGCAAAAGGGCTACAATATATTTTTCAAGAATGATGTATGAACAGTCTTGGATAAGACTACATGTAGACAATTGATTGCAAAAGTTCATATGACAAACAATAGAATGTTTCCTCTCAAGCTAAGATCATATTTGAAGGAAGAAGGTGTTGTAGAAGTTGTCATACAAGAAAACTTTCAAAAATAAATTAAAGATGAAAATTGGTTATGGCATTTGAGATTTGGTCATCTCAAAATTGGAGGTTTGAATTTGTTGCATAGGAAATGCATGGTGAAGGGACTGCCACTCATAGAAAAATCGGACAGCCTATGTGAAGGATGTCGTTGGGAAAACAACATAGATAATAATTTCCAACAGGAAATTCAATAAGGGCAAAGGCACATTTGGAAATTGTCCACTCATATTTATGTGGCAGCCATTATATTTTGACCTTTATAGATGACTACACAAGGAAGACATGGATCTACTTCTTAAAACATAAAAGTGAAGTGTTTAACTGCTTCCGCCACTACAAATCTCTTTTTGATAAGAAAAGTGGACACTACATCAAAGTGTTGAGGATTGATAGAGGTGGCGAATACATCACAAATGACTTCCTACATTTTTGCATGGAGTATGGAATTCACAAGAAATTTACAACAAGGTATACACCTCAGAAAAATGGTGTCGCGGAAAGGTAGAATAGGACCATTATGGAAATGGAAAGGAGTATGTTGAAGGCAAAGCATTTGCTAAATGATTATTGGGTTGAATATGTCGCTTGTGCAACATATATCATTAATAGGTGTCCAACCAAAAGTGTTGTGGATATAGTTCCTGAAGATGCATGGAGTGGAAGAAAACAAAGTGTCACTCACATGAGAGTGTTTGGGTGTGTGGCGTATGCACATGTCCCGGATGAGTTGAGGAAGAAGTTGGACAATAAGGGGGGAAATGTATATTTGTTGGATATAGTGATGAGTCCAAAGCATACAAACTCTACAATCCATCAACCAAGAAGGTAATAATCAACAGAGATGTTCAGTTCATAGAAGAGGAAGCATGGGATAGAAGTTTAGAGAAGACAATCAATGTGAAGACATCTATGTCACATGAGGACAAAGAGGAATTGACCGCAACAAGTAATTCCTCAACAGTGACTCCTCCTACACCTACACAAGCTCAACAAAGAAGTCAACATGTGAAACTGCAAACAAATAATAGGACAACATTGCGCAACCAAGCAAGTGCTTCTCCCAGCATACCACAAAGATCCCCAACTCCATCTACTTCAAGCGCAACACCAAGCCCATCTTCAACAAGCATAAGAAGACCAAAATTTAGATATTTAAATGAAATTTATGAGAAATATGAAGTTGATAGCAGTGCTGGTCTTAATTCATTATTTGCATTATTTTTTCATGTAGATGACCCAATACATTTTGAGGATGCAGTCAAAGAAGAGAAATGGGTTGTGGAAATGAATGAAGAGATAGTAGCAATAGAAAATAATGACACATGGGAGTTAGTGGACTTTCCGCAAGGTAAATCAGTCATTAGAGTGAAGTGGGTCTACAAGACCAAGAGCAACATTGAAGGCAAGATTGAAAGGCATAAAGCAAGGCTAGTTGTCAAAGGATACAAGTAGTAGCATGGAAGAGACTATGCGGAAACATTTGCACCAGTTGCGAGGA
Source organism: Pinus albicaulis (assembly GCA_034641835.2). Classification (NCBI taxonomy): domain Eukaryota; kingdom Viridiplantae; phylum Streptophyta; class Pinopsida; order Pinales; family Pinaceae; genus Pinus; species Pinus albicaulis. The sequence continues at coordinate 34,951,221 of MU968411.1, read as the reverse complement.
TGGAGATAAGGCATACAGTATTGTCGATTGTTGTGCAAAAGAAATGGAAATTTTATCAAATGGACGTAAAATCAACATTCTTAAATGGAGTGCTGAAAGAGGAGGTGTATGTTACGCAACCTCCTGGTTATGAGGTAGAAGGCCAAGAATACAAGTTGTGTGGGTTGCATAAATCTCTTTATGGGCTTAAGCAAGCACCGTGTGCATTGTATAGCAGGATAGATGCTTACTTGATGGATAATGGGTTCGACAAATGTGACAGTGAACCTACTATCTACATCAAAGAAAGTGACAATAAATGGATCTCTTCTTGAAATGGTTCACGAGGCACAATAGTTGCTAAGGTTTTGCAAATGGGGTAGCAAGCTAAGTGGGCTTGATCGTGGGGAAAACTCCACAGTTAAGCGTGCTTGAGCCAGAGGAGTTCTGGGATGGGTGATCTCCCGGGAAGTCCTGGTTACCAGGTGTAATCCCCAGAAGTGATGATTGACACTATGTTTCAATCCCACTTCTTCACCCCTGTGAGCATCACCCGATGCAATGAGTGCTAAGTGGACTATTCAAAAATCATGAGAAATTAGTCAATTACGACTACCTCTCATGGAAATGGTCATAGATGAATGACTAAATTAACGCAATTGAATCCCAAAAATGATATCTAAGCTTCTCATTGTCGTTTTGTATGTAAATGATTTTATTTTTACAGGGAGTGATGATTTTCTCACTGTTGATTTCAAAGCAGTCATGAAAAGTGAGTTTGAAATGACTGACTTGGATTTGTTAAGATATTTTTTGTGCATAGAAGTGAAGAAAACAGTAAATGGAATTTTTTTCTCTCAAGAAAAATATGTTGCAGACATTTTAGAGAGGTTTAATATGTAGAACAAAAAGCCATCACCAACTCCAACTGTCAAGGGGTTGAAGTTGAGCAAGGAAGATTGCAGCATTGATCTGGGTAAATTATTGATACCCTTTTAACCAAGACCTTTTACTTTAGTTGACGTGTTAGAATTGCATCAAAGCATTAATGAACATAAAAGAGCATATCTGCATGTTGTAAATAAGAGGAACATAACAAGCATAAAAAACATACGATATTGATAACAGAGTTCGTCCAGGAGGGAATATGTCTCTAGACCTCAGTGTCAAGATGGTGTAGACCGCTGCATTAAGTGTTGTAAAGAGTGATGATATGCATGGATGGTGTTTTCTCTATCGTATAAGGAAAATTCCCTCACACAGGAGTGGCTGGACCTCTCCACGAGATGTTCCACTATAGGAACTCTCATTCACAAAAAGGACTCATATCAGTATGAGAATAACTCACACATAATGACTATGAGTATCCCACCATCATGGAAACAAAGGGATATCAATCGAAAATAAATGTGACAATGAGTATCCACCAACATGGAAATAAAGGGATCTCAAACAACATAAAACAAATCCATGATAGAAATTACCTCTCACATCAAAACCAAAACAAGATCCCTCATCAAACATCAACAGGGATCCATACAGCACAATGAATCTCATAGAAAAAAGAAGTACATGATCACACTACATATGCCTCACATCCTGGAGCTATCTAAAGACAAAGATGATAAATTTTTGGATATGGCTTGTACCATCAATCTCGTGGCATCAAATATACTGAAAACGACTGCTCAGACATTGAATGCTGACACCTGCAACTCCACTTTGAAAAGTGGCCGAAACACATAAGGCTCAGATGGAAAATTTGAATGCACCGTTGAACTCGTGTCGCCGAGAGGTGTAGGATCGACTATCAATTTGTTGAATTAGATTCCCCCTAGATTCCTCAAATATGCTTCTCTACTGGGAATCTGGAAATCTGCAACTCAAAACAGGAATCTGATCTCACCATTGAGATCTTTGCGAAATTTTGAGAACAATGAGTATAAGGTTGACCTTATTCTAACCAAGATTCCTGAAGATTCTCCTCCATAGGGAATCTGCAAAACTTCTACTCAAAATGAAAATATGGGCGCACCATTGTGCTCCCTGAGAAATTCTGGTTAAAATGCAGATAAAGTTTAATACATTATGAAAATTTTACCTCCTTGGGATCAAAATATTCCATTGGCATCAAACAGGAATCTGTCTCGAAATCCATGCCTTCTCCTGCTTCGATCTGCATGCTCCAAAATATGTACCTTGTCTTGGGTGTACTGACAAAAGACATGTTTAAATTTAAAAGGTTGGTGAAATTCTCAACAAGGCCCGTTGGGCCAAGTGGTAAAGTTAGGAACAATTGAGGAGGGGTCGGGGAGTCAAATCCCGCCCCTCCCATTTTAAGACATAGTTTGTTTGTGATATATTGTAGGGGCGGCGGGTCCGCCAGACCGGTGGTCCACTCTCCACATCTCTGGCACCATATTTTAAATTCGGCGGGTGGTTGTTGTAACTGGGGTGGCGGGGTTGACCGTCGACCACCCCACATATGTTATTTATAACATATATATGGTGAGTGCGGCATGGGATACAACGGGTTTCATGGCCCGCCGACCCATTTTTAATATATATTTTTTTCATACTATGTGACGTGTGGGTGGGGTTGCGAGGGTGGAGGCCCGCCACCCCCTTTTTTTAAATATTTTTTTGGTTTTAAAACAAACTGTGCCTTTTTGAAAAATCGTTAATTTGACCAAAGAATTCAAATTAACGACCCCACAAATTTTCTCGAAATTCGGCCGAATCTGGCTGGAATCCAGTGGCCAAAAAAGTGCAAAATTGTGCCTTCCTTAAGCCTGCCACCTCATTAAGTCAACCTAGAACTTTGACTGCTTCTAACTTTCACATACAAGCTCGGTTTGATGAACCGTTCACAACTTTGTGATCAGGACGATGAAATATTCAACTTGAACCTAGTTTGATAGCAATCCAAACACTTTGATTTTTGAGATTCCATAAGCCCTCTTTGTCCTATGTGTGTCTTTGGAGCCACCTAGATCATTCCTCCCCACTGAGGAGCTTTTGATCATCCAAAAGCATCAACAATAATCTACATCTATTGTGTACAATGTCTGCACCACAAGTGCCCTAAAAAGGGGCACCCTTCCATCTCCTTCACTTTTGTTCTTCAGAGCCTTAAGCGATGAGCCAACACCTGCATCCTCTACAAACCTTTAGTACAATCTCCTGCAAATTACATGCTCAAATTGATCAACTATGACCCAAAAAATTTCATACTTGCCACGAGTTTACATACTCGGTGGTCAAGTTTACATCAAATGGAAATCACACCCGAGCTATCATTATAAGGCCAAAACATCATTGTCGCATTTTGAAGCGATGAAAAACACATCATCACTTTTACATGAAAGAAATACACCACATGATTCACTAGAAAAGGCCAAAAAATATCATCGTTGCTTAACAAGTGATGGAAAACACATCATCACTTTTATAGTTAAAAATGCAACATATGATTTTCAAGCACGACCATGACACACTACCACATCTAGAAAAACCATCTCTCACTTATCAAATTGAATGGATCATCTCCTTGTGGTACATTTTCTTGTCGAACAATAGTTTCAACTGGTTCATGCACCATCATTTCATCCTTAAGGTGCTGCTCTGGATGGAGCCTCGAACACGTGGCTCTTTGATGGAAAATTTGGTTGCAATGGCTGCAAAATTTCTTCTTCCCCCATACTTGCTTAACCAATTTCCTTTTATGTTGTGGAGAAGGCTTTCCATGCCTCATCCTCCTTTGTGCTGTCATTCTTTTCCAACACTTAAAAATAACATGGTTATGTAAACCACAAAAATGACAAGTTTTTCGATGCCATGATTTACATTCATGATTAGAAACATTCTTATAATCAAAATGCACTCTGGAATAGTGATACTTTTTATACCTTCTTTGGTTGTCTTAGGTGCGATCATGGTGATGAGAGATTGCCTTAGCTCTTTCACTACAACATGCACTTATATGGGATGATGGTGAAGTGTTCCCATCAATCCTCTTCCCTGGTGAGTTCAACAAATTTTATTTTCCTTTGATGTCCTTCAAACATACTTCTTCAGTGTATCCCAAACCTGCATAGCGAGGTCTCTGCACAACCTCCAATGGTTGGGTTATGCCTTGGCCATGAATGCCAAGTCCTCCTCCTTTGTACCCCATCCTGGTAAGGAGTCTCATGCTGGTTCTTTTAATCGGTATCTCCACACTTCCAAAATAAATGATATCATGTGAAGATGAAACTAAAGTGAAATTAACACTATTTACCTTAGTTTTCGAATTGGAAACATGTGAAGAGGGCTTCATTGAGCCTTCATTTTGCTTCAATTCCTCCAAGGCCTCTGTCGCGACTTGTAGCTAAAGCTACAATCGCTGCTTCTCCTCCTTCTCTTCTTATAGGAGTTCCTTCAATGCATGATGATCTGCTTGAAGACTTTCGTTGTCGCACTTCAATTCTTCCAATGCCTTTTTCGTGGCTTGCAACTGAAGCTACAATCGATGTTTTTCCTCCTTCTCTTCATGTAGGAGTGTCTTCAATTCAACATTTTCTGCTACTTATTTCTTATAAGCTTTGTACAACATGTATGCTTTCTCAGACACCCTGAGCACGCTCTCGTACATGTCTTTGACATCCTCCATTGCTCAACTCAACGAACATTCAATGGTTCATGCCTGCAATCCAAATCAGCAAGAAACCGCTCTGATACCACTTGATCTGGGTAAATTCCTGATACCCTTTTAACCAAGACCTTTTACTTCAACTGATGTGTTAGAATTGCATCAAAGCATTAATGAACATAATAGAACATATCTACATGTTGTAAAGAAGAGGAACATAACAAGCATTAACAACATACGATATTGATAACAGAGTTCGTACAGGAGGGACTACGTCTCTTGGCCTTGGTGTCAAGATGGTGTAGGCCACTGCATTAAGTTCTGTAAAGAGTGATGATGTACATGGATGGTGTTTTCTCTGTCGTACAAGGAAAATTCCCTCACGCAAGAGTTGTTGGACCTCTCCATGAGATGTTCCAAAATAGGAACTCTCATTCACAAAAAGGACTCCTATCAGTATGAAAATAACTCACACATAATGACTATGAGTATCCCGCCAGCATGGCAACAAATGAATCTCAATCACACATACATATGACAATGAGTATCCCGCCAACATGGCAATAAAGGGATCTCAAACAACATAAAGCAAATCCATGATATAAATTACCTCTCACATAAAAAATAAAGCAATATCCCTCATTAAACATCAACAAGGATCCATACAGCACAATGCATCTCATGGCAAAAATAATTACATTATCATACTACATATACCTCACATCTTGGAGCTATCTGAAGACAAGGATGACAAATTGTTGGATCTAGCTTGTACCATCAATCTCGTGGCGTCAAATATCCTGAAATCGACTACTCACACATTGAATGCTAACACCTGCAACTCCACTTTGAAAAGTGGCCAAAAAACATAAGGCTCAGATGGAAAATTTGACTACAACGTTGAACTAGTGTCGTCAAGAGGTGTAGGATCGACTATCAATTTGTTGAGTTCCGACAAAGTGAAAATATGGGCCTTAGGGAATCTTTTAGATTCTCCCTAGATTCCTCAAAGATGCTACTCCACCAAGAATTTGGAAATCTGCAAGTCAAAATAGGAATCTGATCTCACCATTGAGATCCTTGCAAAATTCTGAGAAGAATGAGTATAAGGTTGATCTCATTCTAACACCAGCGAATTTTAGCCTGCAAGGAATTTGAAAGATTCCCTCAATATTCCTAAAGATTCTCATCCACATGAATCTATAAAACCGCTACTCAAAAGGAATATTTGGGCACACCATTGTGCTCCCTGCGAAATTCTGGTTAAATGCATATAAATTTTAATACATTCTAAAAATTTTACCTCCTTGGGATCAAAATATTCCCTTGGCATCAAAAAGGTATCTGTATCGAAATCTGTGCCTGCCCCTGCCTCGTTCAGTGTGCTCCAATCTCTGTTGCCTTGGCCTGGGCGTACTGACAAAATACGACTTTAAATTTAAAAGGTTGGTGGAATTCCCAACAAGGCCGTTGGGTGCAGTGGTAAAGTTAGGAATGGTTGAGGAGGGGTCGAGGGGTCAAATCCCACCCCTCCCATTTTAAAACATAGTTTGTTTGTGACATATTGTAAGGGCGACGAGTCCGTCGGATCGGTGGTCCACTCTCCACATCTCCAGCACCATATTTTAAATGAAGCAGGTGGTTGTTGTAGTTGGGGTGGTGGGGTTGACCGCCGACCACCCCACATATGTTATTTATAAAATATATACGGTGAGTGCGGCGTGGGGTCATGGCTCGCCGGCCCATTTTTAATATATATATTTTTTATACTATGTGATGTGTGGGTGGCGTTGCGGGGGCAGTGGCCCACCAGCCCATTTTTTTAAATATATTTTTGGTTTTAAAACAAATTGTGCCTATTTGAAAATTCGTTAATTTGACCGAAGGAGTCAAATTAACGACCCCACAATTTTTCCTGAAATTCGTCCAGAGCTGGCCGAAATCCGGTGGTCAGAAAAGTGTGAAATTGTACCTTCCTTAAGCCTGCCACCTCATCAAGTCAACCCAGAACTTTGACTGCTTCTAACTTTCGCATACAAGCTCGGTTTGACGAACCGTTTGCACCATTGCGATTAAGATGATGAAATATTCAACTTGAAACTGGTTCAAGATCAATCCAAACACTTTGAGTTTTGAGCTTCCATAAGCCCTCTTTGTCCTATGTGTGTCTCTGGAGCCACTTGGATCAAGAAACAATGTCAATCCGACATTATACGAAAGTATGGTGGGAAGCCTAATGTATTTGACTGCAACTAGGCCTGATACAATGTATGCAGTGAGATTGGTGTCAAGGTTCATGGAGACACCCAAAGAGACACATTGGCAAGTAGTGATTTTTTTTTAAAGTATGTCAATGGGACAAAGGAGTATGGCATTTTGTACTCCGCAATTGATGATTTTAGGCTGGTTGGTTACACTGATAGTGACTGGGCAGAAAGTGTTGATGACAGAAAGAGCATGTTAGGATATGTTTTTTTATTTGGGTTCGGGAGCCATTTCATGGGCTTCCAAGAAGCAGCCGATAGTGTCATTGTCAACAACAGAATTTGAATATGTCACCGCAAAAAAATCAGCATGTCAAGCAGTTTGGATGAGAAGGATGTTGCGGGATGTATGTCATGAACAAGATGAAGCAACCACTATTTTCTATGATAACAATTCAGCAATTGCATTATCAAATAATTATATGTTTCACAAGAGGAAAAATCACATTGATGCTAAATATAATTTCATAAGATAATTAGTTAACAACAGTGATATTGTGTTGTGACATTTCAGGTCAGAAGACCAATTTGCAAACATTTTCACAAAGCCATTGGCACGTGAATTTTTTTTTTTATATCTTAGAGATTGTATGGGAATGGTCAATGGCGGAAGTTGCGATTAAGGGGGAGTGTTGGAAAATTAATCACAACCACCATGTTTAATTTTTAGACAAGCAATCATACCTCAATGAATGTTTGGTAGGTTGTGGATTGAGTTTGCAGAGAAGGACAAGGTCTGAGCAGAGTACATTTTACCCATTCCGCAACAGAGTAAATTAATTAAAAGTCAAAAATAAATTTAATGCATGTTAGTAAAAGTGTATGGGAAAATATTTAATCCTCAAGTGTTGCTTACTTCACACAAACTTTATAAAGTTCAGAAAGTCATGTTCTCCCATCTTGTGTATTAAATTTTGTCTGACATGAATTAAATGTCTTAGATATATATGTTTTGATTTTACATGTAAGTTGTAATCAGATGTAATGTGGCGGATGTAAGTCTGGAAAGAAAAGAAGGAGAAAATCGTGGAGCAAATCGCATTAAGAACACTTGTTTTACTGGTGAGGGAGCATCAACCTCCATATGAATGTGTATGTTGTGTTTTTGAATTATAATCTAAATTTTGGTTTTACTGTGTGTTAATTCAATAACCATGGTGAATGTAAATCGTATTAAGAACAATTGTTTTACTGGTGAAGGAGCAACATCATCCATATGAATGTGTATGTTGTGTTTTTTATTATAATCTAAATTTTGGTTGTTTGCGATTTGGTTGTGAAAATTTCACGTATGATTTTTACTGCAATAACTCTTTTCTACTCTATTTCACCTTGAGTAAAATTATTTGTCGTTATTTTCTCCTTATAGTTGTTGATTTAATCTTCATCACTCTGTATTAAAAGGAAGACCTTCATAATTTGATTTCTGCAGTTGTATGGTCTGGATTAAGTGATTTCCGCAACTCTGTGTAAACTTCCGCAACTGTGTTGTCTTGGTTAAAGTCATTTTCACAACTCTTTGTAAAGTCTCTGTGTTGAGGAAAATAATTTCCCCTCTATTTTAAATTTTTTAACACTAATGACTATTTTATACTTGCGGAAAAAAAAAACAAGTTTTTTGCACTTGGTAACTGCTCAAAGGTGTTTTTTTTTTCTTTTCAATGGATGTCAAGTTCCATGCCATTAACAAGATGATAAAAAAACAATAGCCTTAGCCTTTAGTCTTGAGGTTTTGGTCTAGCTTCTAATTGTAGAAGTTTGGTCTCACAAATCTAGTTGTCCAATCTCGGACATGACTATGCATATCTAAGAACTATTGACACAATTTTTTCAATAAAAAAAAAAACTTTTAAGTGTCACTAAGAATATGACGTTGAAACATGAATTGAATTCAATGGAAAAAATACTAGAAACAATGATCCAACTATTTAGAAATGGTTAATCGTGTGTAACATGCAACTAGAGATGGAGTCCATTGATAGCAAGATAAGAATGACAAGAAGTTGGATGCGAAGAGATGAAAATGACAAGGCACATAAATATGCCAAAATGGAACATGGTGCAAAATAGCTTGATATATTTTTGAAGTGATCAATAGCTTATTGATAGTTCTTATGTAAGAATGACAACAAGTTGGATTCCAAGAGATGAAAATGAGAAGGCATATGAAAATTCCAAGATGGGACAAGGTGCAAGATCCCCCTTGATATATTTTGGAAGTGATTTAGTAGCCTAGTGATACTCGTGATGTAAGAATGACAAAAAGATGGATGCCAATAGATGAAATTGATAAGGCCCACGAAGATGCCAAGATGGGACAAGTGAAATATCCCTTGATTTATGTTTGAAGTGATTTAATAGCTTAGTGTTAGTCCTGACTTTTAGTAAAGAATGACAATTTCTTAATTGTTGATTCATTTCAAACATGGTGCAAAAATTGTTGAGTCATTTAAAACATGGTGCAAAATTATTGTAAATATGACTGCAAAAATTTATTTTCAAAATTATTAAAGTATAAATTATATTAGTCCAAAATTTGTGTATTTGAAAGTTATAAATGTTATGATATCAAGTCTAGTTAAACAGTGAGTCATTGAGAGTTCAAAGTCTATGTTATCAAGTCTATTCAAAGTAATTGGAAGCCTTGGTAGCATTATAATTGACTTAATCCAAGAGAGTAATGAAAAATTCAGGTTGTAATATTATTTAATATTGTGAGTGTCAAAGTTAAATTAAAACAATTAAAAAGTTTGTATAGTAGTTAATTATTTTGATGTAATGAAGTTATTGAAAATTGTTAATGTAAAAGGTTTTTGTTATATTTTATTTTTATTTTTAATTTATAATTTTTCTGAGTCAAAATGCTTTTTTAATAGGACATTATGTCGGAAATTCGATAAACCAACGCTCCCCGTGTGTTTCTCTACATGGACTAACCACCTCTCATGGATCCTTATCTATGGCGATGCAATCGTTGACTAACACATGTGGGTTTTGGTCTAACAACAATCGTGATTTCCAAAAAGTGGTATCAGAGCGCAGGTCACGAGTTCGATCCACACCTGGGTCGCGTTGGGGGGGATATTGTTGGACATTGGATAACCCAATGCTCCGTGTGTGTTTCGCTACATGGACTAACCGCCTCTCGTGGATCCTTATCTCCAGCGATGCGATCGTAGACTAACATCTGCGGGTTTTTTTCTAACGAAAATCGTGATTTCCAACATGGGGTTATGGGCCCACCACGATTTCGCTGTTGGAAATATTTTCATTGATGGCAAAGGAGTAGAAAGGAGCAGCACCAGAATTATCATTGAGAACAAAGGAGCAGATCAGGATCAATTGGAGTATAAAGGAGAAATAAGGAAAATAAGGCAAAATTTAAGTGGAGAAGCATAAAAGAGAGGTAGAGGAGAAACAAAGAGTAAAATAGAGGCATAGGAGCAGCATTAGAGGCAAAGGGGCAAGGCAGAGGAGCAGCAAAGAGGCATGGGTCAACACCAAAATTATCATTAAGGCAAAGGAGTAGAGAGGAGCAGTAAAAAGGCAAGGAGTAGCATTAGAATCTTTATCAAGGAGCAAAGGCAGAAAAGGTAGCAAAAGAGAAAAAGCAGCAAAAGGGAAAAGGAAGCAAAGGCAACAAAGGCAGCAAGCTTGGGTCAAGTCATGAACGTATTGAATCAAGTCGTGAATGTGCTGGGTCGAGTCATGCATGAGTGGGCAGACGAGTGCGCAGAGTCGTGAACGTGCTAAGACAAGTAATGAACATGTTCAACAAATGGAGAAAGTCGTGAACACACATGTCAAGTCGGGCTATTTTGCGTTCAGAATGGTGCAGGAAGGTGTGTGCAGCACGTGCAATTTTGCGGGCAGAGTCGGGTAAATTTCCAGAAAAACATGTTCAAAATAGTGTTCGGTGAAGATATTGCAAATCGCAATCGCAATAGAAGGCCTGATCGCATATCGCAAATTGCAGCGAAAGGAGTATCACAAAACAACAAAGACACAAAATTGTGAAATGCGAAGTGTGGGGGATGACGTGGCAGTGACGTGGAGATGATGTGATAGTGATGTGGCGATGACGTGGAAGCTGACGTGGCAAGTGACGTGGACCTAACCCCATAAATCGCAAATAAATATTCATATTCATGTTGAGATGGACAGTCAGAATCTTATCATAGAAATAAAGTTTGATAAATGGATGGTTAAGATCAAATCGTAGTATTGAAGTGGAGGATGGACGAACAAGATCGTGCTGCAGAGTGAAGCGGAGATTGACAGTTGAGATCATATCGCAAACATAAAGTAGGAGAACGGATTATCTAGATTATATCGCATTCGGTGATAAGATTGTTAGCGCACATCACTATCAGCGATTTTTATATTTATATGTTAAGTTATCGCAATTTAATTGTTTTAAGTTGCGATGTGATAAGAAGTGGGGTTTGCGATGCAATGCGATCACATATCACATATGATAAGAGAAACCTTGTTAGTGCTATAAGCTAAATATTGCGACATGCGATAAGGGGTGGATGCAATGTAGTTTAAGAGTTAAGTTTCAAAGGATTTCAAATTCGGAATAAGGCCTTTTTATGAAGAAATCGCATCGGAGCTAGAAGCAGTGAATATAATGCAGAACCACCAAGAATTTTGAGATGTGATACGAGGAGCAGACGTGATATAGTACAAAGATAAAATCTAAATGAATTGAAGTCTAGTTGTGGTGCCCAATCGCATATCGCACATCGCAAGCTCAAGAGGATAAGCTCTCAAGAATCATGTTAAAATGTCGAAGTGCAAAGTGCGATAAGAGTACCGGATGCGATGTAGTTTCAAAGAAAAAGTCTAAAGGATTTCAAATCTAGAGGTATAAGGTTTCCCTTTGAGAAATCGCACCGAAATTTGGAAGACATATGCATAGCAAGAAACACATGAGAATGCCGAAGTGCAAAGTGTGATAATGAAGCGGATGCGATGCAGGTCAATGCTAAAGCCTAAAGGATTTCAAGTTCGTGAGTATGGGTTTTCCCTTTGTTAAACTGCATTGGAGAGAAAAGGAGGATTATAACGTAAAAAAAAGGTTGAACGTGATAGAAGGACTCAGGTAGAATAAGACCCGACACTACGTGAAGAGAGTAAAGCAATTACACCTTCATAATGGAAGAAAGTCTTAACGTGGGCAGAAAGGCTCGGGTAAGGGACCTGACACAGAGAAAAGGGAAAATTAAGTTAAACATCATGGTAATAATGAGATAGACACTATGGGTCGAGTCAGTCTCAGCAACACTGCGGGAAAAGTCGGGTGTTGAGACAAAGGTGAAGGCTGAACACTGCGGGCATGAGAAGAAGAGGCAGAGGCGGGAAAAAGGAGATATGGTGGCACTCTTGGAAACATGCCAGCTGGGTCGAGTCAGGAAAGAAGGATTTGTGCAAAAATGTTATGATATAACTGCAGAAACATAAAATATAGTGACAGCAACAGAAAGGACAAACACACAGCAAGTTAAGAGCTGAAAGGGATGAGTGAAATATACTTGTTGTAACTGTATATGTAAATTCATTGATTATTTTATATTGTTTGTGATGCAAAGGCAAGTCTCCGTAGGCATAGGAAAAACTCCATGAGTGCAGTAATGATTATTTATAATGTAATAACCTGAACTGAAGAATGAGGAATCGAATGGGTGGAAGGCATAGGGTCAAGCCTGTTCCCTTCGTATTCCCTGCAGAATGCAAACAGCCAGGGAGTTATTTGTATAGAGATGTAATATCAATGTGGATAAAGATGTTAAATGGCTACAGAATGAAAGAGAGTGGAAGAATGTAAGAGAGCTGCAGAAGGTTGGAGAGTGGAAGAATAAGAGAGAGATGATAGAGGTGTTGTGCATATCAGGAGTTGATATGAAGTAGATATGAAGGGTGAAGAGGCAACAGTGGAGAAGGAGTATAACAGAGTTGATATCTAGGTAAATTAGCATTTTAGTTTCATGTTGAGTGAGGGGATTGTAGTCTCCTTTCAAGTTGTAGCTTGATAAATTTCCAGTTGGAGCTGGGTGAGGCAGGAGCCTCTTGTGGGTTGTAGCCTGCAAAAAATATATGGGAGTTGGAGCTTCCTTGCAAGTTGTAGCTTGCATAAGTTGAGTTAGGAATCTCTTGTGGGTTGTAGCTTGCAGAAAATATATGGGAGTTGGATCTTCCTTACAAGTTGTAGCTTGCAGAATTTGAGGTAGTAGCCTCCTGTAGGTTGGAGCCTACATAAAATAAGTGGTGAGAGGGATTTGGAGCTTGCCTTTACATCACAACAATAATAAGATGTGGTTTTCTCCCTTATGGGTTTCCACTTATATCTGGTGTCTATGATCTTGATGATTAGGTGTTGATGTGATTTTTTAATCTGCTTAATTACTTATTGTCCACACATTCAGTTTTTTGGTTCATTATGTATTAAGCTTCTTATAAAATGTAGTTAATGGGTGTAAAGAAAAGGGTTTTAAATTCCAATGAATGTATTAAACTAATTCACCCCCCCCCCCCCCTCTCAGTTTAGCTAAGGGTTCATCAATTGGTATCAGAGCCGGTTCCTTTGGTGTAAGCCTAATAGCTTGAAGGAGATTTGGTTGAGTCATTGACTATCAAAATGTACCCATGTTAAGTACAACAAACTTTCCTGAATGGAGAGATAAGGTTAAAATAGATTTAATGGCTTATGAACCTGAGGTATGGAAGCTTGTATGTGATGGTTACTGCACCTCTTTGCAAGAACAACAGTGGAATGCTAAGGCAAAATGTGTGATATATAACAATATTCATAACAAGGATCTTAATTCAATAATGGATTTAAATTTTGCAAAAGGAATCTGGAATAGATTGCATCTCATGCATGAAAGAGACACTAGTGGTTGCATTATCAAGAAGGAGAAGATAAACAAGAAGAAGAAGAAAAAATCATTTTAAAAGGAAAAAGTTCAATCAAATGAGATACCTGCTAGGGTGAATGGATGTGATTACCATGAAGAAATTATAGTTGAAGGAAAAACCAAACTTGACACAACCTTGACTGAAATAGAAATATTTAAGAATGAAAACAAAGACCTTAAGACACTGGTGCAAATATGTGATGAGAGATAATATGAAGATAAGGAAGAAACTGTTGCCCTGAAGGCACAACTTTAAGAAGCAAGGAGTTTAGGAAGAATGATTAATAACTAACTCAAGGAGAGAGATATACAATATGAAATTCTGAAATATGCTAAAACAAAACCAGATTCAGAAGACTTTATTAAATTGAAAGTTGAACTAGAAGAATCAAGGAAAATAGTGGATATTATGAAAAGGGAAATAAAGGAGAAAAATCAAGAGCGTATGAAAATCTAGAAGAACTAGTGGTAAGCCTGAGGAAGAAATTAGAAAAGGCTCAAACTGATGTAACAATGAACATTCAGAAATTAAAAGGTGCTAAAAAATTGGACAGGATATTGAATGCACAAATATCTCCTCTTGTAAAGGATGGGATAGTATATGAAGGAGAATCCAACAAGTTGAAGGTAGAGGATAAGAAAGCTACTGCTTTCGTGAAAGCTGTAATAAAGGAAAATGATAACTCTCATCAATATGAGATTATTTCAGCTAGAAGACTAATAGAAGAAAGGAGCAGGTTGTGTAAGTAGCTCGAATATGAGATTGCCTACATGGAGAACTCAAAGAAGGCAAACATTGAAAGGGATGATGAAGAAGAAGCCAACAAGAACTTGATGTGTAAATAAACAAGCATAAACAAGCAGCAACATCAAGTGACAAATAATGGAAGGAATAAGAAAGAAGTTACAAAAATCTCAATTGTTCCGGAAGATGAATTAAAAAACTTCAGAAGATCTCAAAGGAGGTTCTTTCCTCCTATGAGAAGTATTACATTTTTTACCTGTCATAGACCTGTACATATAGCAGCAAATTGTAAGACAAATCAAATCAAGTTTAACCAGCAAAATATGCAGCAAATGAGAAGACCCCCTCAAGCAAGCAAATGGAAAGGACAATATTTCACCAGGTACACAAATCATTTCCATGGCTATTGTTATGCATGCAATGAATTTGGGCATAAACTTGTTGAATGTAAATTATGTTAAAAAAGGAGCACAAAATGTTATACATCAGCTCAAACGTACCTAGGTAAAATAAGATGTTATGTGTTCCACAAGCTTGGACACAAATCAAATGACTGCAGGCTACCATATACATTAAATGACTCTAGACAGATGATGGAGCCAAATTAAATCAGACCAAACTGTGAATAAAAAAGAAATGGAGACATGATGAGGAACCCCAACAAAGTATGGAAGAAGAAGAAAAAGGGGAGCCTGTTACTTTAATGACATTTTGAATCCATTGTAGTCTTAGGGGGAGCTGCTCTAGGAAGCAACACAGATATCCAGTCAGTGATAGACAAGAAGCAACATCCAAGGGGGAGAGAAGTTCATAAAAGGTCCCCATAAGAGTTGTTAAAGAAGAGCTGCTTGGAATAATAAAAACTAAAAGTTCAGGAAGGGAAAGGACAATTCCTATGGCAGAGAACTAGAGGAAGAAGGACACTTGAAGCATTCAATAGCCAACAGGTTGATGGAAGAAGAGAAAGAAATAAGTAGCCATGGTGGTAAAGGGAACATCAGTCATGAACTTGGAAACTAAGAGGATGATTAAACTGTGTGTCTCAATGCAAGTGTTGATAATGAAACAAAGTTCTTTTAAGAAGGATGAATAGGAAAAAATTTATTATCATTATATCATTACAAATATCCATCCCAAGTGTTATTATTGGAGCAGTGGTATGATATAGGTCCTCAGGATCGGAATATTATGGTATGCATCATGGTGGTGGTATGGTAGAAATACATCAAGGAAGTAGTCCCAACATTATCAACATTATAATGTGTGTGGATTAAGTTCTGGTTTCTCTGATTAGTGCAAAGCATCTTCTAGTTTCAAATGGTGGAGAATGTCGAGTTGTTTTATCAAAGCATGGAAAGAAGTCTAGCACATATCACTATCATCAAGTAGCAAGGGACAAAAGAATAGAACATTCTATGGTGACATGCCTTCAAACATTCTCATGAGTTGTGATAGCATCAGTTTGTGGCGTATATTCATTTAATAACAAAAGAACTGAATGAAGGATGCTTATATTGAACTCAAAGAGGAACTGCTCTAGGAAGCACCCAAGCATTATTATTGGAGCAAGAATTACTGATGTGTTGAGCTTGTGTTGAAGTTGGGCATGTTTTTTTTGGATATAAGCAGATAAACGAATGATAAAACTGTGAACAGATTGTCTTTGAGACTTCGATTAAGTAAATTGAAAAGGTCTTCCTGAAACGCATTGTGATAAAAAAATTGATTGATCCTGCATGTCCACTAGTACAAAAGGTTAATGATGCCAGAATTAGATTTTGTATATTATTGATTGTTGTTGAGAATAGTGGAGGGCTCAATGCAAATAGTTGAGAGTATGAAGGGTATCATAACTATGGCTGTCTATGCTAGCCTAAGTGAAATTACCGCATGGATTATCAATTAGTATCATATTATCTCGTGGCATTGGATGCATAGACACTTTTGGCATAAGTGTATACCGTAGAGATCAGATATATCAGGCTCTAACCATTAGTCTTCCTTAAGCATGTGTTACACCTAAAAGTTATGTAACAGTGGTATGTGTGTGAATTTGAGAATCCCTTATAAAGAAAGTATGAGTGGCTAGCCTATGAACCAAGTTCTCTGCAAAGACATCCTTGAAGCTGCAACAAAATCATTGTGTAATATGGTAGTAAAGGTGGATCGTGGATGCAAAAGATATATTGGCATCATCATATTTGAATAGATGTGTATTGCAGAAGAAGACATATTCCATCTACAATATTCCTCAACATATATGTATCTCAAATGAAGATCATAATATAGACTGAAGTATATTTGGAATAGACTTTATATATTAGATAGAGCATTCTCAGTATTTTAGTATTATTCCAATGATGCATTTCTGATTATATAAGTCTGGTACATTTTGTTCTATGGAGTGTCCTTATCATCACTTTCAGCACTATACAAGTGCAAGGAGTCTGTGCTTTGGGATGGTATCAACTTACTATGTATATACATACAAGTTCAATGATTCCCAAAGTTTTCTCCCAACAATGCTTATACACCAAATGGAGTAGGAGTCCCAACCAGGTATGTGGACAGTATGAAGAATACTTATGCAAAACTCTAATAAGGTAATGATGGAAAATACACTGGAAAACGGTGTAACCCTTTTCCATTGATGTCAAAGGAGGAGGAAAAGCAAGCAAAGGAAGATAGACACTTCTCAAAATTAAAGGGGGAGGAAGTGTTGGAGGAAATATTGCCATCAATGCCAAAGGGGGAGGTTGTTTGAAATATTGTCATTGATGGAAAAGGAACAGGAAGGAGAAGCACCAAAATTATCATTGAGAACAAAGAAGCAGATCAAGATCAACTAGAGTATAAAGGATAAATGAGGCAAAGAAGGAAAAAGTTAAGTGGAGAAGCATAAAAGAGAGGCAGATGAGCAGCAATGAGTAAAAGAGAGGCAAAGGAGCAAGACAGAGGAGCAGCAAAGAGGCATGGATCAACACCAGAATTATCATTAAGGCAAAGGAGTAGAGAGGAGCAGTAAAAATACAAGGAGTAGCATTAGAATCTTTATCAAAGAGCAAGGCAGCAAAGGCAGCAGAGGAAACAAAAGAGAAAAGGCAGCAAAGGCATCAAAGGCAACAAGCTTGGGTCAAGTTGTGAACGTATTGAATCAAGTCGTGAACGTGCTGGGTCGAGTCATGCACGAGTAGGCAGAGTTTTGAATGCGCTAAGAAAAGTAATGAACGTGTTCAGCAAATGGAGAAAGTCGTGAACGTGTGGGTCAAGTCGGGCTAGTTTACATTCAGAACAGTGCACGAAGGCACGTGAAACACATGCAGTTCTGCAGGCAGAGTCAAGTAATTTCTAGAAAAACATGTTCAGAACAGTGTTCAGCGGAGATATCGCAACTCGTGTTCAGCGGAGATATCGCAACTCGCAATCATAACACAAGGCCTGATCGCATATCGTAAATCACAGCGGAAGGAGTATCGCAAAACAGCAGACACAAAAATTGTGAAATGCGAAGTGTGGGAGATGACGTGGCAAGATGACATGGAAGTGACATGGCGATGATGTGATAGTGACGTGGTGATGATGTGGCAGATGACGTGGCAAGTGACGTGGAAGCTGACGTGGCAGATGATGTGGACCTGACCCCACAAATCGCAAATAAATCTTAATATGCATGTTGAGATGGACAGTCAGAATCTTATCGCAGAAATAAAGGTTGAGAGATGGATGGTTAAAATCAAATCGCAATATTGAAGTGGAGGATGGACGGACAAGGTTGTGCCGTAGAGTGAAGCGGAGATTGACGGTTGATCCAGGTGGATATTGGTGGTCACCTGCCTATTCCACTTGGGGCCCCACCATTTTCTCTTTCATTTTTTTAGTTTCGGCAGAACTTAATATTTTTAGCAGTTTTTCGGATCTTGAACTTCTGGAGCCGTTTTGAGGCCCTAAAAGATGTTTTCTGGGAAAATGGGGAGCAAAATTGGTCCAAGGACCCATGTTTCTCGCTTGAAATTTGTAGTCCTCGGATAGATATTTCTAACGAGGTATGGTACGCGTCAAACAGAGATCGTATGCCAAAGTTACGTCCCCAGGAAGTTGAAACACCAATTTACCCAAACGGGGCCCATAGTTTTGGCGCTTCATCTCCTAGGGTTAGGATTTTGGTTGTTTAGGATTTCCCATTGTTTCTGAATAATAAATAAGCCCTCGAGCCTCATTGTAACTCAGTTCAAAGGCTTGTAGCCGCCACATCTCTTCTCAGAGATAGCTACCAGCGCCCTAGCTAGTTTTATTTCCATTTTGTATGTAAGCAAATTTCAGTTCTTTGATATTAATGAAATGAAGTGTTATTTCCGCTGCATCTTTGTATTTATGGTTATATGTTTATTCTGTTGTGTTCCTGCATAAATCCGGATCAGTGGTATCGGAGCAGTCTGCTTTTTCTCGATCTTTCTTTGCATGTCCCCAACGAGGTCGGGGTATAAGGAGTTAGGGCTCGATCTGGTGGAACCTTTGCAAGATCAGCCTCGCAAACCCCGACGGATGCCCATGGGGGACGAAAAGAAAGATGACGGAGTAGGAGATCCTATTAAAATATTGCTCGAGGAGGCCCTCGAAAAACAAAGGAACGCGATGATGGATAACTTTGCCCAGCCCACCAGCGGCGCATCTGCATCCAGTAGCCACTCTGGAGGTGCGACTCCTTTTAAGGTACAAGTAAATTTTGACATTCCCATATTTGAGGGTCAAATAGATGCAGATGCCATAGATAGATGGTTGAATCTATTAGAAGGATATTTCTTGGTTCATGACTTTTCCAACAGGGAGAAGATTATTTTTGCACTCCTCAAAGCTGCCCCCCATGTCAAGGACTGGTGGGAAACCCACTGTGAGAAAAATGACGAGACAAAATCCTCTCTGTTCTCGGCCATACCCATTTGGAATTATTTCCGAGACACCATCAAGGAACAATACTATCCTGTGGGGAGCTATGAGGACAAGTACATACAATGGACCACGCTGCGACAATAAAGGGATCAAGATGTGCATGAGTTGATGAATCTGTTCCATACCCTGCGCACCAAGTTGGGTATCAAAAATTCAGAGAAACATCTAATGTTGAAGTATCAGAGTTGTCTGCACAGATACATTCGGGAGGAAATGGAGTTCTTCGACATCTCCTTGCTTGGTACAACATACCGGTATGCTGCCAAGATTGAGCACAAATTCAAACAGAAGAAGCGAGACTTTGGATCTGCGAATCAAAAGCAAGGGAAAGGTGCTCCAAAACCGTAGAACAAAGGATAGAGCCAAGGCATGGCAACTCAAGACAACCTGTCGAAGCCACAAGAAAAGAACAACACCGCAAAGCCAAAAAAGGACACGGGAAAGTGGTGTGAGTTCCATAAGAGCTCCACTCACAACACAAGTGAGTGTCGGGCCAAGCAGTCGCTGGTGGCCGAGATGAGGGCTTCTGAGTCAGATTCATGCTCCGACTCTAAATCAGAACCTGACAAGGCGAATCACAAAGGGAAACAGATTATTGATGCGGAGCCCAACGCCACTGTTGCCACTACAAAGATCCAGAAGGAGGAACCGGAAGATCCAGAGGAGGAGCAACGTCTCTTCCACTCCCAGATGTGGGTAAAGGGCTTCCTGGTACAGTTCATTGTCGACAATGGGAGCCAAAAGAACCTCATTTCAGTAGACGTCGTGAAGTGGTTGGGCTTGCTGACTATAGCTCACCCACATCCATACACCATCGGGTGGCTTCACCAAGGACGAGATATCTGCGTCAGCCAGCAGTGTTGCCTTCCCTATAGCATCAAGCCCTTCACAGATGAGGTATTATGTGACGTTGCTCCTATTGATGTTTCTGATGTATTATTAGGACAACCATACTTGTGGAAGCGTCATGCTGTGTATGAGTCTCGGCCTCGCACTGTTATTGTTACTTTGGGAAATAAGTTGTATAGGATACCAAAGGTACCACCTCCTACCGCTATCTCTTTCGTTACTGCAAAACAATGCAGTAAGATCATTTCCCAAACCAGGAAATTCGTTTTCCTAATGATCCGCCCCCAAGGCAAGAAGAAGACTGTGGCCACGTCCTCCAGACAGGGCTCCTATGCATGACAACAACAAATGGATAAGGTTGTGGAGGAGTACAACGACATATTCACCTCACCCACAGGGGTTCCTCTGCACTGTCAGGTCAAGCACCCGACTGATCTGACCCCAGGTGCGCCGCTACCCAATGGACCAATCTATCGGTGCTCTGTTCTGGAGAACGATGAAATCAAGAGGCAGATTTAGGATCTGCTGTAGAAAGGTCACATCTGACCAAGTTCATCGTCCTGTGGGAGCCCGATCGTGTTGGTACAAAAGAAGGATGGGACATGGAGACTTTGTATTGATTATCGGGCGCTGAACAAGATCACTGTTCAGAATAGGTACCTGATCCCTCGGATTGATGACCTTCTGGACCAACTCAAAGGTGCAAAATATTTCAGCAAGATCGACTTGAAGTCTAGGTATCACCAGGTACCAATTTAACCCTCTGATGTGTAGAAGACTACCATCAAAGCGAAGGAAGGCCTTTTCGAATGGTTGGTCATGCCTTTCGGGTTGACGAATTCTCCCGCAACCTTCATGAGGTTGATGGATGACATCTTGCGGCCATTCACCAACTCATTTGTAGTGGTGTGCCTAGATGACATTCTGATCTTCATCCAGACTTGGGAAGAGCACTTTCACCACATCTGACAAGTCCTCCAAACACTGCGACAACACAAGTTGTGTGCCAATTTGAAGAAGTCAAATTTTGGCATGACCCAGGTTCAATATTTGGGATACATTATTGATGAAAGGGGGGTGCATGTGGATCCAAACAAGATCCAAGTCATTCAGGATTGGCAAGCCCCAACCACTATAACAGAGCTTCGCATCTTTCTGGGTCTTGCTAATTTCTACCGTAGGTTCGTGTTGGTATTCTCTCATATCACTTGGCCCTTGAGTCAAGTCACCAAGGGAGGAGCGAGAGAAAAATTCTTTTGGTCAGAACCTCAATAGAAGGCATTCACAGAATTGAAAAATTGCCTCTGTTCTACCCCAATACTCACATTACCAGACTTGCAACAGCCATTTGAGATCGAGATAGATGCCTCTAACTATGCTATTGGGGCAGTTCTTACTCAACATGGACATCCAGTGGCATATCACAGTGAGACATTGTCTGACACAGTTCGCAAGTATCCCACTTATGCCAAAGAAATGTATTCCATTGTGCATGCTTGTCTACAATGGAAGCATTACATTTTGGGGAAGGAAACAATCATCCACACAGACCACCGGCCCCTGCAGTTCATACAGACACAAGGGAAGTTGCAGAATGAACACCATCAGAAGTGGTCCACATATCTACAACAGTTTCATTTGAACATCAAGTACAATAAGGGTAGCACCAATAATGTTGCAGACTGCCTCAGCCGACCACTGATTGTGGTGCTCACCACAGTTCTCAACTCTTATGGGCACAAGACTTCTGATTGGCCGCTTCTCTACGAGAGTGACCCAGAATTTGACCACACTTACAAGGAACTCTTGGGGGGTACGCAAGTTCCAAATTTTCACCTCCAAGATGCACTTTTATGTCACCTGTGACACCTTTTTGTTCCTTCAAGCAAGCATGCCAAGATGATATGGGAAGCACACTACAGTCGAGTCGCTGGGCATTTCGGGGTCGAGAAAACAGTAGCAGTACTGTAGAAGTATTTCTATTGGCCGAACCTTCGAAAGGATGTCGGGAAGCACATCAGATCCTACACTGCTTGTGCCATTGCCAGACCGACCATCAAGAAGCAAGGCCTATATACTTCGCTACCTACCCATAGTCGACCTTGGGAATCCATCTACAGGGATTACATGTCGGGCCTACCTTCCACTAAGCATGGAAATGACTGTGTTTTCGTGGTCGTTGACAGCTTCTCGAAGATGGCCATTATGGCGGCCTACAAGAAGAATATCATAGCAGAAGCCACTGCTAAACTCTTCTTTGAACGAGTGTGGGTGCACTTTGGGATCCCACAGTTTATGATATCATATCGGGATAGCAGGTTCCTCAACACATTTTGGTCCAGCCTCTGGTCAATGCTGGACACCAAGCTCACCAAGTCCACAGCTTTCCATCCCCAAACAGATGGCCAGACAAAAGTCGTCAACAGAATGATTGTACACATTTTGCGCATGTACAATTCAAAGAATCCACGCACATGGGACGAGATCCTCCCATATGTACAACATATTTATAACTGTGCTCTCCACAGTTCAATCGGTCATAGCCCCTTTCAGGTGGGCTTGGGATTCCAGCCACTATGGCCCATTGATGTAGCCATGCCATTTGCGGCTACTCAGGCCGATTCGGCTCATGTCCAGTCTGAAGTTGACAAAGCAAATAGCTTCATCGAGCGCATTCAACACATCAACCAATAGGTTCATGACATATTGGATAGAGCCGATGCTAAGTACAAGCAACGCCACGATCAACACCGGGTGCCACACAACTTCTAGGTGGGAGACAAAGTATGGCTACATTTGCAGAAGGAGCGCCTCACTAGACCCCACCGCAAGCTTTTCTCGCTCCAATACAGGCCGTACAAAATCACCAAGGCTGTAGGGAACAATGCCTTCAAGCTTAGTATTCCACCATTCCTTGGTTTTCACCCAGTATTCAATGTGGACCGCCTTCGTCCTTACTTCCCACCTCTACTGGACACCTCTGACATTGCAGAGCAACTCACACCAATAGAGTTAAACCCAGACTACATGGAACAGGCCACCACAGATTGTATCATGGACATGCAAATCAAGAACACTCGCCAACATAAGATCCAATTGTATCGGGTTGTCAAAGCTGGCCAACTCCTGCACCAAGGAAAGTGGTTCACCAGGGACCAAGTTCAGCAGAAATTTTCTCATCTCATGGAGGAACTTAATGCAATGGGGACCATTGCTTCCTAAAGGGGGGAGGAATGATCCAGGTGGATATTGGTGGTCACCTGCCTATTCCACTTGGGGCCCCACCATTTTCTCTTTCAGTTTTTCAGTTTCGGCACAACTTATTATTTTTAGCAGTTTTTTGGGTCCTGAATTTCCGGAGTCGTTTTGAGGCCCTAAATGATGTTTTTTTTGGAAAATGGAGAGAAACATGTGTCTAGGGGTAGATGTTTCTCACTCAAAATTTGTATTCCTTGGATAGATATTTCTAACGAGGTATGGTACGCGTCAAACGGAGATTGTATGCCAAAGCTACGTCCCCGGGAAGTTGAAACACCAATTTACACAAACGGGTCCCATAGTTTTGGTGCTTCATCTCCTAGGGTTAGGGTTTTGGCTATTTAGGATTTCCCATTGTTTCTAAATAATAAATAGGCCCTCGAGCCTCATTGTAACTCAGTTTAGAGGCCTGCAGCCACCACATCTCTTCTCAGAGATAGCTACCAACGCCCTAGCTAGTTTTATTTCCATTTTGTCTGTAAGAAAATTTCAGATCTTTGATATTAATGAAATGAAGTGTTATTTCCAATGCATATTTTTATTTATGGTTATATGTTTATTCTGTTGTGTTCCTGCATAAATCTGGATCAGTGGTATCAGAGCGGTCTACTTTTTCTCGATCCTTCTTTGTATGTCCCCAATGAGGCCGGGGTATAAGGAGTTAGGGCTCAATCTAGTGGAACCTTTGCAAGATCAGCCTCGCAAACCCCGACGGATGCCCATGGGGGATGAAAAGAAAGATGATGGAGCATGAGATCCTATCAAAATATTGCTCGAGGAGCCTCGAAAAACAAAGGAACGCGATGATGGATAACTTTTCCCAGATCCTTCAACGACTGCCCACTGGCGGTGCATCTGCATCCAGTAGCCACTCTGGAGGTGCGACTCCTTTTAAGGTACAAGTAAATTTTGACATTCCCATATTTGAGGGTCAAATAGCTGCAGATGCCATAGATAGATGGTTGAATCTATTAGAAGGATATTTCTCAGTTCATGACTTTTCCGACAGGGAGAAGATTATTTTTGCACTCCTCAAAGCTGCCCTCGATGTCAAGGACTGGTGGGAAACCCACTATGAGAAAAAGGACGAGACAGAACCCTCTCTGTTCTCAGTCGTACCCACTTGGAATTATTTTCGAGACGCCATCAAGGAACAATACTATCCTGTGGGGAGCTATGAGGACAAGTACATACAATGGACCACGCTGCGACAACAAAGGGATCAAGATGTGCATGAGCTGACGAATCTGTTCCATACCCTGCGCACAAAGCTGGGTATCAAAGATTCAGAGAAACATTTGGTGCTAAAGTATCGCAGCTGTCTGCACAGATACATTTAGGAGGAAATGGAGTTCCTCGACATCTCCTCGCTTGGTACGGCATACCGGTATGCTGCCAAGATTGAGCATAAATTCAAACAGAAGAAGCGAGACTTTGGATCTGCGAATCAAAAGCAAGGGAAAGGTGCTCCCAAACTGCAGAACAAAGGACAGAGCCAAGGCATGGCGACTCAAGACAACCTGTCGAAGCCACAAGCAAAGAACAACACCGCAAAGCCAAATAAGGACACGGGAAAGTGGTGTGAGTTCCATAAGAGCTCCACTCACAACACAAGTGAGTGTCGGGCCAAGCAGTCGCTAGTGGCTGAGATGAGGGCTTCTGAGTCAGATGCATGCTCCGACTCCGAATCAGAACCTGAAAAGGGGAATGAAAAAGGGAAATAGATTATTGATGCGGAGCCCAACGCCACTGTTGCCACTACAAAGGTCCAGAAGGAGGAACCGGAAGATCCAGAGGAGGAGGAACATCTCTTCCACTCCCAAATGTGGGTAAAGGGCTCCCCTGTACAGTTCATTGTCGACAATGGGAGCCAAAAGAACCTCATTTCAGCAGACGCCGTGAAGCGGTTGGGCTTGCCGACCACAGCTCACCCACATCCATACACCATTGGGTGGCTTCACCAAGGACGAGATCTCCGCGTCAGCCAGTAGTGCCGCCTTCCCTATAGCATCAAGCCCTTCGCGGATGAGGTATTATGTGACGTTGCTCCTATTGATGTTTCTGATGTATTATTAGGACAACCATACTTGTGGAAGCGTCATGCTGTGTATGAGTCTCGGCCTCGCACTGTTATTGTTACTTTGGGAAATAAGTTGTACAGGATACCAAAGGTACCACCACCTGCCGCTATCTCTTTAGCTACTACAAAACAATGCTATAAGCTCATTTCCCAAACCAGGAAATTAGTTTTCCTGATGATCCGCCCCCAGGGAAAGAAGAAGACTGTGGCCACGTCCTCCAGACAGGGCTCCTCTACACGACAACAACAAATGGATAAGGTTGTGGAGGAGTACGGGGACATCTTCACCTCACCCACAAGGGTTCTTCTGTATTGTCAGGTCAAGCACCCGATTGTTTGACCCCGGGTGCGCCGCTACCCAATGGACAGATCTATAGGCGCTCTGTTTTGGAAAATGATGAAATCAAAAGGCAGATTCAAGAGCTGCTACAAAAAGTTCACATCTGACCAAGTTCATCGCCCTGTGGGAGCCCGATCGTGTTGGTACAGAAGAAGGATGGGATGTAGAGAATCTTTATTGACTATCGGGCGCTGAACAAGATCACTATCCGGAATAGGTACCTGATCCCTTGGATTGATGACCTTCTGGACCAAATCAAAGGTGAAAAATATTTTAGCAAGATCGACTTGAATTCTGGGTATCACCAGGTACCAATTGAACCCTCCGATGTGTGGAAGACTACCTTCAAAGCCAAGGAAGTCCTTTTCGAATGGTTGGTCATTCCTTTCTATTTGACGAATGCTCCCACAACCTTCATGAGGTTGATGGATGACATCTTGCGGCCATTCACCAAATCATTTGTAGTGGTGTACTTGGATGACATTCTGATCTTCAGCCAGACTTGGGAAGAGCACCTTCACCACATCCGACAAGTCCTCCAAACACTGCGACAACACAAGTTGTGTGCCAATTTAGAGAAGTGCACTTTTGTCATGACCCAGGTTCAATATCTGGGATACATTATTGATTAAATGGGGGTGCATGTGGATCCAACCAAGATCCAAGTCATTCGGGATTGACCAGCCCGAACCACTATAAGAGAGCTTCACAGCTTTCTGGGTCTTGCTAATTTCTACCATAGGTTCGTGTTGGGATTATCTCATATCACTTGGCCCTTGAGTCAAGTCACCAAGGGAGGAGCGAGAGAAAAATTATTTTGGTAGGAACCTCAACAGAAGGCATTCACAGAATTGAAAAATCGCCTCTGTTTTTCCCTAGTACTCACATTTACCAGACTTGCAACAGCCATTTGAGATCGAGGCAGATGCCTCTGACTATTCTATTGGGGCAGTTCTTACTCAATAGGGACATCCAGTGGCATATCACAGTGAGACATTGTTTGACACAGTTCGCAAGTATCCCACTTATGACAAAGAAATGTATTGCATTGTGCAATCTTGTCGAAAATGGAAGCATTAAATTTTGGGGAAGGAAACAATCATCCACACAGACCATCGGCCCCTACAGTTCATACAGACACAAGGGAAGTTGTAGAATGATAGCCATCAGAAGTGGTCCACATATCTGCAACAGTTTCATTTGAACATCAAGTACAAGAAGGATAGCACCAATAATGTTGCAGACTGCCTCAGCTGACCACCGATCGTGGCGCTTACCACCGTTCTCAACTCTTGTGGGAACGAGACTTCTGATTGGCTGCTTCTCTACGAGAGCAACCCAGAATTCTGCCACACTTACAAGGCACTCTTAGGGGGTACGCAAGTTCCAAATTTTCACCTCCAAGATGCACTTTTATGTCACTTAGGACACCTTTGTGTTCCTTCAAGTGAGCGTGCCAAGATGATATGGGAAACACACTAAAGTCGAGTCGCTAGGCATTTCGGGGTCGAGAAAACAGTAGCAGTACTGCAGAAGTATTTCTATTTGCCGAACCTTCGAAAGGATGTCGAGAAGCACATCAGATCCTGGACTGCTTGTGCCATTGTCAAAACGACCATCAAGAAGCAAGGCCTATATACTCCGCTACCTACCCCTAGTCGACCTTAGGAATCCATCTCCATGGATTACATGTCGGGCCTGCCTTCTATTAAGCATGGAAATTTCTGTGTTTTCATGGTCGTCGACAGATTCTCGAAGATGGCCATTATGGTGGCCTGCAAGAAGAATTCATAACAGAAGCCACTGTTAAACTCTTCTTTGAACAAGTGTGGGTGCACTTTGGGATCCCACAGTCTATCATATCAGGTCGGGATAGCAGGTTCCTCAGCACATTTTGGTCCAGCCTCTGGTCAATGATGGACACCAAGCTCACCAAGTCCATGGCTTTCCATCCCCAAACAGATGGCCAAACAAAGGTCGTCAACAGAATGATTGTACACATTCTACGCATGTACAATTCAAAGAATCCACGCACATGGGACGATCGCCTCCCCTATGTACAACATAGTTATAACCGGGCTCTCCACAGTTCAATTGGCCATAGCCCCTTTTCGGTGGGCTTGGGATTCTAGCCACTATGTCCCATTGACGTAGCCATGCCATTTGCGGCTACTCAGGGCGATTCAGCTCATGTCCAGTCTGAAGTTGAAAAAGAAAATAGCTTCATCGAGTGCATTCAACACATCTGCCAACAGGTTCATGACATATTGGATAGAGCCAATACTAAGTACAAGCAACGCCACAATCAACACCGGGTGCCACACAACTTCCAGGTGGGCGACAAAGTATGGCTACATTTGCAGAAGGAGCGCTTCACTGGACCCCACCGCAAGCTTCGCCCGCTCCGATACGGGCTGTACACCATCACCAAGGCTGTAGGGAACAATGCCTTCGAGCTCAGTATTCCACCATTCCTTGGTTTGCACCCAGTATTCAATGTGGACCGCCTTCGTCCTTACTTCCCACCTCTACTAGACACCTATGACATTGCAAAGCAACTCACACCAACAGAGTTTAACCCAGACTGCATGGAATAGGCCACCACAGATTGTATCATGGACATGCAAATCAAGAACACTCGCCAACATAAGATCCAACTGTATCGGGTTGTCAAAGCTGGCCAACTCCTGCACCAAGGAAAGTGGTTCACCAGGGACCAAGTTCAGCAGAAATTTCCTCATCTCACGGAGGAACTTAACGCAATGGGGACCATTGCTTCCTAAGGGGGGAGGAATGATCTAGGTGGATATTGGTGGTCACCCGCCTATTCCACTTGGGGCCCCACCATTGTCTCTTTCAGTTTTTCAATTTCGGCACAACTTACTATTTTTAGCAGTTTTTCAGGTCCTGAACTTCCGGAGCCGTTTTAAGGTCGTAAACGACGTTTTTTGGGAAAACAAGGAGCAACATGGGCCCATGGACTGATGTTTCTCACTTGAAATTTGTATTCCTTGGACAGATCTTTAACACGAGGTATGGTACACATCAGACAGAGATTGTATGCCAAAGTTACGTCCCCAGGAAGTTAAAACACTAATTTACCCAAACGAGGCCCATAGTTTTGGCGCTTCATCTCCTAGGGTTAGGGTTTTGGCTGTTTAGGATTTCCCATTGTTTATAAATAATAAATAGGCCCTCGAGCCTCATTGTAACTCAGTTCAGAGGCCTGTAGCGGCCACATCTCTTCTCAGAGATAGCTACCAGTGCCCTAGCTAGTTTTATTTCCATTCTGTCTGTAAGCAAATTTCAGTTCTTTGATATTAATGAAATGAAGTGTTATTTCCCACAGAGTCATGTATTTGCGCTTATATGTTTTGCAAGTTGCGTCTCGCATAAATCCAGACAAGGTAATGTGAGCAACATTTTTCTCGTTTCTCTTGCATGTCCCCAACGGTCGAGGTATAAGGAGTTAGGGCTCGATTCGGTGGAACCTTCCCAAGATCGCCCGCAAACCCCTGAATTTCGACGCCATGGAGGATGAAAAGAAAGATGAGGAAGAAGGATATCCTATCAAAATATTTCAGGAGGCCCTCGAAAAACAAAGGAACGCGATGATGGATAACTCTTCCTGCATCCTTCAACTACTCCACCGCGCGCATCCGCATCCAAAGAAATGCCTACTCTATAGGTGCGACTCCTTTGTGTACAAGTAAATTTTGACATTCCCATATTTGAGGGTCACAGATGCGTATGCCGAGAGTATGTGGTTGAATCTATTAGAAGGATATTTCTGGTTCATGACTTTTCCGACAGAGAAGATTATTTTTGCACTCCTCAAAGCTTCCCCCCATGTCAAGGACTGGTGGGAAACCCACTGTGAGAAAAAGGACGAAACAGAACCCTCTCTGTTCTCGGATGTACCCACTTGGAATTATTTTCGAGATGCCATCAAGGAACAATACTATCCCGTGGGGAGCTATGAGGACAAGTACATGCAATGGACCACGCTGCGACAACAAAGGGATCAAGATGTGCATGAGCTGACGAATCTGTTCCATACCCTGCGCACAAAGTTGGGTATCAAAGATTCAGAGAAACATCTGGTGCTAAAGTATCGCAGTTGTCTACACAGATACATTCAGGAGGAAATGGAGTTCCTCGACATCTCCTCGCTTGGTACAACATACCGGTATGCTGCCAAGATTGAGCAGAAATTCAAACAGAAGAAGCGAGACTTTGGATCTGCGAATCAAAAGCAAGGGAAAGGTGCTCCCAAACCGCAGAACAAAGGACATAGCCAAGGCATGGCGACTCAAGACAACCTGTCGAAGCCACAAGCAAAGAACAACACCGCAAAGCCAAAGAAGGACACGGGAAAGTGGTGTGAGTTCCATAAGAGCTCCACTCACAACACAAGTGAGTGTCTGGCCAAGCAGTCGCTAGTGGCCGAGATGAGGGCTTCTGAGTCAGATGCATGCTCCGACTCCGAATCAGAACCTGAAAAGGGGAATGAAAAAGGGAAACAGATTATTGATGCGGAGCCCAACGCCACTATTGCCACTACAAAGGTCCAGAAGGAGGAACCGGAAGATCTAGAGGAGGAGGAACGTCTCTTCCACTCCCAGATGTGGGTAAAGGGCTCCCCTGTACAGTTCATTGTCGACAATGGGAGCCAAAAGAACCTCATTTCAGCAGACGCCGTGAAGCGGTTGGGCTTGCCGACCACAGCTCACTCACATCCATACACCATCGGGTGGCTTCACCAAGGACGAGATCTCCGCGTCAGCCAGCAGTGTCGCCTTCCCTATAGCATCAAGCCCTTCACGGATGAGGTATTATGTGATGTTGCTCCTATTGATGTTTCTGATGTATTGTTAGGACAACCATACTTGTGGAAGCGTCATGCTGTGTATGAGTCTCGACCTCGTGCTGTTATTATTACTTTGGGAAATAAGTTGTACAGGATACCAGAGGTACCACCTCCTACGACTATCTCTTTGGTTACTGCAAAAAAATGTAGTAAGCTCATTTCCCAAACCAGGAAATTCGTTTTCCTGATGATCCGCCCCCAGGGCAAGAAGAAGACTGTGGCCACGACCTCCAGACAGGGCTCCTCTGCACAACAACAACAAATGGATAAGGTTGTGGAGGAGTATGAGGACATATTCACCTCACCCACAGGGGTTCCTCTGCACTGTCAGGTCAAGCACCCGATTGATCTGACCCCCGGTGCACCGCTACCTAATGGACCGATCTATCAGCGCTCTGTTCTGGAGAATGATGAAATCAAGAGGCAGATTCAGGAGCTGTTGCAGAAAGGTCACATCAGACCAAGTTCATCGCCCTGTGGGAGCCCGATCGTGTTGGTACAGAAGAAGGATGGGACGTGGAGACTCTGTATTGACTATCGGGAGCTGAACAAGATCACTGTCCGGAATAGGTACCCAATCCCACGGATTGATGACCTTCTGGACCAACTCAAAGGTGCAAAATATTTCAGCAAGATCGACCTGAAGTCTGGGTATCACCAGGTACCAATTGAACCCTCCGATGTGTGGAAGACTGTCTTCAAAGCCAAGGAAGGCCTTTTCGAATGGCTGGTCATGCCTTTCGGGTTGACGAATGCTCCCGCCACCTTCATGAGGATGATGGATGACATCTTGCGGCCATTCACCAACTCATTTGTAGTGGTGTACTTGGATGAAATTCTGATCTTCAGCTAGACTTGGGAAGAGCACCTTCACCACATCCGACAAGTCCTCCAAACACTGCGGCAACACAAGTTGTGTGCCAATTTGGAGAAGTGCACTTTTTGCATGACCCAGGTTCAATATCTGGGATACATTATTGATGAAAGGGGGGTGCATGTGGATCCAACCAAGATCCAAGTCATTCGGGATTGGCCAGCCCCAACCACTATAACAGAGCTTCGCAACTTTCTGGGTCTTGCTAATTTCTACCGTAGGTTCATGTTGGGATTCTCTCATATCACTTGGCCCTTGAGTCAAGTCACCAAGGGAGGAGCGAGAGAAAAATTCTTTTGGTCGGAACCTCAACAGAAGGCGTTCATAGAATTGAAAAATTGCCTCTGTTCTGCCCCAGTGCTCACATTACCAGACTTGCAACAACCATTTGAAATCGAGATAGATGCCTCTGACTATGCTATTGGGGCAGTTCTTACTCAACAGGGACATCCAGTGGCATATCACAGTGAGACATTGTCTGACACAGTTCGCAAGTATCCCACTTATGACAAAGAAATGTATTCCATTGTGCAAGCTTGTTGACAATGGAAGAATTACATTTTGGGGAAGGAAACAATCATCCACACAGACCACCGGCCCCTACAGTTCATACAGACACAAGGGAAGTTGCAGAATGATCGCCATCAGAAGTGGTCCACATATCTGCAACAGTTTCATTTCAACATCAAGTACAAGAAGGGTAGCACCAATAATGTTGCAGACTTCCTTAACCGACCACCAATCGTGGTGCTCAACACCGTTCTCAACTCTAGTGGGCACAAGAATTCTGATTGGCTGCTTCTCTATGAGAGCGACCCAGAATTCGGCCACACTTACAAGGCACTCTTGGGGGTACGCAAGTTCCAAATTTTCACCTCCAAGATGCACTTTTATGTCACCTGGGACACCTTTGTGTTCCTTCAAGTGAGCGTGCCAAGATGATATGGGAAGCACACTACAGTCGAGTCGTTGGGCATTTCGGGGTCGAGAAAAAATTAGCAGTACTGCAGAAGTATTCTATTTGCCGAACCTTCGAAAGGATGTCGGGAAGCACATCAAATCCTGCATTGTTTGTGCCATTGCCAAACCGACCATCAAGAAGCAAGGCCTATATACTCCTCTACCTACCCCTAGTCGACCTTGGGAATCCATCTCCATGGATTACATGTCGGGTCTGCCTTCTACTAAGCATGGAAATCACTGTGTTTTCGTTGTTGTCGACAGATTCTCGAAGATGGCCATTATGGCGGCTTGCAAGAAGAATATCACAGCAGAAGCCACTGCTAAACTCTTCTTTGAATGAGTGTGGGTGCACTTTGGGATCCCACAGTCTATGATATCCGATCGGGATAGCAAGTTCCTCAGCACATTTTGGTCCAGCCTCTGGTCAATGATGGACACCAAGCTCACCAAGTCCATAGATTTCCATCCTCAAACAGATGGCCAGACAGAGGTCGTCAACAAAATGATTGTGCACATTCTACGCATGTACAATTCAAATAATCCATGCACATGGGACGAGAGCCTCCCCTATATACAACATAGTTATAACTGGGCTCTCCACAGTTCAATCGGCCATAGCCCCTTTCAGTTGGGCTTGGGATTCCATCCACTATGTCCCATTGACATAGCCATGCCATTTGCGGCTACTCAGGCCGATTCAGCTCATGTCCAGTCTGAAGTTGACAAAGCAAATAGCTTCATCGAGCGCATTCAACACATTCGCCAATAGGTTCATGACATATTGGATAGAGCCAATGCTAAGTACAAGCAATGCCACGATCAACATCAGGTGCCACACAACTTCCAAGTGGGCGACAAAGTATGGCTACATTTGTAGAAGGAGCGCCTCACTGGACCCCACCGCAAGCTTCGTCCGCTCCGATATAGGCCGTACACCATCACCAAGGCTGTAGGGAACAATGCCTTCGAGCTCAGTATTCCACCATTCCTTGGTCTACACCCAGTATTCAATGTGGACCGCCTTCGTCCTTACTTCCCACCTCTACTGGACACCTCTGACATTGCAGAGAAACTCACACCAATAGAGTTAAACCCAGACTGCATGGAATAGGCCACCACATATTGTATCATGGACATGAAAATCAAGAAAAATCACCAACAGAAGATCCAACTGTATCGGGTTTTCAAAGCTGGCCAACTCCTGCACCAAGGAAAGTGGTTCACCAGGGACCATGTTCAACAAAAATTTCCTCATCTCATGGAGGAACTTAACGCAATGGGGACCATTACTTCCTGAGGGGGGAGGAATGATCCAGGTGGATATTGGTGGTCACCCGCCTATTCCACTTGGGGCCCCACCATTGTCTCTTTCAGTTTTTCAGTTTCGGCACAACTTACTATTTTTAGCAGTTTTTCCGGTCCTGAACTTTCGGAGCCGTTTTGAGGCCCTAAACGACGGTTTTTGGGAAAACGGGGAGGAACATGGGTCCATGGACCGATGTTTCTCACTCGAAATTTTTAGTCCTCAGATAGATCTTTCTAACGAGGTATGGTATGCGTCAAACGGAGATCGTATGCCAAAGTTATGTCCCTGGGAAGTTGAAACACCAATTAACCCAAATGGGGCCCATAGCTTTGGCGCTTCATCTCCTAGGGTTATGGTTTTGGTTGTTTAGGATTTCCCATTGTTTCTAAATAATAAATAGGCCCTCAAGCCTCATTGTAACTCAGTTCAGAGGCTTGTAGCCGCCACATCTCTTCTCAGAGATAGCTACCAGCGCCCTAGCTAGTTTTATTTCCATTTTTTCTGTAAGCAAATTTCAGTTCTTTGATATTAATGAAATGAAGTGTTATTTCCACTGCATCTTTGTATTTATGGTTATATGTTTATTCTGTTGCGTTCCTGCATAAATTCGAATCAACGGTTGAGATCATATCGCGAACATAAAGTAGGAGAACGAACGATCCAGATTATATCGCATCCGGCCATAATATTGTTAGTGCACATTGCTATCGACGATTTTTATATTTATATGATAAGTTATCGCAAGTTAATTGTTTTAAGTTACGATGCAATAAGAAGTGGGGTTTGCTATGCGATGTGATTGCATATCGCTTATGATAAGAGGAACCTTGTTACTGCTATGAGCTAAATCTTGCGACATGCGATAAGGGGTGGATGCGATGTAGTTTAAGAGTTAAATTGCAAAGGATTTCAAATCCGGAATAAGGCCTTTGTGAAAAAATCACATCAGAGCTGGAAGCGGTGAATATAATGCAAAACCACCAAGAATTACGAGATGCGATACAAGGAGCAGATGAGATATAGTTCAAAGCTAAAATCTAAAGGAATTGAAGTCTGGTTGTGGGACCCAATTTCATATCTCACATCGCAAGCTCAGGAGGATAAACGCTCAAGAGTCATGTTAAAATGCCGAAGTGCAAAGTGCGATAAGAGTACCGGATGCGATGTAGTTTCAAAGAAAAAGTCTAAAGGATTTCAAATCCGGAGGTATAAGGTTTCCCTTTGATAAATCACATCGAGGTTTAGAAGAGATATGCATAACAAGAAACACATGAGAACGTCGAAGTGTGAAGTGCGATAATGAAGCGGACGCGATGCAGGTAAATGCTGAAGCCTACAAGATTTCAAGTCCTGGAGTATGGGTTTTCCCTTTGTTAAATCACATCAGAGAGAAAAGGAGGATTATAACGTAAAACAAAGGTTGAACGCGGCAGAAGGACTCGGGTAGAATAAGACCCGACACTACGTGGCGAGAGTAAAGCAGTTACGCCTTGATAATGGAAGAAAGTCTGAAAGCGGGCAGAAAGGCTCGGGTAAGGGACCTGACATAGAGAAAAGGGCAGAGAAAGCTGAACGTCACGGTAATAAGGAGATAGAAACCATGGGTCAAGTCGGGCTCAACAACACTCAGGGCATAGTCAGGTGTTGAGACAAAGGTGAAGGCTGAACGCTGCAGGCATGAGCAGAAGAGGCAGAGTCGGGCAAAGGGAGATATGGTGGCACTGTTGGAAACGTGCCAGCTGGGTCGAGTTGGGAAAAAATCATTTGTGAAGAACTGTTATGATATAACTGCAGAAACAAAAAAGACAGTGACAGCAGTAGAAAGGACAAACGCACAACGAGCTAAAAGCTGAAAGGGCTGAGTGAAATATATTTGTTGTAACTATATATGTAAATTCATTGATTATTTTATATTTTTTATGATGTAAAGGCAAGTCTCCGTAGGCAAAACTCCATGAGTGTAGTAATGATTATTTATGATGTAATAACCTGAACTGAAGAATGAGTAATCAAGTGGAAGGCATAGGGTTAGGCTTGTTCACTTCATATTCCCTATAGAATGCAAACAGTCAGGGAGTTATCTGTATAAGAGATGTAATGTAAATGTGGATAAAGATGTTAGAAAGCTACAAAATGGAAGAGAGCAGAAGAACGTAAGAGAGTCGCAAAAGGTTGGATAGTGGAAGAATAAGAGAGAGCTGATAGAGATGTTGTGCATATCAAGAGTTGATATGAAGTAGATATGAAGGGTGAAGAGGCAACAATGGAGAAGGAGTATAATAGAGCTGATATCCAGGTAAATCAACATCTTAGTTTCATGTTGAGTGAGGGGATTGTAGTCTCCTTTCAAGTTGTAGCTTGATAAATTTCCAGTTAGAGCTGGGTGAGGTAGGAGCCTCCTATGGGTTGTAGTCTGCAGAAAATATATGGGAGTTGGAGCTTCCTTGCAAGTTGTAGCTTGCAAAATTTGAGGTAAGAGCTTCCTATGTGTTGTAGCCTACAGAAAATATATGGGAGTTGGAGCTTCCTTGCAAGTTGTAGCTTGCAGAAGTTGAGGGAGGAGCCTCCTGTGGGTTGTAGCCTGCAGAAAATATATGGGAGTTGGAGCTTCCTTGCAAGTTGTAACTTGCAGAAGTGGAGGTAGGAGCGTCCTGTGGGTTGTAGCCTGCAGAAAATATATGGGAGTTGGAGCTTCCTTACAAGTTGTAGCTTGCAGAATTTGAGGTAGTAGCCTCCTGTAGGTTGGAGCCTACTAGAAATTCAGTGGTGAGAGGGAGTTGGAGTTTTCCTTTGCATCACAACAATAATAATATGTGGTTTTCTCCATTATGAGTTTCCACTTATATCTGGTGTCTATGTGCTTGATGATTATGTGTTGATGTGATGTTTTAATCTGCTTAATTACTTGTTGTCCACACATTTACTTTGCTGATTCATTATGTATTAAGCTGCTTATAAAATGAAGTAGTTAATAGGTGTAAAGAAAGGAGTTTTAAATGACAATGGATGTACTAAACTGATTCACCCCCTCTCAGTTTAGCTAAGGGTTCATCACATTACACTATCTCTAATGAACTTACAATTTTGAAAGTTTATTTTAAAATAATTATACTCATTAGTGAATGAAATTACAATTTTGGAAGTTTATTTTAAAACAATCATATTCATTAGTGAAATTAAAAAAAAATATTATAAAATTAAATTAAAATAAACTATATTAAAATATATTGACTATGAAATGTATTATAGTTTAACAAAACTTATTTACAAATTAATAATTATAATAATAAAATTGAGAATTTTTATAGTTAAAAATATTATTCATATTTTATTTAGTGTAAATATATTTAACCTATAATTTTTATAATTAATAATTATAATAAAATATTTTACATAAAATTATAATTTAATTAGTTTATAATGTTTTTGTAATTAATAATTATAATAAAATAATTTAACATAAAATTATAATTTAATTAGTTTATAATGTTTTTGTAATTTTGATAATGCGAAATTAAGTAAATATTTTTATTATAAAGTGATACCTATAAATATCTAGCCACCGTTTATTTTAGTAGTTTAGTTGGTTGTGAATCCATGAAAAACTCGAAAGAATAAAACACTCACATAGTTGTACACCAGTGCTGCAACAAGCGCGAGACATCGTTCAAGTAACACGCAGTATAGGCAGGAATAAGGGTGAAGAGAGTATTTTTCCACTATATTTAATTATAAATACAGTTTTGAACAAGAACTTGATTAGTTTTTATATTTCCATCCAATATACAATTTTAAATGAAGAAAATCAAAATATAAGTTTATTTTTTAAATTTTTATTTAATGCTTAATAATATTCACATAATTTTTTATAAATGAAATATAATATATTAGAATATTTTGCAATTAGATGATTAAATTATGATATACAATATTATCTATAAACAAGTATAATACACAGTATTACTTTTTTTGGGTGCAAAAAGTAAATAATAATTTTAAAATTTAAATATAATTTTAGATTAATATAATATTAAAAATGTTATAAAATAAAATTATTTTTATTTTTTATTTAGATTTAAATTTTATTTATAATATGTTTATTTGTTTTTTTTTATATTGATTCAATTTTATAAAATATTAATAATTTTTTTTTCTTTTAAGTCTTTGATAATATTGAATAATTATCTGTTTGGTTGCGGCTCGCATAAACACATATTTCTCTGTGGTCATTTAATTGTTGCGATTCTGTGGGAATATTAATGTGATCTACATGTGTAATATTCTCTCTACTGCTTGTGAAGGCTATATTATCTGCAGCTCAGCGATCTCAGAACATCTCGCATAAATTTCTCTGCGACCATTTAATCGTTGCGACTTTGTGGGCATATTAATGTGCTCTGTGGGCATACTATACAAACACTGAGTTTGCGACATATATATAAACACCGCAAACACGCGTTGGGTATCTGATTTTCATCTACACTTTGCAGCATATCTAAGCACCAAACTCTGCGGTGGCAGAGCGGAGTCTTCTGCTTGGAACTAATTTGTGATTTTAAGTCTGACATTGGTTCTGCGGTGGGTCTCTTCGGCGATTTTTGCGGTGACAACCTAAATCTGTGGCATAAACACATCTCTGTAGTGGATTTCTCTGATCCAGTCTGCGGGCTATAGTTCGATCCTGGGCACTTGCGATCTGTTGTCCAGTTTGCTGATATCAAGTGCACACATTCCTTATCTTTTTCTAATACATATTTTTTCATATATTCTCAAGTATGAATAATTCACCATAGCTATCAAATATTACCAAAGGTAG
The DNA here is from genome assembly GCA_034641835.2 of Pinus albicaulis. NCBI lineage: Eukaryota > Viridiplantae > Streptophyta > Pinopsida > Pinales > Pinaceae > Pinus > Pinus albicaulis. The sequence goes on along the minus strand of MU968411.1, from coordinate 34,912,380 downwards.
ACCTAGCACAGTTACTCTACAAAGCCTTTATGAGTATATAGAGTCTTTAGAGAAATGTAGAGAAGAAAGAGAAGTCAAGCTACAAACCGAGTTAGAAGCCATGCTGGAAAAAAAATTCACATCTCTTGAAGACAAGATCCAAAAACAAATAGAAAATAAAATAGAACTATTGGAGAATAAAATGGAGGCAATGGAGACTAGGTTGCAAGTCAGAGAAAAACAAAACCAAGATACGAACCAAACATCCCAACAAGGAGATGCTGATACTATAGAGAGTCTTAAAATGAAGGACATGATTAAAGAACTAGAAGAAAAAGTTAACAACCGTCTCCCCCTAAATAGTGTGGCAGGTAAATTAGATATCAAACCAATTAAAGATGAAATGAAAAAATTGATGGAATTAGACCATGAGCGTAACAAAAGGGCCTTGAACCTTATAATCTTCGGTTTGAAAGAGGAGGTAGACAAGGATACTTTAGCCATAGCCCAGATAGAATTACATAATAGATTACAAATTGAAACCACGTGTCTCATAGAAGCAACAAGGTTGGGGAAATTAACTGAGAATAAAGGAAGGCTGATCCGAATAAAGGTGAGCTCTACTAACCATAAGTATGACATACTTAGTAAAACCTCAAGTCTAAAAGGAACAAGAATATTTATAAATGAAGATCTCATTCCAGAAGATCAAGCATAATTAAGAAAGGAGGTTCAAAAGGTAAAAGAAGTGAGGAAGGAAGGAAAATGGGCAATAATCAGAAATAGAAAAGCCGTTATTCGAGATAGAAACCAAAAAGATAGTAATAAATAGTAATTCAACATGCTCCACATTCTTTCTTGGAACTGTCAGGGCTTTCCATGGAACAAAGGCCCCAAGCTAAGTTGGATCTCAAACAATGTTGATATTATATTGCTTGTTGAAACTTGGGAGCACAGAGAATCTAAGGTCCCTAACATAGATGGCTTTGCACTATGGTCTACCTGGAACAAACGATCCTCCCGTTGAGGCATTGGGGGCATATATTGCTACATTAAGAAGAACATCTCCCCCCATGCTAGGATTTATAAAAACGACCCTTACAACCAATATAGTTGGATAAAGATTACTGACATTAATGATAAACAGACATACATAGCAATCTATTATTTCCCCCCCATTAATTCTAACTTCTATAAGAAAAAGAATCTAGATAAAATAATCCATACAATGGTTTAGAGAATGATATTTCTAGCCTAAGGGATGAAGGTAATATCCTTTTAATGGGTGACTTTAATGCTCAAACTTCAAGCAACCAAGCTATTCTTCTAAGCAATCATTCCAACCCCAATCCTCTTTGGTTAGACGAAGACCTTAATCTGGCTAGCCAGTACAAAAGGAGCTCTGAAGACCTCGGGGATAATTTGTTTGGGTCAGAGCTAGTCAAGCTTTGTAGTTCTCAAGATCTCATAATTTGCAACGGTCTAAAGAAGTGGGCCAATTATAGCCAGATGACCTGCATCCATGGGCTTGGTAGCAGCATGGTACACTATATTATTTATGATCTCCCTTTATACAACGAAATAATAAATTTTGACATCTTAGACGACCACGAGCCTGACTCTGATCATAGGCCTTTACTTATAACTCTCAATCTTGTCATGCATAGAGATCCCATAGAAGATAATCCTTATAGGTAAAAGAACTTAATCTTTGATATAAATAAAAACGATCTCTTTCTAGATGAATTAAAAACAAATTTTCTTCCTTTATCTAGTATAGACAACATAGATGACCTCTAACGTAATTTTACTACAGACCTCTCATATTCTATTAACAAGTTCTCAATTGAAGTTTCAAGTAATAAAAGAAATATCAAAACCAACCCATCGTATGACAAAGATTCTAAAAGTGCAAGGAGAGCAATTAAGGAAGCTGTTGATGAATCTCTTAAAATTGACAAGATAAAAATCTATAAAGCCCTAAATAAAAGGAAAAAAAGGAAATATATTCGTAAAAGACAAGATAATCTCCTACACCTCTCTAAGGTGGCTCCTAAAAAAATTTTGGAGGCAGATTCTAACTAGGAAAACTAAAGATAATAATAAAATTACTCTAAACGACTGGAATTCCTATCTTAAAAAGCTTTATGAATCTTCAAATGTCAGGGATAACTTTGAAACCCTGCTCACAACGAAAGAAGTTTTCTCATTAGAAGACATTGATTTTGGGGTTAAACACCTAGAAAATGGGAAAAATAAAGACATTGAAGGTTACCAGATGGAAATCTTAAAAATTGCAGGTCCTGTCCTCATCCCCCACATCCTCAAGCTTTTCAATCAAGTGTTCAAGCAAGGGTTCCCTAAACCATGGACTCAGATCCTCATTATCCATATTTTTAAAAGTGGGGATACAAATAAGCCCTCTAATTATCGGACAATTATGATCATCCCTCTCTTAGCCAAGTTATATGGTATTATTTTGGAAAATAAGTTGAGCATATGACTTGAAAGTGAAGGTAAGGGGGCTAAAGGCCATGCGGGTTTTATAAGGCAGCACTCAACAACAGACCACCTCGTTACGCTTAGGATCATTGTGGAGGAATGTCGCAATGATAAATCCAATCTCTTCTGTTGCTTTGTGGACTTTAGAAAGGCTTTCGATATGGTTCCCAGAAATAACCTATGGAATATATTTGAAGAGCTAAATGTTCCTTTTGAGCTAAGAGCGGCCACTATAAGGTTATATGAGAATGTAATTTCCAAGTTAAAGAGCAATGGGGGGTGGTCGAAAGATATTAAGTGTAATATCAGAGTTAAACAACGTTGCCCCCTCTCCCCTACCCTATTTGGCATTTACATCGACAAGCTAGAAGGTTGTTTAGAGGAAGCAGGATGTGTTGGCACGATCTTAGCTGAGATAGTCATCATCCTTATTCTCTATGTTGACGATATTGTTCTTCTCGCAAGGTGCCCTTCTGATCTTGATAAGAAACTTAGACTTCTTCAGGATTTTTTCTCTACCATGGGTATGACTGTTAACACTAACAAAGAAAAAGTTATGATTATCAAATCCAAGAAGGACACTTACACTAATTTTATGTATGACAATAGTAACTTGGAGGAAGTGTCTTCTTACAAGTACCTAGGAATTGATATTCATCACAAGCTCAACTGGAACTATAGCATTGAGAAAAGGATTAATGGGGGGTGGAAAGCTTATTTTGGTCTTTAAAATAATTGTAAGACAGTTAACCTCGTAATGTGGGATAGAAAGAAGTTCCTTTTTGAAACTTTAGTTGCTCTTGTTATCTTATATGGATGTGAGGTTTGGAGTTGCAACATCTCTAGAGAATCCTAGAGAAATATTGAGCAAATATGGAAGCGTTTTATAACATATAACCTCAAAATTAAAAGAAATACACCCTATCCTATTCTCCTCATAGAATTGGGTCTTTCCCCTATCGAGAGCCTAGCTATGACTAGGTTTCTGTTGTACAAGCACAAAGTCAATAACATAGGAGACCATAGACTTTCTAAGTTAGCTTTAAATTCCAACCAAAACCACCTAAGGCTCAAGCGAGGTTGGTATAAAGACACCAGGGCCTGGTTAAACCATTGGGAGATTGACGAGAATGTTGCATTGCAAAAAATTAATAACATTAAAAAATTTGTTACTTCTAAGTTCAAAGAAAAAATGTGGTGTGAGAGAGATCTAGCAGCTAATAGAAAATTAAGATATTATAAGGAGGTCATCAACCCCATCCTAGAATATCAAAAGTATCTCTCTGTTTTAACTAGCTCAAAGAAGAAAATTAATATAGCCATGATTAGAACGAACTCTCATGAGCTCCATTGTGAAACAGGTCGTTGGACAGTTCCTAAAACACCATGGATGGAAAGGATTTGTCATCTCTGTGAGAATATGAACATCGAGGATGAAAATCACTTCCTCTTAGAGTGCCCCGCGTACAACCACATTAGATCTCAATTTCATGATCTTTGTTGCAATATTGACCTTCCTAGCCTTTTAAGATGTCAAAATGATAGTGAGCTCGGGCGGCTTCTCTCCAAGATTTTTGAGCAAAAATTAGTCTCAGTAGACGTTAACCACCATCATCGTCATCATCATCAATAAGATTAAATGTTTAATTATTAAATTTTATGTAAATAAATTACAATGAATAAAATATTAATATTCTCATTTTCACTTAATATTTAAATGTGAAATTAAGTGTTTTCAAATATTTTAAAATGAGGAATTAATTCCATTTATAATTGTGATTATAATTACGCCTTAAGGCGTTCTTATTTGAGGATAACTTTCCTCTTGGCCACGTGTCATTACTTTGAGCCTTTGGATTATATGTTAGACGAATGGAGGATATTCAACCATTTGATCATCCTAAGTAAAAGTAGTTGGAAAATGAAAGTAGTTGAAAGAAACCGTTTGGAAATATAGGTATATAGTTAGTTAAAAATTCCCTTTTGATTTTTGTTATTTGTTGGATGAATAGAGAGTTGGAGATTTAGATTCTTGAAGCATAATTTTTCTTTAACACAAGCCTTTATAGGAATTTTTCTTGTAGTTTTGAAAGCCAGTTCAAGGATGCACGTTAGCTCGATCTGAAACTGATAGATCGTGATTTTCATTACTTTTAGAGGTTAGTAATCGGGCATGTTTACCAGAATGAGACTAAGCTAGATGAAGTTGAAACCCGATGCCTAGGTAATTGTAATCTTTACTAGCAAATGGTTTGAATCTTTAATAGCTTTTGTGTCCTTCATTTTGAAAAAAAAATAGTCTCGTCTCCTTACAATGCAATTTTTGTTAATAAGTTTAAAAAGCCAAAATCTGAGCAGCGGAGTATCGCTGAGTTAAAAGAATCAAGAAGAATATCGAATAATCTATATGGGAGTATGACCAGTAGTTAAGAGATCTGATTGTTGAACCCTTGGTTAAAATGAGAGGGGGGGGGGTGAATCAGTTTAATGCAGTCATGGTCTTGTAAAACTTTCTTTTATACTTATTTACATCTTCATTTCGTGATCAACTTAATATACAATGGAACACCAATCTTAATAAGTGAGCAGTAGGTATTAAGCATATTAAATACAAAATTTCAACACATAATCATCATGCACATAGACAACAGATATAAGTGGAAACCCATAAGGGAGAAAACCACATATTATTAGTGTTGTGATGCAAAGGCAAGATCCAACTCCCTCTCACCACTAATTTTATGTAGGCTCTAACCTACAGGAGGCTACTACCTCAATTCTGCAAGCTACAACTTGCAAGGAAGCTCCAACTCCCATCTATTTTCTACAGGCTACAACCCACAGGAGGCTCCTACCTCAGCCAGCTACAACTGGACATCTATCAAGCTACAACTTGATATGGAAGCTCCAACTTCCTCAGTGTACAATAAAATCATATGTTGATTTACCTGGATATCAGCTCTGTTTTTCTCCTTCTTTATTGTTGTCCTTCCAACCTTCAAATTTGCTTTATAGCATCTTTGGATCTTCACAACTCCTCTCTCTCCTCCTTCTTATTCTTACACTGTCTCACTCATTTCTTCATTCTCTCAACCTCTATATGCATATGTTGGTAACACTATTTATAGGGATCACCTCATCATTGTTTGCATTCCACAGGGAATTCGAAATGAATAGGTATGATTCTTTGCCTTCCCCCTTCTCATTTTCTTGTATAGCACATTCAGAATAATATAACAGAATGTATTACAGTGGAGTTTTGCTTTGCCTACGGAGACTTGCCTTTGCCTCACATATAATAAAAATAATTAAAACATTTACATTTACAGATACAATAATACATTTCACTCAGCCCTTTCAGCTCTTTGTTCGCCATACATTTGTCTTTTCTGCTGTTGTCACTGTCTTTTCAGTTTCTGCTGTTATACTCTAGCTCTGCTGCATAACTGCTCATTTTTTCTGACTTGACCCATTCTATTGCATTTCTAATAATGTCATCATATCTCATTTTGCCCGACCATGCCTCTTTTTCTCGTGCCCATAGCGTGCAACCTTCACTGCTCTTCTAAACATTCGATTCTGCCCTTTTCTCTGTGTCAGGTCCTTAGCCGAGCCTTTCTACCCACATTCATACTTTCCTTCTTTTTTTACGTTATAATACTCCTTTTGTTCTCCGAAATGATTTACAAAAGAAAATCCACATACTCCCGGACTTGAAATGCTTTAGGCTTCGGCTTTGATCTTTATCGCATCCGCTCTCTATATCACACTTCAGCGATTCCAGTTATCCATGTGCCTTCGTCCATCTGATCTCCCAATATGCGATATGCAATGGGTCCCACTTCACTTTATCGCTACTTCGCATCACAACTTTTATAACTTGCGAATTCTTATCCCATAAGCATCGCCGATTGTGATATGCGATATGCGACAGGTCCCACTTCGTCACTACTTCGCATCGCAACTAACATGACTTCTAAGGTTGTGTGATATCTCTGTTGCTCCGATTGCGATGTGCAATCACATCGCATCACATCCATCGCTCACATCACGTCGCCTCACCACATCAGATCACATCCATCGCTCTCATCGCATCGCCTCTATCCATTGCATCACAAGTTTGCTCATCCATCTATAGGCTATCGCATTCTCTTGCGATGTCCGATATGCGATCGGGTCCCACTTGATTCCAATGTAATATCTACCGTCTATCTCCTTTAATCTCATCCGTTTATCACGCCGGTCCACCACTATTCTTTTGGGCTTTACGAAAGCGGGTCCCAGTTCATATCACTGCAGAGGAACTCCTTGGTATGGAATCATCATCGGGCTTGTGCTACCGCAGTGAATGACAACTGTCGATCTGCGGTCAACGTCCAATGGGCGGGTCAACTGCAGAGGCACCCCCTTGGGTTAATCATCTGCCTGTTTGTGCCCCCGCGGTACCGTTGATCCCAGATCAACATTTTAACCGCGCTCATAAGATGCGCACGAGGTTTAGCCTTCGCTGGTCCCACACCTTTTATCATTCTGCTCTATAATCATATAACCTTTAATATATAAAACATTTGTAGTGGTTTATATTTCCGCCAGTCTTGCACGTATACTGATGCCACATCCCTGATTAAACGACTTCCGTCGATCCTGTTCACAATCCGACGGTCTTCATCATATTGCAAATATCAAAGTTTATTACCCTTCCATACTCTGGTTAAATGTACCATAGTGCCATCATATAAATACACTCGGGTCCCACAACAACTGTCAATTCATCTTTGTCCATGATCTATATGCTTATGATTTCAACTCTAAGGTTTAAAACTCTAAATAAACCATATAATTACTTACGGGCCCACAACTTTATTTCACCATGCCTCTCCATAATATTTCCAAAGCTTAAAATTTATGTTATAAAGTTAACATAATACTTTATAAATTACCCTTTCCACCTATCAACAGGCCGCACATATGTTGAGGCATGCTTGCACGTTAAATCATATATGGCCCACAATTTACCAAAAGAACATATGCTCATACATCCGACGGCTGACGCCTCATCGCGCTCCAACTCAACGATCCAACGGTTATCGCATAACTAAGATGCATGAAATTTAACATACCTTTTTCACTGTCGGGTCCATACCTTGTTTTAAACCCCGTGCAATTACCGACGCGAACACCATCGGATCTCCCACAGATCTAATCAGACAGCAATCGCGTTCAATCGACCCCAGAACTATATCACCCAAAAGCAACACGAAATGGGTGGTATTGTGCTCGTGACGTGTCGCAATATCATTCGATCGCGTTCGTAATGGGAAAAACCGCTCACAACTCAAAGGATGTGTGACAACAGTGTTCGGTTTCCTTCAAAACCACTTAACCTGCAATCTCTGTTTAAATTGCGTTTGAAGCCGGATTTCTGCCGGATTTCAGTTTTAACTTCGATTTCTCTAGAACCTTCCTTCTCCATATTTACACAGAGGCTAATACACATTCAAATCCTCCTCCACTCCTTTACACAGAAGTTAATTCTACACACTTCACAATCTACACAGAAAGACCATAAATTCAATGAATTCGAAGAGATGAACCCTTTGGGAAATTTGCCAAGTATATACAGATAAACAAAATTATGCAATTTATTAAAACAGAGGCCAAAATCCTCACAATCAATTCTTCTAAGGTTTAACCTCTATATTCAATTTTTGTGGTTATTATCCATCATTTTCCATTACAGTAAAAAAACCCCAAATGGGCAGCCGCAACCCACTGATACATTAAACCTTGTGTGACATCTCTGCAACAATTCCATCTGAATCTGATCTGCTCCCTTGTCTTGGTGCTGCTCCTTTGCCATCAATGACAATATTTCCAACAGTCTCCCCCTTTGGCATTGGTGGCAACACAACCACCAATACTCCCATACTTCCTTCAGGACTTCCTCCCCCTTTCATTCTGATAAGTATCTTTTCTTTCTTCATCTGCCTGCTTTACATAAGACTCTTTCTTCTTTTGCTTGTTTTTCCTCCCCCTTTGACATCAATGGCAAAGGGTTGCACTTTTCCCAGTGTGGTTTCTATCTTTTCATAATACTCTGATCTTGTGGACCTGTTCCTTGCACTGCTCCATTGCTCTAGCTCTTTTCTGAAAATTTATTGACTGCTCTCCCCCTGGAATGATGCTTTCTTGATTGATACAGACTATCACTCGACTTCTGTTCTGATCCCATTTCTTGTATGCAACCCTTATTATTTTTTTGTTTTTTTTTTCATCATATCAGAGAGTAACATCTGCAGACGCTACCCCTAGCTTGTCTCTTAGATATTTGAATGGTTCTTTAGCAAGAGGTTTTGTGAATATGTCTGTTGTTTTTTCCTTAGTTGGTACATATTCCAACTTCACTAATTTTTGTGCTACTTATTCTCTGAGGAAGTGGTACTTTATTAGGATGTGCTTTGTTTTTGAATGAAGTACAGGATTTTTTGATATACTTATTGCACTTGTATTGTCACATTTGATAGAAATAGGTTCAGCAATGCTTACCTTCATGTCTTGGAGAGTTTGTTTCATCCACATTACTTGTGTGCAACATGCTGCTGCTGCTATTTATTATGCTTTTGCTGTAGATAGAGAGATAGATGTTTGCTTCTTGCTTAGCCATGCCACCAGACTTTTTTCCAAATAAAATGCACCTCCACTTGTGATTTTCCTGTCATCCACACAGCTGGCCCAATCTGCATCTGTATATGCTGTCAATGTGAAGCTTTTTCCTTTTGGATACCATAGGCCATAATGTGAAGTTCCTTTTAGATATCTAAATATTCTCTTGATTGCAAGTAAATGGTTTTGTTTTGGTGCTTTTTGATATCTTTCCACAAGTCCTACTACCAACATAATGTCTGGTCTAGAAGTAGTTAGGTATAGCAGACTTCCTATCATGGATCTGTAAAGTTTTTGATCTACATCTGTTGATCCATCATTAGCACATAGTTTGCATCTAGTGATCATGGGGGTTGACACAGGTTTGCAGTCTTCCATTTGAAACCTTTTCAACATTTCTTTTAAGTATTTTTCTTGCGAAATGAATATTCCTGTGTTCTTTTGTTGAATTTGAAGTCCTAAATAGAAGGTGAGCTCTCCAATCATAGACATCTCAAATTCTGATTTCATTTCTTCAGCAAATCCTTTTGCTAACTCATCTTTGTTGCTACCAATCATGATGTCATCTACATATACTACTACAATCAAGAGTTCATAATCATTAGCCTTTATGTACAAATTGATGTCTACTCCTCCTTTCTTGAACCCTTGTTTTTGCAAGTATTTGTCCAGCCTTGAATACCATGCACGAGGAGCTTGTTTCAGACCATATAAGGCTTTCTTTAATCTGCACACATAGTCATGTTTATCTGTTAATGAGAATCCTTTAGGTTGTTCCATGAAGACTTCCTCCTCTAGATCTCCATTCAGGAAGGCAGACTTCACATCCATTTGATATACCTTGAAATCATGATAGCATGCAAAGGCCAACAACATTCTGCTTGCTTCCATTCTGGCTACAGGGCCAAAGGTTTCATCATAATCAAGACCTTCAATTTATGAATATCCCTTGCATACAAGTCTGGCTTTATTTATGATTACCTGCCCTTTTTCATTCATCTTATTCTTGAATATCCATTTTGTGCCAATGACATTTTTCCCAGTGGGTCTTGGAACTAATTCCCAGGTATTGTTCTTCTCAATTTGGTCCAGTTCTTCATTCATAGCATTTACCCAGTTTTTGTCTTTGCTGGCTTCTTCGAACTTCTTTGGCTCTATTTGAGATAGCATGGCCAGGTATACGTCTTCTGTCTGTTCAGCAAGTTGTCTTCTTGTATGGACTCCCACACTCTTGTCCCCAATGATTTGATCTTCTGGATGGTTCTTTTGAGTGTGTCTTGAGGGACATTTTGAGTTTAATTCAATATCTTTAGTTTTTTTTCTTAGTTCATCATTATCTTGGTTCTCATATTCAAGATCATCTGGAGGATTGCTGCATCTTGTGTTTCTTGTTCTGTTTGGTAGATCTTCATCAAATCTTACATCAATGCTTTCCACAATTTGTGCAATCTTTTTGTAGCACCTGTAACCCTTACTCTTGCATGCATATCCTAAAAATATTTCTTCATCAGCTCTTGCATCAAACTTCCCTAGTTTTTCATCATTATTTTTTATGAAACACTTGCTTCCATCTCCAGTCATATGCTTTGATCATCCACTGTCCAAATACCATTGGCTTTTCTGATCTCGGGCTATTAGAGCTAGGTCACACTTATTCAACTTCTTTTTCCACTGTAGGCAGCTATCGGTTTGGCACCTTTTCTGAGAAGATGGACCACATTCTTTGAGAGGACATTTGGAAGACATTTGTCTGATTTTATGGCATACAAAGCATTTGATTATATTTTTGAATGGATTATGCGTACGAGTTAACTCTCCATTATTCATAAATCTCCTTGGGGTTTTGAACATCAGTCTTTTTCCATAAGTTCTGCACTCCATGGCTTTCTAGCCAAACCCCTTACAACAAAAACAATACCCATGGAAACGATTAGTGTACTTGGTGAAGGGTTGACCTCTCCATTTGTTTGCTTGAGGTAGTCTTTTCAATTTATGCAATTTTTGCTGGTTGAAATTGATTATCGTTGTCTGATAGTATGCAACAATATGTCCCAGTTTGTGGCAGACAAAACAAGTGATATTTCTCATAGGAGGAAAGAATCTCTTTTGACAGCTTCTGAATTTATTTAATTCATATTCAGGGTTGTAAGAGCCTTTTTCAGTTGATTTTTTCTTCATTTCGTTCTTTGTCTCTTGATGTTGTTGCTTGTTTCTATTTGTTTCATCACACATCAAGTTCTTGCTAGCTTCTTCTTCTATAGTTCCTTTTTGAGCTGCTTCATTATCCTTTACAACTTTTACAAAAATGATATTCTTGTTATCTTCTACCTTGGAATTATTGGTTTCTCCTTCATATCCTATCCCAGCCTTTGTGAGAGGAGACCTTTGAGCATTAAGAATTTTGTCTAACTGTTCATTGCTTGTCATTCGAGGAGTGTTCATTGATGATTCCCTTTGGGTGTTTTCTAGTTTCTTTCTCAGCCATACCACTTCTTCTTCCAATTTCTCTTGCTCCTGATGTTTATCTTTAATTTGCTATAGCAGAATGTCTTCCACCTTATTAGCTTCTTCAAGCTCTACTTTCAATTGAATGAGGTATTTTGAATTTGGTACCTCTTTTACACATTTGAGGAGAATTTCTTTCGGTTTTCTGCACTTGATTTTAAGTCTGTCTATTTCCTCTAGGACACTTCTTAGCTCCCCCTCAAGATCTACCTCACCTTCTTCCTCATCTTCTAGAAGGAATCCTTCAGACTCTTCCTTGGCCATCAACACAAATTCAGAGGTTCCTTCTTCATTTGAGGATTCATCTGAGTTTTCAGATGCACTGCTATCTTGCTAAGCATAAAATGATCTTCTATTGAATCTCTTCCCTTTCTTCCAGTTATTTGTTTTGGTTTTCTCTGTATCTTGAGTCTGATTCTTTGTTTTCTTAAGAGGACACTTAGATGCATAGTGCCCAACTCTTCCACAGTTAAAGAATTTAAATGGAAGTTTACCTTTATACTTTCCTGAGCCTCTATCCAATCTTCTGACAAATTTGGCCTCTTCTTCATTAGAGTAGGAGCATGTATCTTCTTTTTCTTCTTTGCTCTTCTCTGTCTTAAAAGCTGCCTCCCTCACATTTGACTTCCTTTGTGGAAGTCTCATCTCATAGGCTGTTAAGTTTCCAAGCAATTGGTTCATGGTCAATGTTTCCCAATCCAAGCAATTGGTTCATGGTCAATGTTTCCCAATCAGTTGTTTCTTCTATGGCAGAAACCTTGGGGTTAAACCTGGATGGAAAATATCTCAATATCTTTTGAACAATTACACATTCTCTAATGGTTTCCCCTAGAGCTTTCATGTTATTCACAATTTCTGCAACCCTTAAGAATAAGCTGGCAACATCTTCTTTTTCATTCATTTTTATATTTTCAAATTGAGCTCTATAGACTTGTAGCTTGGCAGCCTTAACCTTTTTATTGTAGAAATTTGAATAATTGATATGTTATCCACCAAGATTATCCTGATCACACACTATTTTAACTTCATGCAAAATATAGAATCTCTTCTACCATTGATCATTAATTGCGGAAATAAAACAATCGCATGCACACATTAAAACCATAAAACAATCACACATATGAACACAGTATTTTATGGGAAAGCTTAAATCTAAAAACCCCCAAATATATATATATATTATATGTCATATAGATCATGTAACAATCATCATACAAATCTCCTCACAAGCTCTCAGTACAATCTCCAATTGCTACACGCTAATCAAGCTAGATCTAGCAAAACACATGCTCCAATCTCTGCCACCTGATAGCCTGCCTCTACTGCGCAATCAATGCTGAATAATGACTCATAAATAACTTTGAACCACCTGGATTGTACTGCGCAATCCTCATTGGCATCTCCAATCACTGGTTGTTGCAAATCATGCAATAGTATAGTCACAACTGATAGTCACACTGCTCTTTCACCTATCTCTTCACTGGTCTCCACTGAAACTGTCCATGCACTGAAGTTAATTGATGTATTCTTTAGTTGATTAATGAGTTTATAATTAGTGAATTAACTAATAATTAATTTACACCACTCTCACTAGTGTATCAATCAGTTAGACTGGATACAACTAGCTCAACTATGTTTAGCTTAGTTAAACTGAACACAACTCCATTAACTTCCTCAATCAACTCCACCAAACTCTCTCACATGAGTTCCAACTGAAGTATACATGCAATAGCTCCACTTAACCCTCAGGAATAGCATAATTCCTTCTGTCAAATTCTATGCCACATCTGTCCACTTAACTGAAGTGCTCCAAGAGAAGAAGATAATGTTTATAGTCCAAATATTATTAAGAGCTAATAATATTCGACATATCTATTTCTAGACTGGCAATCTAAAAATAGATTCCGCCCAATATGTGAAAAAATAGAAGTCCATCTATTTTTCCAACTTGACCAACCATCCACAAATAGCATCCTGCAACTCATATAATATGATCAACATGTCTAAAACTAGACTTTGCGCCAAAAATAGCCTGCGGGCCCACTTAGTGAAGGCGACTTCTTTCCACTAATCTCATCATCTTGTTGCAATCTCAACACTCCCTCTCAACAATATAAGGATTATCTGCCACCCCTATCCTGCCTCTGTGGTATTCGAATTTTCTCCTGGTGAGCGCCTTCGTCAAGATATCAACATCCTGATCCTTCGTGGGAATGTATGAAAGTAACATGATCTTCCGCTGCACACAATCTCTGATATGATGATACCTGATGTTAATGTGTTTAGATCTATCATGAAATACTGGATTAACCGAGAGTTTGATGCAACTCTGATTATCACAATAAATCACAGTAGGATCTAAGTGTGAACCGAACAACCCAACCAGGATCTTCCTCATCCATATAGCCTCGCATGCAGCCAAACTCGCTGCCATATACTTGGCCTCTACTGAACTGAGTGCCACGGATCTCTGATTCCTGCTATACCAAGAAACTGTTGTCAACCCGATACTGAAAATCCCTCCAGATGTGCTCTTTCTATCCGTTGGGCTCCCTGCCCAATTTGCATCCGTGAAGCCACATAGCTTCACCTCATCCTACTATCTGTACCATAATCTATATCCCAATGTGCCTCTGAGATATCTCAATACATGCTTGCATGCTTTCCAAAAGAGCTTGGTAGGCTTAACCATAGCTTGTGAAAGCTGGTTAACAACATAGCATATGTCGGGTCGTGTATTGACCAAATACATAAGCGACCCCACCAACTGTCGATAAACAGTGGCATCCACTACCTCCGTTGAAGTAGCATCCTCCTTCCTCCAACCACCAGGAAGAGGAGTATCAACAGGCTTGCAGCCATGCATGTTGAACTTCTCCAGTATCTCCCGAGCATACTTACCCTGAGAAACAAACAGTCCATCACTACACTGCCAAATTTCCAATCCCGGGAAATAATGAAGGAGGCCCAAGTCCTTCATCTCAAACTCTTTTGCAAGATCCTCCTTGCATGAGAGTATCAACAGCTCATCACCTGTCAAAATCAAATCATCTACATAAAGTACAATGATCGGCAACTTACCCTCCACCACAATCTGGTATAGGTTAGGATCCGCCTCACTCTTGGAGAATCCAAGTCCGGTGAAATAACTGTCTATCCGTGTGTACCAAGTACGAGGTGCTTGTTTCAACCCATACAACGCTCTCTTGAGCCTGCACACATGTGACTCGCTGCTGAAGATCTTGAAACCTTTGGGCTGCTCTATGTACACCTCCTCCTCAATGACTCCGTTGAGGAATGCAGTCTTCACATCCATCTGATGAATGTGCCACCCCATCTGCGCTGAGAGAGCAAGAATCGTTCGTATGGAAGAATACCTTGCGACAGGTGCAAAGGTCTCCTCATAATCGATCCCCTCAATCTGTGAAAAGCCTCGGGCAACAAATCTTGCCTTGTACTTCTCCACACTCCCGTCAGCTACTTGCTTCACTTTGTAGATCCATCTCGAACCCACCACTGATTTCCCTTCCGGCCTTGGGACAATCTCCCATGCACTGTTTCTGACAATCGAATCATACTCTTCCACCATGGCATCTACCCATGCGGGATCCTCCACAGCTTCCTCGAAAGAGGATGGCTTTGTCATGATACACTTTCTCATAAGAGCCATGTATCCAATATACCAGTCAGGTGACTGTCTCTGTCTGCGCTGTGATGTAGGTGCTCCTACAATCCTCTCTGCATCTTGAGCCAGTCGCTCAGCTTTTGTAGTGCGCTTCCGCCCTCTGATGGTTGGCGCTGCATGAGTGGTCTCTTCCACTCCATGAACCTCCTATTGTGGCTAATCCACATCCAGAGACTCATCCTTAGGAACTAATAGCTCCTCATTTGCATGCAAGTGTGGCTCCCTCTCAAGCGAACACTTCATGGCTTTCTCCTCATGAAATTTGATATCTCATCGCACAACAGTCTTGCGACTATCTGACAAATACACACGATAGTTGTGGGGTGTATTAGTGTACCCCACAAATATCCCAACCTCTGCAGTCGGCTCCAGCTTCTTCCTGGCATCCTTCGTCACATGAATGTAAACAGGTGAACCAAAAATCCTCAAATGGGAAATATCAGGCTTCTTACCAGAAAATGCTTCCTCGGGTGTACTCATGCCAAGTATCTTGTGAGGACAACGGTTTTGCACATAAACCGTAGTATTGCATGCCTCAGCCCACAAGTGTATGGGAAGGCCCTGATCATGCAACATCGCCCATGCAACACCCACGATCGTTCTGTTCTTTCGCTCTGCAACCCCATTCTGCTATGGGTTATGAGGTGCTATGAGCTCTCTTCGAATTCCTTCTACACTGCAAAAGTCCTTGAATTCACCAGAGATGAATTCAGCACCATTGTCGCTCCTAAGAGCCTTCACCTTCTTCCCCGATTCTTTCTCAATCAGTGCCTTGAACTCACAGAACTTTGAGCATGTCTCACTCTTCTTCTGAATGAAGAAGATCTAGCACTTACGAGAAAAATCATCAACAAATATCACATAGTACCTATGCTTTGTTGTCGAAGCTACTGAGAAAGGTCCACACACGTATTTCTGAATTCTCTCAAGAATCGTCGTGGCGCGACTATCCTTCTCGTGAAAGGTGGCTTTCACAAATTTTCCCAAAGTACATCCCTTGCACTGATCTGACTGTGCAAGTGTACCTTTGGGAAGCCCAGTATAAATCTATTGCAGTATCTTCAAAGCTCCATGGTGAAGGTGGCCCAATCTCTGGTGCCACAACTCGCCATCATCCCGGCTCACCACTCCTTCTGCCTTGCCTGCCATTGCTGCGCATCCATCTACCTGCAATTGATAAAGGTTCTTAACTCGAACCCCTATCCTGCGGGTCTCACCAGTTTCCTTACTGCGCAGGAAAGCCTTTCCCTCGCTAAAGACAACATCATATCCCTTGTCTTCTAACATCGCCACAGAGATAAGATTCTTCTTCAATCCTGGAACATGCATCACTTCCTTCAATATGAAGGGTTTACCAGACTCCCTCTCAAAGGAAATGATACCGATACCGGTCGCACTGTATCTACCATCATCGCCCATCTCGATGTGCACTCCAAGATCTTTCTCATCCAGATCAGTAAACAAATCTTTGTCTCCGGTCATGTGAAAAGACGCATCACTGTCAAAAAACCACATTGAACCCATCATACTTGAGACCCAAGCATGCGATCAGCAAAAAATCCAGCTCAAACTGCGAGGCTAAGGCCTCTCTAGCTGCAGATCCAGCAGCCTGCTTATTTTTCTTCTTCTGTGGACAATTAGTGGCGTAATGTCTGTGTTGGTGACAATGAAATCACTTCACCTTGGACATGTCCTGCTTCTTTCCTTTCGCACCAGATTGAGAAGCATTCTTCTTGCTCTTCCCCTTCCTTGCTTTGGCATCCAAAGCACAATTTTCTTCATCTGAGTTCTTTGATGAAGATCCGTCCCTGGTATTTCGCCTTATCTCCTCTTTTACAAGATCCGACCAAAGTCGCTCCCATCCTGGAAATTTCTCCCGACCATTGACAGAGTCCTAATAGGAATGCCAACTCTTCGGAAGCCCAAGGAGAGCCAAGCTCACCAAGTCCTCGTTATCAACAGTAACCCCCATGCACACTTCCCAGCACATCCCTACATTGGATGAACTTCGTGAGGTACTTGGGCATACTGTCACCTTTCTCCATTTTTATGTTCCTGAGTTTATCCTTGAGCACCAACTTCCTCTGGTCGCTCTTGCTTTGAAATAAATATGTCAAATCTTTCCACATCAAGAATGGATAAGCTTTACCATGAAGGCTGGACACTATGTGATCCTTCACACCTTCCAACAGAATCCTTCGACACTTTGCTGTCTTCTTTTGCCATGCGTCAAGTACGGCAGCATCACTAGAAGTAGGTTTTGGAATTTCTGCATCTATGAACTCCTTCAACCCATTGTGATCCAGCACTGCCTCCATCCTATCCTTCCATGCAATATAATTCGAGCTGCCCTCAAGGGCATACTCCAATCGTAATCCATTGAAAGACATCTCAACTTCTACACCAAGAAAACACTGCTGCAAATTCGAATTCCACCAGCTCAAAACTCAACCGCTTCAATGTTCTTGCAATTGCTCCAATGATCAATATCGCTCTGATACCATGTAGAAATTGAATAACTGATATGTTATCCACCGAGATTCTCCTGATCATACACTATTTTAACTTCATGCACAATACAGAATCTCTTCTACCATTGATCATTAATTGCGGAAATAAAAACAATCGCATGCGCACATTAAAACCATAAAACAATCACACATATGAACACAGTATTTTATGGGAAATCTTAAAGCTGAAAACCCCCAAATATTTTTATATTATATGTCATAGAGATCATGTAACAATCATCATACAAAGCTCCTCATAAGCTCTCAGTACAATCTCCAATTGCTACACGCTACTCAAGCTAGATCTAGCAAAACACATGCTCCAATCTCTGCCACCTGATAGCATACCTCTAATGCGCAATCAATGCTGAAGAATGGCTCATAAATAAATTCGAACCACCTGGCTTGTACTGCGCAATCCTCATTGGCATCTCCAATCACTAGTTGTTGCAAATCATGCAACAATATATTCACAACTGATAGTCACACTGCTCTTTCACCTATCTCTTCACTGGTCTCCACTGAAACTGTCCATGCACTGAAGTTAACTGATGTATTCTTTAGTTGATTAATGAGTTTATAACTATTGAATTAATTAATAATTAATTCACACCACTCTCACTAGTGTATCAATCAGTTAGACTAGATACAACTAGCTCAACTATGTTTAGCTTAGTTAAACTGAACACAACTCCATTAACTTCCTCAATCAACTCCACCAAACTCTCTCACATGAGTTCTAAGCCCAAGAGTGAGACTTGGGGCTCCATAACCCTCGGGAATAGCGCAGTAATTTCTTATGTCGCTCGTGTGCCACATCAATGCACTTCTATTTGAAGGTGCTCGAAGAATAAGATAATGTTTATAGTCCAAATATTATTAAGAGCTAATAATATTCGACATATCTATTTTTAGACTGGCAATCTAAAAATAGATTCTACCCAATATGTGAAAAAATAGAAGTCCATCAATTTTTCCAACTTGACCAACCATCCACAAATAACATCCTGCAACTCATAGAATATGATCGACATGTCTAAAAATAGACTTTGCGCCAAAAATAGCCTGCGGGCCCACTTAGTGAAGGCGACTTCTTTCCACTAAGCTCATCATCTTGTTGCAATCTCAACATTTATCTCCCTCATGGATACTTTCTAATGTATCCCATATTTCTTTGGCATTCTTGTTGTGCATTACTTTGATAAATTCTGCCTCACACAAACCACTTAAGAGAGCATTCATGGCTTTTGCATTAGCTACAAAATCTAGCTAGGCATCTTTCTTATTAGAAAATTATATATTACAAAGCAATGCAACACATAAAATATGCGGAAAAATACAAGCACACAAAACACATAAAACCAGAGAGACACAGATATATGTGGTTCCCCTAGTTTGGGCTACGTCCACCCCGAACAGCCAGTCCTTCCTTTCTATTATCCAGTAAAATGAAGAGACAAAACCTACAACAGATCTGCTGTAATATCCTCTGTTCTCTCTCACAGTCTCCCTATCTATTTCTCGCTCAGAGAATACACATGTTATACACAGCCGCAATACAATACCCTCATACAAAGAGAGGGGTTGCCTTCTAGGGCAAAAAACCCTAAAATAAACATAACTTCTACCGTCAGATCATCCGCCTAATGAACGGCCCATGTTGACTAGAAATTACTATACTTTTACAAGGCAATTTTACATCTGTTTTTAGCTTCGGGGGCGCTGCCCCCGAAACCCCCGCCGGGGGACCGCTGGCCCCCGCACCCCCCCGCTACAAGGGTGTATAGTTTTCCTGGGGTATACATGCAGCTAAAACAAGTATCTCTGAATCAGGATGAAAATCAGGCTCCACAGCCAACATTTCTCTGATTCAGACTCCTTTGGAGCATATCCCAATTCCACAGCAGCCCAAACTTCTATTCCTAGAGACATTATGTACGTCCTCATTCTTATTTTCCAGAAGGCATAATTTGTACCAGTGAACAAAGGGGCTTTATTTGTTGAGCATCCTTCTAGACTAGCCATCTAGGGGACCTAGGATCTCCTTCTAGTTGTTAAATTGATACAGAAGGAACCTGCTCTGATACCAATTGTTGAACCCTTGGTTAAACTGAGAGGGGGGGCAGATGATTTAATGCAGTCATGGTCTTGTAAAACTTTCTTTTATACTTATTTACATCTTCATTTCATGATCAACTTAATATAAAATGGAACACCAATCTTAATAAGTGAGCAGCAGGTATTAAGCAGATTAAATACATAATTTCAACACATAATCATCATGCACATAGAAAACATATATAAGTGGAAACCCATAAGGGAGAAAACCACATCTTATTATTGTTGTGATGCAAAGGCAAGCTCCAACTCCCTCTCACCACTGATTTTCTGTAAGCTCCAACCTACAAGAGGCTATTACCTCAATTCTGCAAGCTACAACTTGCAAGGAAGCTCCAACTCCCATCTATTTTCTGCAAGCTACAACCCACAGGAGGCTCCTACCTCAGCCAGCTACAATTGGACATCTATCAAGATACAACTTGATACGGAGCACCAACTTCCTCACTGTACAATAAAATCATATGCTGATTTACCTAGATATCAGCTCTGTTTTTCTCCTTCTTTACTACTGTCCTTCCAGCCTTCAAATTTGCTTTATATCATCTCTGGATCTTCACAACTCCTCTCTTTTCTCCTTCTTCTTCTTACACTGTCTCACTCATTTCTTCATTTTCTCAACCTTTGTATGCATATGCTGGTAACATTATTTATAGGGATCACCTCATCACTATTTGCATTCCACAGGGAATTCGAAATGAACAGGTATAACTCTTTGCCTTCCTCCTCCTCATTTTCTTGTCTAGCACATTCAAAATAATATAACATAATGTATTACAGTGGAGTTTTGATTTGCTTACAGAGACTTGCCTTTGCATCACATACAATAAAAATAATTAAAACATTTACATTTACAGATACAATAATACATTTCATTCAGCCCTTTCAGCTCTTGGTTCGCCATACATTTGTCTTTTCTGCTGCTGTCACTGCCTTTTCAGTTTCTGCTGTTATAGTCTAGCTCTGCTGCATAACTGCTCATTTTATCCGACTTGACCCATTCTATTGTGTTTCTAATAGTGTCATCATATCTCCTTTTGCCCGACCATGCCTCTTTTTCTCGTGCCCATGGTGTTCAACCTTCACTGCTCTTCTAAACACTCGATTCTGCCCTTTTCTTTGTGTCGGGTCCTTACCCGAGCCTTTATACCTGTGTTCATACTTTCCTTTTTGTTTTACGTTATAATCCTCCTTTTTTTCTCCGAAATGATTTATAAAGGAAAATCCACATAGTCCCGGACTTGAAATGCTTTAGGCTTCAGCTTTGATCTTTATCGCATCCGCTCTCTATATCGCACTTCGGCGATTCCAGTTATCCATGTGCCTTCGTCCATCTGATCTCTCGATATGCGATATGCAATGGGTCCCACTTGAATTTATCGCTACTTTTCATCACAACTTTTATAACTTGCAAATTCTTATCCCATAAGCATTGCCGATTGCGATATGCGATATGCGATGGGTCCCACTTTGTCGCTACTTCGCATCGCAACTAACATGACTTCTAAGGTTGTGTGATATCTCTGCTGCTCGCATCGCATCACATCCATCGCTTGCATCGCGTCGCCTTGCCACATCGCATCGCATCCATCGCTCGCATTGCATCGCCTCTATCCATCGCATCGCAACTTTGCTCATACATCCAGGGGCTATTGCATTCGCTTGTGATGTCCGATATGCGATCGGGTCCCACTTGATTCCGATGTAATCTCTGTCGTCTATCTCCTTTAATCTCATCCGTTGATCGCACCGTTCCACCACTGTTATTTTGGGATTTATGAAAGCGGGTCCCAGTTCATATCACTACGGAGGCACCCCTTGGTACGGAATCATCATCGGGCTTGTGCTACCATAGTGAATGACAACCGTCGATCTGCGGTCAATGCCCGACGGGCAGGTCAACTGCGGAGGCACCCCCTTGGGTTAATCATCTAGTTGTTTGTGCCCCCGCGGTACCATTGATTCTAGATCAATGTTTTAACCGCGCTCATAACATGCGCACGAGGTTTAGCCTTCGTTGTTGCCTTCATTGGTCCCACACCTTTTATCATTCCGCTCTATAATCATATAAATTTTAATATATAAAACATTTGTAATGGTTTATCTTTCCGCCAATCTTGCACGTATACCGATGCCGCATCCCCGATTAAACGACTGCCATCGATCCTGTTCGCAATCCGACAGTCTTCATATTATTGCAAATGTCAAAGTTTATTACCCTTCCATACTTTGGTTAAATGTACCATAGTGCCATCATATAAATACACTTGGGTCCCACAACAATTGTCAATTCATCTTTGCTCGTGATCTATCCGCTTATGATTTCAACTCTAAGGTTTAAAACTCTAAATAAACCATATAATTACTTACGGGCCCATAACTTTATCTCACTGTGCCTCCATAATATTTCCAAAGCTTAAACTTTATTTTATAAAATTAACATAATACTTTATAACTTACCCTTTCCGCCTATCAACAGGCCGCACATATGTCAAGGCATGCTTGCACGTTAAATCATATATGGCCCACAATTTACCAAAAGAACATATGCTCATACATCCGACCGCTGACACCTCATTGCGCTCCAACTCAACAATCCAATGGTTATTGCATAACTAAGATGCATGACATTTAACATACCTTTTTCACTGTCGGGTCCATACCTTGTTTTAAACCTCGTGCAATTACTGACATGAACACCGTCGGATCTCCCATAGATCTAATTAGACAGCAATCGCGTTCAATCGACCCCAGAACTTTATCACCCAAAAGCAACACAAAATGGGTGGTATTGTGCTCGTGACGTGTCGCAATATCATTCGATCGCATTCGTAATGGGAAAAACCGCTCACAACTCAAAGGCTATGCGACAACAGTGTCCAGTTTCCTTCAAAACCACTTAACCTGCAAACTCTGTTTAAATTGCGTTTGAAGCCAGATTTCTGCCGGTTTTCAGTTTTAACTTCGATTTCTCTAGAACCTTCCTTCTCCATGTTTACATAGAGGCTAATACACATCCAAATCCTCCTCCACTCCTTTACACAGAAGTTAATTCTACACACTTCACAATCTACACAGAAAGACCATAAATTCAATGAATTCGAAGAGATGAACCCTTCGGGAAATTTGCCAAATATATACAGATAAACAAAATTCTGCAATTTATTAAAACAGAGGCCAAAATCCTCACAATCAATTCTTCTATGGTTTAACCTCTATATTCAATTTCTGTGGTTCTTATCCATGGTTTTCCATTACAGTAAAAAAACCCCAAATGGGCAGCCACAACCGACTAATACATTAAACCCCGTGTGACATCTCTGCAACAATTCCATCTGAATTTGATCTGCTCCCTTGTCTTTGTGCTGCTCCTTTGTGCTCCTTTGCCATCAATGACAATATTTCCAACACTGATGAGCCGCTCAAGTCACATGTTCCAAGAGGGTTTGCATGAGTGGTTTATTTTTGTCGTGAGAAATCGATTTCCCAGAGCAAATGAGTACATGGAGCACCTAGGCTACTAGACCTCTACTGGAAAATACTTCATGTCCCACCTGTTGGCCAATTCATACAATGGGAATCCACTTCCGGAGGGAAAACTGGATGTGCTATATGATAAGAATATAATGGAGGTCTGCAGGTGTGTAGAGGTGTTGGAAACCTAGCAGACGAGATAGTTTTCTTAACACCCTGTTACACAGATGATCTGAATCCCAAGTTTAGAATCAAAGACAATAGTGTGTTATAAATTCGCACTAGAAATCATGATGCTAATTATTTCGATGGCGGGGGGTTCAAGTGTATGAGAAATGTTAACTGGTAAAAGCCATCATCTGATACCTGACCAAAGGCGGTGGACTCAAATTCACCCCCATAACGCTAATGATGGTTTTTAATAATCTGGTCCTGGCTAACGCGTTGTGCATCATTTTAACGTAGAGATTGAATTGTCTGGTTTGTGCATATACACGCCAGAAACTATCGGGGACATCGCCAAACTAGAGATCCAGCTCTGGGTACAGAGAAGGGTTCTTCCTAGTTACAATATATGCACATAGAGCTCATCTCCCTCTGGCTAACAAGCTCAATGATCAAGGACGAACCCCGTCCTGGCATATGCCGGGAACCAATTTATCTGTTAAGGTGATGGCTAATTAACATCTGTACTATACCAAATCTTTTTCATGTTTTGTAGGTTTGCGTTGTTTGATCTCTGGTTAAACAATATTTGTGTCATTCACAAAATACAAATGGGTTTTTGGGGATGAAGACAGAGAGATTATTTTTAATGGATAACCGATATTTTAACTGTGTTAGCATAGGACTTGACGACCTTATTGAAGCTTACGTGCAGGTAATTACAGATAAATTTCAATATTCTTACACATATACTCAATCCCAACAACCTATTGAAGCTTACATGCAGGTAATTACAGATAAATTTCAATATTCTTACACATATACTCAATCCCAACAACCTATTGCATGTAAACGTCAAATCCATTTTGCTATGTGTTGAAATTTGTGAAGGTCCTTCTCATTAGCATTATCTGTTTACTTTTTAGATATTTTGACATTTTACATCTACAATGGATCCCAAGGAGCGGTGTTCTTCAATTGAAATTGAATAAGATGAATCCTCTGGAATGCATGATTTGGAAAAAATAGAGAGACGACTGATCTGTAAAAATTAACCATAAAGAAAAATCTATAAAATTTGGCTAATTTTATTTTTTTTATGGATGAAATCAATCTTGCAAAAAACAGTTCTTTGGCTAGATTCCTGCAAGTCTTCGTACTTTTCCACCAGATTCTTGCAGATATGTTTAATCATATAATTACAGTTCTGAGCATCGATGGAGGAGGCATTGACGAGATCATTCCAACAACAATCCTAGAGAAACAACTCGAGGTAAAGTTATCATTATTAGATTGAATAAAAATCATTGCAGTGTGTGTATTAATTTGAGTATAGGTTTTGAATGAAAAAATTGTTTATTTTAAATAAATTAAATTTTTTTGTTCTCGAATTATTATATAAAAAAAAGGGATTTTAATAGGAAAGTTGTTTTTATAAAAATAAGATTAACCCTGCTAAAATTTGTTATTGTCCAAAATAATTTTGCAAATGTTACTCCCGATAAACCAGTTAAACTACAATTTTGAGTCAAACTAGTTACCAGTCTACCCATGCTGAACAATGGGGTTTATTGGGATGGTTACCTAAGGATTGTAAAAAACCTATACTTGGCATACTTCAGCAAGCGAGTTCAGCGATTGTGGACATTCAGGGATCCATCATGTTCCCACGCTTGGACTTCGGAGATAACTATCTAAGAATTCAAGTCCTTAATTTTTTTTTTTTTACCTCTCTTAATTATAAACAATGCATAATCATATTTACATATTGCTTAATTGTTTCTTATTTGCTTGCACACAATCCATATGTAATAGATTGCTTATTGGCATGATGATCAGGAACCCAACTTAGATAAAAAAAGAAGTGCACTCAATGTGTCAACCAATGAAAATCTTAACGTGCTGAAATATATAGGCCTTAAGCTTTTGGATAAACCTGTTTCGAGGGTGAATATACACGCTGGCATCGTGGAAAATTATATATATATATATATGTGTGGGGAATGGTAGTATACAGATTTTTTTGGTTTTAAGTTTAATTTAAATGTAGGTGTGGATGGTACTATAATCGGATATTTTTTGGGCTAACTAAATTAAATTTAAAAATATGGTATAATGGAGTATTATTTTTTTATTTAAATTTTATTTTTTAAATAAATATTAGTGTTGGTATATTGACTAGTGAATATAAATAAATTTTAATATTTTTTTCATATTAAATTTTAGGATATTATAATAATTTGTTGTATAAAAAAAAATTATGGTAATTTTTTTTTAAATTTTTTGTTTGTTGAATGATAAATCTAAATTATTTTTAAGAACTTTTAATATTTTTATGTTTATACGTTTATATGCATTGTTAGCATATAATTTATTCATGATATTGCAAAGAAAATTGTTCAGTATGCATTTAACCAAACAAAATGTTTAATTAGAAAACATGTATCAAAGTATATATATATATAATTAATTCATGATATTGTAAAGAAAATTGTTCAATATGTGTTTAACCAAACAAAATGTTTAATTAAAAAAAAATGTATATATATATATATATATGAAAATAAATATTAGTGTTTGTATATTGAATAGTAAATATAAATCATTTTTAATATCTTTTATATGTAATTTTAGGATATATTAGTATTCTCAAGTATGAGAGAAAATTATGCTAATTTTTTTTATAATTTTTTTGTATGTTGAATGGTAAATCTAAATTATTTTTTAGAAATTTTAATATAATTCTTTTTTATGTGCTACCAATGATGTTGCAAAGAAAATTGTTCAATGCATGGTTAATTTAAAAAAAAGGAAAATGTTTAATTAGAAAATTGTATCTTATTTTAGTAGAGATTTGGGTTGTAGGTTTTCTTTTTTAAAAGTAGATTTTTTAAATAAAAATATTTACTCAATTTTTAAAATTTAAACATTAATTGGTTTTATATATTTTATAAAAAGAAATTATTAGTATTATTTTAAGTATTTTTATAAGAATTTATTTACAAATGTTTAATTGTTTAATTAGAAAATATCTCTTGCAAAATTTTTTTTCCTATATGTAGTTAACACAAAAAAAGGAAAATGTTTAATTAGAAAATTGTATCTTATTTTAGTAGAGATTTGAGTTATAGTTTTTCTTTTTTAAAAGTATATTTCTTAAATAAAAATATTTACTCAATTTTGAAAATTTAAACAGTAATTGGTTTTATATATTTTATAAAAAGAAATTATTATTATTATTTTAAGTATTTTTATAAGAATTTATTTACAAATGTTTGATTGTTTAAACTAGTTCATCCAATGTTAAATTTTAAAATTTTTTGTTTTTGAAAAAAAAAACTTTGAATATAAAAGGCTAAGATTTTGATCAAAGAGACAATTCAATATTGAAAAAGAGCACCTTTTTTATTAAATATTTGCTATTGGAACTTTGAATTTGAGTAAGTGATATCTCTTTATATTGTAACTTTGCCTTCTGCCTTAAGCGTTTCCTTTACAACATTTGATGAAATTGCTAGTTATGTTGAATACTCAAGTTCTATGTCAGAAAATACTCAATTCTAAATCCTTTGAATACGATGTACATGTCTCCGTTAACAAATACGTTATAAGTACCCTGTGTGAAAATGGGAACCATCCTTGAATTTTCTTCCAAAATATTTTGGAAAAAAAAAACTTATTAAATATTTAACTAATTTCATAATAAAAAATATGAATAAAATCTCTATAAATAAAATAAACTAATATGTACATCTATAAATTTACTAAGAAAATTACACATAAATGAAAAAATAAAATAAAATATTTGTTATTTCGCTGAAAGTAATACTTACTTCCGTGAGTCAATGTTGCATCCCTTGATGACGTGGAATATAGTAGAGTAAAAGATATGGAGGTTTCAATGGGAAAATCAATAGGTAATGTACTATTCTCATTCATTACGTTGTTTTGTCAATATTTATTGTCAAACCATAATCATGAAAAGCGTCCGAAGACAGCTTCAAAAGTTGAATGATTTAACATCTCAACCACGTTGTGGTAACTTGCGGATCACGGGACTGTTCTTTCGAAACAAGGACATAAATAAATAATAAAAAACGAATTGATTTATGGACAAACTACTACGTCGTTCATGAATGGTAACAATTTTAATTAATGGTTGAAACACTTGTTAATAATTTTAATTAAGGGTTCACACACTGGTTAATAGTATATATTTTCAAAAAATAAAATTTTATAATTTTTTTTTTTTCCGGATAATTATATGTAAAATCTTATAAAAATTTTGGTATAACAATCTAAAGAAATTTAAATTTTAAAAATTAATTTTTAATTTTCAAATATTTAATTTAATATTACAATTTTTAAAAATATTGATAACGATGATGGTGAAAGAATCTAAATTTGATTTTTCAAAATCTTGTTTTTATGGTCAAAGAGAAGGGAAATAAGTGCTCCAAGTTCGTTCTATCTGACTTGGCTTAATAGGTCGAGAAGATTGGAAGTGTGACAGATTGTAGGGAAATGAGAGCGAATGTGAGCAAGAGTCAGGTAGTCTAAAAGGAAGTAAAGGGGTCTGAGGAATAGACCACCCCTGGTCTCACTCCGAAGCTCATGGGAATTAGTTTTTATCTTAGCGATGTTCCTTTTTTTCTTATTGCTGGACAACACAAAGATAAGTTTGATTATCAAGGGTGGGATTGATCACTTCCTTATAGTATCTTAGCTTCATTTTACCCTCTAGCTCCTGATACTCCCACAACTTGTCCTTAAACTTGGAGGTAATAGTATTTTTTATATTATCTTTGCTTCCCATACTGAGCTCCTCCTTAATTCCCCAATGGTTGAGCCAAGACTGGGCATCCTTATGCTACCCACGCTTGAGACGAAGGGGAGGGTTTTGACTACAGTGAAAAGCAATTTTAGGGAGCCTTTTTTATTTCATGTTGTCAAGCTTCTTCTTATACATCAGATATCGAAACATAGTCATATTTTCAATGGGAGAAAAACCAGATTTGATCAAGAGGATAGGATTTGAATCATCTCAATCATCCTCCATGACTCTCTGGATATACTTATACTGCAACCCCAAACTTCACATTTGTATAAGACAACAGGGGTGACAAGGGTCTCAAAGAGGAACCTCTTTTTACTTCAAATGTAAAGATCGACCGACTTACCATTGTTTTCAAGCTCATAATAAGCTTTCCAGCCCCCAATAATCATTTTCTTGATGCTATAATTCCAGTTGAGATCATGAGGGAAGTCAATGCCCAAATACTTATAAGAAGAAACCTGCTCTAAGCACTGTTTATTATACAAGAAACTACCATGGGTGATCTTTTTGGATTGAATGATCATGACTTTAGTCTTGTCGGCATTAACTGTCATACCCATCTTGGAGCAGTAGCCATAAAGAATCTGAAGCTACTTGTCAAGGTCATTATGGATTTTTGCAAAAAGAACGATATCATCGGCATAGAGGAGAAGAATAATGAGAATACAAGCAAGCTTGGTGCTCTTGCACCCAGCAGATTTTAAACACTATTTTAGCTTATCAATATATATGCCAAAAAAAGCAAAAGATAAGGGACACCCTTACTTAACTCCAATATAACTTACTTTTAAATAGATATAAAAAAATATAAACCTAATATTATCAATTATAATTTGCTTTTAATCAAGTATAAAAAAATATAAACATTATTTAGTTTCACTAAAAAACAAAGAAACTTGTATTAAATCAATTTCAATTTCGATCCTTAATAAAAGGGGTTAAGGCAGCTGGATGAGAGAAATTGTTACATCGAAAAAGAGGCACTACACGCAAGCGATGAAACTATGGGAAAAACAAAGGGTAAGCGCGTTAAATTAAACTAACGGCCGAGAAATAGACTGCAAAGAAGGAATCGAGAGCCCACAAAAGAAATCAACGGCGGGAAGAGAGAATTGGTCACGTCGGAAGAGGGAGAGGGATTTCAGTGAGAAAAATGCCCTTGGGTGTATTATAAATTATTTTGAATAACAGCTGAATGTGGTATAATTATATTGTTAGTATTTTTGGTCGAACTTCCCATTGTTCTGATGATAACATTCCATTATAAGCACATCAATTTTCATCGAAAAACCGGTGGTTTTAATAAAACATAAAACGTGCACCAAAAACAAAGTCAACAAAGTCTACTTTCCAAATCATTTAGTCTACTTTCCAAATCATTTTTAAGAGTCGATATCGTCCATCCGCCCGCCAAGGTTGAAGTATGCACTAATAAACAAATGTGTAAAGTAAACAGTCTCCCCAAAAAAGCTGGCAACGCAATTTATCTATAATTTATGCTTCTCAATTTGACGACGCCATTGCGACTTTTTGTTAACACGATAAGCACGTCCATTCAACATTGGCGCTCTAAGGATTTGCACGAATCTATATCGCAAATGGCCCTCGTCGGATCCAATACCGACACTACTCACTCGCCCTCTATTAACCTCAACCCTCCACCAAAGTATTACAACACACAGTTCTCTCATGATCTAGATTGATTGTAGACTCTGATGGGGTTCAACATTTATTTTGCATTGGTTTTGCTCTGCACTCTGCTGTTCGGCCTCGCCATTGCTGAGGATGGAAAGGTGCGCACTCTTTATTTCTTCAAATTGATTCTCTTTAATTCGCTGCAACATTAATGTCGCTAATTTCACTGATCTGTGTGCAGGTGCACATTGTATACATGGGGAGTTTACTCCACAATAATAGAGAAGAGCTTGTAACGAGTCATCTGCAGGTTCTTTCGTCTGTTCTCCAAAGGTATCAAGTTATGAAATATTCAAATTTCAGAATTTGACAGGAGTCGCTATTAATTGATTTTATATTCTTATATTTATGTGCCGGGTATTTTAACTTTTGCAGTCCGAGACAAGCAGAGCAATCTCTGGTGCGTAGCTATACTTCTGCTTTTAATGGATTCGCAGCTGTATTATCCAAAGAACAAGCCGCTGCATTAGCTGGTACGTCTCGTTAACCAGTGTGTTTCTTAACGTCAGTAAGCCCCCAGGTTCCTATTCTGATATATATATATTCCCATGATTTAACAGGGAAAGCAGGAGTATTATCAGTGTTCCCTAATCCAGTGTTAAATCTTCATACAACACACTCATGGGACTACTTAGAAAAGGACTTGACCATGTCACACTCTTCTTACAGAAAACCCAAGTCTTCTGGTGCTGATGTCATAATAGGGTTTATAGATACAGGTACGATGCAATATTCAGCTTTTTGAAATTCTATCTGATTTAGAGTTGGTGAGTTGGTGGGAGATATTTAAAATTTAAAATTTGTGTATTTTAAAATTAGTTTAATAATGAAAAGTAATAGTTTATCTGTATTATAGTTTTGAGAGTTTGTTGTCTCTATTATTTATGGAAACAGTTTTCTTATCAAGAAAGTTACCCTATTAAATATTTTTTTGCTATTAAAGAATTATCATATTAAAGTACTTACCGTCCCTTTGGATGGATCTGAAGGCATTTGGCCAGAAGCAGCCAGCTTCAATGATAAGGGTATGGGCCCTGTTCCTTCGCGGTGGAAGGGAGCGTGTGTTAAGGGAGAAGGTTTCAATGTTTCCAACTGCAACAGGTGATCTATGCAACTGAAATAAGTTCGTTCGTTGTTTTTTACTCTGGCGTGATTCACAGCTAAAATAATATTGCTGTCTTAACAGGAAAATAATTGGGGCAAGATATTATTCAGGTGGAGAGGACGATGATTTGGTTACAAGTATTGGACCGAAATCATTATGGCCACAATCAAGGACTGCAAGAGATTATCAGGGCCATGGCACGTTTACAGCTTCGACTGCAGCTGGCAGTTTTGTGGAGAATGCAAACTATAATGGTCTCGCTAATGGGACAGCCAGAGGTGGACCGGCCAGTTCCTCCACCAGAATTGCCATGTATAGGGTTTGTGGGCTGGATTATGGGTGTCCAGGTGTGCAGATTTTAGCTGCCTTTGACGATGCAGTTAAAGATGGAGTGGATATTGTATCCATCTCAATTGGAGGAAATCAGGCCGATTTTGTGAACGATCCAATTGCCATTGGAGCATTTCACGCTACTCAGAAAGGAATTCTGGTGGTATCCTCTGCGGGAAACGCTGGACCTGATTCTCAGACAGCGGTTAATACTGCGCCATGGATTTTTACAGTTGGAGCGGCCTCAATCGACCGGGAATTCCTGTCAAACGTTGTGTTAGGCAATGGTAAGATTATTCAGGTGAGAACAGGGGAAAACAAACCCATAAGTATTATGTTTCTTCATTTTACACAACAATTAGTACTTTCATTTCTTCAGCATTTTGCTAATAGATTCGGCCAATATTCATGAGCATGCCCTGTTTTTACAGAGATAACAGTGAGAATTTCATGCTTGTTGCTAATGGTATTAAAGACTATTTAATAAAGAAGTCGACTAAACCTGCAATAAAATGCAGTTTTGTGTCAAATTCTCGAATTGGGGCAAAATTTTTGGAAATCAGAGAGATGTAGATAGGTTCTATGACAAACATTTTGTAAAATGCATATAAATTATTTAACATTTTTCATGATTTCTAGACCTATTACTTTGGGAATCTTGCTGAAAGGATTTGTGCTGTGCATTTAGGGTAAGGGCATAACCTTTTCGAATCTCAGCCAGTCGGCCGTGCACCCGCTTGTGTACGCAGGAAGCATTCCTGACAAGTCCAGTAACCTAGTAGCTGCAAGGTAAATTACATTGATTTTCCAACACAGATTTGTGTAAGGGACATTAAACCATACAATGTAGGAAATTTTATAATCATATTTTTCATGAGAGGAAATTCTAAGGAAGGTATTCTGCAGCAATTGTCTTCTAGAATCCTTGGACACAAGCAAAGCGAAAGGAAATGTTGTGCTCTGTGTAGTAAATGACACAGCTGCATCAAAGCAAATAATGAAAATAACAGTCCAGGACGCTGGAGGCGTAGGCATGATTTTTGTGGACGATTTACAGATATTTGAAGCATATGACTCCGGTACCTTTGCGGCGACTACAGTAAATACATCTTCTGCAACAGAGATCTTTTCTTACATAAACTCAACCAAGTGCGTTTAAGCCTATTCTCTGTCACATGTTTATATTGATGAATTATTCATTTGGATAGTCAATTACAGTGTGGCTGTTTCTAATATTCTAAGCCTTGTCATTATAGAAATCCTATTGCAACAATTACTCCAACAAAGGTTGTTACAAATTACAAGCCAGCTCCTGTTATTGCATCTTTTTCATCAAGAGGACCTGGAGGGCTGACCCAGAACATTCTCAAGGTAAGTACTTACTGATTCAGAGTCCATTTAACTTAATTAATGTTCAGAAGCTAATTATGAGAAATCATCACAACATGAACGCTTTAATTGATATTTGCAGCCAGACATCAGTGCACCAGGTGTGAATATCATTGCTGCATGGGATCCTCCCAATACGTTTATAGACACAGATTTTTCAGACACAGTTCTTTCAGGGACGACGTCTACCGCATTTAACATGATGTCTGGAACATCCGTATCAGTTCCTCATGTTAGCGGAGCTGCTGCATTTTTAAAATCTATGAATCCTACTTGGAGCTCCTCTGCTATCAGATCAGCCCTGATGACAACAGGTATTTTTCAGATTTTATTCTTGAAATGCATCCTGTAATAATGCAAATATCACATTGACCAAAGCCTGGAGACCTTTTCCCCCTTATTCTGAAAGACTGGATATTTATGATTTCAGTAATGCCTAAATTGAATTCAGTACTTTGAAATGCATAATCCCTTAAAACAAGTTTTTTCCAAGGGTTAGCTCAGGACAATCCTTGAAGTCAAGTGTTGATTCACAATCATTTACATGGGGAATTAGTTCAACTAGTGATTGTAGTCAATGTTAATGGTAATGGGTATTTGGCTGATTCAATGTCAGCATAATGTCCTCTTTCAAAAAAATTCCTTTTACAATACTACAGCTGCCACTTTTTCTAACATCGGCACTCTATTGTATATGGCAGCTATTGTAAGGAACAATGTGGGGGAACTATTGACTAATGAATCAGATATCTCTGGGACGCCATTTGATTTTGGATCCGGAGTAGTGAATCCAATAGGAGCTCTGCAACCAGGGCTTGTATATGAAACATCTATCGATGATTACTTCCACTTTCTGTGTAATTACGGTCTAGACTCTGAGAATATCAAGCTCATTGCAGCGAATGAAAGTTATAGGTGTCCATCTGGTGCAAAGGTGGATCTGATCAGTAGCATGAACTATCCAAGCATAGCCATTTCCAAGTTAAATATTGTGAATGGGAGCACAACTGTAAGCAGAAGCGTCACAAACATCAGTCCTGATCTCGCACCCACTTACAAGGTTACCATCGGTGCACCTCCCAGTTTGAATGTGAAGGTCTCTCCAGAAATTCTTCAATTCTCTAAAACTGCCAAGAAGCTATCTTTCGATGTAGTTTTTACAGCAACCAAGGTTGCCACCAAAGGATATGTTTTCGGTACACTCGTGTGGAGCGATGGAAAGCATAATGTTCGTACTCCTTTTGCAGTGAATCTCGTGTGATCAAAGAGCATAAGAAGCGACGTTATAGATGATAAGGTAATAAAACAAATGAAACAAGCAGCCAGGCTGCTTATTCCTTGCAGAGACTATAAAGTAATAAAATAAGCGAAACCTGCTTATTGTGAGGTCACTGAGATATAATTGTTTATGGTTAGATATAATAATTTCTGGTAGTTTCGAGTATTCATCTACATTATTATAGTATTCGTTTATCTGGGAAATAATGATAAATTGACTTTATTACTTTACCTTAATTGCACCAAGACAACAGAATATAAATTTCCATTACTTCGATATAAAATTTACAAATTTCCATTACTTCAATATAAAATTTACACATGATAGACATGTTAAAAAATTTCAAGGCAAGGGAAAATTAAATCACATGAGTCCTTTTTTCTTTTTCAATACAGAGTGGCATGATATTAAAACATGTTGACTAACCAAAATTCACTTCCTACATTCACCAAAGTTGCTGAGTCTCTTGTTTTCACACGCCCTCCTTGACCAGTGAAACAAGAGTGACATTTACATTCACTATACCTTATACTACACTATGCTTGTTAATTCAAATATATATATATATATATATATATATATATATATATATATCTAAGACATGACATACAAAGTTTAATACATACATGACTTTCTGAACTTTAAAAGCCGTGGTTGAGATTAATTCTCCAACAAGACACGACATATTAATTCTCCAACAAGATAAGACATGGCTTGTGCAACATAAACACACATAGTCTCAAAATGCATACTACATATATTTTCGAAACAATGATTACATATATGTATGGCCTCTCAGGGCCTGAGGGCCTTCTCAGCTTGATCTTACATGGACGCCCCTCTGACATGTTTGTCGACTACCCATATAAAGGAAATAAAACCCTAACAGAACGAGGAAACTCATACTATGTTACCTCATGCCTCCTGGAGGCTTACAATATTCATTTACAATTTACAATCACAACAATCCTCATAATGCCACCATTTCTACCGTGGTATTTGTACCCTTGCCTGCATACCACATGATCATGTAGTGCGATCTGTGTTAAAATATGACAACAAATGTAAATAATGTAATTTTGGGAAAATTTACTTATTACCTGTTAGTTGGTTGTATAACGAAATGAAGTTAGAATAACGAAATAGCCCAAGTTAAATTGGATGGCCCGAGAGGCTTGTAAGAAGAGGAGAATCATTCTTGATTAATAGAGTTTCCAATCCCTTGCCTCGTGGAGGTTTCCTTGATTCCCTGTCAAGGTTTTACCACATATATTTGTGTATTTACCAATGTGTGTTTATCTTTTAGTTTTTTCGTTCAGTTATAAATATATTTCTCTCTTCTTTAATGTGTTCCCAAGTTCAATAAGTGGTATCAGAGTCACTCCACTATCTAAATTTTAAAAATTCCGTTATTTTCCAACGGCTGCTATCCATATTTGATGCAGTCCAATTTTTTTTTTTAAAGAGCCACTGGAGAAGAAGAAGTACGTTGTTGTACATTGAAAAAGAGTAGAAATTGCAACTGCCAGAAGAACGCCTACCATTGTGACTATTGGTTATCGCCTCAGATAGAAAGGCATGCTTGTACATTGAGCCATCAAATGCAAACATGGCCACTGCTGAGGGAAGAAGAGACAAGACTCTATCGATGTTGTAGAAGACACCATCGTTGTTGTAGAAAACCTTGTTCGTCAGAGGAAAGCGTTGACAGAGGTATTGGAGAGGCAGTGTGTCTACCACTGATAGAGACGAAAGAGCCAACAAAGGTATTGTTTTTCTCTGCATTCAAGTTTTAAAATGAAGGGGTTTTCTATTTTGTTGCATTCAGAATAACAAATGAAGAGTTTTTCCTCTGATTAAAGAAAAAAGGGATTTTTTTTTTTTTGGAAAAAGTATTAAAAAGGAAAATCAGGTTGGAACATAAATTTGAGTGAAAGATTATTGGAAGAGATTCATAATTTAAAGGGAACACTTTTTTTTACAGGGAACGGTTTTTTCAGATAGATTCAAAAATTATTTTGTTTTAAAGATCAATAAGTGGCTGGAAAATTGTTGAACATTTTCAGAATTTTTTTTTCCTTTAAATTTGCAAAAATTAGTTTTATAAGAAACTAAGTAGAAGGGGGGAAATTGGAAACCCTAGCAGAAGAGGGGAAATTTTTCTTTTAGACCCTAGTTGGAAATTAAAGAAAGAAGGGAAAACTAGGAGGAAGAAATGGCAAAAATGACAAATGCAAAGTTCCAGGTGGATAAGTTCACCGGGAAGAACAATTTCACATTGTGGAAACTGAAAGTTAGGTACTTGTTGGTGCAACAAGGGTTGCACAAAGCATTAGACGGGGTAAAGAAACAATCTACAAGCATGACAGATTTAGACTGGGAGGACTTGGATGCCCGATCCCTCAGTACCATTAGGTTATGTTTGGCAGATGAAGTTCTCTTTAATACTGTTGAAGAGAGTACAGCTGAAGGGTTATGGGAAAAACTGGAAACCTTGTATATGACTAAATCATTGACAAATATAATTTATTTGAAAAGATAATTGTACAATCTTGAGATGAAGGAGGGTAAAAAAGTTACAGAACATTTAAATGTTTTTAATATACTTATTTGCCAATTGTCATATATGGAAATTAAAATGCAGGAAGAAGACAAGGTGATAACCTTGTTGTGTTTTCTGCTCAAGTCATGTGACCACTTCGTAACTTTAATCAGTTTGAGCACTGCCGATTATTTGAAATTTGAATCAGTTGTAGGTGATCTCTTATTTGAAGAAGTACGAAGGAAATCTAGTGTTGAGACATCGGCACCAGAAGCCATGGTAGCCAGAGGTCGGTCAAAGGAAAGAGGGGAGAAAGCAAGGGGTTTTTCCAGATCAAAGTCAAAGGGTAGCAAGAAGTGTAAATCCAAGTGCTGGTATTGCAACAAACATGGACACCTCAAGAAAGACTGTTGGAAATGGAAGGAGTCAGAAAACCATAATAAGGAAGCAAATCAGGTTGATTCATGTATTATTCATGAAGTTTTAACTGCTGAAGCTCTTACTGTTTGTAATGTCTCTCAAGATGCTGAAAATTGGCTATTAGACTCTGGTGCTTCTCATCACATGAGTCCGCATCGAAGTTGGTTTACTTCATATGAAGCTGTAAATGGTAGTTCTGTATTCATGGGAAATAGTGCATATTTTCAGACTGTTGGGATGGGAAATGTAAAAATTAAAATGTATGATGATACAGTTAAAACATTATCTAATGTTAGACATGTACCTGAACTAAAGAAAAACTTGATTTCTTTGGGAGTTTTGGATTCGAATGGGTATAAATTTACAGGTCTGAATGGAGTGCTATAAATCTCAAAAGGAGCCTTGGTAGTTATGAAGGATGAAAAGGTCAAAAATATGTACACTTAAGAGGACACTTAGATGCATAGTGCCCAACTCTTCCATAGTTAAATCATTTAAATGGAAGTTTACCTTTATACTTGCCTGAGCCTCTATCCAATCTTCTGAAAAATTTGGCCTCTTCTTCATCAGAGCAGGAGCATGTATCTTCTTTTTCTTCTTTTCTCTTCTCTTTCTTAAAGGCTACCTCCCTCACATTTGGTTTCCTCTATGAAAGTCTCATCTCATAGGCTATTAAGTTTCCAAGTAATTGGTTCATGGTCAATGTTTCCCAATCAGCTATTTCTTCTATGGCAGAAACCTTAGGGTTAAAACTGGATGGTAAAGATCTCAATATCTTTTGAACAATTACACATTCTCTAATGGTTTCTCCTAGAGCTTTCATGTTATTCACAATTTCTGCAACCCTTAAGAATAAGCTGGCAACATCTTCTTCTTCATTCATTTTTATATTTTCAAATTGAGCTCTATAGACTTGCAGCTTGGTAGCCTTCACCTTTTTATCTCCCTCATGGATACTTTCTAATGTATCCCATATTTCTTTGGAAGTCTTGTTGTGCATTACTTTGATAAATTCTGCCTCACACAAACCACTTAAGAGAGCATTCATGGCTTTTGCATTAGCTACAAAATCTAGTTTGGCATCTTTCTCTGAGTCAGACTCCTTTGGGGCATATCCCAATTCCACAACAGCCCAAACTTCTATTCCTAGAGACATTATGTACGTCCTCATTCTTATTTTCCAGAAGGCATAATTTGTACCAGTAAATAGAGGGGCTTTATTTGTTGAGCATCCTTCTAAACTAGTCATCTTGGGGACCAAGGATCTCCTTTCAGTTGTTAAACTGATACATAAGGAACCTGCTCTGATACCAATTGTTGAACCTTGGTTAAACTGAGAGGGGGGGTGAATCAGTTTAACGCAATCATGGTCTTGTAAATCTTTCTTTTATACTTATTTACATCTTCATTTCGTGATCAATTTAATATACAATGGAACACCAATCTTAATAAGTGAGCAGCAGGTATTAAGCAGATTAAATACAGAATTTCAACACATAATCATCATGCATATAAACAACAGATATAAGTGGAAACCCATAAGGGAGAAAACCACATCTTATTATTGTTGTGATGCAAAGGCAAGCTCCAACTCCCTCTCACCACTGATTTTCTGTAGGCTCCAACCTATAGGAGGCTACTACCTCAATTCTACAAGCTACAACTTACAAGGAAGCTCCAACTCCCTTCTATTTTCTATAGGCTACAACCCACAGGAGGCTCCTACCTCAGCCAGCTACAACTGGACATCTATCAAGCTACAACTTGATATGGAAGCACTAACTTCCTCACTGTACAATAAAATCATATGCTGATTTCCTGGATATCGGCTCTGTTTTTCTCCTTCTTTACTGTTGTCCTTCCAGCCTTCAAATTTGCTTTATATCATCTCTAGATCTTCACAACTCCTCTCTCTGCTCCTTCTTCTTACACTATCTCACTCATTTCTTCATTCTCTCAACCTCTGTATGCATATGCTGGTAACATTATTTATAGGGATCACCTCATCACTATTTGCATTCCACAGGGAATTCGAAATGAACATGTATGACTCTTTGCCTTCCCCCTTCTCATTTTCTTGTCTAGCACATTCAGAATAATATAACAGAATGTATTACGGTGTAGTTTTTCTTTGCCTACGGAGACTTGCCTTTGCATCACATACAATAAAAATAATTAAAACATTTACATTTACAGATACAATAATACATTTCACTCAGCCTTTTCAGCTCTTGGTTCGCCATACATTTGTATTTTCTGCTGCTGTCACTACCTTTTCAGTTTCTACTATTATAGTCTAGCTCTACTGCATAACTGCTCATTTTGTCCAACTTGACCCATTCTATTGCGTTTCTAATAGTGTCATCATATCTCCTTTTGCCCGACCATGCCTCTTTTTCTCGTGCCCACAGTGTTCAACCTTCACCGCTCTTCTAAACATCTGATTCTGGCCTTTTCTCTGTGTTGGGTCCTTACCCGAGCCTTTCTACTTGCGTTCATACTTTCCTTTTTGTTTTACGTTATAATCCTCCTTTTTTTCTCCGAAACGATTTACAAAGGAAAATCCACATACTCCTGGACTTGAAATGCTTTAGGCTTCGAATTTGATCTTTATCACATCCACTCTCTATATTGCACTTCGACGATTCCAGTTATCCATGTGCCTTCGTCCATCTGATCTCCCAATATGCGATATGCGATGGGTCCCACTTGAATTTATTGCTACTTCACATCGCAAATTTTATAACTTGCGAATTCTTATCCCATAAGCATCGCCGATTGCGATATGCGATATGTGACAGGTCTCACTTTGTCGCTATTTCGCATCGCAGCTAACATGACTTCTAAGGTTGTCTGATATCTCTGCTACTCCAATTGCGATGTGAAATCGCATTGCATCGCATCCATCGCTCGCATCGCGTCGCCTCGCCACATTGCATCGCATCCATCGCTCGCATCGCATCGCCTCTATCCATCGCATCGCAACTTTACTCATTCATCCAACGGCTATCGCATTCGCTTGCGATCGGGTCCCACTTGATTCCGATGTAATCTTTGTCTTCTATCTCCTTTAATCTCATCTATTGATCGTGCCGGTCCACCACTGTTCTTTTGGGCTTTATGAAAGCGGGTCCCAGTTCATATCACTGTGGAGGCACTCCTTGGTACGGAATCATCATCGGGCTTGTGCTACCGTATTGAATAACAATCGTTCATTTGCGGTCAATGCCCGATGGGCGAGTCAACTGCGGAGGCACCCCCTTGGGTTAATCATCTGGCTGTTTATGCCCCCACGGTACTGTTGATCCCAGATCAACGTTTTAACCGTGCTCATAAGATGCGCACGATGTTTAGCCTTCGCTGATGCCTTCACTGGTCCCACACCTTTTATCATTCCACTTTATAATCATATAACCTTTAATATATAAAAAATTTGTAACGGTTTATCTTTTCGTCAGTCTTGCACATATACTGATGTCGCATCCCCGATTAAACGACTACCGTCGATCCTGTTCGCAATCTCACTGTCTTCATCATATTGAAAATGTCAAAGTTTATTACCCTTCCATACATTGGTTAAATGTACCATAGTGCCATCATATAAATACACTTGAGTCCCACAACAATTGTCAATGCATCTTTACCCGTGATCTATCCGCTTATGATTTCAACTCTAAGGTTTAAAACTCTAAATAAACCATATAATTACTTATAGGCCCACAACTTTATTTCACCATGCCTCTCCATAATATTTCCAAAGCTTAAACTTTATGTTATCAAGTTAACATAATACTTTATAACTTACCCTTTCCGCCTATCAACAGGCCGCACATATGTCGAGGCATGCTTGCACGTTAAATCATATATGGCCCACAATTTACCAAAAGAACATATGCTCATACATCCGACGGCTGATGCCTCATCGCGCTCCAACTCAACAATCCAACGGTTATCGCATAACTAAGATGCATGACATTTAACATACCTTTTTCACTGTCAAGTCCATACCTTGTTTTAAACCCTGTGCAATTACCGACGCGAACACCATCAGATCTCCCACAGATCTAATCGTACGACAATTGCATTCAATCGACCCTAGAACTTTATCACCCAAAAGAAACACGAAATGGGTGGTATTGTGTTCGTGACGTGTCGCAATATCATTCGATCGCGTTCGTAATGGGAAAAACCACTCACAATTCAAAGGCTATGTGACAACAGTGTCCGGTTTCGTTCAAAACTACTTAACCTGCAAACTCTGTTTAAATTGCGTTTGAAGCTAGATTTCTGTCGGATTTCAGTTTTAACTTCAATTTCTCTAGAACCTTCCTTCTCCATCTTTACACAGAGGCTAATACACATTCAAATCCTCCTCCACTCCTTTACACAGAAGTTAATTCTACACACTTCATAATCTACACAGAAAGACCATAAATTCAATGAATTCGAAGAGATGAACCCTTCGGGAAATTTGCCAAGTATATACAGATAAACAGACTTCTGCAATTTATTAAAACAGAGGCCAAAATCCTCACAATCAATTCTTCTATGGTTTAACCTCTATATTCAATTTCTATGGTTCTTATCCATTGTTTTCCATTACAGTAAAAAAACCCCAAATGGGCAGCCGCAACCCACTGATACATTAAATCCTGTGTGACATCTCTACAACAATTCCATCTGAATCTTATCTACTCCCTTGTCTTGGTGCTGCTCCTTTGTGCTCCTTTTCCATCAATGACAATATTACCAACACTGATGAGCCGCTCAAGTCACATGTTCCAAGAGGATTTGCATGAGTGGTTTAATTTTGTCGCGAGAAATCGATTTCCTAGAGCAAATGAGTACATGGAGCACCTAGGCTACTAGACCTCTACTGGAAAATACTTCGTGTCCCACCTGTTGGCCAATTCATACAATGGGAATCTGCTTCCAGAGGGAAAACTGGATGTGCTATATGATAAGAATATAATGGAGGTCTGTGAGTGTGTAGAGGTGTTGGAAACCTGGAAAACAAGACATTTTTCTTAACACCCTGTTACACAGATGATCTGAATCCCAATTTTAGAATAAGAGACAATAGTGTGTTATAAATTCGCACTAGAAATCAAGATGCTAATTATTTCGATGGCGGGGGGTTCGAGTGTACGAGCAATGTTAACTGGTAAGAGGCATCATCTGATACATGACCAAAGGCGGTGGACTCGGATTCGCCCCCATAACGCTAATGATGGTTTTTTATAATCTGGTCTTGGCTAACGCGTGTGCATCATTTTAACGTAGAGACTGAATTGTCTGGTTTGTGCATATACATGCTAGAAACTATCGGGGACATTGCCAAACTAGAGATCCTACTCTGGGTGTGGAGAAGGGTTCTTCCCAGTTACGATATATGCACATAGAGCTCATCTCCCTCTGGCTAACAAGCTTTACGAACCCCGTCCTGGCATATGTTGGGAACCAATTTATCCAATTTATCTATTAAGGTGATGGTTAATTATCATCTGTACTATACCAAATCTTTTTCATGTTTTGTAGGTTTGCGTTGTTTGATCTCTGGTTAAACAATATTTGTGTCATTCACAGAATACAAATGGGTTTTTGGGGATGAAGACAGAGAGATTATTTTTAATGGATAACCGATATTTTAACCGTGTTGGCATAGGACTTGACGACCTTATTGAAGCTTACGTGCAGGTAATTACAGCTAAATTTCAATATTCTTACACATATACTCAATCCCAACAACCTATTGAAGCTTACATGCAGGTAATTACAGATAAATTTCAATATTCTTACACATATACTCAATCCCAACAACCTATTGCATGTAAAAGTCAAATCCATTTGCTATGTGCTGAAATTTGTGAAGGTCCTTCTCATTAGCATTATCTGTTTACTTTTTAGATATTTTGACATTTTACATCTACAATGGATCAGAGTGGTGTTCTTCAATTGAAATTGAATAAGATGAATCCTCTGGAATGCATGATTTGGACAAAATAGAGAGACGACTGATCTGTAAAAATTAACCATAAAGACAAATCTATAAAATTTGGCTAATTTTTTTTTTTTTTTAATGGTTGAAATCAATCTTGCAAAAAACAGTTCTCTGGCTAGATTCCTGCAAGTCTTCGTACTTTTCCACCAGATTCTTGCAGATATGTTTAATCATATAATTACAGTTCTGAGCATCGATGGAGAAGGCATCGACGAGATCATTCTAGCAACAATCCTAGAGAAACAGCTCGAGGGAAAGCTATAATTATTAGATTGAATAAAAATCATTGCAGTGTGTGTATTAATTTGAGTATAGGTTTTGAATGAAAACGTTGTTTATTTTAAATAAATTAATTTTTTTTGTTCTGGAATTATTATATAAAAAAAAGGATTTTAATACGAAAGTTGTTTTTATAAAAATAAGATTAGCCCTGCTAAAATTTGGTATTGTCCAAAATAATTTTGCAAATGTTACTCCCGATAAACCAGTTAAACTACAATTTTGAGTCAAACTAGTTAGAGTCTACCCACGCTGAACAATGGGGTTTATTGGGATGGTTACCTAAGGATTGTAAAAAACCTATAATTGGCATACTTCAGCAAGCGAGTTCAGCGATTGTGGACATTCAGACATCGATCATGTTCCCACGCTTGGACTTCTGAGATAACTATCTAAGAATTCAAGTCCCTAATTTTTTTTTTTCCCTCTTAATTACAAACACTCTTAATTATAAACAATGCATAATTATATTTACATATTGCTTAATTGTTTCTTATTTGCTTGCACACAATCCATATGTAATAGATTGCTTATTGGCATGATGATCAGGAATCCAACTTAGATCAAAAAAGAAGTGCACTCAATGTGTCAACCAATGAAAATCTTAACGCGCTGAAATATATAGGCCTTAAGCTTTTGGATAAACTTGTTTTGAGGG
The DNA here is from genome assembly GCA_034641835.2 of Pinus albicaulis. Lineage (NCBI taxonomy): Eukaryota > Viridiplantae > Streptophyta > Pinopsida > Pinales > Pinaceae > Pinus > Pinus albicaulis. The sequence goes on along the minus strand of MU968411.1, from coordinate 34,868,244 downwards.
TGAATATACACGCTCGCATCGTGGAAAATTATATATGTGTGTGTGGGGGGGGGGAATGATAGTATACATGTTTTTTTTTGTTTTAAGTTTAATTTAAATGTAGGTGTGGATGGTACTATAATCGGATATTTTTTGGGCTAATTAAATTAAATTTAAAAATATGGTAGAATGGAGTATTATTTTTTTATTTAAATTTTATTTTTTAAATAAATATTAGTGTTGGTATATTGACTAGTGAATATAAATAAATTTTAATATTTTTTTCATATTAAATTTCAGGATATTATAATAATTTGTTGTATTAAAAAAAATTATGGTAGTTTTTTTATAAATTTTTGGTTTGTTGAATGATAAATCTAAATTATTTTTAAGAACTTTTAATATTTCTATGTTTATACGTTTATATGCATTGTTGGCATATAATTTATTCATGATATTGTAAAGAAACTTGTTCAATATGTATTTAACCAAACAAAATGTTTAATTAGAATATATATATATATATATATATATATATATATATATATATATAATTTATTCATGATATTGTAAAGAAAATTGTTCAATATGTGTTTAACCAAACAAATTTGTTTAATTAGAAAACACACACACACACACACACACACATATATATATATATATATATATATATTAGTGTTTGTATATTGAATAGTAAATATAAATCATTTTTAATATCTTTTATATGTAATTTTAGGATATAATAGTATTCTCAAGTATGAGAGAAAATTATGCTAATTTTTTTTATAATTTTTTTGTATGTTGAATGGTAAATCTAAATTATTTTTTAGAAATTTTAATATACTTCTTTTTTATGTGATACTAATGATGTTGCAAAGAAAATTGTTCAATGTGTGGTTAATTTAAAAAAAAGGAAAATGTTTAATTATAAAATTGTATCTTATTTTAGTAGAGATTTGGGTTATAGGTTTTCTTTTTTAAAAGTATATTTTTTTAAATAAAAATATTTACTCAATTTTTAAAATTTAAACATTAATTGGTTTTATATATTTTATAGAAATAAATTATTAGTATTATTTTAAGTATTTTTATAAAAAATTATTTACAAATGTTTAATTGTTTAATTAGAAAATATCTCTTGCAAAAAAATTGTCCAATATGTAGTTAACAGAAAAAAAAGGAAAATGTTTAATTAGAAAATTGTATCTTATTTTAGTAGAGATTTGAGTTATAGTTTTTCTTTTTTAAAAGTATATTTCTTAAATAAAAATATTTACTCAATTTTGAAAATTTAAACAGTAATTGGTTTTATATATTTTATAAAAAGAAATTATTATTATTATTTTAAGTACTTTTATAAGAATTTATTTACAAATGTTTGATTGTTTAAACTAGTTCATCCAATGTTAAATTTTAAATTTTTTGTTTTTGAAAAAAAAGCTTTTGAATATAAAAGACTAAGATTTTGATCAAAGAGACAATTCAATATTGAAAAAGAGCACCTTTTTTTATTAAATATTTGCTATTGGAACTTTGAATTTTAGTAAGTGATTTCTCTTTATATTGTAACTTTGCCTTCTGCCTTAAGCGTTTCCTTTACAACATTTGATGCAATTGCTAGTTATGTTGAATACTTAAGTTCTATGTCGGAAAATACTCAATTCTAAATCCTTTGAATACGATGTACCTGTCTTCGTTAACAAATACGTTATAAATACCTTGTGTGAAAATGGGAACCATCCTTGAATTTTCTTCAAAATATTTTGGAAAAAAAAAACTTATTAAATATTTAATTAATTTCATAATAAAAAATATGAATAAAATCTCTATAAATAAAATAATCTAATATGTACATCTATAAATTTACTAAGAAAATTACACATAAATGAAAAAATAAAATAGAAAATATTTGTTATTTCACTGAAAGTAATACTTACTTCCGTGAGTCAATGTTGCATCCCTTGATGACGTGGAATATAGTAGAGTAAAAGATATGGAGGTTTCAATGGGAAAATCAATAGGTAATTACACCGAAGGTGTTCTATTGTGGGGCTTTTCGTAGCGACACTGTAGAGATTCGTCGTCTTCGACACAATCTCTGACATGTGTCAAGTACCACCTGTCTAGTTCAGGCCCTGTTGTTGGCTCCTTGTGGTTTGACTTGCTCTGCGCAGACTTGCAATCTGACGGTCGATCCTCACGGTTGATGACGCCAAGGCCGAGCTCCCGTAGCGCGACGCAGAGATTTTCCATGGCATGGACTAAGAATTCAGCAAGCTCTGGTGTGAGGGGCAAGACTTCGTTGCCCACTGAGATAACAGAGATGCGCGTGGCTGGGAAGAAGGGCTTCACGTATTTGAAAACCCAGCGGAGCGACTCGGTCTTCTTGCAAGCCAAACGCCGGATGAAGCCGTTGGGCACGTCCACCATCAGAGAGATCCCTGTGAACACAAACGCTCTGCAATAAGCACAGTGGCTCTGCAATCTTCATGCTCTGTCTCCTTTGGTGATGGTGCACTCTGCGGGCTCGATGGCTAGTCTGTTGGCTTGGATTGATAATTTTCAGGACAGCAGGATTGCAAGTTTACGGATAATTTCAGGCCTTAAGATTGTGCATGATGATAATTTTGACCAAATTGCGAGCTCATTATCAATTCTGCACTTTCTTCATAATCCTGTGGGCATTCGTTTTCCTAGATTATCCTCTGTGGTTAAATATTGTTATGTATCTATTCATATGTTGATAAGTAACCAACAACGAAGAAACAAATAAAAAATTTCGAATCCTGTGCGGTAATCACAACACCGATAAAAGTCATTCCTCGAACCTTGAATGTGAAGGCAGTTGCTGACGAGCCATATTTTCCAGGCTAATTTTCCATCGTAGTTCTGACTTAGTTTCCAAAACAACGATGTCAATTAGGTTCGATATCAAATATTAATCCACTTTGAAACTGAATGTTTGATATGTGCTTGTTTTTTCGTCTGAGTGCGCAAAATAACAATATCCAGTGGAGAAAGATATCTGAACTGGGATATTACTTCTTCCTACAATGTTACAACATTAACCTTTTGTAACCATTATTCTGAAACATAGCCAAATCTGCGCTAAAACAAATTTAAACAAAAGAACCGATCCTCTGACAAACTAGACCCTTAATGACTTCAAATTCGATTCATCAAATCACTCTCATCTGTAAGTGTGTCCTCGCAGGATCATGACAAAGATTGAATTCAGAGTCTTGTGCCAGAACAAAAGACACATCACGGGGACTTATTTCACCATGGTCTGCACACACTAGTTTTGAATCGCAAGAGACAGATCGATCTACAGGGGAATAGTCAACTTGCAATAGATCCACGACCACATCATTGTACATCACAAATTGATCTCATAAGCTTGCCTAACTTCCACTTAAAATAGTAAAATGAACAAGCTCTGCCACAAATAGCCTCTGACAAGTCCATTGAAGATTGGTCATGACCTGCTACAGATGCACAATTCAACCATTGACTGCCACAGGTCTCCAATGTACTTCGACCAGATCCATTTATTGAGTCACTTCTAAATCAGATCATTGCTCTGCATACTTGCGCACAGGGTCAGACCTTAGGTTAATTCCCATTCTTATTCATTAAACTTCGCACGTCTTCCTCCCGCTCCCGCCGTCCGATCTCCTTCGCCCCGATCAACGGTTCGGGTGCATTTCGCTGCGCGTCCCCCGTCGGACTTTAACGCGCAAAATTTCACGTTAATAAAACCCACTTGGGACACGCGGCAGATTCTCTATGGAATCGCTGCCCGACCCATGAATACCGCTCAATGTTGAGAGGCGGTGCGGAATAGGGCAATCCGCCCTTGGAAATCCACTGTGGTTTTTTTGTACAGTAATTAACCAAGGCTATGCACTCGAATCTTCACAATGACTATATGGATATGGCAGATAATAATTTGCAAGGTGAAATACCCTTAAGCATAGGGCAGAGCAATAATTTGAGCTCCATTGACATGTCCAGGAATAGATTGAGCGGTACCATTCCTCTAAAATTGGCGCAACTCTCCAATCTGTAGCACTTGTTGCCTTCAGAACTTGGTAAATGTCATCTTTTGTACTCTGTTTACTTAAGTTTTAACTCATTGAATGGCTCAATAGCAGAGCAGTTGGCCAATCTACAACAATTGGAATATCTAGGAAGCATTCCAGAAATGTTCTTGGATTTCGAGTAGTTATTAAAAATTAATTTTCTTTTTTATTTTATTTTTTAAATTTATTTAATTTTCCCCTTTTTTATTTTTAATTAATTTGTATTCCTTTTTTTTAAAATTTTAACTTTAATTTTTTTTTCCTTCTATTTTAAAATTTATTTATCAATTTATTTATTTATTAAAATTTAATATTTTTTGTTTTTAATTTATTTATTTTTAATGTTAATATTAATGATTTTTTTAATTTAATAAAGTTTAGTATATATATTTTTTAATTTAATTTTTATATTTAAAATTTATTTGTTTTTTCAATAATTGTTTTTAAATTTTTTAAATTAAAGCTTGATGCCATAGTAATAATGGAATGGGTTAATATAATTATGTGAATAACCTTAATATAGCCTTTTGAACCAAGCCATAGTGTTTAACTAAAGCTTGATGTCATAGTAATAATGGAATGGGTTAATATAATTATGTGAATACTATTTAAACTATAAATAGTATTCTATTATTCTTAACATTTAATTTATTCGAAAATGTCAATCGTTAATCTCAAACAAAACACGCACAACTAGGTCGAACTTTTTGATAGGCACAAGAGTTAATACAAAGTCTACTCCTTCGGTGTACCTTTACACCCTTAGAGGCAAATGCTAGTGTACTATATTACGTTGTTTTGTCAATATTTATTGTCAAACCATAATCATGAAAAGCGTCCGAAGACAGCTTCAAAAGTTGAATGATTTAACATCTCAACCACGTTGTGGTAACTTGCGGATCACGGCACTGTTCTTCTGAAACAAGGACATAAATAAATAATAAAAAACGAATTGATTTATGGACAAACTACTGCGTCATTCATGAATGGTAACAATTTTAATTAATGGTTGAAACACTTGTTAATAATTTTAATTAAGGGTTCACACACTCGTTAATAGTATATATTTTCAAAATTTTATGTTCTATAATTTTTTTTTTTTCCCGGATAATTATATGTAAAATCTTATAAAAAAAAATTTGGTATAACAATCTAAAGAAATTTAAATTTTAAAAATTAATTTTTAATTTTCAAATATTTAATTTAATATTACAAATTTTAAAAATATTGATAATGATGATGGTGAAAGAATCTAAATTTGATTTTTCAAAATCTTGTTTCTATGGTTAAAGAGAAGGGAAATAAGTGCTCCAAGTTCGCTCTATTTGACTTGGCTTAATAGGTCGAGAAGATTGGAAGTGTGACAGATTGTAGGGAAATAAGAGCGAATGTGAGCAAGAGTCAGGTAGTCTAAAAGGAAGTAACGGAGTCTGAGGAATAGACCACCCCTGGTCTCACTCCCAAGTTCATGGGAATTAGTTTTTATCTTAGCGATGTTCCTTTTTTTCTTATTGTTGGACAACACAGAGATAAGTTTGATTATCAAGGGTGGGATTGATCACTTCCTTATAGTATCTTAGCTTCATTTTACCCTTCAGCTCGTGATACTCCCACAACTTGTCCTTAAACTTGGAGGTAATAGTATTTTTTATATTATCTTTGCTTCCCATACCGAGCTGCTCCTTAATTCCCCAATGGTTGAGCCAAGACTGGGCATCCTTATGCTACCCATGCTTGAGATGAAGGGGAGGGTTTTAACTACAGTTAAAAGAAATTTTAGGGAGCCTTTTTTATTTCATGTTGTCAAGCTTCTTCTTATACATCAGATATCTAAACATAGTCATACTTTCAATGGGAGAAAAACCAGATTTGATTAAAAGGATAGGATTTGAATCATCTCAATCATCCTCCATGACTATCTGGATATACTTATACTGCAACCGCAAACTTCACATTTGTATAAGACAACAGGGGTGACAAGGGTTTCAAAGAGGAACCTCTTTTTACTCCAAATGTAAAGATCGACCGACTTACCATTTTTTTCAAGCTCATAAAAAGCTTTCCAACCCCAATAATCATTTTCTTGATGCTATAATTCCAGTTGAGATCATGAGGGAAGTCAATGCCCAAATACTTATAAGAAGAAACCTGCTCTAAGCACTGGTTATTATACAAGAAACTATCATGGGTGATCTTTTTGGATTGAATAATCATGACTTTAGTCTTGTAGGCATTAACTGTCATACCCATCTTGGAGCAGTAGCCATGAAGAATCTTGAGTTGCTTGTCAAGGTCATTGTGGCTTTTTGCAAGAAGAACGATATCATCGGCATAGAAGAGAAGAATAATGAGAACACAAGCAAGCTCGGTGCCCTTGCACCCCGTAGATTTTAGACACTATTTTAGCTTATCGATATATATGCCAAAAAAAGTAAAAAATAGGGAACACCCTTACTTAACTCCAATATAACTTACTTTTAAATAGATATAAAAAATTATAAACATAATATTATCAATTATAATTTTCTTTTAATTAAGTATACAAAAATATAAACATTATTTAGTTTCATTAAAAAAAACAAACAAACTTGTATTAAATCAATTTCAATTTCAATTTTGATCCTTAATAAAAGAGGTTAAGGCAGCTGGATCGATATATATGCCAAAAAAGTAAAAAATAGGGAACATCCTTACTTAACTCCAATATAACTTACTTTTAAATAGATATAAAAAAAATATAAACATAATATTATCAATTATAATTTTCTTTTAATTAAGTATACAAAAATATAAACATTATTTAGTTTCACTAAAAAACCAACAAACTTGTATTAAATCAATTTCAATTTTGATCCTTAATAAGAGGGGTTAAGGCAGCTGGATGAGAGAAATTGTTACATCGAAAAAGAGACACTACACGCAAGCGATGAAACTATGGGAAAAACAAAGGGTAAGCGCGTTAACTTAAACTAGCTGCAAAGAAGGAATCGAGAGCCCACAAAAGAAATCAACGGCGGGAAGAAAGAATTGGTCACATCGGAAGAGGGGGAGGGATTTCAGTGAGAAAAATGCCCTTGGGTGTATTATAAATTATTTTGAATAACAGCTGAATGTGGTATAATTATATTGTTAGTATTTTTGGTCGAACTTCCCATTGTTCTGATGACAACATTCCATTATAAGCACATCAATTTTCATCGAAAAACCGGTGGTTTTAATAAAACATAAAACGTGCACAAAAACAAAGTTTACTTTCCAAATAATTTAGTCTACTTTCCAAATCATTTTCAAGAGTCGATATCGTCCATCCGCCCGCCAAGGTTGAAGTATGTACTAATAAACAAATGTGTAAAGTAAACTGTCTCCCCAAAAAAGCTGGCAACGCAATTTATCTATAATTTATGCTTCTCAATTTGACGACGCCATTGCAACTTTTTGTTAACACGATAAGCACGTCCATTCAACTTTTTGTTAACACGATAAGCACGAATCTATATCGCAAATGGCCCTCGTCGGATCAGTACCGACACCACTCACTCGCCCTCTATTAACCTCCACCCTCCACCAAACTATTACAACACACTAGATTGATTGTAGACTCTGATGGGGTTCAACATTTATTTTGCATTGGTTTTGCTCTGCACTCTGCTTTTCGGCCTCGCCATTGCTGAGGATGGAAAGGTGCGCACTCTTTATTTCTTCAAATTGATTCTCTTTAATTCGCTGCAACATTAATGTCGCTAATTTCACTGATCTGCGTGCAGGTGCACATTGTATACATGGGGAGTTTACTCCACAATAATAGACAAGAGCTTGTAACGAGTCATCTGCAGGTTCTTTCGTCTGTTCTCCAAAGGTATCAAATTATGAAATATTCAAATTTCTGAATTTGACAGGTATCGCTATTAATTGATTCTATATTCTTATATTTATGTGCGGGGTATTTTAACTTTTGCAGTCCAAGACACGCAGAGCAATCTCTGGTTCGTAGCTATACTTCTGCTTTTAATGGATTCGCAGCTGTATTATCCAAAGAACAAGCGACTGCATTAGCTGGTACGTCTCGTTAACCAGTGTGTTTCTTAACTAGTAAGCCCCCAGGTTACTATTCTGATATATATATTCCCATGATTTAACAGGGAAAGCAGGAGTATTATCAGTGTTCCCTGATCCAGTGTTAAACCTTCATACAACACACTCATGGGACTACTTAGAAAAGGACTTGGCCATGCCACGCTCTTCTTACAGAAAACCCAAATCTTCTGGTGCTGATGTCATAATAGGGTTTATAGATACAGGTACGACACAATATTCAGCTTTTTGAAATTCTATCCGATTTAGAGTGGGTGGGAGATATTTAAAATTTATGTATTTTAAAATTAGTTTAATGATGAAAAGTAATAGTTTAACGTTATTATAGTTTTGAGAGTTAGTTGTCTCTATTATTTATTGAAACAATTTTCTTATCAAGAAAGTTACCCTATTAAAATATTTTTTTGCTATTAAAGAATTATCATATTAAAGTACTTACTGGACCTTTGGATGGATGTGAAGGCATTTGGCCAGAAGCAGCCAGCTTCAATGATAAGGGTATGGGCTCTGTTCCTTCACGGTGGAAGGGAGCGTGTGTTAAGGGATATGATTTCAATGTTTCCAACTGCAACAGGTGACCTTTATATGCAACTGAAATAAGTTCGTTCGTTGTTTTTTACTCTGGCGTGATTCACAGCTAAAATAAGATTGCTGTCTTAACAGGAAAATAATTGGGGCCAAATATTACTCAGGTGGAGTGGACGATGATTTGGTTACAAGTATTAAACCGAAATCATTATGGCCACAATCAATGACTGCAAGAGATTATTTTGGCCATGGCACGTTTACAGCTTCGACTGCAGCTGGCAGTTTTGTGGAGAATGCAAACTATAATGGTCTCGCTAATGGGACAGCCAGAGGTGGACCGGCCAGTTCCTCCACCAGAATTGCCATGTATAGGGTTTGTGAGTGGGATTATGGGTGTCCAGGTGTGCAGATTTTAGCTGCCTTTGACGATGCAGTTAAAGATGGAGTGGATATTGTATCCATCTCAATTGGAGATGGAAATCGGGCCGATTTTATGAACGATCCAATTGCCATAGGAGCATTTCATGCTACTCATAAAGGAATTCTGGTTGTATCCTCTGCGGGAAACAACGGACCTTATTCTCAGACAGCGGTTAATACCGCGCCATGGATTTTTACAGTTGGAGCGGCCTCAATCGACCGGGAATTCCTGTCAAACGTTGTGTTAGGCAATGGTAAGATTATTCAGGTGAGAACAGGGGAAAACAAACCCATAAGTATTATGTTTCTTCATTTTACACAACAATTAGTACTTTCATTTCTTCAGCATTTTGCTAATAGATTCGGCCAATATTCAAGAGCATGCCCTGTTTTTACAGAGATAACAGTGAGAATTTCATGCTTGTTGCTAATGGTATTAAAGACTATTTAATAAAGAAGTCGACTAAACCTGCAATAAAATGCAGTTTTGTGTCAAATTCTCGAATTGGGGCAAAATTTTTGGAAATCAGAGAGATGTAGATAGGTTCTATGACAAACATTTTGTAAAATGCAAATAATTATTTAGCATTTTTCATGATTTCTAGACCTATTACTTTGGGAATCTTGCTGAAAAGATTTGTGCTGTGCATTTAGGGTAAGGGCATAACCTTTTCGAATCTCAGCCAGTCGGCCGTGCACCCGCTTGTGTACGCAGGAAGCATTCCTGACAAGTCCAGTAACCTAGTAGATGCAAGGTAAATTACATTGATTTTCCAACACAGATTTGTGTAAGGGACATTAAACCATACAATGTAGGAAATTTTATAGTCATATTTTTCATGAGAGGAAATTCTAAGGAAGGTATTCTGCAGCAATTGTCTTCTATATTCCTTAGACAGAAGCAAAGCGAAAGGAAATGTTGTGCTCTGTATTGTAAATGACACAGCTGCAACAAAGATATCAATGCAAGCAACAGTCCAGGACGCTGGAGGCGTAGGCATGATTTTTGTGGACGATTTACAGATATTTGAAGCATATGACTCCGGTACCTTTGCGGCGACTACAGTAAATACATCCTCTGCAACAGAGATCTTTTCTTACATAAACTCAACCAAGTGCGTTTAAGCCTATTCTCTGTCACATGTTTATATTGATGAATTATTCATTTGGATAGTCAATTACAGTGTGGCTGTTTATAATATTCTAAGCCTTGTCATTATAGAAATCCTGTTGCAACAATTACTCCAACAAAGGTTGTTACAGATTACAAGCCAGCTCCTGTTATTGCATCTTTTTCATCAAGAGGACCTGGAGGGCTGACCCAGAACATTCTCAAGGTAAGTACTCACTGATTCGGAGTCCATTTAGCTTAATTAATGTTCAGAAGCTAATTATGAGAAATCATCACAACATGAACGCTTTAATTGATATTTGCAGCCAGACATCAGTGCACCAGGTGTGAATATAATTGCTGCATGGTATCCTCCCAATACGTTTATAGAGACAGATTTTCAAGGGACGCCGTCTACCGGATTTAACATGGTGTCTGGAACATCCGTATCAGTTCCTCATGTTAGCGGAGCTGCTGCATTTTTAAAATCTATGAATCCTACTTGGAGCTCCTCTGCTATCAGATCAGCCCTGATGACAACAGGTATTTTTCAGATTTTATTCTTGAAATGCATCCTGTAATAATGCAAATATCACATTGACCAAAGCCTGGAGACCTTTTCCCCCTTATTCTGAAAGACTGGATATTTATGATTTCAGTAATGCCTAAATTGAATTCAGTACTTTGAAATGCATAATCCCTTAAAGCAAGTTTTTTCCAAGGGTTAGTTCAGGACAATCCTTGAAGTCAAGTGTTGATTCACAATCATTTACATGGGGAATTAGTTCAACTAGTGATTGTAGTCAATGTTAATGGTAATGGGTATTTGGCTGATTCAATGTCAGCATAATGTCCTCTTTCAAAAAAATTCCTTTTACAATACTACAGCTGCCACTTTTTCTAACATCTGCACTCTATTGTATATGGCAGCTATTGTAAGGAACAATGTGGGGGAACTATTGACTAATGAATCAGATATCTCTGGGACGCCATTTGATTTTGGATCCGGAGTAGTGAATCCAATAGGAGCTCTGCAACCAGGGCTTGTATATGAAACATCAATCGATGATTACTTCCACTTTCTGTGTAATTACGGTCTAGACACTAAGAATATCAAGCTCATTGCAGCGAATGAAAGCTATAGGTGTCCATCTAGTGCAAAGGTAGATCTGATCAGTAGCATGAACTATCCAAGCATAGCCATTTCCAAGTTAAATATTGTGAATGGGAGCACAACTGTAAGCAGAAGCGTCGCAAACATCAGTCCTGATCTCGCACCCACTTACAAGGTTACCATCGGTGCACCTCCCAGTTTGAATGTGAAGGTCTCTCCAGAAATTCTTCAATTCTCTAAAACTGCCAAGAAGCTATCTTTCGATGTAGTTTTTACAACAACCAAAGTTGCCACCAAAGGATATGTTTTCGGTACACTCGTGTGGAGCGATGGAAAGCATAATGTTCGTACTCCTTTTGCAGTGAATCTGGTGTGACCAAAGCATAAGAAGCAACCTTGTAGATGATAAGGTAATAAAACAAATGAAACAAACAGCCAGGCAGCTTTTTCCTTGCAGAGACTATAAATTAATAAAACAAGCGAAACCTGCTTATTGCGAGGTCACTGAGATATAATTGTTTATGGTTAAATATAATAATTTCTGGTAGTTTCGAGTATTCATCTGCATTATTATAGTATTCGTTATCTACATTATTATCTGGGAAATAACGATAAATTGACTTTATTACTTTACCTTAATTGCACCAAGACAACACAATATAAATTTCCATTACTTCGATATAAAATTTACAAATTTCCATTACTTGAATATAAAATTTACACATGGTAGACATTTTAAAAAATTTCAAGGCAAGGGAAAATTAAATCACATCAGTCCTCTTTTCTTTTTCTTTTTCAATACAGAGTGGCATGATATTAAAACATGTTGACTAACTAAAATTCACTAGTAAAACAAGGGTTCTTACATTCACCAAGGTTGTTGACTCTGTTGTTTTCACACGTGCTCCTTGACCAGTAAAACAAGAGTACAAGAGTTCTTACTGACATTTACATTCACTGAGATTAATTTTCCAACAAAACACGACATATTAATTCTCCAACAAGACAAGACATGGCTTGTGCAACATTAACACACAGTCTCAAAATGCATACTACATATATATTCGAAACAATGATTACATATATGGCCTCTCAGGGCTTGAGAGCCTTCTCAGCTTGATCTTACATGGACGCCCCTCTGACATATTTACCGACTACTCATATAAAGGAAATAAAACCCTAACAGAACGAGGAAACTCACACTATGTTACCTCATGCCTCCTAGAGGCTTACAATATTCATTTACGATTTATAGAAAGAAGAAATCATGCCCTCCTCCTATAGTTGCCATGTTGTGCCTTATGAGGCTTCCGGGAATCAAATCTGATTTGGGATTGGAGGTTTATGCCCTTGCATCAACTCGTTGTGATAGAGGTAGTTATATACCTCACGATAGTGGGTCATCGCCAAATCTAGGAGTTGTTTCTCAACACAAAGGGCTACTTCTAGAGGCCTCTTAGAACTGCCCACATCCCACATTTGTGAAATCATTAGGAATATCATATTTATTGGGAGCTTAATTGATTCCATGTTTGGATGAACAAAGAAATACATTCATTATGGGGTTATCTGTTGGATCTATTGTCTTTTGTCTTTTTTTCCTTCAAAAGAAAATAACTGTTGGTGTATACAATGTTCAAGCATCATTTGCCAAAATAAAGTCATTACATTCCTGCATAAGTTTAAGTAAATTTCCAGCATGTAAACCAATCCTGAGAAAAACCATTAAAACTACCCTATAACACATAATAATACCAACGATACCATATTGTCATTTTAGTCTTTACATTCATGTTGTAGCCATCTATGTATTACCAATGGAGATTTTCACTTTCTTCAAAATTACCAAAAAAAAAAGTTCAGATATGTTATGGTTGAACCAGTGCAGTGTATTAAGAAATTCTAACGTCTCCTTCAGCCCTAATTGTGTTTCCTTCTGTGAGGGAAGTGCATATGATCTGCTTCCATCCTCAATCCTTTTTTCGACAGTGAATCCGCTATCGTATTAGTTTCTCTGTATAAATTTTGAAAGGTGGTCTGCCTGAAAGACTGGATAAGTAAGTTAATCTACATAATCCACCCATCTAGCTAGGGGGAGCAAAAGTGGTTTTGCGTAGAATCCCATCAATGATAGTTTTGGAGTTGCCAATATACATAATATCGACCTGCTTCTCTCTAGCACACCACAACAATCCTCATAATGCCACCATTTCTACCCTAGTATTTGTACCCTTGCTTGCATACTACGTGATCATGTAGTGTGACCTGTGTTAAAATATGACAACAAATGTAAATAATGTAATTTTGGGCAAATTTACTTATTACCTCTTAGTTGGTTGTATAACGAAATGAAGTTAGAATAACGAAATAGCCCAAGTTAAATTGGATGGCCCGAGAGGCTTGTAAGAAGAGGATAATCATTCTTGATTAATAGAGTGTCCAATCCCTTGCTCCGTGGAGGTTTCCTTGACACCTTGCCAAGGTTTTACCACTTATATTTGTGTATTTACCTATGTGTGTTTATCTTTAAGTTTTTCATTCAGTTATAAATATATTTCTCTCTTCTTTAATGTGTTCCCAAGTTCAATAAGTGGTATTAGAGCCACTCCACTGTCCAAATTTTAAAAGTTCCCTATTGTCCAACTGCTGCTGTCCATATTTGCTGTAGTCCATTTTTTTATTTTTTAAGAGTCACCGGAGAAGAAGTCTGTTGTTGTAAATTGAAAAGTAGTGGAAACTGCAACCGCCACAAGAACGCCCGCCATTGTGATTGTTGGTTATCGCCTCAGATAGAAAGGCGCGCATGTGCGTTGAGCTATCAAACACAAAGAGGACCAGGGTTGAGGGGAGAAGAGCCAAGACTTTGTCAATGTTGTAGAAGACACTGTCGCTATTGTAGAAAACCTTGTCCGTCAGAGGAAAGAGCAGATAGAGGTATTGGAGAAGCAGTGTGTTTGCCACTGACAGAGACGAAAGAGCCAACATAGGTATTGTTTTTCTCTACATTCAAGTTTTAAAATGAAGGGGTTTTCTATTTTGTTGCGTTCAGAATAACAAATGAAGAGTTTTTCCTCTGATTAAAGAAAAAAGGGGATTTTTTTTTTTCCTGGAAAAAGTATTAAAAAGGAAAATCAGGTTGGAACATAAATTTGAGTGAAAGATTGTTGGAAGAGATTCATAATTTAAAGGGAACAATGTTTTCAAATAGATTCAATTTTGTTTTGTTTTAAAGATCAATAAGTGGCTGGAAAATTATTGAACATTTTCAGAATTTTTTTTTTCCTTTAAATTTGCAAGAATTAGTTCTATAAGAAACTGAGTAGAAGAAGGGAAATTAGAAACCCTAGCACAAGAGGGGAAATTTTTCTTTTAAACCCTAGTTGGAAATTAAAGAAAGAAGAGAAAACTAGGAGGAAGAAATGGCCAAAATGACAAATGCAAAGTTCGGGGTGGATAAGTTCACCGGGAAGAACAATTTTGTATTGTGGAAACTGAAAGTTAGGTACTTGTTGGTGCAATAAGGGTTGCACAAAGCATTAGACGGGGTAAAGAAACAACCTACAAGCATGACAGATTCAGACTGGGAGGACTTGGATGCCTGATCCCTCATTACCATTAGGTTATGTTTGGCTAATGAAGTTATCTTTAATATTGTTGAAGAGAGTTAAGCTAAAGGGTTGTGGGAAAAACTGGAAACATTGTATATGACTAAATCATTGACAAATAGAATTTATTTGAAAAGACAATTTTATAATCTTCAGATGAAGGAGGGTACAAAAGTTGCAGAACATTTAAATGTTTTTAATACACTTACTTTCCAGTTATCATATATGGAAGTTAAAATGCAGGAAGAAGACAAGGCGATAACCTTGTTGTGTTCTCTGCGCGAGTCATGTGACCACTTCGTAACTTCAATCAGTTTGAGCACTGCCGATTCTTTGAAATTTGAATCAGTTGTGGGTGATCTCTTATCTGAAGAAGTACGAAGGAAATCTAGTGTTAAGACATCGACACTAGAAGTCATGGTAGCCAAAGGTCGGTCAAAGGAAAGAGGGGAGAAAGCAAGGGGTTCTTCAAGATCAAAATCAAAGGGCGACAAGAAGTGTAAAGCCAAGTGCTGGTACTGCAACAAACTTGGACACCTCAAGAAAGACTGTTGGAAACAGAAGGAGTTAGAAAAACAGAATAAGGAAGCAAATCAGGTTGATTTAGGTATGATTGATGAAGTTTTAACTGCTGAATCTCTCCCTTTTTGTAATGTCTCTCAAGATGCTAAAAATTGGCTATTCGACTCTAGTGCTTCTCATCACATGAGTCCGCACCGAAGTTGGTTTACTTCATATGAAGCTGTAAATGGTAGTTCTGTATTCATGGGGAATAATGCATCTTTTCAGACTGTTGGGATGGGAAATGTAAAAATTAAAATGTATGATGATATAGTTAAAACATTGTCTGATGTTAGACATGTACCTGAACTAAAGAAAAACTTGATTTCTTTGGGAGTTTTGGATTCAAATGGGTATACATTTATAGGTCAGAATGGAGTGTTGAAAATCTCAAAAGGAACCTTGGTAGTTATGAAGGCTAAAAAGGTCATAAATCTGTACAGACTTAAAGGAAGCACTCAAGTTAGTGAAGCAGTGATCGTATCAGAAAAAACAGAATAATTTTCTTGTCTATTGCATCAGCAATTGGGTCACATGAGTGAAAAAGGTCTTTAGGTACTGATGAACCGCAAGTTTGTTTCCTGATTTGAAATCCTTGAAGTTAGATTTTTGTAACATTGCGTGTTTGGAAAACAATGTAAACAAAGGTTCAAGGCTGGACATCATAATAGTAAAAAAAAATTAGAATACATTCATTCTGATCTGTGGGGACCGTCTCCTACTGTGTCTTATGGAGGTGCATTATATTTCTTAACATTTATTGATGATTTCTCTCGGAAAATTTGGGTCTATATGTTGAAAAATAAAGCTGATGTATTTAATTTTTTTAAACAATTTAAAGCTATGGTGGAAAATAAAACAAGAAAATCAATTAAATGTTTAAGAACTGATAATGGCAATGAATTTACTCCATTAGAATTTGAAAAATTCTGTAAGGATGAAGGGATTGTTAGACATAAAACTATTGTTTATACTCCTTAGCAAAATGGCGTTGTTGAATAGATGAATCATACTCTTATGGAAAGAGCCAGAAGCATGATCAACAATGCTAACTTGCCAAAGGAGTTGTGGGCAGAAGCAGTATCTACTGCTTGTTATTTAGTTAACGGATCACCTTCGGTTGCCATAAACTATAAAAATCCTGAAGAATTTTGGTCGGGTCAGTCTTGTAATTATTCGTATTTGAAGATTTTTGGTTGTGATGCCTATGCTCTTATTCCTAGAAATCAACGTTCAAAGTTAGATCCAAAATCGAAATGTTGTGTCTTTGTTGGGTATGATTATGCATTGAAAGGATATAGGTTGTGGAGAAGATCGCCATTAGTAGAGATGTAACATTTGATCAATCTTACCTTCTAAAATCATATGTTGGAAAAGTCGAACAAGAACAAGTATCACCAAATTAGTAGATTCATTTGGAGACTAAACCTTTTCCAGAAAGTCGAAAGGAAGGAGAGACTTTTGATGAAAAATGTGAAGAAGAAAAGGAAACTAGAGAAATTCCAGAACCAATTCAGCAACCAGTCACTCTAAGAAGGTCTACAAGGGAAAGAAAAGCACCTATAAAAGGTATGAAGATTATTCTTCAACTTTTGCATTGATTACTGAAGATGGGGAACCTTCTTGTTAACAGGAAGCAGTAGATGATGCAGATAGCGAGATATGGAAAAAGGCTATGCAAGAAGAAATGGATTCCTTAGCCAAGAACAATGCCTGGGATCTTGTAGAACTTCCTAAAGGGAGAAGTGTTTTTGGGTGCAAATGGGTCTTTAAGTTGAAGAGAAAAGTTAATGGAAGTATTGAGAGGTATAAGGCGAGGTTGGTTGTAAAAGGATATTCTCAGGTTGAAGGTATTGATTTACATGAGATTTTTTCACCAGTTGTTAAACTTGTTTCTATTCGTACTATGTTAGAACTAACTTCTTTACTTGACCTTGAGTTAGAACAGTTAGACGTTAAAACAACCTTTCTTCAAGGTGATTTGGATGAAGAGATATATATGGATTAGCTAGAAGGATTTGTACAAGGTCGCAACAGAAGATTAGTTTGCAAGCTTAGGAAATCATTGTATGGCATGAGGCAGTCACCCAGGCAATGGTACAAGAAGTTTGACTCCTTCATGGTGAGCCAGAATTTTATCAGAAGTGAGTATGATCATTGTGTATAATTCAAAAGTTTCAATGGTATATTCATTATCTTGGTGTTATATGTTGACGATATGCTTATTGCAAGCAAAAGCATGGAAGAAATCAACAGGTTAAAGGCTCAACTCTATAGGACGTTTGATATTAAGGATATTGGAGCAGAAAAACATATCTTGGGCATGGAGATACACGAAGACAAGAAGAATGGTAAGCTTTGGTTATCACAATAGAAGTATGTGGAGAAAGTACTTGAAAAGTTCGGTATGAACAATGTGAAACCTGTTAATGTTCCATTAGCTTCCCATTTTAAGCTTTCTTCAGATTTAAGTCTAAGACCTAATGAAGAAAAGAAGTATATGTCTCTTGTACCATATACAAATGCGGTAGGCAACCTAATGTATGCGATGGTATCAAATCTGATTTGGGATTGGAGGTTTATGCCCTTGCATCAACTCATTTTGATAGAGGTAGTTATATACCTCATGACAGTATCGCCAAATCTAGGAGTTGTTTCTCAACACAAAGGGCTACTTCTAGAGGCCCTAAGAGGGAGAACTACCCACATCCCACATTTGTGATCTCGCACCCACTTACAAGGTTACCATCGATGCACCTCCCAGTTTGAATGTGAAGGTCTCTCCAGAAATTCTTCAATTCTATAAAACTGCCAAGAAGCTATCTTTCTATGTATTTTTTACAACAACCAAGGTTGCTACCAAAGGATATGTTTTCTGTACACTGGTGTGGAGAGATGGAAAGCATAATGTTCGTACTCTTGCATTGAATATGGTGTGACCAAAGCATAAGAAGCAACCTTACATATGATAAGGTAATAAAACAAATGAAACAAGCAGCCAGGCGGCTTATTCCTTGCAGAGATTATAAAGTAATAAAACAAGCAAAACCTACTTATTGTGAGGCCACTGAGATATAATTGTTTATGGTTAGATATAATAATTTTTGGTAGTTTCTAGTATTCGTCTACATTATTATAGTATTTGTTATCTACATTGTTATCTGAGAAATAATGATAAATTGACTTTATTACTTTACCTTAATTGCACCAAGAAAACACAATATAAATTTCCATTAATTCAATATAAAATTTACACATGATAGACATGTTAAAAAATTTCAAGGCAAGGGAAAATTGAATCACATGAGTCCTCTTTTATTTTTCAATATAGAGTGGTAGGATATTAAAACATGTTGACTAACTAAACTTTATATTATATCTTCAAAACATGGAATACATTCACATATGCAGGTTGCGGAGGTTGCGGTTCCTTCACGAGTAAAACAAGAGTTCTTACTCACATTTACATTCACCAAGGTTGTTGACCACCAAAATTCACCAGTAAAACAAGAGTTCTTACATTCACCAAGGTTGTTGAGTCTCTTGTTTTCACACACCCACCACAATTTGTTCCACGACTTTCTCCTTTTCTCCTTCTTGTCCAGGCTCCTTGACCAGTAAAACAAGATTTCTTATTGACATTTACATTCACTAGGGTTTTGGAGTCTCTTGTTTTCATACACCCACCAAAATTTGCTCCACAATTTTCTCCTTCTTGTCTTTCCAGACTTACATCGGCCACATTACCTTCTACTACACTATGCATGTTAATTCAAAGTATATATATATCTAAGACATTTAATTCATGAAAGACAAAATTTAATACTTAGGACGGGTGAACATGACTTTCTGAACTTTAAAAGCCATGGTTGAGATTAATTCTCCAACAAGACACGTCATATTAATTCTCCAACAAGACAAGACATGGCTTGTGCAACATAAACACACATAGTCTCAAAATGCATGCTACATATATATTCGAAACAATGATTACATATATGGCCTCTCAGGGCCTGAGGGCCTTCTCAGCTTGATCTTACATGGACGCCCCTCTGACATGTTTGCAGACTACCCATATAAAGGAAATAAAACCCTAATAGAATGAGGAAACTCATACTATGTTACCTCATGCCTCCTAGAGGCTTACAATATTCATTTACAATTTACAAAAACAAGAAGAAACCATGCCATCCTCCTATAGTTGCCATGTCGTGCCTTATGAGGCTTCCAGGAATCAAATCTGATTTGGTATTGGAGGTTTATGCCCTTGCATGAACTCGTTGTGATAGAGGTAGTTATATACCTCACGATAGTGGGTCATCGCCGAATATAGGAGTTGTTTCTCAACACAAAGAGCTACTTCTAGAGGCCCTAAGAGGGAGAATTGCCCACATCCCACATTTGTGAAATCATTAGGAATATCATATTTATTGGGAGCTTAATTGATTCCATGTTTGGCTGAAAAAAACAATACATCTATTATGGGGTTGGGCAGTTTATCTGCTGGGTCTATTGTCTTTTGTCTTTTTTTCTTTAGAAGAAAACAATTGTTGGTGTATACAATGTTCAAGCATCATTTTCCAAAATAAAGTCATTACATTCCTTCATAAGTTTCAACAAATTTACCATCATGTAAACCAATCCAGAGAAAAACCATTAAAACTACCCTATAACACACAATAATATCAATGATACCATATTGCCATTTTAATCTTTACATTTATGTTGTAGGCATCTATGTACTACCAGTGGAGCTTTTCCCTATCTTCAAAATTACCAAAAAACAAAGTTAATATATGTTATGCTTGAACCAGTGGAGTGTATTAAGAAATTATGATGTCTCCTTCAGCCTTGATTGTGTTTCCATCTGTGAGTGAAGTGCATATGATCTGCTTCCTTCCTCAATCATAATCCACAACAATCCCCATAATGCCACCACTTATACCTTGGTATTTGTACCCTTGCCTGCATACCACGTGATCATGTAGCATGAAATGTGTTAAAATAGGACAACAAATGTAAATAATGTAATTTTGGGAAAATTTACTTATTACCTGTTAGTTGGTTATATAACGAAATGAAGTTAGAATAACGAAATAGCCCAAGTTAAACTGGATGGCTCGAGAGGCTTGTAAGAAGAGGAGAATCATTCTTTCAATTAATAGAGTTTCCAATCCCTTGCCCCGTGGAGGTTTCCTTGACACCTTGTCAAATTTTTACCATGTATATTTGTGTATTTACCTATATGTGTTTATCTTTTAGTTTTTCATTTAGTTATAAATATATTTCTCTATTATTTAATGTGTTCCCAAGTTCAATAAGTGGTATCAGAGCCACTCCACTGTCCAAATTTTAAAAGTTCCACTAATGTCCAAGCGCTGCTGTCCATATTTGATGTAGGGCATTTTTTTTTTAAATAGCCACCAGAGAAGAAGAAGTCTGCTGCTGTGAGCCGCCAGAAGAAGAATGCCTGCCATTGTGACTGTTGGTTATCACCTCAGATAGAAAGGCATTCATGTGCATTGAGCCATCAAACGCAAAGAGGACCACTGTCGAGGGGAAAAGAGCCAAGACTCCGTTGATGTTGTAGAAGATACCTTCGTTGCTATAGAAAACCTTGTTCGTCAAAGGAAAGAGCCGACAGAGGTATTGGAGAGGCAGTGTGTCTGCCACTGATGGAGAGGAAAGAGCCAACATAGGTATTGTTTTTCTCTGCATTCGAGTTTTAAAATGAAGGGGTTTTCTATTTTGTTGCATTCAAAATAACAAATGAAGAGTTTTTCCTCTGATTAAAGATTTTTTTTTTATTTTTTTATTTTTTTTATTTTATTTTTTATTTTCTGGAAAAAAAGTATTAAAAAAGAAAATCAGGTTGGAACAAAAATTTGAGTGAAAGATTAAAATAGAAAATGATCAAAATATATGTTAAAGTTTAAAGATTCATATACTTTGGCAAAAAAATGTAATATTTGTTGCATTAAAGTTTAAAGCTGATACATTAAGCTTTGTGGAAGCGGGTCCCAATGCATAGATTAAAAAGCGAGCATCTTGTGGAGCGGGATCCGACGATTTGACAGACAGGGAATAAAAGTGTCAACCCGTGGGCACTTTCGGCGTGCAGGTTAACGAGGAGGGTGCCTCCGCAATTGAACCTATTGACTGCGGGGCCGATCCTGATCAACAGTCAAGATTCACTGCGGGGGCATGAACCTGACGAGCTCTTCGTACCTTGAGACCTCTTGCAGTGACGTATGCAACCAACTGTTGACAGATGTGGTCCACATTAGAGTACTTTTAATGGTCTTTTTGCACTAAAAATTGTCACCTTAACATTTCATTATTTGTATGAGCTCATTATCACTCATACTTTCCTCCTTTACAAGTCTAAAAACATCAGTTCCTCATGTCAAGCCTTAAAAATAAGAGAAAAGCTCTCAAAAGTCTCTAAAACTCTGGTATCGCACTTTCTCTTTGTCTTACCTGTGGTCCCGCACCTAATAGTCATGTCTCCTACATACCTAACCACACTTTCTCTGTGTTAAGGGTGTAGACTCCTGTAAAATATTAAAAGGGCGAAAGTAAACTCAAAAAGCTCACTTTCATTCATTTCTAAAAGCTTCTGGAAGGAATCTTGCGGTGGCAAATATACTCTTTTCAGGTTCATATATTCCATGCCTTAAGGAGCTAACCCCTTGATGTGAGGAGCTTATCCCTTTGATGGAGGATTCTATCCCTTCATAGGTGGAACTGTAACCTCCTCTTTTGCACTATAAAAAGAGGCATTGGGCAGCCTCAAAGGGAGTTCAAGATTTAGTGTTATTTGAGGTGAAGTGCTGTTGGAACTTAGACTCCTTTAGCTGAGATTTTTTGAGGAAAGATTACATACCTGTATGTATCTCGGTTGGAAGAGTGCAAGGCTTGTCGGAGTAAAGGAAATTCCTACTTCGGACCCCAGGAAGGCCTGTTCAACATCAAGGCTGAAAAGGTTGTAAGGTTCTTCTACTATTTCAAAGTTAATACAAATAAGTTTGTTTTTCTCAATAAGCTGTCATTTGATTGTTTATTTTATGGATTCCTTGATCACCATAATAGATATGATTTATGAATAAATGCTATGCAGGTGCTATTTGATGTTTGTTTGTTTGTGATTGCAGAGCTTCGGAGATAACTCTTTCAGGCGACTGAAGGACGACTACTACAAACAAGCGTTGGATCAAGGTAGGATCGTAACACCTTTGTAGAGTTTACTTATAAATCATGATATATCTAGAGAAAGATAGATTTAATTTTCTGTTTGTTGCTAGACTATCTTCTAATACTAGAGATATCGATCTTGTTTGCAAGATCGATTTATCCGGCCAACAAATTAGCGACTATGCTGGGGACTGATTTTTGATTTTTGGTTTTCCTTTGTTTTGACTTGAGAAAATGATTTTTTTTGGTTTTTGATTGATGTATACTCACTTGGGTAGCTTAGGTTTACTTTTCTTTGAAAATTTTTGAAGTCTTTTGTGTTTTTCTTTAATTTTTCTGGGGACTGCACTTTATCTTCACACACAGTGCAAGCATCTTCGCACTTTCCTTAAGTAACCAGTGTAGGACTGCACCTGTTGCCTCTGGGGCTTGCGGAACCTGTTAAAATTTTTGAAATCTCATGATTAATTCTTCCAGTTTAAGTTTAGATTTGATTTAGGACTCTTAGTGTCTACCCAGATCTGTATTTTTCCTGTCAAAAATCTCTTGTGAGTTCATTCCAATAGTATTTTTGTTTTGAGTGATTTTCTAGAAGTTTTGCATACTTGGAGTGGTTTTCACTTTGTCTCTGTAGTGACTCAAACATTAGAAGCTTGAAATACCTTAGACCACACTAGTGTCTTTTTGTCTTTTTGATGAGTTTGACTTAGTTGCGAAATCCATCCTTTTTGACGAATAGATCTAGTTTTCTCTTTGCAAAGCTTTGAACAAACTTTGTTATAAGTTCTGAATTTCATTTTTACAAAATAAAACATATCTGGATGTTTTTTGATTTGTTTTTTATTCTGTGCAAATGAATCCTTAGTTTACTGACCAACTAAGAAAAACATTCTAAAAAAAAATTGAAGCTTTTATTCAATTAGATTTTCGAAGTTTTTAGATCTCAAAATTAGTTTTTCGTAGTTTTGAGTGCTTTTCTTGAACTTGTAGATCTCTTTTGAAAGAAAAGTTGTTTTTTGTAGTTTCGAGTTTTGAAAAGTAAAAGGGATTTATTGTGAGCATTTATTGTTTGTATTGTTTTGAGTTCTTATTGAAAAACAAAAAGATTTTCTTTTCATTTATTCCTTATGTTGAAAGAAAGAATTGTCTCTTAAGAAATTTCATTTCTCGAACTCTTTCTTTTAGCTACAATTCATTGAAAGAAAAACGAATTTCTTATCATTTCAGGTGCATTTTTTTAGTGTGTTTGGAGTCGAGTATTCACACCATCAAAGTTTCATTTCCATACCTATTGAATTAAAGAATAACCCATAAAAACAATGCTTAATTAAAATTGATTTAGTAATTTTTTCCATTTCTAGGGCTCTTATCACCAATATAGCTTAGGCTAGTATCTTGGAGTAGGGAGTAATTAACTCTCCAAGATAGTAAAAACAAACAAGTAGATAAATCTTGTGGTAGGAAATAAATTCAATTATAATTGGTACATTCTGGGAAGCTTCTCTTAAAGGAGTTAATCACGAGATCATGTCCGAACCTTTGAGACAATCAATTCTGTTTCATTGGGAAAGATAGAAGATCTGCACGCATTACAAATGGTCAACCTTGGATTAACCATTGTTGAGGAGCCTGGGGTCACTTGTTGGTAAACCTCGGATTTACCATGTCGAGGAGCCTTCAAGGGGATTGAGCTTTGTTACTCTGCCCTTGCGCGTAGAATCGGATCGTAGACTGTTCCCCCAGTTGTATTTGTTGCTGTTGGTAACCTTAGTGTCCATAAACTTAAGATTATTTCCTAAGGTGATGGTGAGGGAAACATCTCACTGTACCTGGAGTAGACGTTGACTAGACTCAATTGGACTCTCTAGGGGTTCTCTTCACTTAAGATGGTTTTGTGAAGAAACTTGTGCTAGTTTGTTTCATTAAGTAGGTTGTCAGGGTAACCATTCCAACCACTCTTTTTGTATTAAACTTCTACTCAGTTGGATTTCATCACCAACTAGTGTTTTTAGTACGGGAAGTTAATGTTTGTGTGTGGTTTGAACTCTTAGATTTTTTAGGCATGTGATTCAGTTGTTTGTTCCTTTAGAGACTTTAGGTGTTTTTATTGAAATTTTCTTTGTTTGCGTGTGATTAATTAATATTCAATCATGGCAGAATTACCGAGACAGTCAGTAGACTTCAGGGGAATTCCCCTGAGTATACACCAAGCCAACTTTAAGGGCTGCGAGCTCTAGTATCACCTAGTGACAGTAAAATTAGATCAATAGAAGCCAGAGTTTCATCTGTAATTGTTCATCCTGATCATCAAATACCAACAACAGAGCATATTCAAGAGCCAATTTCAGTTTGCAAAGTTACTGGTAGTATTTCTCCTTCCAGTGAATTAGTTGAATAACCTGAAATTTCTGAGCCTGACACTGAACCTGCTGTTTTGGAACCATCTTTAGGATTTCTTACTCCAACTTCTAGTGATCCTGGTTCACCTAGGGTAAGAAATATCATTACTGAAAATCTTCCTTCTGACCTCATATCTATTGAAGAACTTGTCGGTCCAGATGAAGACGTAACTCTTCCCGAAAACCAACAGACTTTGAATCTTAGGGAGCGTGAATCCATATTCTACAGTCCTTTTAGAAGTGACGCTTGGTATTTATCATTGACATATTTTTTAGAAAACTCGGGTCTTAGTTTTTCACCACCTCGAATTCCTTTTCATTTTACACCAAGAGGTTATTATCCTTCATCAATCATGTCAGGAGAGTCATCTATGTTTTCCCAATCATCGGAAACATTTTTATACGGTGGTCCTTCTGTTCCTTCGGGGTACTAGGCTCTCTCTGGTACTTTCTTAGGAGCAACTACTCAACTGTTTGAACAAGTGTTATCATCTAGTATTAATGGAGCTAAAACTGAAATGTTGAATGCAGAGAAAATTTTTATGATGTCTGGTAATATCCCAAATCCTCAACCTCAGGGTAGTCAGTTATCGCCTGGGGGGAAACCTCAGGGTAGTCAGTTACCACCTGGGGGACAACCTCAAGGTAGTCAATTATCGCCTGGGGGGCAATCTTAAGGTAGTTAGTTAACGCCTGGGGGGAAACCTCAAGGCAGTCAGTTACCGCCTGGGGGGCAACTTCAAGGTAATTGTTTACCAGGACAAACTGTAGGAAAATATTATTTACCTGGAGAAAAACCCCAAGGATAGTACATACCTCAAGGTTATCAACCTTCAGGACAGTACATACCCCAAGGTCAACCCCAGACTCAATATATTCCTCAGGGTCCTTATCAACCCCAGATTCAGTACGTGCCTCAGGGTTATCAACCTCAAGGTCAGTACCCAACTCAAGGTTTCCAACCACCTTCTGGTCACTCATTTGTACAAGGAGATGGAAATTTTCCATTTAATTATCAACCCTACGTTCAACCAAGCTATGGTCCTTCATATGCACAACCTTCTACAGGACAATACCCCAGAATGAACATGGTGTGGAATCCATCTCAAATTCAACAGAATACGAAACCTAATGTCCAGTTACCTAATCAACCTGGATAGCCTTTGGTTTTTGGTCCAACCCAACAACCTCTCCAGCCTACTGTTCAAGTCCCTGCACCTGGTTCTGTTCAGCAGCCTGGGCCTAGTACACCTCAGACTCCGCCTCAAACTGCTGCAACTATTGAAACATCTGTTCAACCTACAACACCTATTTTTGGAGTATCTGTAGCTTTGGTTTCTTCTATCCTTGCATCCGTGCAAATCCATCAAGTCTCTGTGCCCCAGTCAGGACCTACAGTTCAGACTTTGGTCCAGATGCCTGCAGGACAAGTATGATTTCCACAAGTCAACCGCAATTCACATATCAACTGTATCAGGGACAATACCAATTCGGTCCCGTTGCACAAAACCTAGTTTATTAGTATCAACCATATCCTAGCTATACTTATCAACAGCCTCAACAAACCCAGTTTGGTCCGGTTAATCCTGGTTTTCTGGGAGGTTATACTATTCCTAATGCAAATCCTATTCCGAGTTATCCTGGATATCCTCCTCCCAGAACTGGTCTCATTAGTCAAGGCTTTCGTGACCCTAATTGTTAGTTACCATTTATTGCAACTTTGGATTTACCTGATTTGTCGCACCTTACGAACAACTCGATTTACTATCTTCCGTATTGGCTGCCAATGCCTAATAAGTTGCCCAGTGATATACCGAAATTCGAGGGTAAGTCAGGAGAGGATCCATCAAATCACGTTATGAATTATCACCTCTGGTGTGCATCTAATTCGATAATTGATGATTCAATTCAGTTACGCCTTTTTCAATGAACTCTTATTGGTCTTGCTGCCAAATGGCACATTGAGTTACCACGAGGCTCTTTTAATAATTTCAATCAGTTAGCAATTGCTTTATTAACTCATTTTCAGTTGCCTGTCAGATACGAGAATGGAACGAAACTATTGACTTCACTAAAACAATCCACGTCCACATATATTTCTGATCATATTCACGAATGGCGACGTAGAAGGCGTTTAGTGAAAGTTTTCATTCCGGATAAAATTTTGGTGGAATGGTCCATTAAATCATTATTACCCAAAATCACTGAAGATGTAGCTAAGGGAGGACTTGTTATTGAAGAGCAAGTCATTTCTCAGGCTCAGTACCTTGACCTCATTTACACGTAGTCAGGTACTTTACATGAAAAAATCCCTGATCTTCCAAAACACGGTCAAATAACTACAACTCCTTCAGGGTATCATGCCGCTGATGATATGATTGGTTCAGTTGGTAATAAAAGCAAGAATAAATTTTCAAAGAATTCTTCTCCTATAATAAATTTACCTGATTCCCCGAAAGGATATTCTTCCGCTGAAGTTTCTGTTGACATCCATGTCGTAGATTCATCTACGACCAAATCTAACTCTGGCATTAAAAATAAGGGGAAGAATAACAACAAACAAAATTCAAAAGATAAAACAGATAAAAATGAATCTACTAACGAAAAACGCAAACCTCGCTATCCTTGTTTCATTTGCGACGAGGATCATTTTACCAAAGAATGCCCACATCGAGCAGAGTTTTCGAAATTCATTAAAGGTTCTCAAATGCCTGCTGTCTTGAAGGATACTTTTCCTACTCAAGATAGTAAGATGATTGGTTATTCCTTGAACGCCTCAGAAGAACCCATTCTGATGATGTCTCATGTCAGGATTGCGATGTGATCACAAGATTATGGTAGTAAGAATCTTGTTGGTGGTAAAGAAGCAGAATCTTCTAATTCAAACACATCAACTACACCTCCTCCTGTTTCTGATCCGCTACAGATCGAGAAACCCAACTTAGACTTAGTAATCAAACCGCTTGCTAAAGGTGTACTTCGTAAATCATCTTTCAATCCACATGCGAGAGCTGCTCAGAATTACAACATTTTTTAGGACTTAGCTATTTCCCCTTCAGCAATGTTGGCTTTGGAAGTGCTGAAATCGTGCCCAGCATAGCGTAAATTACTATTACTGCCATAGGAACTGTCGATATTCAGGATTAGAACCTAATAATCTTTGATTTAGAGAATAGTACACCTCGCCTACCCCATCAAATGGCTTTCTAGATTCCAGTATTAGTAAAAAATAGACCTTGCTTTCGGACTATTGATGAAGGGGCTTCTACGTGTATTATATCGATCCAATGTTGGAAATCACTTGGTTCTCCCACACTCAATCAATCTCGGACAATTCTAAAAGCTTTTGATGGCTGAGGGTTCCGTCCTTTTGGTATTTGCAGAATTTACCTATAGAGGTAGAAGGAAAAACCGTAAATCTCAATGTGGAAGTGGTTGATGCTCCTCTAGATTACAACCTTCTCCTGGTTTGTAGTTGGTATTATGCTATGACTGCTGTTGTTTCATTGGTCTTTCGGCTTATCAAGTTTCCACATAAATGAAAGATCGTTACAATAGACTAGTTGGCTTATTTTTCATCTAATCTAGCCTCTACAGACAGTATCCAGCACATCGGTAAAACGACTATCCCTTACAAGGATGTCGGCGTAGGTTTGATTAAAGATTCTGGTTTACTGGGAAATTTTTCCTTTCTTGCTCCTAACGTATCTCCTCCTATTGAAAAATTTCATCAAATACTGTTACTTTTGATGATCCTTGGATTGTACCTTCCGATTCCGAGGTGGATTCATTTGATGGCGTGCTGCCTTTGAGTCCCTTTGAAATTGTATATCAGGCTGTACAGTCATTTTTTGATCCTTTTTCAACAAAAAATGGTCCAATGAATGTGATCCATGAGGAATCGCTTCCTATATCTTGCTCAGCTACAACGACATTTCCTGATCTTGTTCATACTAATGAACAGATTTGTGAACTCTTGTATGTTGATGATTTACCCTAGGAAGATCTACATCACTGATCTTCATTTTTACCTGAGCTTGATCGTTTTGAAAATGATTTCTCTTATATTTTTAATATTGATTATGTCAAAGAACCACAGAATCCATTGCAACATTCTGATTCTGAGTTAAATTTGGAAAATATTTCTTGAACGGTTCCTATTGACATTTCAGTTAAGCCAAGAATTGTTGAAAACATTCATATAGGTGCTTCCTATATGGACAATGAAATCCAAACTTATAAAGCCCTATTTCAAGAATTACGTGACGTGTTTTCCTGGTCATATGAAGAAATGCCAGGAATCAATCTGTCAATTGTTGTCCATGAAATTAAGACTTACCCGAATGCTAAACCTGTCTGACAACGCTACGTCAAATACATCTGAGAAAAGCTGATGCTATCAAAGCTGAAGTTGAGAAATTACTTCATGCATGTTTTATTTATCCAATTCCTTTAACCAATTGGGTATCAAATATTGTTCTTGTCAACAAAAAAAAAGGAACGATAAGAGTATGTATCGACTATAGGGATATTAATCGAGCTTGTCCTAAAGACAATTATCCAACCCCTTATATCGATCAAATTATTGATGATTGTGCCGGTAGTGAAATGTTCTCCTTTATGGATGGTTTTTCTGGTTACAATCAAATCAACATACTCCCTGCTAATCAACCTAAAACAACTTTCATTTGTCCGTGGGGAACATTTTCTTATTGCAAACTACCCTTTGGATTGAAAAATGCTAGGGAAATTTTTCAAAGGGATATGTCTTATGCATTTCATGAAATCAAGCACATTGTGCAGCCTTATATCGATGATTTACCTGCCCATTCATCGCATAGAGCCGATCATCTCACTCATTTACGAGCTATCTTTATGAGATGTAAGCATTATCGAATTCGGCTGAGTCCACACAAATGTGTTTTCTGTGTAGAATCGAGTTGCTTACTGGGATTTTTCATTTCAAAAGCAGGCATTCATGTCGATCCATCGAAGGTTGAAGCTATCGTCAATATACCTCCTCCTTTGACTCTTCGCCAACTCCAGAGATTGAAAGGGAAAGAAATTTTTTTACGTCGTTTCATTCCTAACTACGCCAAGTTAACAAATGGTTTTACCAGATTGTTAAAACAAAACATTCCATTCTTTTGGGATGAGATCGCTGATCTATCTTTTGATGCACTCAAACACGCGTTGACCCATGCACCGTTACTGCATCCTCCCAATTACAACCAAGATTATTTTTTGTACCTCGCCGCTTCTCATTACACCATTGGGATGGTTTTAGTTCAAGAAGATGAATTAAACAATGAACATGTGATTTACTATATTAATCAAAATCTGCATCCAACTGAGATCAAATATTCGCATGTGGAGAAATTGGCCTTGGCAGCTGTCCAAGCTGTCCAAAGATTTCGTCACTACATCTTATTATGAAAAACCACAGTGATTTTTGACTATAACCCCATGATGTATATCTTGACCAAACAATTGCTAGGGAGAAAGTATTCCAAATGGATAGTTATCTTGCAGGAATTTGACTTGGAATTTGAAAAATCCAAGGCAAAGAAGTCTTTGGTTTTTGCTGAATTGATGTGTGATTTTCCGTGTACTGATACTGAAACTGTGGCGGAGCAGCCCATTGTAGACGAATCCTTGTTTCTTATCAGTACTCTTTATCCTTAGTATGGGGATATTATTTTTTTATCTCCAAACCCAATATTTTCGGCCTGAAATCTCATGTTCTCAACAATGGAAAATATGTTTCCAATCCCAAAAATACAATATTATTGGTGATACACTCTATCATCGTGTAGCGGATTCTGTTTTTCGATGTTGTCTTACTCATGAATAAGCTAAGAAGGTTCTGAATAACCGTCATTCTGGAGCATGTGGCGGTCATATGTCTGGGTATGCCACAACCCAAAAGATATTGCGCACTGGTTATTTTTGGCTTTCCTTATTCAAAGATTGTATCTATGCAATTTGGAAATGCCACAATTGTCAGATATTTGATCATAAAATGTGTGCACCACTCGCTCCTCTTCACCCTATAATTGCTGTCGGTCCTTTCAAAAAGTGGAGTATTGACTTTATTACATGTAACCCTCACTCGGCCGGGGGGCATGCATATATTATCCTAGCGGTAGATTATTTTACTAAGTGGGGCAAGGTGATGCCTACATTTTTGGTAGATGGCATGACTGCTGCAACTTTTGTGTTCAATCATATAATTGCTAGATTTGGTGTTCCTCAAGCTATCATTACGGATCATGGAAGTAATTTTCGAAATATCATGATGACTGAACTGACAGGTCAACTTGGCCTACGCCACGATAGTTTTACTCCATATTACGTGCAGGCTAATGGTTTGGTTGAAGCTATCAATAAAGTTTTAGTCACTATGATCAAACAAATCATTGGTATTCATAAGTCGAATTGGCATACCATGCTATTTTCAGCACTTTGGGCATATCAAACCTCAGTAAAAACATCAACTGGTTTCACTCCTTTTCAACTGGTTTACGGTTTGGAAGCTGTGTTACCTATTGAATTCAAAATTTCGTCATTACAATTAGCCATAGAATTACTCCCAGCTACTTCTGAAGAAGAGAAACGTTTTTTGTACTTAGCTCAGCTAGATGAGAATCGATGCACTGTTGCA
Source organism: Pinus albicaulis (assembly GCA_034641835.2). Classification (NCBI taxonomy): domain Eukaryota; kingdom Viridiplantae; phylum Streptophyta; class Pinopsida; order Pinales; family Pinaceae; genus Pinus; species Pinus albicaulis. The sequence continues at coordinate 34,836,492 of MU968411.1, read as the reverse complement.
TTAGAAAATGAGACTCATGTAAAATGAATGAAAGCTCAGTACAACATAAATGCTACCTTGCAATTTTTCAGAAGGAGACCTAGTTTTAGTATATGATCAAGCAAACGATAAGCTAGGGGCTCAAAAATTTGTACCTATGTGGCATGGTCTTTACATTGTTAAGCGAAAGCTGGAAAAAGGGGCCTATGAACTGATAGATTTTGATGGGTTCTCTTTAGATAAGCCCAGAAATGGGCTTTATCTGAAGAGATATTATGCTTAAATTTTGTGTGGAGATTTTTGTTAGATTAGTTTCTTTATAGCTGGTGTGTCTTAGATTAGAAAAGCGTGCCTAGTTTAGAGTGTGCTCTTATCACTATTCCTTTTTATCTGGGTTTTACTTTTGATATTGCAGATGTCGACGTCTCTTCAAACATACATTGGTTTTGCTGATGGTGCTTTTCATAGTACATGGAAAATTTATTCCGCAACTTGGGTTATCTATTCACCCTCAGATGAGTTAGTATCTATGCATGGGGTAAGCCTCGGTCAAACAATGAATAACATTGTAGAGTATAATGCAGTGATTGAGTTATTATCTGAGTCCATATTGTTTGGAATTCAGAGTTTGATTGTTAGGTTGGATTCTGAACTCATTGTATTACATCTTAACAGGGTTTATGCCATTAGAAATCTAGTATTATTACGGTTATTTTTGAGAGTTCGTCTCTTGGAATGTGAATTTGATTACATTGAATATCAGCATATTCCAAGACATTTAAATACATTAGCAGATGCAGTTGCTTATAGTATGATAAATAGACATTTGCAATAATCAAAATAGTAAATTACACAACATTCGATAACATGTTACACAAGATAGTCGGTAATAATGATATATCATAGCATAGAAGTGTGTTTCAAAATATACATCGTCTTCGATCATAGGTTGAAAAACACCTTATGATCGGCAAAAATGATAATACAAAAAGTAAAAAATGTCATGAGTCTACAAAATCGATCATCCTATCCCTGGTGATGATCACGATAAGAAACTACTGCTCGGGCCACCCTACACAACCCCAATCACATATCTCTAAAACCTTAGTGGAATATCATCTATATCAGTTTCTGGAATATCTAGTGTCAAGCGCTCTAGATGATGCTCCAAGTTGGTCAGGATCTCTACTGATTGGCCCTGTGGGGCTGGTGCTGTTGCAGCTGGGTGTCTCCTCTCATAAAGCTGGAGAGCGGATGGTCGTCGTGGGCCCACATCTGCATTTAAACTTTTGATTATTAGTTTTGGATGATTAAAATACAAAAAAAAATTTAGAACTTAGAAAATGTTGAAAATGATTTTTACCTGAATCATCTCATTGTTCTCCTGCTGGAAGAGGCATGTCTCGGTCGCCGCAGAATTCCATCTCGGCATATGGAAAGTCCTCAATCACAAAAAGTTGGTTGTTCAACCAATGAAAATATGCAAACGTAAATCAAACAACCTCTATGCCCTCAGCGTGACGGGCCATCAAAGCTACCCATCGAACCATTTGAGGTTCCCGGGCACTGCCTGGATCGACTGGAATGAGCTGCGGAGCCAGTAAGGGAATCCTCTCCAAAGAAAATGTAACCAAAATGGATCCATAACCAAAGTTTTTTAACTTTCCATTTTTTCCTCTCGTCAGTTGGCCTTTCACATTGGCCAATATTGCTTTGCACCAGTTGAATATGGTGCCTCGAAAACAATCTACTGCAATCCGCATCTGGGACCCAGTAGCCACATGCAATGCTGCACTCCCGCACAGTCTATTAACAGTGAATGCAATAACTTTGAGCTCAGGTCAGATGATATTTTTAATATCAATCTGCTTATCCTTGGGATCTGCTCGATCATCGCAAAAATCTAGTCGAAGACTAGCGACAGACTGGCCACATGGCCTAGTCCCAAACAGAGATATTTGTTCACCCCTCTTGGGTAAACCAGTCAAAAAATATATATCCTCTTGCTCAATTTCGAGCCGGTGGCTGCCAATCATAAAACACTGGTCCTGAGTGTCCCATTTGTTTACCAGCCATGTCAGGAGGTCTACTTGGGCCCTCATGCCCTGTATGGCTCAGAACTTATACAATCTGCATGCTCTCAATGAATGTAGTGTGGGCATATGATTCATTGTGGCGTCATCTACATCCTTGTGCTTGCGTTCTCACCAAGTAAGAATTTTGAATGTCCTGCAATACACAAATACACATATTAGAACAAACTTGTTTGAAAAATTTTGGGTGAAAATTGAGAAATTTAAGTTTTAAAATTCATTGCACGAGGTCTGCACCCTTTTCTCACACACAGTGCGTAGGTACACACAAGTGTTGTGCAATAGATGCGAACCCATGACTTTTTTCTTTGTAGAAAAAAGTTGGGGTCAGCAGGACTCGCGTATTGCACCTGTGGACCCCCACAAGCGATTTTTTAAACCTATTTTTCCTTAAAAAATGAAATTTAAAGCCTAAAAACAAAATGTAAATAGATGGAATGCAAGTTAAGGAGGACGTGGATTACCTGGAGCTGACGGTTTTCGATTCCAACAGACAGATTTTCCAGAATCTTCACAGGAACTTTTTTACCCAAAAGCTCTCACTTTTCACTCTGAACTCAAATGGTAAAAATGAAGTTAGAAAAGTACTTTTTATAATTTTTTTCGAATAAATGAATTTCTAATTTGTTTATTTTTCACTTTAAAAAGGTAATTTTTGAAAACATTTTTATTTATCTTAAACATGTATGTGTAATTTTTCGAGTTTTTGTGCAGAAACTTGGATTTTTCGGGAAAATTGATCGTTTTTCGACGAAGAGCATAATTTTATCACTTTTTCGGACTCCTTAAAAAATTTACGAAAAAGAAAAACCTTGGAGTCCTCTTTTAAGCCCTTTTCAGTCTCTCGAAAATTGAAAATATTGCCGAGCACTTGATTATTCGAACTCGTTAAAATAAATGAATGATCGTCCATTCAATATAAGTTTACCCCTTTTACAAACTGAAATGGAGTATTTACGAAAAAGGTATACGTTGACTACAGGGATAATTTTAAGGATGGAAAATTATCTTGAAGTTTAAAAAATTGGCAAATATCACTAGTCCCTAATATGCAAATTATAAATTTTTTATTGATGTATTTGTAAAATTATTCAAATTTCTAATCATATTATATATATTGTCTATATATTGTTGGTGATTTTTAATGTAAAACAATTTTATATTGTAAAATTTGGGCAAATCATTTCTATAAAAAATGGAAATTGGCGAATCTTTTTTTTGGAAAAACCATTGAAAATTAGCCCACCTGCGAATATTAGCCCCTAAAATTTTCCATGGTTGACTAATTACAGTCAATAGAGTTCTCTCTTGCATTATTTTATCCTTTTTCGGGCTTGAGAGACTAAATTTACGAAAAATTACACCCATGGAGTTTTCTTAAGTTTTTCTTCTGACTCCCTAAAATTGAAAAACACCGAGTTTCGCCTATACTGGACTCGTTAAAATTTAACAGTAAAGGACCTGTTCAATTTTAAGCAGGAACGAACCACTCCTTCTTAGGGTTCGAATCTTAAACTAAGTTGGACTCATCCGAAGGATGATATTATAAACAAGAAAATGTTATCCTCCTCAAGCTTGTCAAAAATAAAGAGGTACTTGCCAGAAATGGTAGGGGAAAAGAGAGAAAAACGAACCTGTTTGTTACATTTTGATTATTCATAAAACTGTTAACCACTCTTGAACACGACACTTTTGTTCACCTGGGTTGGGAAAATCCTTTACCTAACAGTTAATCAAACCATATTGAAAGTCTTCAGGTAGTTTCTGGGTATTAGCTTTGCGTCAATTGTCACCAAGCCATCTGCAGTGTTGTTATGTGTTGAAGAGGACATTTCAAACAAACCATTCATTTGAAAAATATTTGTCTTCCATTTTTACCATCCCTGAGTCAGTCCTTGCCAATATATTTCTTCAAAACTTGATCTATGATTCTGTGTTGTGGGCTTGCCTACGACGGATCACTTTCTATCAAAGACAACTCATTATCTAGGAAGTCGATATAGAAATCGTTAGTACCTTGAAATATGCATGCCTCAATGGCAGGTTTCTCGCCTTCGATGACAGGTTGCATCATTGACCTTTGATCAAATGATTCCGTGACATGTTCGACTTCAGCTTATTTATTCACATTATTGACTGGTAGCCAAGTGGTTTCTACCATGTTCGACTTCGACACATTCATTCACATGGATAGAATCGTACTAGTTCGAGAAGCGGAAATCAAGACCTTGGATCTAGTTTCTACCATCCAGGCTACGAGGAATTTTGTTATTCATTTATACAGTGGACTATTGATAAACAGATGGCTGTGTCCATATTGTGTCTACACATGTCTATACTGTTGATGTATTGAAAAATCATTCCTGTATCGGAATAGTTTAAGTCATTTTTCTAGTTAGTTTTGACTTGAGTATGGGAATGCCTACCTTAGCGATGATATGTATACATATATATATTTTGCATTGAATGTTTTTACAGGTTCCGACTGGGGTTTCCACAGGATGATCCTTGAAATGATAAAGTACTTCACTCTTCATACATGACAGACTCTATCTTCATCTATTACAGACTTCGCACTTTAAGGGGCAATCTGTTGCACTGAAAATTGTCACCTTGACATTTCGTTATCTATATGAGCTCATTATCACTCATAATTTCCTCCTTTTCAAGTCTAAAAACATCAGTTCCTCATGTCAAGCCTTAAAAATAAGAGAAAAGCTCTCAAAAGTCTTTAAAACTCTGGATCACACTTTCTCTTTGTCTTACCTGCGGTCCCGCACCTAATGGTCATGTCTCTTGCGTACCTAACCACACTTTCTCTATGTTAAGGGTGCAGACCCCTGTAAAAGATTAAAAGGGCGCAAGTAAACTCAAAAAGCTCACTTTCGGTCATTTCTAGAAGCTTCTGGAAGGAATCTTGCCGTGGCAAATCCGCTCTTTTTAGGTTCGTGTATCCCATGCCTTAAGGAGATAACCCCTTGATGTGAGGAGCTTATGCCTTTGAAGGAGGATTCTATCCCTTCATAGGTGGAACTGTAACCTCCTCTTTTGCACTATAAAAAGAGGCATTGGGCAGCCTCAAAGGGAGTTCAAGCATTAGTGTTATTTGAGGTGATCCTCATTACTGTTCCTATTGATTCTGCTGATTTCATGTAAGAAACTGCTGAAGAAACCATCATTTTTTTTTTCCCTTTCTCCCACTCATACCTAACCTTCATTAACTTCCCCTTTTCTCCATATTATTCCTCTAATTTTCATAAGTTTCTCCTTCCATTCATGAAAATCCTCCTGACATGGTTTGAAACTTCTTTTTGAGCTGTGCCGAAACCCCCAAATCCATTTAAATCCTTGAAATTTTTCATAAAAATCAAAGTTTTATTACTATAGACTTAATCCCCTTTGGGCTAAGTCCTAAAACCACTTCCCCCACACGCCCTTTCCCCAGAACTAGGCGCTAGTCCCATTAGCGCTAATCGCATCGGAAATATTCAAGTGTGCACGTTTGTTGAGCCATTTCAAAACTCCGATTGCGATCAGCCCTTTTTATCATAAACCGCAGATCATATTATTTCTCATATAACCATAGAGCCTGCAATCGGGCGCTGAACCATTGAAAGGCCCCTCTCCGATCAATATTTTCCTTTGTAAACCCAAAAACCCACTTTCCGGAAGTTTTAAGTTAAAAACGTAAAGTCACGTGATAAATATAAAATGGGTTGATCAAAAAGACCGATCGCGCAATCGCGATCGGAGAATTCACAATGGGTAGATCGGAAAGACCAGGCCCGTAGTTCCGATTGCGATTAGGCCCTGGTTATATATACTCCCGCGCATATTACAGTTCATATATCCCACGGCCCCGCAATCGAGCGCCTTTTCCCTTTACTTATATATTTTCCGCCCGATCCATTATAACTTGTTTTTATTGCAAAAACTTTGGTTTTCGTATGTATGAAAGGTTTTTCCCCATTTTTTCTCCACCGTTGATCACCGCCGATCGAAAGGCCGTCGCTCAATCGCATCACACATCCCCAATCGCATCGCAAACTTTCCCCGATTGTGCAATCGCATGCCCCTATCTGCCACCTCCGATTGCAATTCCTCCGATTCGCTCCCCGCCGTTGATCTGACCCTCAGATCTAACGGTCAGCGCTCAATCGCAAGATTCGATCGCATCCCCTCTTCCGCGATCCCCGATTGAGATTGCCCCGATTTAATCCCGTCCGTCCATTGCCCGCTGATCCAACAGTCATCGTTTGATCGCACTAGTCCCCCGATCGCGCAATCGCATCGGCATTTTCCAATCGCGCCCTTTGTTTCTCTCCTCCGATTGCAATCACTCCGATTCATTCCCCGCCGTTGATCTGGTCCTCGGATCAACGACCAACGCTCAATCGCAAGTTTCAATCGCATGCGTTTTTGTTTCACCCCCGATTTCCGATCCCCGATTCAATCCCGACCGTTGATCTAATCCTTTGATCCAACGGTCTGCGCAAAATCACGTCGCGTGATTCAATCGCTCCATTTGCTCGCTCCCCCCCGATTGCGCTCCTCCGATTAGATCTGGACCGTCCACGTGTCCAGATCCGACGGTCCAAAACCACCCCGCCTTATTTCTTCTCCCCGCTCTCCTTTACCTATTCTGCGCCGATCTCCACCGTTAGATATTTTTATCCGACGGCTACGCTCCTCCCCCGCCATCCGAAGCAGTTTAAACCAAAATTCGCAGGATTTCTTAAATGTTTTATGTTTGATACAAGTGTTTTAAAAGGTTTTCCATTGTATCACGAAGAAATGCCGAGGGCTGGGAATGACGATTCTCATGCCCTCGTTTCATTAAAGAGAAGCCATCCACGGGGCTCCATTCCATGTTTCATCAGTACTCTATGAGTATTGATGCCGTAAATCCTAGTACGGGTCTGCACATCGACAAGACACTGTTTTTCAAACACAGTTAAAGAGTATAAGTTTGAAGACAGAGCACAGAAGGACAGAAGATTGAAGACAGATTTGGGGGATTATGGCTAAGAATGCTTATAAAAACCTAATTCCCCAAATTAAGACACTATTTAAGAAAATCATAAGTGTTTCGCTGACAGAAAGGTTTCCACCGCTTCAACTGAGGCGAATTGATTCCTCAGCTACTACAAATAGCCACCTGTCGCCTCAAACCATTCAGAACAGAGGCCGAAGTTATTGCTCGAAGAAATATCTGCCTCCAGCATTGCCAAGAAGTTATTTCTGCAAGGAAACCAATGAATAAATATCTGCAGAGTTACTCCAAAACATACACAGAGCCTCAAAGTCAAACAAAGCTTCCACCGAGATTTGATATTTATTGTGAAACAGTTAATGTAGTGATCCACCTGTAAATTTCTCCCTCGAGCCTATCAAAGGGCCGAGAAGTCTTCACTCTGCATTAATTGTCCTTGAGATATTTTGTTAAAATCTCACCTCCTCATCTTCCTATAAGTACTTCTACATAAGATGAGAATTTGTTGGTTGTTGTTGATCACAAGCTGTAATACTGAAACTCTTTGAAATAAATACATAGTCTGTTGAAGTTGAAGAACAAATTGAAGTCTTGGATGTCTTGATGATGCTGTTGCATGCCCGTTCCTGAGAAGGCTCTATCATTGGATTCATGAGCTTGGTTGTAGGTGAAGTATTCTAACTGTTAAATGTTTTCTCCTGTTTTCATTATGTTCCATAATTTCTTACTACAGTAGGCTGAAATTTTTAGGCTAAGAAATGACTCCTGGAAGCACCTTAGACCTTTTCACCCTTCACTGTTTTATGTTTTCTTCTGCTGAAGTATTTTAGAGGCTTTAAACCTTCTCTTTAGTCTTCATGCTTGTTTATTTCCTTAATAGCTCAAATAGTTGGTTTTAGCATGATTTATGGTTTTCCCTGCTTGTCTACTATCACTTGAAAGCTGTTATTGAAGTCTCCCTTTGAAGTACCATTGTTTTGAGTTAATCAAAGAGGTCGGTTTTGATCTTGCCCTTTGACATTGCTTGAACAGTTGTTTTGAAGGTCGTTATGGTTGTAAGCATAGATGTTATTTAGGTGTTCCCTCTTCTATGACTGCAATTATCAGTGAATCTTTTATGTTTTCAAAATCCTTTAAAATAAAATCTTTGAGGAAATAGGGAGTTCCCCAAATCTTAGGTTTCATTTTAAAAGTTGTCTTGAAGTCATTATTTGCTTAAAGAATGTTTGTAGAATTTATGGTTAGCCCTGTCTATCAAATATCTCTTTATTGTTGAGTTATGTTCTTCAAGTTCCCTTTGTTGAGAATTAAACTTCTCTTTCCAAATCATTAATGTTCATCTCATTCCAAAAACAAAAGGATCCTGTGGCCAAGTTAAATTTTCCCTTTGATATCCCATATCCATTGATGAGTTTGTCATAACCTTATTTTGACTCCATCGCCCAATGAACCAGATATTTCCTCTTTCTGTCTATCTTTCCTAGACCTTCCATGTTCTGCTGTATCAACTCAATCCAACCAAATAAACAAAAACCCGCACTTAATAACTAGTCTAAAATCATACTCAAAGTACACAAGATAAACCTTTGCGATCAAACATTTGAGAGATCCCTCTCTGAGAACAGGAGGACTAGATCCTGGAACTCTAAAGATTGGTTCTGATGTTGCCTTGTCTTTTGATTTGCCAAACTGTCAAAACACGGGATACCAACATAATGGCGATCACGGTGGGACCCTGAGTTCATAGTTGCCTAGCAAGCTCCTTTAAACTCATTAGTATTTAAAACAACCATAGAAACTCAGAAAAACCCAAAAATATTTAGTTTGGCTTCATAATAAACATGGTGGTGGAACCATAAAACATTTTATCTTTACAAAAGCTAAAAATTTTCCACCTGGTGACTCCACTGGCCTCCAGTAGGCATATTACTCTTCCAGCCCGTGTAGACTCCCTTGGGAATGCATTGAGAAAACCCAATCATGCTGTTGGTGGACAACAAATTTCAAAATCTTCCACCTGGCGACTCCACAAACCCAAAAGACCTAATAACTCTATTGGTAGAAGACTCTGAACTGGTTAGAAGGATACAGTGACCTTAAACACAAAAATCAACCATTACAAGACCTAGACAATGAGCAACATATGGATGATGATCAAGACTTTATAGAAGAAGGTGAGCAAGATTATAGAGAAATAATAAAGAAAAAATACTGATCATGATGGAGAAAATGGTGTACATACTTGGGAAAAGATTTGGAAGGTATGAGGCCAATTTAAATATTGATGATCTAGAGCAGCCCATGCTCCTTTCAAATCAAGAACAAACCCAAAAACTACAAGATATGTATGATGAACAAGATTACAATGAGAGCAATGAAGAAAGTTGTCAGGAAACTCCTGATTGCCTACCTATTTCTTGTATTATACTATTAAAAGAACTCCATAATGAGATTGCAAAAGCTCATAGTGAGCAGTGCCTTGAGGAAAACATAAGCCATTTTGAACCTACAACATCTGAAATAGGAGAAGAGACAACACAACCAGAGTCTCTTCCTTTATGCTATGACTCATTTCAGATTATTAAAAAAGGATGGCATCCTAACAATATACTCGAAACAACTCGTGAACTTTACAGTCAAAGTGACTGCCATAAAAATCATGAGGTGTTGTTTGAAATTGAGATAGATCAGGAACAGGAAAAGAATCTTCAAGTTTCCCCTACGAGCACAAGTAATCATTCCCTAGAAGAGGCTCAAGAAGACATCCAGCCTCAAAACCAGTTAACACAAGAGGGAGAGGACTGTCGTTCTTCTGTCCAAAGCAAAGAGAAAATTCCTTCTCTTTTTACAGAGGAAGAAATTGATCAGATATTAAATAAATAGTCAGCCCTCAATCCTTTATTAGAACAAAACACTTCTGCTCATTTTCCTACTAAATGTTGTTGTCTTGAAATAGAAAATAAACTTGTAGGTCAGCTAAAGGAACAAAATAATAACCCAATATGTTTGATTGGTGAAATTGTGTATACTAATGACTTTTCAACTTCTGATCAATCTAATGATGATGATGAACTCCAAACAGAAAATAATCATGCAGGAAAACCAGCAGTGGATTGGTGTCATGAAATTCATTATCATCAGCTTGAAAGCAGCAATCAGCCAGTCCAATTCATCAAGAATAATTTTCACATAATTGGGAATCAACTATCTATTAGTTGTAATTTTGGGGTTGAGAAGAAAGAGGAATTTCTTGAACAAGATGCATATGAGGAGCCTCCTCCTGAAAGGGTTGAGGTAATAAAAGATACCCCTACTCGAGAACATGATGATCTCTTCACAGAACACAGTCCGCTGAATCAGAGCATACCAGGACTACAAGAGGACAACACTGCAATGTATGATGAATCCTCTAGTTCAGATAATAATGAAGATGAGGAAGTTTTTCTTCCTCATAAGAATCTTTGCCTTAATCTAGTGGAGAACGAAGAGATGAGCCTGGTTGAAACACGTCTTCCAAACACTCACAACCAGGTATTATTTCAATATCCCTATGCTCATTTCTTGAAAATCTTTGAAGAAGGGATAAAGGTTATTAGGAGCAGTATATTACCAACAGCAAGAGGATTATTTAGCACTGTTGCTAAAAAACAAAAAGAATGGGAGTGGCCCTGTTTGTCCAGCCTGCCCAAGGAGATGAAGAAGGACCAATCATGGAATCATTTGCTGGATTGGTTGTACTGGAAAAGAGAGTTCATCAGCTAAAACATGTAAATGTTCCAAGTTAGATTAGGTTAGATAGGAAAGCAATAAAGCTCAGCTTTGAGCATTTAGTTAGTTGTTGATTTTTGTCTTGTAAGAAAAATAAAAATACAAAACAATAGAAAAGAGAAAAGAGGGTAGATTGTCAAAAACAAGAAAGGTATAGCCTCATACCAAAAGGAGAAATAAATATGAAAGTGTGCAAGCTTAAATGCCACTCCTCAAAATACACTTCTAATTAGTCAAACTGTTTAATCTTGGCTAATTAGCTTTAAATTTTTCTGCTGATAGGATAGTGAATTCGATTAGCCAAACTATTCAATCTTGGCTTATCAGTAGACAGATTAGGATAGAAATGAAGGTTCAAACAAACTCAAAATCTGAACCAAAGTTTCCAAAGAGAGATGACTCAAAACTGTTTTATTTTCTGAGTCATAAAAGAGAAAAAATGGTTCTAATTTGCCCAAAATATGAATCAGATATCAAGGAAGAGACAGCTCAAAACAAAATTAAAAACAGAGCTGTAAAGAGAGAAGGCCGTGATGAGAAACTTTCAGATCCTAAGCCTTCCATTTTGTTTTTAATTTTCTGCAAATAATAATCTATGTGCAGCTTGTTTTATGCCATAGATCATAGCAAGTCAAACAGCTTAATCTTGACTTGGTTGTTTTTAAATTTATGTTGTAGAATTTAGAGAATGAAAGTCTGTTGGACAGTTTAATCCCAACAGACAGTAGATTAGGTAGAGAAATATCTGAGCTCAACTGTTTAATCTGAGTTCAGGGAGAAATAAGGAGTAGAAATAGATTAGATTTCCTGTTTTCAAAAGAATAAAATGTGTGAATAGAGTTTGCCAATCCAAGTGCACTCTGATGAAGAAAATATGTTAGATCAGTAGGATTGGGTAAGTAGAAAGTTGTATTGATGAAGTCCAGTATTCTTTCATAACTGATATTATTTTTCAAAAGCAAAACAAGATCATCCAACAAAAGAAGAGCAATCCAATGGATCAGGCACAAGTCAGCGTCCCAGAGAAATCAAGTCTGAATTCTTGATGCCTTCAAGAAGGCACCATCCCCAAGTGGAGCCACTGTTAGCCACCTGTAATATTTTGTTATACCAAAAGGTGGCTAAATATTTTTGAGCCTCCAAAGAACAAATTTTATCACTAAAAATTGTTGGCTCTTGAAGACTCCTTGTAGGCCTCATGCCTCTGTCCAAAATCCTCATTACTGTTCCTCTTAATTCTGCTGATTTCATGTAAGAAACTGCTGAAGAAACCATCATTTTTTCCTTTTCTCCCACTCATATCTAACCTTCATTTTCTCCCCCTTTTTCTCCATATTACTCCTCTACTTTTCATAAGTTTCTCCTTCCATTCATGAAAATCCTCCTGACATGGTTTGAAACTTCTTTTTGAGCTGTGACGAAACCCCCAAATCCATTTAAATCCTTGAAAATTTTCATAAAAATCAAAGTTTTATTACTATAGACTTAAGCCCCTTTGGGCTAAGTCCTAAAACCACTTCCCCCACACGCCGCCCTTTCCCCGTAACCAGCGCTGGTCCATTAGCGCAACGTATCTTAAAGATTCAAGTGTACGCTATGGTCATTTCCAAAACTCCGATTGCATCACTTCCCTTTTTATCATAAAACCAATAGATCATATTATTTCTCATATAACCATAGAGCCCGCAATCGGGCGCTGAACCATTGAAAGGCCCCTCTCCGATCAATATTTTCCTTTGTAAACCAAAAAACCCATTTTCCGAAAGTTTTAAGTTAAAACGTAAAGTCACGTGATAAATATAAAATGGGTTGATCAAAAAGACCGATCGCGCATTCGCGATCGGAGAATTCACAATGGGTAGATCGGAAAGACCAGGCCCATGGTTCCGATTGTGATTGGCCTTTAAAGGATCAGGCCCCGGGCATATTACAGTTCATATATCCCACGGCCCCGCAATCGGGCGTCTTTTCCCTTTACTTATATATATTTTCCGCCCTGATCCATTATAACTTGTTTTTGCTGCAAAAACTTTGATTTTCGTATGTATGAGTTATTTTTCCCTTTTTTTCTCCATCGTTGATCACCGCCGATCGAAAGGCCGTCACTCAATCGCATCACACATCTCGCATCAAAGAAATCCTCTTCAATGCGCACTGCATGCCCTGTCTGCCACCTCCTGACACTTCTCCATCACTTCGCCACATCTCACCTCAGATCTACCTGCCATGCCTTGTTCCAAAGCCATCAAGACCCCTCTTCCGCGATCCTTCATTGAGATTATTCTGATGAACTTGTCATTCATTGCCTATCCAACACATCGCTGATGACCGCATCAGTCCTCTGGACGGCTCCTATCTGTGCATTTTCCAATCGCGCCCTTTGTTTCTCTCCTCCGATTGCGATCCCTCTGATTCATTCCCCACCGTTGATCTGGTCCTCGGATCAACAGCCAGTGCTCAATCGCAAGTTTCAATCGCATGCGTTTTTGTTTCACCCCCGATTGCCGATCCTCGATTCAATCCCGACCGTTGATCTAATCCTTTGATCCAACGGTCCGCGCAAAATCGCGTCGCGTGATTCAATCACTCCATTTGCTCGCTCCCCCCCGATTGCGCTCCTCCGATTAGATCTGGACCATCCACGTGTCCAGATCCGACGGTCCAAAACCACCCCACCTTATTTCTTCTCCCCGCTCTCCTTGTTCTTCACCATCTCCACTTAGATGGATCCGGATTACGCTCCTCCTCTCCATCCGAAGTGTTTTTCTAACCAAAATTTTGCGAGATTTTAAATATTTTATGTTTTGATACAGTGTTTAAGTTTTCCATTGTATCGCCGAAGAAATGCCGAGGGCTGAAATAGTGTTTTCATGTTCGTTTTGTATTATAGAGAAGCGATTCACTTGCCCATTCCATGTTTCGCTAAATATTCTCGCAGGAGTTGATGCCGTAGCTTGCTAAGGGTTCAATATCGACAAGATTTTTTTTCAGCCATGAATGGCTACTTAAAGCACGAACGAAGTAGATTGAAATATCGAATATTATGGGATTAATACATCTGCTATCAAAAGCCTAACTCTACCAAAACACGCTTAAAGAACATCATGTTTTCACGATTAAAGGTTTCCACCGCTTCAACTGAGGTGAATTGATTCCTTAGCTACTACAAAGAGCCACCTGTCACCTCAAACCATTCAGAACAGAGGCCGAAGTTATTGCTCGAAGAAATATCTGCCTCCAGCATTGCCAAGAAGTTATTTCTGCAAGGAAACCAATGCATAAATATCTGCAGAGTTACTCCAAAACATACACAGAGCCTCAAAGTCAAACAAAGCTTCCACCGAGCTTTGATATTTATTGTGAAACAATTAATGTAGTGATCCACCTGTAAATTTCTCCCTCGAGCCTCTCAAAGGGCCGAGAAGTCTTCACTCTACATTAATTGTCCTTGAGATATTTTGTTAAAATCTCACCTCCTCATCTTCCTATAAGTACTTCTGCATAAGATGAGAAGTTGTTGGTTGTTGTTGATCACAAGCTGTAATACTGAAACTCTTTGAAATAAATACATAGTCTATTGAAGTTGAAGAACAAATTGAAGTCTTGGATGTCTTGATGATGTTGTTGCATGCCCGTTCCTGAGAAGGCTCTATCATTGGATTCATGAGCTTGGCTGTTCGTGAAGTATTCTAACTATTAAATGTTTTCTCCTGTTTTCATTATGTTCCATAATTTCTTACTACAGTAGGCTGAAAGTCTTAGGCTAAGAAATGACTCCTGGAAGCACCTTAGACCTGTTCACCCTTCACTATTTTATGTTTTCTTCTGCTGAAGTATTTTAGTGGCTTTAAACCTTCTCTTTAGTCTTCATGCTTGCTTATTTCCTTAAAATCTTAAATAGTTGATTTTAGCATGATTTATGGTTTTCCCTGCTTGTCTACTATCACTTGAAAGCTGTTATTGAAGTCTCCCTTTGAAGTACCATTGTTTTGAGTTAATCAAAGAGGTCGGTTTTGATCTTGCCCTTTGCCATTGCTTGAACAGTTGTTTTGAAGGTCGTTATGGTTGTAAGCATAGATGTTATTTAGGTGTTCCCTCTTCTATGACTGCAATTATCAGTGAATCTTTTATGTTTTCTAAATCCTTTAAAATAAAATCTTTGAGGAAATAGGGAGTTCCTCGAATCTTAGGTTTCATTTTAAAAGTTGTCTTGAAGTCATTATTTTCTAAAAGAATGTTTGTAGAATTTATGGTTAGCCCTGTCCATCAAATATATCTTTATTGTTGAGTTATGTTCTTCAAGTTCCCTTTGTTGAGAATTAAACTTCTCTTTCCAAATCATTAATGTTCATCTCATTCCAAAAACAAAAAGATCCAGTGGCCAAGTTAGATTTGCCCTTTGATATCCCATATCCATTGATGAGTTTGTCATAACCTTATTTTGACTCCATCACCCAATGAACCAGATATTTCCTCTTTCTGTCTATCTTTCCTAGACCTTCCATGTTCTGTTGTATCAACTCAATCCAACCAAATAAACAAAAACCTGCACTTAATAACTAGTCTAAAATCATACTCAAAGCACACAAGATAAACCTTTGCGATCAAACATTTGAGAGATCCCTCTCTGAGAACAGGAGGACTAGATCCTAGAACTCTAAAGATTGGTTCTGATGTTGCCTTGTCTTTTTATTTGCCAAACTGTCAAAACATCTGGGACCAACACCAGTGAGGTGGAATCAGAATTCCTCTTTGCACTATAAAAGAGGTGTCAGCAAATGCTTCTAAAGGAGTCTAAGAATTAGTGTTATTTATATGAAGTGCTGTTGGAACTTAGACTCTTTAGCCGAGATTTTATATTAAAAGATTACATACCCGTGTATTACCTGAGTAAAGGAAATTCCTACTGACCCTGTGAAGACCTCGCTGCCTGCTATCGGGGGCACAGTTATTCATTTCATAGTTAATATAAATAAGTTTGTTTTTGAATAAGTCAAGCCATTTGATTGTTTATTTTATGGATTCCTTGATCACCATAATAGATATGATTTGTTAGTTGTCTGTGGTGTGCTATTTGATTTTTTGGTTTGTTTCAGATTGCAAAGCCTTGAGATAACTCTTCAAGCATCAAGGATTAATTACTACAAACAAGCGTTGGATCAAGGTAGGATCGTAACACCTTTGTAGAATTTACTTATAAATCGTGATATATCTAGAGAAAGATAGATTTAATTGTTTGTTTGTTGCTAGACTATCTTCTGATACTAGGGAGATCGATCTTGTCTGCACGATTGATTTATTCGGTCAACAGGTCTTTTGGCATGTCTCATTAGCATTTAATTCTTAAGCCCGTGCCATATATTTAAGAATAATTCTCATTTTTATAAGGTTATTGTTGTTAGTTTGTGTTTGATGTTGTGTCTGCCCTGTGTCTTTCTCTGTAGTCTACCACCTTGTCAATTCTCTGTCACCCCAAGTGAAACTATGGCAAGGCACCCATCCCTGTTAGGTTCTTCTAGTCACATTCCTGTCATGGACACTGAGAGGGACATCCAGGATGTCGTCTGTTCTATAGACCACCTTTCATTTTATTATCAGGTCTGCCTAAATGATAAAACTTATCCAATTTAAACTGCCATGGTTAAAACTAGTGTGTTTTTTTCATGCATCCCAAGAACACACCTTTTTCCCAAATTTGTGTATTGACTAGTGTCTGTTATGTAGCCTGGAAAATTCTTTGCAATGAATTTTCAAGGGGAAAATGTTCTGCAAGTTTCAGCCCAATTAATTCGTCAAGCTCTGTGTTACCCTGAGTGAGAGTCGTATTTCCAATTCACCTATGATTCCTTAATGGCTCATTATGATAGCCTTGCAGGTCAATAGTTTAACAAATTTATCTTTTTTTTTGAAGCCAGATACACAATAGTTTGCACTTGATAATAAATAATTCCCCATGGAGGTTTTTGATATAGAAGTTAGACTAGTGTTAAGGTGCATTGCGAATATTTTGGGAAAGGATGATGACAGTACAGTGGAAAAATTAATTTTGGGAATGTTCGCCTTGATGATGAAGCTAGGAGTGGTGCAGGATATTCCATCTTATTGGCAAGAAGCTGTCAACTCTCAGCTCATGAGATTATCACTAATGGGTTCATTCAGGTTTCCTTCTCTTGTTATTTACCTCTTTTTATATCAAAATGTAGCAGAATTCATGCATTTGGGGTTAAATATAATGGATATAAATAAGAAGAGGAAGTCAGTAGTATTATGGAGAGACATAGTGAGGAAAGAACAAAATGAGGGTGGTTTGTTTCATTTTTCTAGTCATTTTATGTCTATTGCATATAAAATTTTGAATGGAATTTCTCCCCCCATGCTTTCTGCCAAAAGCTCAAGAATTCTTGCAGTTGGGGAAAAATTGTAAGTTTGGTGATTGGTTTGTCCTTGAAGACTATTATGAAATAAGACTTTATGGATTTGGTGTAGAACCTTATAGGCTTCCTGTATTTGGGCCTATGATATTATTCGCTTTGGAGTTCATTAGGAAAAGTTTAAACGTGGATCAAATACACTTTGTGCCTATGAAGAAAGGTCACATGTTTAAGTTACCAATGATTGTTGGTCCTTTTATAGTTAATACGAGACAAGAAATTGATGAAGCCTCTAAGATGTTAGATGAAATGCACCTAATATTAGGAGAGAAGTGGGCTTATGAACCTCACAGTGTGATTTATAATAGGATAATTGAAAATGGATATTCAACATTCATTCACGAAAGCAGACCTAATATAGAAAAAATGGCAAGTAAAATTTTTGCAGGTTCAGTGAGCTCAAATGTATAGACTCCTATCATATCAGAGAAGTCAAATAAGAGAGGCAAAGAAGCAGTGATTGATTCTGAGGAAGAATAGAGGACTAAAAAGAGGAAAAAGCTCAGTGAGAATTTTGTAGATGGTCAACCTGGTTTCTCATTACAATCGAGAGATGAGAAAAATGTCCCTGCTTCACTAAGGAGACATGAAAGCACTCTAGAACAGGTGCCCTTAATTAAACAAATGTTTGCTTAGATTGCAGAAAGAAATCAGAAAATAAAGGCAAGCATGGAGGATCAAGCTGAATACCAAACAACCCAAGAGAAAACAAGACTTCTAACTATAATGGATCTTGAAAAGGATCAATTTAAGATTTCGCTTTCACATCCCTTTGATATGTCTATTGGTTCATCCAATAATTTTAATACTGTGAATCTAACTATAGATGTGAAGAAAATTCCATTGCTTGACAAAGTTAATCTACATATGCAAACAGGTCAACTGATTGTAAATGACCTAACCAAAACCAATGAAATAGCACTCAAGGCTGAAAATATGCTTGGAAAATTGATCAAGTAATTGAAGTCAGAGAAAGCATATTCCAGGGCTTTGAAAATCCAGAACGAATAACTCAAAAATATTATTGTGAAGATTGAGGTAGATCCTAATGACAGGTCTGTTGTACAGAAGCTTCTGCAAAGTGTTGAATCAGAAATCTCTGTGTTGAAGAAAAAGTTGAAATTTCCTATAGGAGAACAGTCCGTGGGAGCAGAGGTTGTAGAGGTAGAAAATGAGAAATAAAAACTTCTTCAGCAGCTCTTGCAAAAGGAAGAAGAAATCACCAAACTAAAGCAAACTGCATTTTCATTGCAGAATCACATTGAATCTCATACTTGTACTTTTATTTTTCTATCTGGTAATGAAGATCCATTAGCACAAATATCTCAATTAACCACTGAATTGTAGATGGTAGAGAGAGATAAAAAAAAGGCACAAGCTGATTTGGAAACATCAATAAAGATCATACAAGCCACAGAGGGAGAAGTCAGTAAATATAAAATAGACTGCTAGACTGCTGATCCTGAGATTAAAAATCTCAAAGAAAAATTGAAGGGAAATATATCCCTAATACAGGCTAAGGATATCATCTGGAATGATATCATTGCAAAATTGAAAGAAATTTGGAGTTTTCTAACTGTTGTTGCAGAGGAAAGAAGTATTATTAGGGATTTTGAAGAACAAGTCATGACAGTCAAGAAAAATACAATTAATAGAAATATTTGGGCAAGAAAATTCATTGATTTCATTGATTCCAAAACAGATCAAGAGTTGGAAGAAAATGAAATTAAAGACAATATTTTATATGCTGTGGAAATTAATAAGATGATTGTCAAGAATGATTACAGGAAGTCTACAGAAAAGAAGTTGATCGAGCTTAAGGAAGTAGTGAGCCAGTTTGATAATTCATTTGACAAAATAGAAAGAGCAGGTTTGCCATCATGTTGGGGTCTTGGAGGTAGTTTTTTATCATGGGATTCTTATGAACCCTTACTGGTGTTGGAAAAAATTAAGGTAGACAGTACTCATGAAAAGACTTAAGTTCTTAAAGGGGCAACAATAATCAATTTCCTTCAAAAACATTTTCAGCTGCTGTGGTTAGTGAAGAATTTATTTGCAGAGAGGCCATCATTCAACAGAATCATTGCTTTTATATTGGAATATCACAAGCTGGTCCATTCACCTAAGACAAACATTGAGATATGGAAGAAATGCAGTGCCTAGATGGCAGATTTACGAAAGGACCCCTCGACTTCAAAGAAGGACAAACCAACCAGTCAAGGAAATGCAGCAGCTTCATCAATTCACATTCAGAAAATAGATTAGGATTTATATTTTATGTTATTTTCCTCTTTTAAAGAGAATGTAATTGTAATAGGACATTTTTATGACATATAATAGGTAGTTGACGAAGTCCTAAGTAGTTGAAGCAGTTAGGATTAGTTCCAACATTACAAACTGCTTTCTATTGTATTTAAAGAGACAAACAAGAAAAAAAAAGGTTCCGAGTTTTGGACCTTCAGACTGCAATTTTTTTACTCAAATTTCAAATGATTAATGAATGAAAAACAAGATTCTGGTATTTTTTGATATCGATATGTCTTCCAGTTTAAATTATGTATTTTCCGTCTTTGAATAAAATGAAAAAATGAAGTTGCATGTCTCTTTTTACTTGTGTGAATAAGAGTTAAAATCATTAATAGGTGCTCCTTCATTTTAACTGTTCCTTGTCTTATAATCTCTCTGAAGTTTGAGGTGATATATTCTATACATCAACATATCAATTTGGGGTTCTTTCCTTCATGTTCTTCGGGATCATTCCATTCTATATCAACAAATAATAGCATTGTGGGGCATTCATTGTATTTTATCTTTGAGGGTTTAATGATAAACATATGAAGGTGATTAAACAAAGACCACTCTTTCTATGACACATTTATATAAACGTCTTAAGCACTGATTCCTTATCACAACTAAGAGATTGTCTCTTAAGATACAACATTTTTGGCGCCGGTGCCGGGGATCGAAGAAGCAAAGTTTTTTCCCTGGGTTTATTTTATATTTCCTCTGGTTGTTCAGAGAGGAAGAAACATCAGGCTGTGTCTTCATTTCATAATTATGGCGTATGAAAGGCCACATACGAGGTCAGATACCTCTCAACAGAAAGCTCTTATTCTTTCAGATCCTGAAATGTTGGTTTCTAAAAAAGGCCAGATTTGAAGAACACTTTCTACACCTGATGCTACACTGCCTACACTAGGCAGCAGTTCCCATAACCTTTCTTCCAAGGATATTTCCTAGAAACTCATTTTCCCGGAACAAGAATATTTTTCCTCACATATTAATTTTCAAGAACCAAAGTTAAAAGAACAATCTTTTGAGTCTGTTTCATTCACATTTACAGAAGCTCAGCCTAATACAGTTGCCGATTCTTCTGCTATTTTTCATCAACCCCTTCGCATATCAGTTTTTTCACCCCATTCATCCACATCTATAATTGGCACACAAATCCCACCTACTCAGGGAGCAGTTAATCAAGGTATAAACATGGTAGCCCATGTCCTTGCTTTCTTGATGAGTAGATACGAACCATTGAATCTTCCACAACCTATGAATGCAATGCCTCAGGAATACCTTAAATTGCTTCCAAGATTTACTGGAGAAGATGAAATAACTGAAAAATAACACTTGCCTTTGTTTTGCACTTTTGCTGAAAATTTAAATGTTGAACATCTTGATGTAGTAATGAGACCTTTTGTACAGTCTCTGAATGGAGAGGCAAGAAAATGGTTTAAAGGATTACCAAATGGCTCAATTAATAATTGGGATGAATTAGAAAGAAAATTCATCCAAATATGGGGTGAAAAGAGATATCATGGTTATTCATTGACAAAGCTTAATGCTATTAAGAAAAAGTCTGATGAAAGCATGGATGATTTCATTAAAATATTTAACAAATTGTATAATAGTTTGCTCGCATAAATGAAACCTCCTCCTATTGGAGCAAGAGTTGTTTTTGCTGGAGCATTTGTATCGGATTTTAGTTTCACTTTGAGACAGAGAAGATCTACTACTCTTGAACAAATCCAAACTGATGCTTTGGAGATTGAAGCTAATATTAATGCTACTGGAAAAACACAAGAAAAGCAGTCAGTTCAAGATAAAGGTAAGGCCAAAGAAGAGTCATCACAGGATCAAAGGATTGATGACATGAATAAGGTTATCAAGAACTTATCAAATAAATTAGTGAAGATGGAATTGGACAATAAGAAACCTGCACAAAAAAATATAGGAGTTTTCAATCCACAGTTCAGAAAGCAACCCTTGCAGATTTTGCAGAGGGAAAGAAGAGACCAAGATCAAGTCCAAGCACCTTTATATATAGAAGCAGCACCTTCAAATTTTGTTGAGGATGAACAGAAAGATATTGAAGATCAAAGATATGTTGTTTATATGGAAGATGATGAGGAAGAAGAGAAATGTGAAG
Source organism: Pinus albicaulis (assembly GCA_034641835.2). Lineage (NCBI taxonomy): Eukaryota > Viridiplantae > Streptophyta > Pinopsida > Pinales > Pinaceae > Pinus > Pinus albicaulis. Next base: position 34,814,802 of record MU968411.1, on the reverse strand, counting down.
AAGAATGCACAAAAGCTGATGTATCATTTGATCAGGAAGAAATGGATGATTATTGTAAGAAATTCATTGATTTTATGCAAGGTGAGATGCATAAGAAGTATGACTTAAGATAAAAAAAAAAGAAATTAAGAACTCAGGATGATGAGGAAAAAAATCCATAGTCAGTCCCTTCTCCAATGGAAACTCCACAACCAAATAGCTTAGTAAAACAATTAGGCAAGGGGAAACAACCTATGAGTTCAATGAGTGGAAATGAAAAACAACAGGCTGAGGCTTCCCAGAATAAGTATATTGATTATAATATTTTGGAGAATATTGTCAATGTACTTGAGAAGAATGCTAATCCTAACAAGCTGAATCAAGAAGAAGCTAAGAATATTAATAAACAAAATCAAAATTTCAATCTTTCCAAAGAATTAGAAAAGATCAAAATTTAAGTACTCTTTCTTGAATTAGCTAAGACACATCGTTACAAGAGAATTTATTAATCTTTCTTAGTCTGATGATATTGGTAATACTGTGAATTTGCAAGAAGAAAAGCTAGTGGTCACTTTTGGTCCACATGTTGAAGAGGTAGATTCTTGTGTTCCTCGATTTTATATATCGGTGCTTCTTCATGATTTCATTCTGCATAATTGTATGTTAGTTTCAGGTGCATCACATAATCTTATGCCATTATCTATGATGAAAGAATTAAATTTACAAATCACTAAGCCCTATAGAGACCTTTATTCATTTGATTCAAAAAGGGTGAAGTGTGTTGGGCTTATCAAAGACATGGTGGTATCCCTGGCCCAAATTCCAGCCAAGAGTATTATGATGGATGTAGTAGTTGCAGATATTCTAGCCAGATTTGGTATGTCATTGTCCAGATAGTGGGGAGAAAATCTTGGAGGTGTATTAAAAATAGACTTTACATATGCTATCATTCCTGTGTTTAATCGGGAAGAAATAAGATTGTACAAAGAAACTAGATTTGTTAAGACTACCACAAAGAAAGATGTAAGAAATTCCCCTATCTATGGCCAAGAGAAGGAGGATCTCTCTTGTTTTATGCTGCATGAAGATGCAGAATTTGTTGAAGAATCACAGAAGCAACTCTCTTCAGCAGTTGTACATAAGGAGCTGGATTCAAATGAAATTTGGAAGAGTTATTTTTATGGTGCCTATTCCAAGGATGGCACAGGAGATGGATTTTTTTCTGATTTCTCTAGAAGGTAACCTTTTGCCTTTTTCTTTTAAGCTTGAATTTGAATCGATAAATAATGTAGCTGAGTATGAGGCATTAATATTGTGTCTTCAAACTACTAAACAATTGGGAATTCAATGTATCTCCATTTTTGGTGATCCTGAATTGATTATAAGACAAATTGAAAAATTGTGTCAAACCAAACATCCAAGATTAAGGTCATATAGGAATGAAGTATGGGACCTGATTGAAAATTATTTTGAGGCTTTGAATCTTCAATTCATTCCAAGAGAAGAACACAGAATGATAGATTCATTGGGAGTTGCAACCAATACTTTCAAGCCACCTATTAATCCGAAGCTGAGATATGAGATTGAGATGAGGCATAGACCCTCAATCCCTGATAATGTTAAACACTGGTAGGTATTCGAAGATGATGAGTAGATCAATTAATTTTTAACAATGATTGGAAATTTTGAAGATAGTGAAATAGATTAGAAAAGTGAGAAGACTGATCAAAATGAGGACTTTACAAATCTTAAGCAATCAATAAGTGATAATAAGATAATACAATTGAAAGACAACGTATTACCCAGAGGTTTGGTTCCTCTTGAAAGGTTGCTTGATGAAAATGATGTAGCACTAGATAAAAATAAGGTTTCTCAAGAAGGTGAGATGGAGAAATGTAATCTAGGAACTCAACAAGAACCCAAGATGGTCAAGTTATTCAAAGGAGTTCCTAAGAATTATAAAGAAAAGTATATTGATCTTTTCAAGAAGTATATCAATGTATTTGCATGGTCCTATGATGATTTGAAAACATATGATCTGGATATTATTAAACATAAAATACCATTGAAGGATGGAGTTAAGCCTCACAGGAAGAATCTTAGGCAAATTAATCCACTGCTCCTTTCCCCAATTGTAAAGGAGGTGAAGAAAATGCTGCAAGAAAAAATCATAGTCCCACTTAGATATTTAGACTAGGTTTCTAATCTGGTTCCTGTAAGGAAGAAGAATGGAGAGATAAGGTTATGTGTTGATTTAAGGAACTTGAACACAGCTTCTCTAAAAGACAACTATCCATTGCCAAAGATGGATTATGTTTTACAAAAAGTCACAGGAGCTTATAGATTATCTATGGTTGATGGTTTCTCTGAGTACAACCAAGTAGCTGTTGAAAAGGAAGATCAAAGGAAAACAACATCTACCACACCTTGGGGAATGTTTATGTATGCTAGGATGCCATTCGGTCTTATGAACACAGGGGCTACTTTCCAAAGGGAAATGGACATAGCATTTGTGGGAGAAAAATTTGTAGTTATATATTTGGATGATGTGACTTTTTTTTCAGGTTATGATGATAAGCACTTGGAGCATTTGCAGAAGGCTTTCTTGAAATGCAGGAAGTTTGGGTTATCATTGAATCCTAAAAAATCTCTGCTTGCTTTGGAGGAAGGTAAATTACTGGGACATATAGTTTCAAATCAGGGGGTGAAAATTGATCCAACAAGATTTGAGGCTATACAGACAATTCCATTTCCTAGAAGTAAGAAAGATATCTAGAGATTTCTAGGAAAAAATAATTTCCTAAGAAGATTTGTCCCAAATTATGTTGAGATTGTCAGAAACATAATAGATATGCTGAAGTAAAATGGGAAAAATATGCGAGAGGGTCCTTTTCCAGGATTAAAGAAGCTCTTCAGGAAGCTCCAATTTTGATCAGTCCAAACTATCAAAAGCCTTTCCAAATATTTTCATTTGCATCACCTTCTACCATTGCTATTGTGTTGTTGCAGAAGAACGAAGAGGGAAAAGAGCAACCTGTGGAATTTTTTCAGTAAAGTTCTCAGAGATTCAGAACTCAAATACAATATCTTGGAGAAACAGGTATATACCTTAGTTAAATCATTAAAATCTTTCAGCACTTATGTGCCGCAGTCTCAAATAGTTTCATATGTACCTAACTCAGTTGTAAAAGATGTGCCAGTTCAATGTGAGTTGAAGGAAAAAGAGGAAAGTGGATTGCTAAAATTCAGGAGTATGTCTTAGACATTAAACCTACTAAATTGGTGAAAGGACATGGCTTGGAAAAGCTGCTAACAGAATCAAATTTTCAAGCTCTAGGAATTAATCTGGTTGCACCTTTGGATGAAGTTGTTGATGAAACAAGTCAAAATATCACAAAATTAGAAATTAAATACAAATTTCTTTGCTCTGATTGGTATAAGGATATTATTCACTAATTTTTCTTTTTCTCTTGTCCACCCTCAATAAACAGAACAAAGTACATAGCTCTTAAACTCAAATATCAACCTTATGTTATAATTGATACTAAATTATATTGGAAGGATCCTGCTTGCATTTTGTTGTTGTGTTTGATAGAAGGAGAGTCAATGAAAGTTATCAAAGAATACCATGAAAGTCTGTGTGGAGGCCATTATAGCTGGAAATTTATTGCTCATAAAATTTTGAAATCAGGTTTTTACTGGCCTTCCTTATTTACTTATGTATATAGAGTGCTTAGAAGTTGCCATAAATGTCAATTGTTTGCAGTAAAGAAAAGGTTAGCTCCTCCACTTCTTCTCCCTGTATTTGTTGAAGAACCCTTTAGACAATGGGGACTAGATTTCATTGGAGAAATATATCCACCATAAAGTGGGCAGTTCAAGTGGATTATGACTGCCACTGATTATTTTACAAAGTGGGTGGAAGCAATACCTACCAGAAAAGCAAATGATCTGGTAGTAATGAAGTTTCTGGAAGATAACATCTTTAGTAGGTTTGGGTGCCCAGTCAATATTGTAACATACAATGCTCAAGTATTCAATTCAATCAGATTCATTATTTTTTTTCAAACATATAATTTCATTTTGTCTCATTCTACAACATATCATCCTCAAGGGAATGGGCTAGCTGAATCTTTTGAAGAAAACAATTAATGAGAATCAGAAGAGCTGATATTCAAAGTTGATATTTGCTCTATGGGCAGTAAGAATGACTACTAGAAGATCTACTGGTAAGTCCCCTTATGAATTGTTATATGGTACTCAAGCTTTTTTTCCTACTTAGCTAACTAGACCAGTAATTTATTTTCTTCAAGAAGCACAAGAAGAACCTAATGCATTGATAAGAAGGCTGAACAAGGTGATAGAATTGAGTAAGAGCAGGAATAAAGTCAGGGAAAACTTGGTCACCTATCAAGAAAAGAAGAAATCCATTTTTGATAGAAAATCAAAGGAGATTCTTTTTCAAAATGGAGATTTGGTATTAAGATGGGATACCAGAAGAGAAGAAAAAGGAAAACATGGTAAGTTTTATCCTCTCTGGTATGACACATACAGGATTATTGAAGCAAGATCAAATAACACTTTGATGTTGGAGAATCTTGATGGAGAAATGATAGAGCTGCGTGTGAATGGGCAATATCTAAAACATTACTTCCAACATTGAAGTTTTATGTTTCACCATTGTACATATTTGGTTTCCTTAATTGTAAATTTTTCATCAAACAACATTTGACTCCATGCCTGAAGTGAAGGCACTAATCTGTGGTTCTTATTGTTTCATGGAAAAAACACTATCCCCAGGTGGAGCCAGATTTTGTGGCTCATTTGTAATATCCTTTATTTTTAATTTTTAAAATACAAAAAAATAGAAAATTATCAAAATATATGTTAAAGTATAAAGATACATATACTTTGGCATAAAAATGTAGTATTTGTTGCATTAAAGTTTAAAGCTAATACTTTAAGCTTTGTGGAAGCGAGTCCCAACACACAGATTAAAAAGCGAGCATCTTATCGAGCGGGATCCGATGATTTGACAGACAGGGAATAAAAGTGTCAACTCGCGGGCACTTTCAGCGCGCAGGTTAATGAGGAGGGTGCCTCCGTAATTGACCATGTTGACTGCGGGGCCGATCCTAATCAACGGTCGAGATTCACTATAGGGGCATGAACTCGACGAGCTCTCCATACCTTGAGACCTCTCGCAGTGACGTATGTAGCCAGCTGTTGACAGATGTGGTCCACGTTGGAGTACTTTTAACGATCTTTTGGTGCGTCTCATCAACATTTAATTCTTAAGCCCGCACCATCTTTTTAAGAAGAATTATCATTTTTCTAAGGTTATTGTTGTTAGTTTGTGTTTGAAGTTGTGTCTGCACTATGTCTTTCTATGCAGTCTGCCACCTTGTCGATTGTTTGTCACCCCAAGTGAAACTATGGCCAAGCGTCCATCCCTTTCAGGTTCTTCCAGTCACATTCCTCTCATGGACACTGAGAGGGACATCCAGGATACTGTATGTTCTCTATACCACCTTTCATTTTATCAGCAGGTCTGCCTAAACGATAAAACTTCTCCAATTTACACTTCCATGGTTAAAACTAGTGTCTGGTCAACTTAGTGTTCCTAAATTGATGTCATAAATTGTCAACCAGGGCTAGTAAACTGTTGAAGTGAAGTGCACTATATGTGCCTAGGTATTTGCTTCCTACTTCGTTGTGTTTAGTTTTTTTCTAATGTTTTTGGTTTTGTGTTTTTATGCTAAGAGGAAAATAACTAAGTGTTTGACAAAGAGAAGTTATTGGTCACACTAAAACAGAGCAAAATCTATTCTAAACTATGTATGGCACCTAAGAAACAGAAAATGCTATTTCACAGATTTCAAAACTTGACAAGAAAAATAACTCATAACATGAACTCAGTCCAATTCATTTCACTAGAAGTATGTTGGAACAACTTGAGAAAAGGAAAATTTTAATGCAATGAGGTTCTTCTAAGTAAACAACAACTTACAATTATCACAGAGAAAATCTCATCCATGGTTAGAAATTTGTTGGAACACATTTGGAAAATATTATCTATAACATAGTAAGGAAACCTACTCTAAATTAACTTATGACACTAAAATTAATCCATTCTGCAACTCAAAATGTCACTATTAAACCTCATTCAAAGGTTAGAAATCTTTTGGAATAGTTTTGGAAAGAGGCAAGTTTGTAAAATTATGAGAAATTGCGGAACAGTCAAGAATTCAAAATGACATTACCAATTATTGTTCCTATGATAATGGTGTATTAGCAGAGATTAAGAACAAGAGCAGTTTGTAAATAATGAAGGCCTTTAAGTCTAATGTAACAGAAATAGAATACAACCAGCTAATAAAACTTAAAACACATTGAAGAGAACCGAACTAATATGCAATTAACCTCCGAAATACTACAGCTGAACTAAAATTCAATTAATCTCTGAAATACTACAGCTCTATCTCATTCAGTGTTAGTGATATTTTGGAACAATTCATAAGAACAAGACTGGCTGTACCATTCAAGGTAAGTGAGCATAAAACATAAAGTTCAGAAAACTTCCTAAATTAGGAATGAAACAGAGCTAAAGTTACTTATCTAAACAATATGCACAGAGCCTCTCGGGCAGTAGGGGCCCTCTACCACTAGATTAGCACACGAATCTCCTCAAGATTTCTTCAGATCATGTATTAAAGTTGCTCTTCTTTCATTAAAGGAAAATGCTTCAAAAACAGAGTATTACGGTCTTGGACAACTTAACAATAAAACATCAATCTAGCTAACTGTCTCTCGGTCTCCCGAGTTATTATTATAAGAGAAATACATAACTGTCCTAGAGAAAAAGTAGGGATAAGTGTCCTTTTCAATTAAAATCAAATTAGAACTCTTGTGGAGGCCTCGTACTTTGTTGAAGACATCTATAGAGTCCTTGTCCTAGTAGGAATCCACTACTTAGTTTTGGTTTCCTCCATGTGCATAACCACCTGTAGATTTTTTCTCAGACTTCGTAGAGGGCAAGAAATGATGTAGGAGTGTTGTGGAATTCAACCATATGTGTTTTTTCTTTAAGTGACACCTGTAACCTGTGTGAACATGAAGATAGCTGCGGAATAGGCGACTAGCTACAGAATGGCTGCATTCTATAGCTAAGTTTGATCAAAAATCACTATAACAACATAACCATAAAAGTATAGAAAGTCAGTCATTGTATGCATTCTTAAAGTAAATTTAATCAATCCTATTGATCTTTTAAGCCTATAACTGATAAAGGACAAAGGAAATGAAGTGAAATTTGGTGAAAGAAAAGGACATCTTTGGGGCTCAACATACCCCCACTGCAAAACTTTTGCATGTCCTCATGCAATCAATCCATGTATTCTGAAACTTCTGCTAGGACATCTAACCTCCTTTTTCTGCTTTTCTTGGTGTTCAATGGCATCCTAGGTTTCCTTATGACCAACTTGAATCTCAAATTTATAAGTGCCCTGCTCAACTTTTTGTTTTTCTTCTTCAGCTTTTCACTAGCCTTGTACAATTTTTCCATTTGCAGAGAGAGAGAGTTGTGTTCATGTTACTCTTCAGTTTGACTTGTTCCTTTAAAATTTCATTTTCATTATTTATATGCCTATTGAGTACTTCTAATTCATATTTGTCTCTTCTTAGTACTTCAATTGCAGATCCTGGTGGACTAGGAGTTCTTCCTCTGCTTTCCGAGGCTCTCTTTTCTAATGACTCAACATAATTATAGATTTGTTGTTGTGCTGGGTCTATCTCCAGAGCTCCTTCATCAAGATCCTCTTCGTACTGGTATTCAGGAGATCTATCAGTTGGTGTCTCTTCATCTTCAATGTCTATGATGCCTGTTTGCTTAACTGTTGTCTTCTTCAATATGCCTCTAAGCCTATGGCTTCGTCTTAGTTTAGATGGTCCCTCACCTCTCTCCTTAGCATACTTTCTTATTATCTTCTCCTTTTTAAGTTGTTTCTTGATTTCAGCCAATTTCTCAGAGATAATCTCCTCACTGTCCTCTTGTATGGACTTACCAGTTTTAAGTTCAACAGATTTGGAAATTTTCCCTCTCCTGCTTCTTCTTGCAAGTTTGCCTTCAGATGGAGAATCCTTGGGTTCTTCAAAGTGATTCCTCAAGAGGAACTCATCCCAATTGTCTCCCACCTTTCTCAAATGATGCTCAATTAGGATTTTAACTAGGCCATGGTGATACAAGGTGGTTTCCAAGAATTGAACCCTCTTTTGGACATTAGAAGCCATTTTCTTTAGGCTATGAAGTAAGAAAAAGGGTAAATTGATTTCTTCATCTAGGCAATGCATCACAAGCCGAATGTGATAAACATATAGGGTACCAAACCTTCCCTCACAAGTTATAAACTTTTGCAAAATGAGCAACATATTTCGCCATTTATTCTTCAGTGCTGAGCTAGGAATTCCCTTCTTGAAAACTGAAATATCCATACCTGGTGTTTTGAGCATCCGCCTCCATGCCTCATTGTGAAATTCCTTGTTTTTGAACCATTGTTCACCTTGCCTTGGTAATTCTGCTGCTTCTGCAATGAAGGATTCTGTAATAGTGAACTTGACATCTCCTATTTCAACTTTTGATCCGTTGAAGGACCGTGCAAATGTATTAGTTACCTCCTTATGAAAACCATTGAATTTTTCCAAAAACTGTAACCACCCAACCTGTTGTAGCATCTCTCTAATTTGTGGGTAACCCTCTAAGTTCTTGGTTCCGACTGGTTCGGACCTTACAATGAGACCCATGGCTTCTTTTCTCAACCTTCAATTTACTACTCTGTTACTGCTCTTCTATTCACGGTAAAAATGGATTTAGAGAGTTGTTTTCACCCCAAAGATGAATTCTCTGTTTATGTAGCAGGAATTGACTACGGAAAGATGACATGAAGTGGTTATGGGATGAGTGGAATACGGTGGGGGTGATTCACACGAATTAATGAGTTTGAGAGCTGTCATGGAGGAAAAGACTGCGGAAAAATCTCGTGTGAATTTCAAAATCATCACTGAATACTACACTAATCACGTCACCTCGACATTCTCGTATTGTCTCGATGAGCTCATTAACACTCATACATGCCTCCTCTGCAAGTCTTACAACCTTTGTTCCTCATTCCAAACCTTGAAAATTAGAGAAAAGTTCCTAAAAATGGAGGAAAAACCCTTAAAACTCAAAAAAGGCTTGGGTACGCAGGTAACATGAAGCCTGCATGCGTTTTTGGCTAGGGTACGTAGGTAATGAGAAGAGAAACTGCGTTCTAGAACACATTTTTCCAGTGTAATGCCTGCGGTACCCCTGTAAAGTCAAAAAAGCGTGAAATTAAACTGAAAAAGTTGAATTTTGGTCAATTCTGGAAGGTTCTAGATGAGATTTTTTGGGGATGAGTACGCTTTAGTAAGGTGCATGTATCCGACACCTTAAAGAACTAATCCCTTGATGTGAGGAGCCTATCCCTTTGAAGGAGGGTTCTATCCCTTTAAAGGTGGAATCCTAACCTCCTCATCTGCTCTATAAAAGGAGGCATTGGGTAGCCTAAAGGGGGTGAAGTTTGGATGGAGATTTTGGAGATTGAGGATTAGAGTTCAAGCTATATGTGTGATTGAGCTGAAGTGCTGTTGAGATTTAGACTTCTTTCTGCTAAGATTTTGAGAGGAAAGATCACATACCTCTTTGTGCTTCTGGAGGAAGAGTGCAAGACTTATCAAAGTAGAGGAGATTCCTGCTTCGGACCCCGGGAAGGCCTTTCAAAAATCAAGGCTAAGGTTGTAAGGTTCTTCTGTATATTTTAAGATTAATACAATCAAGTTTTGTTTTTCTCAATAAATTTTCGTTCGATTGTTTATTTCAATAAGTTGTCGTTTGATCGTTTATTTCATAGATTCCTTGATCACTATGATAGGTATGTTTTATGATTATTTGTTATACAGGTGCTATTGATATTTTCTTGTTTGTGATTGCAGATCAACGAAAGATGATACTTTTTTGTGACAAAAGGGCCCTTGTTGCGACGAAGGATTATTGATGCAATGGAAGCACTGCGACCGCAAATAAGCATTTGGATCTAAGGTAGGATCGACACCTTCATAACATTTATTTGTAAAATGAATATACTTAGAGAAAGACAAACTTAGTTGTTTGTTTGTTGCTAGATTGTCTTCTGACACTAGGGAGATCGGTCTTGTCTGCAAGAACGATTTATCCGGCCAACAAATTGGCGACTCCACTGGGGAATGAGACTTGTTGTTTTTGGTTCTCTTTTATTTTGATTTGAGGAAATTTTTTTCCTAGTTTTTACTTGATGGATATCTGCCTGGGTAGCTTAGTTTTTCTTCTTTTTTAAAAAATTTTGAAATCTTTTATGTTTTTCTTGAAGTTTTCAGGGAACCGCACTTTGTCTTCACACACAGTGCGGGCATCTCCGCACTTTCCTTAGGTAACCAGTGCGAGACCGCACCTGTTACTTCTGGGACCTACGGACCTTGTTAAAAGTCTTGAAAAAATTCAGATTTATTTTTTCAGTTTAGTTTAGATTTAATTTAGGATTCTTAGCATCTACCCAGATCTGTATTTTTCTGTCAAAAATCTCTTGTTTCTAAGTTTCTTTTATCAAATTCTTCATCTCATCAATCTCCATTAAGTTAATTGGGTGTTTTGAGTCTCTTTTTTGAGAAATTCTTAATTTGATTTCCTTTGGTCATTAATTGAAGGTTTGTCTCAGTCTTTTCACAATTTTGCATCTTTTTGCTTTTGTATGAGTGTTAATCGCCTTTGAGTGTTTTTTGATCTTTGGAACTCTCACCCAATTTTCTTGACTTTCACTTGATTGGTTCTTAGATTACATTAGAATCATCTTGTGTTTGAGAATTCTCTTGCATAGATCACATTTGCATAATTAGAATTCTCATTTTCATAATATGAATGAAAAATGTGCATAGATTACATTTGCATACTTTTCAAGTGAATTGTGCATAGATTACAATTGCATAGTTTACATTCTGAAAAATCAATCATAGATTTAGATCAGTTTTCTTTGATTTGAATTTAGATGTTTTTATGCTTGTTTTAAAAAACAAAAAAACAAAATATAAAAAATTGTTTTGGGATTGATTTGCATTAGTTTTTCTTGATAAAATTAGTGCATTAGAGAATTTGTTATATTTTCTCTTAGTAATCAATCTTTGCATTGTTGGAAGTGGATGGAAACTCTCTCCTTACTTTAGTTAGGATTCATCGAATTGAAAAGATTACATTATCATATTCGATTGCATTCAGTTTTGGTTCGGGTCATAACACCATTGGTTTCATATCCATTTACCCTTTTGAGTAATAATAGCCTAAATAACACAACGCTTAATTAAAATTCATCTAGTAATTTTTACATTTTTAGGGCTCTTTCCACCAATCTAGCTTAGGCTAGTGTCTTGGAATAGGTTTTAGTTAACTTTCCAAGACAGTAAAACAAACAAATAGTCGATCTTGCGGTAGGAAAAATTCCAATTGTTGCATGTATGCTCTGGGAATCTCCTCCTAAAGGAGTCAAGCACGAGATCATATCTGAACCAGTGAGGTAATCAATCCTTCCTCATTGGGAACGATAGAAGATATACATGTATTAACAACGGTAAACCTCGGATAGACCATTGTCGAGGAGCCTGGGGTCACTTGTCGGCATACCTTGGATTATTTCAAGGAGCCTTCAAGGGGATTGAGCTTTGTTACTCTGCCCTTGCGTGTGTATCGGATCATAGACTGTTCCCCCAGGTATAATTGTTTCTGTTGGTAACCTTAGTGGCCATAATCTATAGGATTCTTTCCTAAGGTGACGGTGGAGGGAAGATCCCACTGTACCTGGAGCAGACGTCGACTAGACTCACTTGGACTCTCTGGGGGGTTCTCTTCACTCGAGATGGTTTTGTGAAGGAACTTGTGCCAGTCTGTTTCATTAAGCAGGTTGTCGGGGTAACTGTTCCAACCGCCCTTTCTGTATTAAATTCTACGATGTTGGATTTCATCACCAACTAGTGTTTTTAGTACGGGAAGTTACTGTTTGTGTGTGGTTTGACTCCTAGATTTGATAGCACGTGTTAATTTGTTTGTTTTTACTTTTTGAGACCATAGGTGTGAATTGTGAATTTTAATTGTTAGGTGTTAATTGTTAATTTTTAATTTTAGTTTTTAATTTGTTAATAAAATTCACTGAAGTTGAATAGAATGGCAACTGTTCTGGAATTTACCAACCAAGGAACCCCTCTTAACGAGAATCCTAGTACTTTTCCTTGCTTTGGAAATGTTGGTCCTCCTTATATGGCTACATTGTCATTACCTGGATTTACAATAGGTTTACCGATATGGTTACTTTCAACTTCGTTGGCCCTGAATACTCCAATTGTTCCACCTCAACCAGATGCTTCACCTCAACAGAGTTCACCATCTCAACATCACCAACCTTCTGTTGACCCTTTATCTTCTTCGCCTAATATTTCTTCTTCCATTTCTTCCTCCTCGCCTGGTAAAAGCCTTGACGCTAGTAACCAGGTGGCTAAGAAGAAGAAGAAAGGGAAGAAGAATAAGAAGAAGCAAGATAAGAAAGAAGTCAACCAACCAACCATGGCTTTAAGTGTTAGTTGTGTTGAGGAAACCTCCAACATGCATAGTGAGGATAGTTCCTTTTACTGTGTCAACCTCGTTAAAAAATGAAACAGTGAGTGTGAGGAGAGTTCCTTTTACTGTGTCAACCTTGTTAAAAAAATGAATCAGTGGCTGCGAGGAGAGTTCCTTTTACTGTGTCAACCTCGTTTAAAAATGAATCAGTTAGTCGAGAGCATAGTTCCTTTTCTTGTGTCAAGCTTGTTTAAAAAATGAAACAAGCTTCCATGAGGACAGTTCTTTTCCTGTGTCAACCTCATTAAAAAATGAATCAGTAGGTAGATTGTAGAGAGTAGAAGATAGATTAGAAATAAGTAGTTTATGAGGATGGTTCCTGTTACTGTGTCAACCTCGTTAAAAAATGAATCAGTGTATCCTGAGGAGAGTTCCTTTTACTGTGTCAACCTCGTTAAAAAAATGAATCAGTGGCTGCGAGGATAGTTCCTGTTACTATGTCAACCTCGTTAAAAAATGAATCATGAGTGTGAGGACAGTTCTTTTCCTGAGTCAACCTCATTAAAAAATGAATCAGGTATGAGGATAGTTCTTTTCCTGTGTCAACCTCATTAAAAAATGAATCAGTAGGTTATTTAGGTAGATTTTAGAAAGTAGATACGAGGATAGTTTCTTTTACGATGTCAACCTCGTTAAAAAATGAAACATTTAGATGAGGATGGTTCCTGTTACTGATTCAACCTCGTTAAAAAATGAATCAGGTATGAGGACAATTCTTTTCCTGTGTCAACCTCTTTAAAAAATGAATCAGTTGGTCAAAGGATAGTTCCTGTTAATGAGTCAACCTTGTTAAAAAATGAATCAGGTATGAGGACAATTCTTTTCCTGTGTCAACCTCATTAAAAAATGAATCAGTAGGTTAGGTAGGTAGATTAGAAATAAGTAGAAGAGGACAGTTCCTTTTACTGTGTCAACCTCGTTAAAAAATGAAACACGTTGCCATGAGCATAGTTTTTTTCCTGTGTCGAGCTCGTTAAAAAATGAAACAAATCCTCCCCTAATTGAGTCGAGTCTTTGAATAGACCTAGTAAATGTTAAGTCGTATATTTAGGTTAGTTTTTAGGTCGGGTCTTTCATATGATCTCGTAAATGAACCTTCATTCCATCCAGCGATTAATTACCAGAAGTGTACTTAGTTGAATGAAATGAAGCTGGGGGGGCATGCGCTCTAGCCGTTACGCTTAGGGGGCATCAAGCACAGTTTTCTCTTTGTTTCAAGCTTGTGTAAAAATGAAACTACTCTGAAGCATAGTTTTTCTCTGTTTCAAGCTTTTGTAAAAATGAAACCTATCTTGAGTCAATTTCAGTTATTTTCGAGACTCGTTAAACTCATGAAAATCCCGAGATTATTTTGCTATTTTTCATTCTCGTAAAATACATGAAAATGCCGAGTTCTTTCCATCTTTTCCTGCTCGTTAATTAAATTGAAATTCGGCCACAGGAGTACATTTTTATCCCTTTTTCGAACTCGTTAAAACTTACGAAAAAGTGAAAACTATGAGTACATTTTTATCCCTTTTTCGAACTCATTAAAACTTACCGAAAAAGCGAAACCTTGGAGTTCTCTTTTAAGCCCTTTTCAGACTCTCTAAATATGAAAATATTGCCGAGCACTTGATTATTCGAACTCCTTAAAGTAAATGAATGATCGTCCCTTCAGTATAAGTTTACCCCTTTTCCGGACTGAAATGGACTATTTACGAAAAAGGTATACGTTGACTAATTACGGTCAATAGAGTTCTCTCCCGCATTATTTTATCCTTTTTCGGGCTCGAGCGACTAAATTTACGAAAAATTACGCCCACGGAGTTTTCTTAAGTTTTTTCTTCTGACTCCCTAAAATTGAAAAACACCGAGTTTCTCCTATATTGGACTCGTTAAAATTTAACAGTAAAGGACCTGTTTAATTTTCAACAGGAACGAGCCACTCCTTCTTAGGGTTCGAATATTAAACTAAGTTGGACTCATCCAAAGGATGAGCTTATCAACAAGCAAATGTTATCCTCCTCAAGCTTGTCAAAAATAAAGAGGTACTTGCCAGAAATGGTGGGAGAAAAGAGAGAAAAACAAACCTGTTTGTTACATTTTTATTATTCGGAAAACCGTTAACCACTCTTGAACATGACACTTTTTGTTCACCTAGGTTGGGAAAATCCTTTGCCTAACAGTTAATCAAACCATATTGAAATTTTTCAGCCGGTTTCTGGGTATTAGCTTTGGGTCAATTGCTACCAAGCCATCTTCAGTGTCGTTATGTGTTCAAGAGGATAGTTCAAATAAACCATTCATCTGCAAAATATCTGTCATCCATTTTTTACCATCCCTGAGTCAGTCCTTGCCGATATATATTTTCAAAACTTGATCTATGATTTCGTGTTGTGGGCTTGCCTACGACGGATCACTTTCTATCAACGACAGCTCATTATCTAGGAAGTTGATCCAGAAATCGTCAGTACCTTGAAATCTGCATGCCTCAATGGCAGGTTTATCGCCTTCGGCTTGACGAGGTTACATCATTGACCTTCGATCGAATGATTTCGTGAGATATTCGACTTCAGATCACTTATTTGCATTTCATGGATTTTACTGAGTACTTTGAGAGCCATTGTCATTCTTGGTGGTTTCTCTCACACTTGTTAACAGTTCACATCATTGACTGGTAATCAAGTGGTTTCTACCATGTTTGACTTCAACACATTTAATCGCATGGATAGAATCATACTGGTTCGGGAAGCAGAAATCAAGACCCTAGATCTAGTTTCCACCATCCAGGCTGCGAGGAGTTTTATTTTTATTATTCATTATGCAGTAGACTATTCATTATAGATGGTTGTGTCCATGTTGTGTCTACACTATTGATGTAATATTAAAATCATTTCTGTATCAGAACAAGTTTAGTTAGTTTCTAGTTAGTTTTGATGCGTGTAAGAATACCCTACCGCAGCGATGATATGATTACATATATATTTTTTTCATTGAATTTTTTCACAGGTTTCGACTAGGGTGTCCACAGGATGATCCTTGAAATGATAAAGTACTTCACTCTTCATATATAAAAGACTTCATCTTCATCTATTCTAGACTTCGCACTTTAGGGGGAAATATGTTACACTAAAAAATGTCACCTTGACATTCTGCTGATTGTATCAGCTCATTAACACTCATACATCCCTCCTCTGCAAGTCTTACAACCTTTACTCCTCATTCCAAACCTTGAAAATCAAAGAAAAGTTCCTAAAAATGGAGGAAAAACCCTTAAAACTCAAAAAAGCCTTGAGTACGCAGGTAACATGAAGCCTGCCTGTGTTTTTAGCTAGGGTACGCAAGTAATGTGAAGAGGAACTACGTTCTAGAATGCAATTTTCTAGTGTTATTCCTGCGGAACCCCTGTAAGATCAAAAAAGCGCGAAATTAAACTGAAAAAGTTGAATTTTGGTCAATTCTAGAAGGTTCTAGATGATATTTTTTGGGGATGAGTACGCTTTGATAAGGTGCATGTATCCCACACCTTAAGGAACTAATCCCTTGATGTGAGAGCCACTATCCCTTTGAAGGAGGGTTCTATCCCTTTAAAATTGGAATCTAACCTCCTAAATCTTGCTCTATAAAGGAGGCATTGGGTAGCCTAAAGGGGGTGAAGTTTGGATGGAGATTTTGGAGATTGAGAATTGGAGTTCAGCTTTATGTGTGATTGAGCTGAAGTGCTGTTGAGATTTAGACTTCTTTCTGTTGAGTTTTTGAGAGGAAAGATCACATACCTCTTTATTCTCCTGGAGGAAGAGTGCAAGACTTATCAAAGTAGAGGAGATTCCTGCTTCGGACCCCAGGAAGGCCTTTCGAACATCAAGGCTAACGTTGTAAGGTTCTTCTGTTATTTTAAGATTAATACAATCAAGTTTTGTTTTTCTCAATAAATTGTCGTTCGGTTGTTTATTTCAATAAGTTGTCGTTTGATCGTTTATTTCATAGATTCCTTGATCACTATGATAGGTATGTTTTATGATTATTTGTTATATAGGTGCTATTTAATATTTGGGTGTTTGTGATTGCAGGTCGACGAAATACGACACTTTCTTGCGACGAAAGAACTCTTGTTGCGATGGAAGGATTTTGATGCGATGGAAGATTTACAACAGAAAATAAGCATTTGGATCTAAGGTAGGATTGACACCTTCATAGCATTTAATTGAAAAAAAAATATATTTAGAGAAAGACAAACTTAGTTGTTCGTTTGTTGCTAGATTGTCTTTTGACACTAGGGAGATCGGTCTTGTCCGCAAGAACGATTTATCAGAGCCCAACTTGAGAAAAGAAACTCCATAGTTTCCCCACACCTCTGAAAAAATAAATAAATAAAATAAAAAAGAAAACAAAACAAAATAATAAATAAATAAATATAAATGACAACAAATTAAAAATTAAAAAATAATAATAATAAAAAACAAAAAAAATAAAAATAAAAAGAGTAAAGATCCATGGGTGAAAACCTCTCTGAGTTACCCAAGGAAAGCTTGTGGGTTGAAAACCTCGATGGAGGCAGCTCACTTGTTAAAAAGAAAAGACAAAAAAAAGAAAAGAAAAGAGAATAAAGATCCATCGGTAAAAACCTCTCTAAGGTGCCCAAGGCAAGTTTGTGGGTTGAAAACCTCCATGGGGGAATCCCACTTTCTTTCAAAAAAAAAAAAAAATATTTGCACCTCTGTTTTTGTGACAAGTTATTCTACGCTTATTAGTGGTTTCTGGAAACACAAGGAAGCATTCATCTTCTCTCCCCTTATATTTTACCATCCATCCCATCATTCACTCCATTCATTTGCATAACTTCCTCCATCATCTCCATACACCACATTCCTCCATTCTTGAGCACAATGTAGCAAGGAAAGAAAAACATAGATTGCTATAGACATCAGGAAATTCCTACAACGCAAAAATATGTTCATGAACAACAAGAAAAAACAAAGATAGGAGATGATAAAGCAGACCACAGGAAAGACAAGAGTTCCACCCATGGCATGTAGAGAACCCCCCACGTAACATCTACAATAAGAAGAAACAACAAGAAATATTAGCAGCTCACTCAGAGAGTTTCTCATTCAACAAGTTGCTCACTCAGAAAAGAGGAAAATAAGGAAGAACAAAACATATAAGAGGATTGCCTCCAAATTCCAGCTTCTACAAACGCCTTGAAAACAACATGTAAACTCAGGTATAGCTTCTCACCCCTCGCTATGCATCCATAATAGCTAGAAATAATTAAATTTACAGACTTAAAGTTTAAGGGGTAGAAAGGTGGCCAACTAGCTTGGCCACCATCATGAAGTATGAATAGGGAGAACTGAAAAGTCACGCCACCTAGGCATGCGAA
Organism: Pinus albicaulis; assembly: GCA_034641835.2. Classification (NCBI taxonomy): domain Eukaryota; kingdom Viridiplantae; phylum Streptophyta; class Pinopsida; order Pinales; family Pinaceae; genus Pinus; species Pinus albicaulis. The sequence continues at coordinate 34,796,746 of MU968411.1, read as the reverse complement.
AGAAAAAATTAAATCATGTAGAGTAGAGGAGAATGAGGGGAGGAGACACGTAGTATCAACCAGCTAACAAGAAGAGGGTCCAACTGTCTACAACAAAAACTGGAGTTGAGCTAAGTTACATAAGCACTCCAAAATTATTTGCATAATATAATAAAAAGAGATCCCATCTCATCCGAACCAGTGAATTGAGAATTTTTTAGGGAAAGAGACTGAAGGAAGCCCACAACACAACAATACCAAGAGTGGGCTGCATATTTGAACAGTGTGCAGCAACAACAACAGAAAAACATAATCAGTAGTTGAGCTAGCTTCCGAAGTATACCGTATATCAAACACAGTAGCAAGGGACCAAGGGAAGCTTTTCTCCTAGCCTTAGAGAAGAAATAGAAGAAGGAGAAGAAGAGCTAGATGAAGAACCAGAAGAAGAACCATAAGAGGAACAAGAAGAAGAAGAGGAAGAGACAGAGGGCCAAGGAGAAATAGAATAAATGGAAATAGATACAGAGGTCATAAAGGTAGCAGAAATTGAGAAAGAATCAGACTCACAACACAACACCACATCCCCTCAAGACAAAGAGGTAGTTTCCACCTTAGCTCCTCTGAGTGCAAAGAGAAAAAGGTAGACCTTTATGTATTTCAGAGCTGATAAGAGTCAGAGGATAAGTCAAAGAGAGACAGAAACTCCTCCCACGAGCCCGAATATCATTGAAGAATAATCAAGGGAGGAGGAAAGAATCGAAGAAACAGTTTTGAAGTAGCAGCTGCAGAAGGCACAGGTAGAGAATGTAGCACTAAAGGAGCAATTGCAAAAAAAAGGGCAACAAGTAGCCACCATGGCAGACTTATGCATAGAAGCCCTTCAACACAGATTCCCTTCTGACTCATATGTTGTGTACCTCAAGGAGTAATGGATCCTATTTCAAATCAAAACTCTAGCCTCCCATGGATCCCTACCTTTCCAATATTGTAGGAAATTCATGGATTTATACAAGCAAGCTAACATGGTTGATCAGATAAAGATGGTAGAGTTTTAGGTGCATAACCTTGTGCTGACAAATATGGATACTTGGGACCCCAATCCTAGAATGCGGGATATGCAGTTGATGGCTTTAGTATCTTGGATGATGAATGAGGACACTAGATCAAAAGAGATATGGAGGGTCATGAGAAGAAGAAATAGAGAACCCTTACATATCAGACCGGAATTGTTCAGCCCAAGAGGAGTCATCCTTAACCATCAGGAGATTGAAAGGGCTCCTGCACTAGTTGAAAGCTACCTTCAGACTGAAACACAAGTAATAGGCCACTTTGATGATGTTTCTAGGTATATAGAAGATGAGTGCATTATGGCCAGCTGAAGGAGATGGAACAAACTCCCTCATAGCCTCAAGAACAGGGAGTACCATACTCTAGAAAGACTGAGGGGTGCATTGGAAAGGGCACCATTTATACAAGAGGGCCATGTAGGCTAAAAAGATCCAATGGTTGGGACTAAAGCTCAACCCACCTTTGCTGCTGGGGCTGAATGATGAAAAGGACACAGATGCACAAGATAGAGAATGGGAAAATGCAGAAAAGGATAATGGTTTTTACACCCTTGGAGAAACTCCCACACTTCTTCCTCAAGAAATCAAGGGGGCTATCAAAGCCTTGAAGGAAATGCAAGAGGAGGATTAGTTTCTCAGAGGATGAGCAACCATTCAGTAGTGGGGTGATGATGAGATCCATCATTAGACATATTTGGAGGGGTTAATGGTCACCTTTTTCCCCTCTTAGATCTCTTTTTCTTGCATTTTTATTGTTATTTGGTTTTATGATGCTAGTATAGGTGGTGATTAAGGCTAACATACTCTAAGTGCCTAATATGAGGTTGAGTGTAGAAAATCATGAATTATTAGCATTTTTATAAGGATTTTATCATCAAGACTTGGAGGAGACAACAAGGAGAAATTATAGGAGGATTTTACACCCTCCTTAACTCTCAAAGGCAGCCAAAGGATCCCAAATATTCTCTCCAGCAATTCGAATTCCAAAGGCAACCAAAGGATCCCCAAGGATTCTTTGCAGCAATTTGAGTTCCATAGGTAGCCAAACAACTCAAAGAGGAGTGCACTCAATTTTTGTTTCCTCGGAGTCAAGTGGACTCAATCACTATTTTCTATGGAGCTGTTGGTAGCTGCCTTGTAGAATAAATAGAGAAAATCTAGAGCTAGGAAGGGTCAAAACTTTGTTGCAAGCTATTGAGATTTTTATTATTTTACTCAGTGATCAATCTTTCAGAAATGTATGAGGCTATTCCTTTATGAAATGAGCAGACTGATTTCATTTTACTGATTTAAGTTTCAGAGAGCTAGGCTCGTGTGTTAGGGCCCAATCCATGTGCCTCGGCCTCTCTGCTGTATTTTTTCTCTGCTTTCTGTCATTTCATTAGTTCCACCTTTGATAATTTCGTTTATGTTTCATTGTTGTTTAGTTTTTCTTTCAGTGTGCTGCTGTAGGTTTCATTTGCTTGTGATTAATAGAATAGAGGAGAAAAAGAAAAAAAATCTATGGATTAAGACCCCCTTCTCATCTCCATCGATAGAGCTCGAGGAGGGCAAACCTTCCCACAAACCCAAAAACTGATTTCTATTCACTGTTTTTGAGATTAAAAGTAGTGTTGCGTTACCATTTTTTAGTCTTCCTTTGCACTGCATTTTTATGAATTTTTCTGTTTCTTTGCGCATAAGTTAGCAGGTTGATTGCAGGAATTACTGTTAAAACCCCAAAGCAGCTTCGTGGTGCCTCCCCGCTTCATTCTCCTTCTCTGCCTTCACAATATTCACACTTATAGATTTGAGGCTTCTGCGATGAGTATCTTGTGTAGAGAAGTTTTCCGGTTTAATCGCATCCATTTTAGTTGATTTCGACGTTTCGAACCCAGCCAACGGGGTTCATCATCAGGAAAAGATCTATGGGTAAGAACTGATCTCACATTCAAGGTATAAAGAGTGATGGGAAAAGAGTGGTGAAATAAGGAAAGCCGACACAAATTTTTATTTTATTTATTTATTTATTTAATTATTATTATTTATTTATTTAATTATTATTTATTTATTTATTTTATTTTATTTATTTTTTATTTTTTATTTTTTATTTTATTTTATTTTATTTTATTTTATTTTTTTTTTATTTTTATTTTTTTTTTTTTTTTTTTCGGCAATATTTTCATACTTCTGGAATACTTCTGACTTCCGCAACAATCTCTCCAAAGGGGCAGTGATCTTTGCGTAGTTGCGGATAAACCGCCGGTAATATCCTGTGTGGCCCAACAGGGCGCGCAACTGCTTCACTATTTCGGGGGCTTCCATATGGACGATTACCGCGACCTTGGTGGGATCGACGCAGACTCCTTGCTTGCACACCACGTGTCCCAACAAAGTGCCGAAAGGAACTACAAAAATATATTTCTTCAAGTTCAAGGAAATCTGCAACTGGCGGCACCGATCAAACATAATACACAACAGGGTGGCATGTTTCTTCAGTAGGCTGTAGACAGTCCAGTCGTCCATGTAGACTTCCAAGAACTTGTGGATATACTCCCAGAAAGCAGCAATGAAAATCCGGGAGAACACGGCTGGGGCATTCTTCAAGCCAAACGACATTACGTGGTATGCGAACCATCCCCATTCAGTGGTGAATGTCTTTTTTGGTTTGTCTTCTTCCACAATGCGCACCTGATGGTAGCCCGAGAAACCATCCGTGAAGGAATACGCTTCGTTCCCTGCGACGTGATCTAGGACTTCATCGCTAAAAGGAGTGGAAAATGGGTCATGGATACAGGCATTGTTTAGACTCCGGTAGTCGACACAGACACGTATCTCCGCCCTATCCTTCGTATTCTGAATGACGATGGGACTCACCCACTCTGCTTCCTCCACTGGAAAGATGAGGCCTGCAGCTAGCATCTTTTCAATCTCCATCTTAACCTTTTCTTTGACCCGTGGGTTCATCCGATAGGGTCGATGCTTGACGAGCCTGGCATTCGGTTTCATCACGATGCGCATTTCCCCGAGATCACCCTTGATGCCCTTCAGATCTGCCACCGATGAAGGGAACAAATCTTCGTATTCCTAGAGGAGGCTGAAAATCTCCTTCGTGGTCTCTACGTCGCATTAATCGCCCACGGTCGCCAACTTAGGTGTATCCTTCGTCCCAATGTTTAACTTCTTGGTCTTCAGCGGCTGTAAATGGATGCCTTCGGTGGTCGATTCTTTGTTGATGTTCCGCTTGCCTTCCTTCTCGTCAAAATACAGGTGCCTGAGGTCTTCTAGGCTGTCATCGTCTGGATCTCCGTCAACCCGTTGGCAAACCAGCTCGCGCCTAGCCCCGGGGCATGATGCAATCGTGGCCCCATTAGCCTCGGGGTCGCGGAAAAATAGGACTGCCTTGATTGCTTGTAGTGCTCGAGATTCCTGCTCGGTCTCCCCTTCGAACGAGAAGCACCGAAAAAACTTGTTCGTGACTTCCTACCAAGAGCGGGTTCCGCGTTTCCGCTCTTCCTCCAAGTACCAGGCCTGGGGGATTGTATCCAAAGAGTGGATAAACCGATGGACCCACAGCTCTTGCGGGTATCCCAGACCTTGCCACTGCACCTCACAGCTCCTCACGTGGTCCCGCGGATCAGAAGTCCCCCTGTACCGGTGCCCACTTCGAGGGCCTTCATCTTCTTTAAACCGTGCCCTCAAAGCCTGAGTCACGCAACTCCACTGTGATAAGGTGGTGCGGTGATTTTTCCACCACCTAGCCGATGTGGACTATAGGGCGACGTCCAAAAGTGGTATCCTGCTACCTTCTGGTACCATGTCCTTGACCTTTGTAATAAAGGTATTCGTAGCCTACATGTTGGACAGGGTGGGGTATTTTCTAAACTTAGCCCCAATCCAACTGACTCGGGCAATGGCGGCACATCTCCGCCCGCTGGTTTCGTACCCCCCCTGCTGCCAGTCTTCCCAGGCGAGCTCCGAGCCCAACTCCGAGCTTTGGATACTGCGCCAGCTGACGGAGCCTGTGGCAGTCGGGTTGATATAGTCCTCCCTCCTTTTTGCAGTCGTCTGGTATAGGTGGTCCATCATCTGCGCGTCCTCCCAGTTGTCCACAGTTTCGGTATATCGCGGGCCTTAATAAGGGTCGAGGGGCTGCGTGACCCGTACCTCCCCATCCTTGAAGATCATCAGCTCCTTTTTGAGGTCGATGATAGCATAATTCTCGAAAGCCCAGTCGATGCCTAACAGGGCAGGGTAAGGATCCTTGTCCCCCATTATATTAATAACCTCAAAGTCCGCGTAAGTCTTCACCCCCGCGATGTCGACCTCGACACCTTCGAGTCGGCCAATCGGCAGAATGCAATGCTGGTTCACCATTCTGAGTTAGATGGGCGAGTAGGTCAGTCGCGGCCGTCCAAGAGCCTCCCACATCTTCCTTGGCAGGATGTTGACGTCTGACCCCAAATCCAGCATGGTATCGCTGATTTGGAATCCCGCAACCTGCGTGTTAAGCCGGAAATCTTTGCCCGTTCGTTGCTTGTTCCACTTGACGCGCTGCACGTACTAGGGGGCTGCTTGCACCAGTTCCCCCAGTCCTGCACCTCCCCGTAGGGCCCCTTCCAAAGTATGCTTCAGCTGCTGCCGTAACGCAGCATTGTCAACAATCTCAAGGAGTAACTGGAGCCATTCCTGAATCACGTTTCCTGTAGCGCTCTACGCACCCGGTTTCGTCAGCACGGGTGCCTCCAGGCCTCCTGCGTCCCTCAGCTGAGCAAATGCCTCTACTGCCTCCTGGAAATATCTCTTCTGTGCCTCGGGCCTGCTTAACGGACTTGAGGAGGCTGGCTGAACAACCCGTTCCGGCTCTTTCTCGTGAGCGTCCTCCCCCGTTCTCTTACCTCCTCTCGTCACAATAGCTACGTTCTGCATACCCTGATTTGCGGTCCCGCGTGGCTCGGAGTTTACCAAGTTCGCGCCCCTTTTCTGTGCCCGCTCTTCCCACTTCTTAATGATTTCTGGGCAGTCCTCCGTGGCATGGGTGTTTATGTGGCACTGAGAACACCACGAACGTCGGGGAAGGGGACATTCCCAAGCCACGTGACCCTCCTGGTCGTAGTTGTAACACTTCACCGGACCACGACCCCCCGTGCGGCCTCCGCGCATACCGCCACCTCTTCCCCTAGAAGCCTCATTCACCCTATAGGTTGGTTGGTCCAACCGTTCTGCAAGGGTGTTGAGTGCCCTACACTGCTCAGGGTTATGATTCGTGGAGGCACAAAACTCACAGTATACATTTTTTGGGACATTGGAGTACTTCTGTAGTATCGGGCACATCCGAGAAGGATGCCCCGTCGTCCGGCAAATCTCACAGTACTCTGTGATGGGGGGGTTCGGTTGAGGTGGAAACCCCACGTACGGCAGTTGCGGCTGGTATACCCCCTGCGGATTCATTGCCGCGCCACCCCCAGTGGGTGGACCCCCTTAGATTGCCACAACCGAGGGTCCCACCCCCGTGCCACGCAGCCGGGGACATTCGGTTGCGACGTGGCCTTCGACCAAGCAGTGAGTGCACCAAACATTCGGCTTGGCTGGTCTTATAGGTTGCATCTCCTTTAGCTTTTCCGTCAGACTAGCGATCTGGTGTTGTAGTCCCACCAAGGAGGGATCCGGCGGGGCCTAACCTCCTCGATATTCCTGAGGGTAACCCGCCATGGCCTCAATTTTCATGGCCTGCTCCAAGGCGTCCTGCAAGTTGTCGATCTTCTGCTGGGTGAGGGGGGTTCGTGTCAAGGGAAGCAGAGCCTTGATGAACCAATCCCTCTGATGGTTGGGATCGATTGGGTAGCTGAGCTTTCCGATCTCATCCTTAAATCGCCGCATCAACTCCCACGCAGTCTCTCCTTCTTTCTGCTTAATCTCCCAGAGCTCGGACAGACCCTGCTGGTCCGTCTAGGGAAATTTGAATTCTCAAAAAAAATCCCACTTTACGTCCGCAATTACTGGGTTCAGATGGGCCTTAGACCACTTGATAAACCATCGCAGAGCCCTCTCTCTGAGCATGGTTTGGAACTCTATTAAATTTCCTGCATCTGGCGTCTGCCGAGCCCTCCATATGGCTTCGCACAGATACCAGTGTTGCTCGACATCATCATCGCCCCGGCCAGAGAACTCTAGATACCGGGTGAAAGACCCCGCCATATTTACTTGTGGGGAATTGACTAGAATAAAGCCGCCAGGTCCTGGTTGTGTGATGGTTCCACTAGGGAATGCAATATTTCTAGTGCCGCTACTCCTAGTGTGGGTCGCTGTCGACGACGAACTGCTATGCAATTGACTCAATGCTTGTAACTTAACGAAAATATTACTTAAGGGTTGATAAAGTACCAGGGGAAGGGATGGATCTTTGCCATGCAGAGTGTTGGAGGCAGGGCTGCCTGGAGAAATGAATGTCGTCCGCTCTTGAAACAACCGCTGCATCGCGACATACCACTCACCATCAGAACTCTCATCAGGCTGCATCCCTGCATCGTCTTCTTCAGTCACCGTCTCCCTTTCTCGCTTGGCAGGGCTCCTATGCACCCGCCGCACTCCCATCGCGGTCCCTTCTTTCTCCCGGGTTTCCGCGTCCATAATTCCCGTCCTCTGAGGTGCCTCCTTCTGATTCTTCCTATCGGCTTCCCTTCGTTTCAAATCCCGCATCACCCGTCGTCACCACCTATCGGCGATCTGCGCCCGATGATGTGCACGTTGCTCCCTCAACTTCCGTGCGGTTTCAGCATCCATTCCCCACTCCTCACCTTACATTCTACGTAGCATCTGTCCCTTCAGCCCTTCCCCCAGCACTGGAGGTTTACACTTCCATGACCGTCTTTTGAAATGCCATCAGCCCCTCATCCACCATCAGGGCTTTAATCCATACTGGAATCTCCTTAAGCAGCTTCCCTCTCAACCCGGAACGGAAAATAGCTTCAGCCTTCGAGAAGGATTGGTAGCACTCTGCAGAAAAATCCACAATATATCCGTTCAAAGTGGTCTCTACCCAGAAATCCATGGCGCGGGTCAATTCGTTGTCCAACCGATGCAGAGCCACCAGATCCCTGTGTACCCACCTGCGGTTTACCTTCCGCGAGCCATCTCTCGGCACCCTTGTCTATAACCTGTGCAACCAGTTAGAGAGGTCGCTAGGGAACTTTCCCTAGAGGATCTCGTAAGTGTCACTGATAGAATCTGAGAAGAGGAAAATATTCCTGAGCACGCTTTCCTTTTTACTCGTTAACGCCGCTTGCTGACCAATGAACTGATCCAGATGGTTATCCCACCATCTCCGTAATTCACCTTCGTAGATCCTCGATACCATGATTTAGTTCCCCTCGTACCATGTAGGTCCCGGCAACGGAACCATTTGTTGGCGAGGAATCAGGTCTCGCAGGCAAGACCTAGGTTTGGGATTTGCGGCCAACAAAGGAATCTGCTATAGTCTAGCACCGTGCCGGCATTATCACCCCACTCCGGCGAGTAGAGAGTCTCACTCGAGGCATGCCGAAACCACATGCAGAAGGGGAACAGATCGATAGCGAGGAACAGATCCGCAACCCATGATTACCATTAAACAGATTGCATAAACATAAATATATCTGCAAGAACATTCAAAGCGTAGATAGGTATGAAGCAAATAAAATTTTAAACCATCGCAATCATCATACATGCATAAGAATTACACAGTGGGACAGTAACCTGCAATTGTATTGATATCTTCATCCGCAACCATCATTACATCGCTTCCACAAGGAGATCTTACAATCTGATACATATGCATTACATGACAGAAAGGCAAATGAGAGAACCCTAGGAACTACAGAGATAACATGGCCGATCTCCTTCCGGTTCTCTGCGTTCCGTCGCCTGTAGCCTTCTTCTCCTTCCTCTCTTCTTTCGGCCGGGTGACTACTATTTATTCATCCCCTTCCGCAACTGTTAGTTCCTCTCTTTGTTCTTCCTCAGTTTCTTCCCACTTCTCTCTTGTCATCTGTGTGTTCCGCTTTCTGTCTTCTGTTGTATATCTTCATGCATCTGCTGTCTTCAGCTATCTCGTGCTTCTGCGCCACCTTGATAGCTCCGCGGCTTGCTGTTGTTGCGACTTGGTCGCGGTTGCCATGTGTCATCTTGCCACAACTCAAAAAAGGCTATCCTTTATTCAAAATGCAAAATATTCTAAATCAAAAACAAGGGCCCCAACATGCTCTAAGTACTTTTAAAGTCATAAAGTAAAGTACTCATAATAAATGTCATTTCACACTTTTTAAATAAAATATTATTATTGTCATTTCATATTTTTTGAAAGAAACAATGCATATCCCTACACAATCTTCTTGTATTTACACACTTTTCAATAAATATTATATTTGTATATTTTCAAATATTTATTTATAAATTAAATCAATTCAATATGTAATATAAAATTCATACATAAAACAATATATTATATTATATTATTTTTATATAGTATATTAATTACATGTTATTATATAATTTAAATAATATAAATGTTAATTAATAGTATATTCTATAATTAAGAATTTATGAATTTATATTTATATTTTATTTTAAGATAGTTAAGTACAAATGACAAATGCATTAGTTGTGCAATGATAATGACTTGTTCTTGAAAATCTCATTCTTATTTATAGTCACATAAATATAATTTTTTTATTATTTTTATTTTAGTACAACTTTTGAATTGAATTTAACCATGGTTACATTGATTTTGGTGCAAAAGGTGAATTGAAAATTCATAAATATTATTTTATTGGTTTAGCTATTATTTTATTATTTCCTTAGGAGGCCCATTTTAGACCTCAAAATTCCCCTAATGATTGCACTCCGCCACCGGTACTACCACCACGTCACCCATCGCAAATCGCCTTTCGCAACCTTTTCCCTTTTCTTTTAATACTTACTACTCCTGACCTCGATTGTGATATTCTTCGTACTCCGCCACATCTCAAATCAAAAATAGAAGTTTTTACTCTGTCGCATCTCGCACTTTGCAACTTATACCCCATCGCATTGCACATTTAGGCTCCCACTCCTGAACATCACTTCCGCTACTCCTCTAACTTTGCGATATTGTGATTGCGATATCACATATCGCATATCGCACTTCCGTCCGCCATTGCACGTTTCAAATCATTTCGCATGAAATCATTTTTACGCTATAATAAAGTTTTAATAAGGTTTAAACCCATATTTTCACTTCTAAGCCTTGTTTCACGTGTTTATCTCTTCGTTAGCACATTTACCCCTTTCTTCTCCAAGCTGCAAATTAACAATTTTTCAATTAGAATTAAGTCATGGATATCTTAGTTGCATGGATAGAAGCATGGTAGATAGAGCATAAGATAAGTAGGGTGTGTTTAGCTGATTTTCCAAGTTAAGTGTGGTTTAAATTAGTTTCATTTCTCCAATTTAGTTTAGTTTCCTTTCTGTCATTTCCTTTCAGCAATTCAATTTAGTTTCCTTCCTCTCATTTCTTTTCATCAATTTAGTTTAGTTTCCTTCCTTTCATTTCTTTTCATCAATTTAATTTAGTTTCTTTCTTTCATTTCCTTTTTGCACATTAAATTAGCTTCATTTCCATCATTTCCTTTCTGCAAATTAAGTTAGTTTCCTTTCTTTCATTTCCTTCCAGCAATTTACTTTTCAGTTTTTATCATAGTTTAAGAAATAGCACCCTTTCGTAAAGCATAAGAGGATGACATGAACATAATGCATCTGCTATGTATATTTCACGGTCACCTCCAAGTTTATACGAACCCCTGGTTGATAAAGTAAAGTAGGGCAGCCCTTGGGAGTTGCAGCACTCTTGGTGAAATACTAGGGCTCACCAAATACCATGTAGAAAATCTCTAACATAGCTCTAATACCATGTATAAATTACACAAATGGATTCAATCCAATCATGCATTGTAATAAAACAAGATATTGAATCCATCTACAATATTTGTGGAATATAAATCACGATCACTCAATCACATGCAGGTAAGAGAAAGAAGTTAATCAATCGCACAACACAAGATTTTCCTAGGGAAAGAAACTTCTCAAAACCCCTCCATATTTATTGTATAATCAACCAAGGAATCATGAAACAATACAACACATGTGTGCTCACCACAACCTCATATACTCTACCAATTGTGTCACACTGATCTAGGAAAAATTGGACCAATACATAGCCAATTTCCTACCCACCTTCAGCCTGCCTTTCTCATGCAATCCCTAGGAAAAATAATTCCTATTAAATATGAATTCCACCCTTCCTTGACTACGCAATCCATCATGGGCTTCCTGTGGCTTTATAACTGCACCTGGTCAATTCGCTAAAAATACAATTGATAGTTTACTTGCCTTTAACCTTTGTCTCAACTAGGTCATAATCAGAATTGACATGCATGCAGTTATTAATAGTGAATCATTAGTTACTTGGTAGATCACTACTTTTGAATTAAATCTGTTTTAATTCACTTGATCTTCCACTAGCTCATATATTAGTTAGAACTAGTTAAATTGATTTTAACTCAATTAATTTGAGTTAACTAATTGCACTCACACCACATTAGTGCTATAACTACAACTGGACCCTGTAAATAATAGAATCATTCTACCTGTCTATCCTTTGACCCTCAACTCGAAATTCTTGAGCTAACTAAGTCTATCACACTTAGTTAACTATTACAAGTTGTTATGAGATAAGATTATAATTTATTTTCCAAATTATTTAAAAATTGAACGTCCACATTAGCACTAATGTGTCACTGAATTCCTCACTCATGTGTGACCTGGAATCCCACACTAGTATGTGGTGCATTTTCTTGTTGAATTCCAACAATTACTATTTTTAAGACTTTCTATTTTATTATATAAACCCCTTCATGTCTTTTAAGGAGTCCTGAAATTTTGAAAGCTGAGACTTTTTTACAAAAGTCACACTTTTGTAATCTTAAATTTTTCTTAATAGAAAGTGATAGACCAAATATTGTTTCTAAAATGAGCAGAGTTAGAGTATACTTGGTACTTTTATCCTATATGTTAATTTTTTGTTCCAAACGAGAAATGGTTAATTTTTCTTATGGTGTTTTGTTTCATGTATCTATCTGAAAACAGTCAGGCATTAACTCACTTTTGAACATGTTAGATTGATATATTTTGGTACATATTCAATACATGCAGTAAACACATGTGATATAGTCTTGACTAATTGACTTAATTAACTATTTAATTAAATGAATTATTTCAAATTGTTTTCATATCTCTAAGTGTATGTATAATCTTTATTTGCATTCGCTGAAAGATCATCATTATAAATCACACAGAGATAATAATTCATCTCGAGATAGATATAGATATGTCAATTATTTACTTCAAGCTTGCTATCACTCCCATATACCAAGTTACAAATAGTTATAATACCATCCATTCACCCAATTATATTCCACTGGGAAACATGTCCCATAAATCCAGTCGAAGCCACCATACCAAACGGAAAAGGGACAATTTTTAAGTCATCGGCTGAATGGTTTCCTTGATGTTGTTGCACCAGTTTTTAGGGCCTCAAAAGAAGGAAGACCCATTGCTTTTGAAATTCGTCCAATCAAAGGAAATTATTTGCAGAAAACTATTTATGAGAAGGAAATGTTTGCAATACTACATGCATTAAAGAAATGGTGACCTTACCTAATGGGAAGACACTTCAAGGTAAAAATTGATCATGATAGCCTTAAATAATTTTTGGAACACATACTATCTTTAGAAGAGCAGCAAAAATGGGTCAAAAATATGTTGGGTTATGACTTTTAAATAATCTACAAAAAAGGGAAGCTAAATGTTGTTGCAGATGCACTCTCAAGAAAGAATGAGGATGTGGAAGCATTGCTTTGTGTTATTTCTATTATCCAACTAGATTGGATAACCAAATTAAGGGAGGAATGGAAGAATAGTGAAGAAGTATGGACAATCATTCAAAAGTTGTAGCAAGATCCCAGTACATTTGATACGTTTAGTTAGAAAAATGATTCCTTATGGTACAAAGATCGCTTATGTATTTTTAAGAATTCCCAACTAAAACAAAATATTCTTTTGGAATTGCACACCTCTTCCTTAAGAGGAGACTTGGGATTTTTAAAAACTCACCACAAGGTGAAGAAATAATTTTTTTGGGATGGCCTTAAATCTGATATTCAAAATTTTGTGGCGGAATGTTTGGTTTTCCAGCAAAATAAAGTTGAGACAATTAAGACCCCAAGTCTGCTACAACCTTTATCCATTCCAAATCAACATTGGGAGGAGGTTTCAATGGATTTTATCATTGGTTTACCTAAGTATGAAGGGAAGAGATTCATCATGGTGGTATTTGATAGGCTTACCAAGTATGCACACTTTTGTGCATTATCTCATCCATTTAAAGCAAGTACGGTTTCTAGTGCATTTATGGAAAAAATTCAAAAGCTACATGGAAACCCAAAGATTATTGTAAGCCACAGAGATTCCATTTTCACTGGAAATTTTTGGACGGAATTATTTTTGTATTTGGGTACTCAATAAGCTCATAGCTCATCTTATCATCCTCAATTCGATGGGAAAACTGATATAGTGAAAAAAAATTTGGAAGTATATCTTCGTTGCTTTGTATCCAATAAACTAACACAATGGGTCAATTGGTTACCTCTAGTTGAATGGTGGTATAACACTTCCTTCCACACTACTACAAAAATGACCCCATTTATGGCACTCTATGGATATCATCCATTGTCCATCACATCATCTTTAAGAGAAATTTCTAACGTTCAAGCATTGTAAGATAACTGTTGAGCCTCAAGATTGTGCTTCATTTCATCTTACTTTACCTCATTTTCCTTTGTCCATTGTTATCCTAGACCCAATTGATCAATGAATTTAGTTAAAATTACTTTCAGAATGATTAACATGACTGACTTGCTAAGTTTTGTGATTTTTTCCATCATTACTTTAATGAATTTATAATTTAATCATCACCAGCATCCAGAGCTGAACTCCAAAATCTGCAATGCCCACTTTTTGTGTGTCTGTGGCCTTAGATAAAACCGCATATGGGCATATTCCACGTCATGTCTATTTTTCAAGCCACTGAAGGAAGAAATGATTTCGGATATGGTTTTGGTACGTGGAACAATAATTAAGAAGGCATTTAATAGACCTGCCTTAGTCCGCATGTCCTTTCTCCTTTTACGCGCCACTTCAGAGTCCTAATGTGATTTCGATAAGGAAAGACAACGAATCCTGAATTAAGAAAGCTCCTACTATGTACACTTATAGTATAAACACTTGGGAAACCGAGAGCTAGGCTAGATTTGCATTTCCCGCATTTTGTTTATTTCGTGCTACATTTAAGACGCATTGCTCTGCTCGCTATTTCACCTTTAATGAAGCAGACAGTATTGTTTTGAAAGCGTTGAGTTGATTTGGTGTTAGATTCCGTCTGGTGGTAGAGGGCCCCTGCCTCCTGCACGGTTTTATTTGCGTAATTTAGATAAGTATCCTAGCTGGCTTTACGTTTTTGAAGTTGAATTCGTAGTTGTTTTCATTAGCTACTATAGTTATACTTATTCTAAAAACTCTTCCAAAAGAAGAAGCTCTTCCAAAAGATCATGATAATGAATGGGAAATGGCTATAGTATTGTAGGATTTAATTGCAATCTCTTTTGTTCACCATCACAGTTATACTTATGCTAAGTACTCTTCCAAAAGAAGAAACTCTTCCAAAAAATCCTTATAATGTCTTAATCATGATTGTGATCTTGAACGTTTCAGTTGTGTGTTTGCACTAAGTACCATAGTTGTTCTTGCTCTTAAAACGCTTTTCCAAAATATCATAATGATGGGTAGGAGATAACTATGATATCTTAGTTTTTAATTGCTTTCAGTCTTTATGTTTGCATTTGCACTGAATTGTACAGTTAGGATTGTTCTAAGAAACTCTTCCAAAATACCAATCATGATGGACAAACAGACTGTATAATTCCATAGAATAATGCATGATAGCCTAGTTAGGATACTCCGGAGTTTAATTGCACTTAACTCATGCTCAGTTGTTCTGTTTTAAGTTTGATAATGACTTGTAGTTCAGCACTGTTTTAGGCTAGTGACATTTTAAGTTCAGTTTTAGCTTAACTCATTGCATTTGCACTCCATATTCAGTTGTCATTCACTGTATATTAGATTAATTCAGTTGTTAAACTTAACAAAACAGCCTTCATTATTTACAAACCTCTTCTTGTTCTAAAATCCATAATTGATTCATAACCATATGAACAGAAGACAATATCATTTTAAGGCCTGAAGTACTTCTGCAACTTCCTTATCATCTCACAAACAAACATTTCCTCAAAAGACTATTTTAAAAATCTATAACCTTTGAGTGAAGTGTAGTGTTATCAAACTGAGTTGCATAATAGAGTTAGGAACTAGTCTTAAAGTAGAGATCTTATGATGGTATCAATGTTTTACTCCAAATATGCTTCAACAAATCTCTAATCATGGATAACATGTTGCATCATTATAAGTTAGTTGTTTAACTGTTTAGTTAGGAGAATTTGCATGCTTAGCTGACCATGTCTCAAGCTCTCTCTCAAACACCTTTGATGAAAGAATTTGACAAATTGAGTTTATGTTTTGAATCATTTGCTTAAAAGTCATTATCAAGCTTTGTTTTTGCTTAGTCATAGTTTAGATTTGATTCTGTTTTTAGTATTGCATTTGCATTTACCATTTGACATCAACCAATTAGGCTTCACTCTATTTTTCTTAATCATTAGCTTCTTTCCATTAGCTTTCTAGTCATTTTCCTTGTGAACATAAAGCCACCAAAAGATCAAGAACATCATAAATCATCACAAAAGACCAAAAACATCACAAAACACTACACACAACGCATTAAGAAACAAACACCTAGGTACATACAGTACACTTCACTTCAGCAGTTTACCAACCCTGGTTGACAATTAAATGAGCTCAATTTAGGAGACTAGATTGAGACCAAACATTTTGGCGCCGTTGCCGGGAAGTGAAAACTAGGTAACCTTTGTTTCTTAGCATCCAAAAAAAATTTTATGCGTAGGGAGAGAGATTCAAGGGGAAGATTTATAAGCAGCAGAGGCAGAAGTTTGATTTCTAGAACACCACTTGTTTCATCTAGATCCAGAGCTAGTACACCTTCAACTCAAACCCATATTCCATCCTCTCCCGATCCTGTACTTCTAGAAGATCTAAGGTCAACTATTCCATTAGAAAAACCTTCCACTTCATCCACTGAACCTGCCATAGAAGAAGATCTAAAAACTCCTGTTAGGGACACAAACCTTTCCACCTCCACAGGAGAGTCAACCATGGTAGAAGAAGGAGGAGGAGGAGTTTTTAATGGAGAACACACACTATTTGGAGGTAGAGGTAGAGGTAGAGGAGAAGGAGGTAGAGGTGCAGATGGAGGAAGAGGTAGAATAGGAAGCTCTTTTGGGTTCCCTATAATTGATGAATAAACTAATACAACCATGAAAAACATTTCACCCTCTGTCCTTCCAAAATTCTATGGACTTAAAACTGAAGATCCTGAAACCTTCTTATTTGAATTTGAAGTGCTGTGTAGAACTTATGACTACTTACAAGATGCTCAAAAACTGAAATTATTCCCTTCAACCTTGAAAGGAGCAGCATTGAAGTGGTTTATGAGTCTGATCAGCAGTTCTATTAGAACATGGGAAGACATGAAACAAGCATTTCTGGAGAGGTATTTGGATTATTGTATGCTGGTTAATCATAAGGAAGAAGTGTTCAAGATGTTACAAAAAGAAGATGAAAATTTGGAAGATTTGTTGGAGAGATTTAATTACAACATAAAAAGGGAAAAAATGGAAAACCTAGATCAAGACACCTTAAAAGCTCTTTTGTTGAAAAAAATTAGGGATGAATGGTTGGATATCCTTAACATGATGGGAAAAGGGGATATATCACAACTCACATTACCTGAAATATCCGAGTTATGTATCAACCTTTCCAGAGGGAAATCCAAAACTGTCAAAGGTCCAAGAGATCCTGCTCTTGCAAGAGCAAGTAAATCTGCTTCTGGGACAGTAAGTAGATCAGAAATAGGACACATGCTCGATGATTTTAAATCTGACATCTTAGGGAGTCTTAGTGAACAAATAGACACCCTCAAGATACAAAACAAGCAAAAGGCTGAATCTGATGCCTTGGCAATATTTTGTCCCAAATGTAGAAAGAAACATGCCTTGAGAGAGTGTCCTTTAGATGTAAAAGTTGTAGAAACCTGTGTCATTTGTTCTGAAAAACATGAGACCAAGAATTGTCTTTCTCTTCCGGGTCTCAAAGTTGTCTTTCAGGAGGAAACTCCTACAGATTCCACAGAGTCTCTCAATTGTGTATCTAGAAGACCTTGGCAGGGACCTCAAACACAAGGATTCCATGATCAAATGTATAATCAACCTCCACCTTGGAATTCTTGGCAGCAACCTTGGCCCCAATTTCAAAATCAATCTCAATCTTGGGCACAAGGAACACAAATTCCCTATGGAATATACTCTCCATACTATCAGTATCCACCATCCTATCCACCATATCCACATTTTTATCCTCAAAATCCTCAACAAAATTTTCCTCAAAATCTTCAACAAAATTTTCAACAAAATCCTCAACAACATCATTAGAACCAACCACATCAAAATCAACCACTTTCATTACCATTCCCTCAAAAATCAAATCAATTGCCTGCTCAACCCATACCAAACCCAAATAATAAGAACCCTCATAATACATACATGATAGAAGGCCAACAGTTTCCAACTTATTTAATTACTCCTCTAGACCTTAGTGATGTTCAACTTAGGTCTGGAAGGATACTTGAAAAGAGGAAACCTTCTGTGATCATACAAGAACAAGATAACTCTGAGGAAGACTCCCTACGGGTGAATAAAAGTCTTGAGGAAGACACATCCTTTCAAGACCCAAAAACTGAAAAATTAAAACAAAAATATCCAATAAATTCAACTCCTGTATTAGAGCAACCATCTACATCTACTTCTATACCTCCATTTCCAGAAAGATTACAAATTGATAGAGGTGTAGAAAAAAAAATCATGGTGCCTAATTATGATTTCCTAGATGAGCTGAGAAATGTTTGCATTAAAATTCCATTATTACAAGCCATCAAGGAAATTCCAATTTTAGCCAAAACAATAAAGGAGTTGAGTATGAAGACAACAAGAAAAAGAATAAGAGAAACAAAGAAAATTCAACTGGTAGGACAAATAGCAGACATTATGATGGGAAAGATTGCTATTCCAAAGTATCTTGACCCAGGAAATCCAGTTGTCAAAATTCAAATCAATGGGATTGAAATTCAAAACACACTCATTGATTTAGGAGCAGCAATAAATATCATGAGTAGACAAATCATGGACAAACTGAAACTTCCTAATCTTCTCTTTACACCCACACTATTACAATTAGCAGATAGATCTGTGATCAAACCAGATGGGGTAATAGAAGACATTCTAGTGTCCCTAGATTCTTGGGAGTACCCTGTGGATTTCATGATCCTAACTCCTAAGAATAATCTAGGAGGACATCCTGTTATATTAGGAAGACCTTGGTTGGCTACAAATGATGCTTTTATTAGTTGTAGATCCGGTGATATGTACATCTCTGATGGTAGTTCAACTAAGAAATTCACTTTATATCCTCCAGCTAGGACAATTACAGATTTAGATGACACTCAATAGATAGAGGATGAAGAAGATTTACAACCTCTCTTCACAATTTCAGAAATTAGTGAAGATAATCAAATTCTGAATACTCTAGAAAACTTTGAATCCTCTCCAGAACACAAACATGAATCATTTCAAGAGGGATCCAATATTGATTTTTTGTCATCAAGGCAGATGTCTCTTCATTCTATGGACAAATTTGGCAGCTCTACAAATGAGATTTTTCCAGGCAAAACTTTGAACATAAACAAGAACCTAGAAAAATCTCAACAAGAAGAGTTAGTCAAAGTATTACAGAGACATTCTTCTGCATATGCATGGGAGTACACCGACATGAAAGGGATAAGCCCCAAGACTTGCACTCATCACATCTATATAGAGGAAAATTGCAAACCAATCAGACAACCTCAAAGACGGATGAATCCAAATCTTAGGGAAATTGTTAAAGAAGAATTGCAAAAATTGTTAAATGTTAATTTTATCTATCCTATTTCAGATAGTCAGTGGGTTTCTCCTTTGGTAATTGTGCCAAAGAAAAATGGAAAATGGAGGGTGTGTGTTGACTACCGAGAACTAAATAAATCTACTCTTAAAGACCATTTTCCCTTACCTTTCATAGATCAAGTATTAGATACATTAGCTGGCAAAAAGTACTTCTCATTCCTAGATGGGTTTAGTGGTTACAATCAAATCCAAGTAGCACTTGAAGACCAAGACAAAACCACATTCACCTATCCTTGGGGTACCTATGCCTACCGAGTATTGCCATTTGGATTATGCAATGCACCTGCAACATTCCAAAGGGCAGTATTAGGAATTTTTTCGGATCTAATACATGACTGTGTAGAGGTGTACATGGATGATTTCACAGTTTATGGGGACATATTTGAAGAGGCTTTAGAAAACTTGGAAAAAGTCTTAAAAATATGTCAAGAAGCAAACCTTTCACTTAGTCATGAAAAATGTTTTATGATGTTTACTGAAGGTATTGTTTTAGGGCACCACATTTCAGGGGATGGGATTAGAGTTGATGAGTCAAAAGTTGAAGTCATCTCTAACCTATCTATTCCAAGTTGTCAAAGAGATGTTAGAAGTTTTCTAGGATTTACAGGGTATTATCGGAGATTTATAGAAAACTTCACCAAGATAGCATCTCCACTCTTCAAATTACTGACCAAAGATTGTGAATTCAAGTGGACTTCTGATTGCCAGTTAGCTTTTGAAACCCTGAAAACCAAAATTTCTGAAGCACCTATATTAAGGGGACCTAACTGGAAGTTACCTTTTCATATCTCGACAGATGCTTCCGATACAGCTCTGGGAGCAGTATTGGGACAGAAAGATTTAATCCCCTATGCCATCTATTATATCAGTAAAAATTTGACTCCTGCAGAGTTAAACTATACTGTAACTGAAAAAGAGTTTTTAGCTGTTGTTCATGCCATAAACAAATTTAGACACTATATAACAGGTTATGAAACTTTTGTTCACACTGATCATTCTGCAATTAGATACTTAATGAACAAATCAATCACTAATGGCAGAGTTATAAGATGGTTGTTGCTCTTACAAGAATTCAACATTACTATTTTAGATAGGCCTGGAAAACAAAACACAGTGGCTGATTTCCTATCTAGAATCCAAAATATCAAAGATGACACTCCGGTTGAAGATCAATTTCCTGATGAATATATTTTTGTAATCTCTACTCAAACTCCATGGTTTGCTGATATTGCTAATTATTTAGTTTCAGGAAAATTTCCTTCAATTATGAATGCAAGGGATAAAAGAAAAATCATTTGTGATAGTGAAAAATATTCATGGGTTGCTAATGAGTTGTACAAGACAGGTCCAGATTTGATCATTAGAAGGTGTGTTCGTGAAGATGAAATGCCTGAGATTCTCAAGGCATGTCATGATGAACCTTGTGGCAGACACTTTGCAGATAAGAGGACAGCCTATAAGATCCTTAATTTAGGATATTATTGGCCATCCTTGTTTAAATATGCTAAAGAGTATGTCAAAAGGTGTGACAGTTGCCAAAGAGTAGGGAAACCTTCTCCTTCAGGTGAAATGCCATTACAACCTCAGGTACATATTGAACCTTTTGAAAAATGGGCTTTGGATTTTGTAGGACCTATTAGTCCTCCATCAAGACAGAAAATGTATATATTAGTTTGCACTGATTATGTTACTAAATGGGTAGAAGCTAAGCCATTACTTGTTGCTAATGAATCATCTGTAGTTACTTTTCTTTTTGAGGATATTTTTACTCGTTTTGGTGTCCCAAGGGAAATTGTTACAGATCAAGGAGCTCAATTTACATCAAGGCTAATGGAGCAAATGATGGAGAGGTACAAAATCAGGCATAGAAAATCTACTCCCTATCATCCACAAGCAAATGGTCAAGTGGAGTCTACCAATAAATTTATTGAAGGAATCCTAACAAAGACTGTCCATTTACATAGAAAAGATTGGGTGGATAGGCTTCCTGAAGCCTTGTGGGCCTATAGAACTACATGGAGAAACACAATAGGCCATACTCCTTATGAGCTTGTTTATGGAAAGCAAGTTTTTTTTCCCATAGAGTTCCAAATTCAAACCTTCAAAATGGAAATTCAGTTAGGACTTGATTTGACGGAGGCACAAAAGCATAGATTGGAGCAAATTAATGAATTGGATGAGATCAGACAAGATGCAGTTCAGAAAACAAGTCTAGTCCAACAGCAAAGGGCTAGATGGCATGACAAGTACATTAAAGAGAAGAAATTCAAAGAAGGTGACTGGGCTCTCTTGTTTGATTCAAAATTCAAGGATTTTCAAGGTAAATTTCAGACACATTGGCTTGGGCCATATGAAATTGTTGAAATTTTTTATAATGGGGCAGTAAAAATCAGAACTATAGATGAAGAATAGGTCACTTTTCTTGTGAATGGTCATAGATTGAAGCTATATCACAAACCACTCTCAAGAGAAGAATTTGTCAAGAAGTTCCAAGAAAGCAGTGATGTGAAGTTAATGAAGAAGAATCTCTCTTCTTCATCAACTTGATTGAATTTTCTGAAGCATTTCTTTTGAAAAAAATAAATAAATAAAAAAAAAAAAAAAGTATAAACATGAAAACCAATCACTGATTGGCATGTTTATACAGAAAAGATAGGGTGAAAATCAGAGTCTCTCTGACACTCTAACTTTTCCATTTTGTTTTTGCAAGCAGCTGTTACAAAATCATAAGTTCAGATCCATAGTGCTTATGATCCATCTCATTTCATTTCACTCCATTCACTTATCCATCCATATTCCATTTCATTCATTCATTCATACTCTACTTCATTCCATATTTCATTCATCCCATTCCATACTCCATTCACCTCATTTTCATGTCAAAATTTAAAGTCTGATGTCTTACTGCAAATGAATAATAAATGTCATGGATTACAGGGCAGTTCTTATGTTCTTCCACTCCATTTCATAAACTGAATCCATTCCATCTCATCATCCACTTCATACATATCATGTCTCATCATCCATCTTCATTCATGCCATATAACATTTCACTTATATCCAAAAACACTCCATTCCATGATTAAAATGCTCTACAGGTACATTCTGCAGCTTAACAGACATTCAGCAGCTGATCAGACTTTCCGCAGCCAGACAGTCATTTTGCAGCTACAAATCCTGAAGGCACCAACCAGCAGACATTAGAATTGCAAAAAAAAGACCCAGTGTATCCATGAATAAGAAGAATCAAGAAGAATTATGAAGACTCTTCCCAAAGGTGAACAAAGAAGGCAAAGACTACAAAAAATCAAATGAAAAGCAGAGGTAACAAGTTTAGATTATAATGGCATTTCATAAAAGTTTAGCATAGTTTTAGTTATGAATTATTCGAAAAAGTCGTTTTAGTTATTTTTATTGATCATGACCAAAATACCCTCCACAAACTTTGGATTAAAATCTCTCATTTCAAATTCTATACCCGACATCATTTAAGCAGTTAAAATGGCTGAAGTGTTTGAATTCCTCATGTCACCCAACCAAATCATTCAATGATGATTTTCTTTTCCGTTGTAAAAATCTCCGCCGTATTTTCAATCATTAATTTGTTTCCTCCACCTCACTCCATTTACTCATTCCATAACTACTTCCATCACTCCATTCTGTAGCTGGCCCTTCATTCCGCAAAACAGAGATATCCTTCTCACCGTGAGCAGAGCAAAGGGTATATCAGTTTGAATATCAAAGCTCTATCACCGTGAACAGAGATTAAGCATTATCACTGTAAACGCAGAAGTATAGCAGTGTGGAATTTGAAGTCATTTGTCACCAGGAGACAGAGGTATAGCAGTGAAGAATTTGAAGCCATTTGTTACTGGGAGACAGAGGAATAGCAGTGTGGAAATTTGAAGCCATTATCACCAAGAGACAGAGATATATCAGTGAGGAGTTTGAAGCCATTGTCACTGTCAACCAGAGGCATATCAGTCCGAGTTTGAAGCCATTGTCACTGTCAACCAGAGGCATATCAGTCCGAAGTTTGAAGCCATTGTCACTATAACGCAGAGGTATATCATTCTGAAGTTTGAAGCCATTGTCATTAAGAACCTGAGGCATATCAATTCGAAGGTGAAAGTTATTGTTTTTGTGGGTAGAAAGAGTATTAATCTGAACATTGAAGAAGAAATTATGGGTTTCATTGTAAGAACTGAACCAGTGGGTATAAAATACCTAGAAGGCTACCCTCAATGTAAAGAAATGTTGCAACAGATAGGATGGCTACAATTTCTTGAGAAGTTTAATGGCTTCCACAAAGAAGTCACTAAAACATTTGCAAGATTATTTCAAGGAGCTGAGGTTGAAGTGGGAGATGTTAAATTCACAGTCAATGAGGTTTTCATTGCAGAAGCTACAGGATTTCTTAGAAATGGAGAGAAATGGTTCAAAAACAGAGAATTCCACAATGAATCCTGGAAGCAAATTCTAAAATCACCAGTTATGGATGTCACTGTGTTTAAGAAAGGAATTCCAAGTTCTGCATTGAAAAATAAATGGAGAAACATACTACTTATTCTGCAAAAATTTGTTGCATGTGAGGGTAGATATGGCACATTTTATGTTTACCACATTAGACTGATAATGCATTTTCTGGGGGAAGACTTAAACCTACCCTACTTCTTGCTTCAAAGTTTGAAAAATATGGCTTCTTGTGTTCAAAGAAGGGTTCAATTTTTAGAGACAACTCTATATCATCATGGCTTGGTTAAAATTTTGATTGAACACCATTTAGCCAAAACAAATGATACTTGGGACAATTTCTTGATAAGAAATCATTTTGAAGAGCCAAAAGAGCCCTCACCTGAACAACAGCCTACAAGGAGACGCAGAAAATGGAGAGCTTCAAAAATTGAAATTGAAAAAACAGTCCAAGAAAGTAGTGAGGAAATCATCTCAGAGAAGTTGACTCAAATCAAGAGACAACTTAAGAAAGAGAAGGTAATCAGGAAATCTGCCACAGAGAAAGGACAGGGATCTTCCCAGCCAAGAAGAAGCCATATATTAAAGGGGAAACTAAGGAAAACTCAGATCAAACAAACAGGGGTGATAAATATAGAAGATGAGGAAACATCTATTAAAGAAGATGTTGAAGAGGATTTTAATGAAGGAACCCCTGAAATTGACCCTGCTCAGCAAGAATTTTATGATTATGTTGAAACTTTGGAAAGGAAAGCTTCAGAGAGCAGAGAGAGAACCCCTAGTCCTCCACTATCCGAAATAGATGTGTTAAGAAGGGATAGGTATGAGTTGGAAATACTTAATAGACACATCAAAAATGAGAATGAAATTTTGAAGGAACAAGTCAAGCTCAAAACCGATATGAACTCAACCTTATCTCTACATATAGACAAAGTGGAAAAGGCTAATGAAAAGTTGAAGAAGAGGAACAAAAAGCTAATCAGGGCACTTACCAACTTAAGGTTCAAACTTGTCATCAGAAAACCCAGAAGATCTTTAGCTTCCAGGAAAAGGAGAAGGAGAGGATTAGATGTTCTTGTAGAAGCCTCTAAGTTTATGGAATAAGTTGCATGGGGACATGCAAGAAGTCAGCAGTGGGGGTATGTTGAGCCTCAAGATGGTGCTTTCTTTCATCTTACTTTACCTCATTTTCCTTTGTCCATTGTTATCCTAGACCCAATTGATCAATGAATTTAGTTAAAATTACTTTTAGAATGATTAACATGACTGACTTGCTAAGTTTTGTGATTTTTTCCATTGTAATGCATTTTGACTGGAACTAGCTGCAGAATGTAGACATTCCGTAGCTAACCGGCAATTCTGCAGCTGTCTTCACGTTTGGGTATGTTCCAGGTGGCTTCTCAAGAAAAACCGCATATGGGCATATTCCACGTCATGTCTACATTGTTCGTTGCTCACCATGAAGGAAGAAACGAATTCTGGATATGGTTTTGGTACGTGGGAACACATTTAAGAAGGCAGACTTCTAATAGGACTGTCTTAGTCCAGATGTCCTTTTCCTTTTTACGCAGCCACTTCAGGAGTCCTAATGTGATTTCGATAAGGAAAGACAACGATCTTGGAATTGTTGCAAGTCTTGTTATGTACACTCGTTATATAAACACTTGGGAAACCGAGAGCTAGGCTAGATTTTGTTTCCAGATTTTGCTTAGATTATGTGCTACATTTCTGAAGACGCAGATTGCTCTGTTCAATTTATTTCACCTTTAATGAAGCAGACAGTGTTGTTTTGAAAGCGTTGATTTGATTTGGTGTTAGATTCCGTCTGGTGGTAGAGGGCCCCTGCCTCCTGCACGGATTTATTTGCGTAATTTAGATAAGTATTCTAGCTGCCTTTACGTTTTTGAAGTTGAATTCGTAGTTGTTTTCATTAGCTACTATAGTTATACTCGTTCTAAAAACTCTTCCAAAAGAAGAAGCTCTTCCAAAAGATTATGATCATGAATGGGAAATGGCTATAGTATTGTAGGATTTAATTGTAATCTCTTTTGTTGACCATCACAGTTATACTTATGCTAAGCACTCTTCCAAAAGAAGAAACTCTTCCAAAAAATCCTTATAATGTCTTAAGCATGATTGTGATCTTGAACTTTTCAGTTGTGTGTTTTCACTAAGTATCATAGCTGTTCTTGCTCTTAAAATGTTGTTCCAAAATATCATAATGATGGGTAGGAGATAGCTATGATATCTTAGTTTTTCATTGCTTTCAGTCTTTATGTTTGCATTTGCACTAAATTGTACAGTTAGGATTGTTCTAAGAAACTCTTCCAAAATACCAATCATGATGGACAAACAGACTGTATAATTCCATAGAATAATGATGATAGCCTAGTTAGGATGCTACGGAGTTTAATTGCACTTAAATCATGCTCAGTTATTTTGTTTTAAGTTTGATAATGACTTGTAGTTCAGCACTGTTTTAGGCTAGTGACATTTTAAGTTCAGTTTTAGCTTAACTCATTGCATTTGCACTCCATATTCAGTTGTCATTCACTGCATATTAGATTACTTCAGTTGTTAAGCTTAACAAAACAGCCTTCATTATTTACAAACCTCTTCTTGTTCTAAAATCCATAATTGATTCATAACCATATGAACAGAAGACAATATCATTTTAAGGCCTGAAGTACTTCTGCAACTTCATTATCATCTCACAAACAAACATTTCCTCAAAAGACTATTTTAAAAATCTATAACCTTTGAGTGAAGTGTAGTGTTATCGAACTCAGTTGCATAATAGAGTTAGGAACTAGTCTTAGAGTAGAAGATCTTATGATGGTATCAATGTTTTACTCCAAATATGCTTCAACAAATCTCTAATCAAGGATAAAATGTTGCATCATTATAAGTTAGTTGTTTAACTGTTTAGTTAGGAGGATTTGCACACTTAGTTGACCATGTCTCAAGCTCTCTCTCTCAAAATGCCTTTGATGAAAGAATTTGACAAGTTGAATTTGTGTTTTGAATCATTTGCTTAAAAGTCATTATCAAGCTTTGTTTTTGCTTAGTCATAGTTTAGATTTGATTCTGTTTTTAGTATTGCATTTGCATTTACCACTTGTCACCAACCAATTAGGCTTCACTCTGTTTTAATCATTAGCTTCCT